>OY720390.1:17295512-18532298 GCA_963082905.1 Oligia fasciuncula
TATATACCAAGTTGCCGATAACATCTGTTTCAGTGATTTGGCTGTGATAATCAATGAACATAATATATTACGTCAAAATAGTATTCGTAAAATTAATCAAAATTTCGGTTACCTAGACGAAAGTTCCTAGAATTTGAAAGTGAACTGTGTAGTTGTGTTTCCAAGATTCGTCAGAGTTAACTGGCTAATTTGTTTGACTGATTTGTTTAGTAGCTCATTTAGGTATATAGGTACCCAAGACTTCTATTAGGTACATACAGATATTCTAAAATTCCACAAATAATATAAGTGTTTTGATAACTACTCATTCGAACATGAATGAGTAGACCTTTGTTTACACGTTTCTTTAACAAACACAATTCGCGTAGGAGAATCTAAATCAGTACCTCTAAATCGACGCATTTCGAATTTATTCCATGGAATTACCATGTTAAGGATTCCACTAGACATGTTTTTCTCAATATTTCAGGGAAAATTGTCGCGACGAGCGAGTTTTATTACAAGATTTTTTTAAGTACAAAAAATATAACTAAGTATTCAAATTGTCGAGTTCTGAGAATCGAAAATGGGAGGACACAATAAAACTGTAGCTAAGAATTAATGAGATTATTAATCATTACAAAGATGTTTCAATTCCTCGGTGAAGTTGGCGTTGGCCGAGTTTCAAATGACTGTTGACGAAACATTTGTGTGTCAACGCGCGATGATTTAAGACACGCGATTGTCGTTCGTTCCTGGCGATGACAAAGGTTCCATTTTGGTGTTGTACCACTTTTGATTAAGGTTACGTGCGCTAAATCGAAATTTTGTCTAACTTGTTTATCACATCTTTAAAACAAATAGTTACATTAATTAGGTAAATAATAGGTAATGCGGGCTGGTGTCCGCAACTCCACGTCAATGCGCGTATTTTGCCTACGGGTAATTAGAAGCTTAGGAGTCTGATAAAATGTGTGTTTTTTGTGATTTAATTCCAATACACTTGTTAAAATTATTGAAAAAGACGGTGTCACGAGGTTTTGAAACAAAATTCAAAATACCCACTGTTTCTGGAATTGATTTACGGACGCCCAATACCTAGTTATTTCCCATATTAGTATAAGCGAGTGGTTAAAAGACCCATATATGTAGGTAGGTATGTCCTTTATGAGATTGCCAGTTACCACGAATAATAACAGTACAGAATAACTTATTCCTGTTTAATATCACACTATTAACACACGATGTTGATTAGCATGATATTAACTGGTCTTTTGTTCAGTGGATCCGTATTGCGTATGTAAATTATATGATTATGACTCGAACATGTACACACATATAGGCTTATCGTACAATGAGAAGTCAGCTTATACGGTAAATGTTATGTTATGTAGACGTGCATACCTACCATACCATAGAAATCCATTGTGACTGTTAGAGAGCTACTAAGATGAATAAAAAGACGCCTACAAACATAGCCTGATGATAGGGTCAAATAGGGTACCTATACCTATTACCGCACCCGCGTCTTCGACCGCATAGGTAGCTCCTACAAACTTCATCCCCATAAATTAGTTTCGAAATATCAAAAAAAAATTGACATGGCAACCACACATGTCTGAAAACTAAGTATATTGTGAAGTAACTAATAGCTAAATAAGATTAAATTAGGTATTCTGTTCCTTACGAGAATCGAACCTGCAACCCGTCGGTACCGCAGAAATACAGAATCCAATACGTTAGCCCAGTTATGCGCATAGAACTTTGTTGAATTGACTCGTCCGTGCTATGCGCTGCCGTGTTCTCGTAAAATTATATCGAAAACCATTCCTAGAACCAATGTTTCGGCGAACGTACTGACTGATGTTACAGCCAGCTATACCTGCCTATTTATTAGATTACCTGGAATATTTGATGTATAGTAGGGTACCTACCTATTAATTCTATATTCCTGAATATACATTATTAAAATAGCCTCTATGTTTCGCATCGAACGATTTTTCCAAGTAGGCACATTATTTTGCTACCATTATAAATTTACCTTTTACCATGGACGTAATATAATGTTACTTCTATTATAATAAGTCCATGCCTTTTACCTATAAAGCGCCTGAAAAGTCTGAGCGAGCAAATACGTGAGACGGTAGCATTTTACGCAATGATTCGTTATTATAAAATTATCAGGCGATTCCGCACATTTAATCGCCTTCTGCAGTAGGAAAACTTTTAGTAACATTTCGATTGTGGCAGCCGTGGTTTCTTGTCACTGGCGTGCAATTGACGTGACGTTCACATTTTTCAATTGTGGGGTGATTGTGGAGACTGGGTGCACTCTGGGACCGCATGTAATTACTCTGTTGCAGAAAAAGCTAATTGAAATCGTTTTTCCTGGAATGTTTTACCAGTTTTCATCGATATTGGGTCACTGGGGAATTTTAATTGCAAGTACAAGCAAGTGTCGCCTACCCACAGGGAAATCATTACTTTGTTCAGCTTGTAGGTACCTACCTACTTAAACTATTGACCGCTGGGTTTTATCAAAGAACATTAGTCGGTACAAGAAGTGTTTTATGTCAATTGCCGTGCCCCCACAGCGCGCCTAGCTTAATCGACCAATAGGGTTGCGCTATGACATAAAAACAAAAAAAAAACGGGCAAGAGCGAGTCGGACTCGCGCACCGAGTGTTCCGTACCATCATATTATTATGTTTTAAAATTTTCATCGGCGAGGCCTACCTATATCGTCAGAGAATTTTAACAATGCACGCTGCAGTGTAGAATATTGCAGTTTTAGGTCAGCGCCATCTATTGACTGATATTGGAACTAATGTAACTTTTGTTGATGATTTCTGAAAAAGTGTGCTATTTAGAAACTTCGTTTTATTTTTCCTGTAATCTTTACATAAACTTCTATCACATACAATAATTTCAGGTTTTTCTCTATGCAAACTTCAAAGATAAGGGGGGGAACGGTATTTTTTTATTTACATTTTTCATCAAAAGTCGAAAACTATACCATACCATAACCATAATCAGCCTATAATGTTCCCACTGCTGGGACACAGGCCTCCTCTCGGTGAGAGGGAGTGGGCCGTAATCCACCACGCGGGCCCAGTGTGGATTGGCAGATGTCACATGTCTTCGAATTTTTGGTTCTAGGACATGCCGGTTTCCTTACGATGTTTTCCTTCACCGTTTTGAGAAAACTCTCGAAAACTATGCTACCTAAAAAAAAGAAAAAGTGTTTGAGAATGTGCAAACTGCGCTGTTCATGATACATGCCCTAGCAACCCCACTTCGAATTTTTCAGACCCCCTTTCAGTCCCTGTTTCAAAAAATATACATAGGTATATATTTTGATTTCTTTCTTATTTGCAAAATAGTTGGGCAAACGTCATCTAAAACTATTCCAAATTTCAAGTTGATAGCATTAGCAGTTCTTGAGATATCCAGCTGTGACAGACGACTGAGTCGCACCATAAGGGTTCCTTTTTACCATTTTGGTACGGAAGCCTAAAAACGAGGTGCGGAAGCCTATAACGACAGAGGCGGCACGGGCACGAAAATATTATCTTATCAATCCGACTGAGGGTCAATAGGTTAATACACCCGAATCATCCTCCTCATCACCTTTTCACAAACTATACTGTCCTCATCATCATCATCATCATTTCAGCCGAAAGACGTCCACTGCTGGACATAGGCCTCCCCCAAGCACTTCCACTTCGACCGGTTCTGTACTTCTCGCATCCAACGGGTTCCTGCGGCCTACTGTACCTATAGGTAATGTCCTGTACTTTCCTAAATTCAATTTTATTATAGGTAGGTATCCTACGAACTTTTTAATAACAAACAATATTGTAGGTATCGCGTTTCACTTTAATTATCGCTTTTCACTTTTAATTATACAGGATGCGGTCGTTTTACGGAATTTACGCAACACTGCGATTGCGGCTTCCTCGGAATCGGGGACTGCTAATAATTTCCCCCATGTTGTCGTTTCGACGAAATATACTCACTATGCAGCAATGCTATTCACTTAGAACGATCATTAGTTTAATGTTCGAACTTTCCGACGATTTTGTAGGCATGCATCATGTACCTATCTACGAGTATTATATTGACTAACTGTAGCTGGATGTTAAAGGAAGAATAATTGAGAGTAGATGGCAAAAATAACACGTAAAAATCGTTTTTTAGATCTGTTTGGCAACGCGAATACCGTTCGCTGACGCAGCCATAAGGTCCTCACGTGTGCAGGTGAGAGCTGGCATGCGGTGCAAGATGGGAGGTGAGCCATTGTTTGTGGATGATCTTTGAGTCAATCAATCAAATCACTGATTAACTATTATTTAGAGAACCGAAAGATGTTTTGTCTGTTAAAAGCGGCTATAGCCCAAGGGTTACAGTGGACTGCAATGGCGAGCAATAGATCGTGAGTTCGATGGTTTCACTCCAATAGATATCCGACAGACGATGACACAAAAAAACAAACAAATTTTCTCACTCAACACTCATAATGGATTACTCAATAAAATCCTTGTAACCGCAAATTACCTACGAATTATTGCATTGATCGCGAAAATGTACTGCCACTGCGGTCGTTACCTACTTATTATGTATTATTAATAAATATTGTTTTTTGCGGTCGGTTACAGTAGGTAATATTTAATGATGTTATTTCAGGAAAGCGGCGTCATGGACTTTTACTAGAAATGTTTGTTCAGCTCTGTGTTGTTGAGTAGGTAAGTACCTCTGTTATGTAGGTAGTTTGTGACACATTTTATTTGTTCCAATTAAAGAAAATAAAAACATACTTGATGTTCTTGTTTCCTAGTTTGGGGGTTCCCGGTGATTTTAGTTACGGCTTTACCCACTGACGATAATTACCTACGTGAGTATAGGTACCAAACGTTAAAACCATAGGGATTACCCGATTTGTTTCGAACTCAGCCTAAGTTATGATGATGATGATGATGGTCGGGCTGCAAGGTCGCGATCCAAATATCTCGCCCCTTTAATAGGGGGGAAGGGTGCATATTAATGAAAAACCGAGTCCGAAACTCAGAGATCCGACGTAGGAGTTAGGACTAAGATTCAAGGCGTGATGTCACATTTGGCTAGACGTGGTAATGGCAGGTGGAGCGGAGCCCTAACGGAATGGTTGCCGAGAAACGGTAGGAGCGTTAGCAGACCAATGGCGAGGTGGACGACCTACAGAAGATCGCAAGGAAGATCTGGATGAGACTCGTTCGGAACCGGGAAGCAGGGCACAAAGACCTATAAGTACCTACTTAGCAGTGGGTCGAAGAAGACCTTTGATGATGATAATTATCATGGGGCAAGGCGGGAAGTTTGTATGGCGTAGCGACTCAATATCTTCTCGTTTGGCCGAATCAAGTTGAAAGGACATTCCATAATATGGATTCAATGGTGTCCTCTGTAGGTACACGAGACGATAAGCCATTTTACAACAGAAACAGGATATCATGGAACAAACAGTGCCTCAGCTTTTTACTTCATTTGAAAATAGAACTACTGGTACGATCAATACCATAAAAGCACGTTCACAGTTTGTTTTAACTCTGACAGCAGCAACCTACCAGCATCCCTATTGCAACGGGAATAAAGATCACAATGATTTTGACAGACTTGTCAGTGGCTGCAATCCAACAGACGGCACGGTTGGCGCAGTGGTTAAGCGATTGACTGCTGCGCTTCGTGTCGCGGGTTCGACTCCCGCACGGAACAAATATTTGTATGACCTACAAGTAGTTGTTCCGGGTCTGGCTGTTTGCGTATGTGATTTTAAATGTTTGTAAACGCATCCACAATACAGGAGAAATTCCTAGTGTGGGGCAACTTAAAAAAAAAAAAAAAAAAACAGCAATCTTATTCGAATGAGAATAAAGATCACTGTGAATTGGACAATGGTGCAAAATCAGAGATAAAAAACTGTGAACGGACAGTAGGTACTTAGTCGTTTCAATAAATTAGACTATTCTGGAACGCAGGAATATCCCTCATACTCATACAATACAACAAATTAAATAGTTTCATACTCTAGCTGTTAAGCAGCTATTGATAAAGTTTCGAACTACCGCTGCGTTGTAGCTGAAATATGGACCAGTTATCTAAAACTTAATTAGTTTTAGGAAACACTAATTAGTGGCTAGAATGTCGGTGGATTAGTAATTACTTTTTAGAAGCGCCATTATCTATAACGTGAGGTAAATTTTAGGAATCGTAGAGGAAAAAGGTAAATTTAAAATACCTAATATATTATATTCATTTAGGTAAGTACCTACATTCCAATTATCAAGTTAGGCAAGAAAACGTGGTTCATGATCATTTAGGTACCAATTGATACCTTTAGTGGAAAACATTTTTTTTTTTTAGGTCGTCGGCGTTCTGTAATTTTGACGTGAGTTATGTATATTTTTAGGTAGGGTTTAAATAGTATTTATTACGAATTAATTATTATGCATGTGGTGCAATGTATGTGGGTGTGGTAGGTATTCAGGATACGGAAGGTCAAGTAGTCATCATCTCCCTAGCCTTTTCCCAATTATGCCTAACCGGATGCAGCTGAATATCAGTATTTCACATGGAGCGACTACCTATCTGACCTCCACAACCCAGTTACTGGGTAATACTGGTTGTCAGAGTCGGGTTTCTGACTACGTGTAACGACTGTCAAAGATCCACGAATGACAGCCGGGACCAACGGCTTAACGTGCTTTCCGAGGCACGGAGGGATCTCGGTATGTAAAGATGGTCACCCATCTTCAGACCAACCGCGGCAAGCGTAGCTTAACCTGATCGATCGATCTGTACGGCTCTTATTATTTAGCCACTGGCCCCTACGGGAAGGTCAAGAAGTCTAATTTATTATTGTAAATGTAATTACAATATTCACAATAATAAATTGGCTCAAGTATAGTTGCTGTTGACTTGTAACAAACACACCGACAATGAAGTGACCAACATGTTTACACAACGCATAAAAGCTGTCCCCACTAAGACTTGTAGTTGTAACATGTTCGCCAACAAAACTTCCAACATTTTATGTGAAAATACGAGTAATAGAGTGTACGTAGAGCGTCGACGTCCGTCGTAAATAGGTATTGGTTTTTTATGAGTTTCGAATAGATATGTATAGCATTGTGACGTCACGTTTTGCTACTAGTATTTCACAATGTTGGCGAACATGTTACAAACACAGCTTTATTACAAGTCCATTGCAGCAGTAACCCTAACTATTAATACCATTTACCCAGTCTTCTCAGAAAAAAAATGAGGCATGGTTGATACACGAAGAATTAAAACGACCATTTTTTTATAAACATATTCAGTATTTATTTATTATTTACTTAACATATAATGCAACGATTTACGAGACTCTTCTTCTCTTTCTTCTAGAAGGTTCTTCATCACTCTCTTCCTCCTCAATTTCCGCATCGCTCGCGATCTTCTCAACTATTTCTGTTACAGCACTTGCAGCGTCGATGTCAGCTTCATCTGGGAAAATATATTTGAGCTTTAGGGGATTACAATATAACGCTCATGACCTTAGACGACATTCTTCTTATGGAGGGTTAAATGACGTCATCGTGAATTAACAGCAATAGCAAATTGATATCTTGCACCTAAATTTATTTATTTATTAAAGGAGAACATTTTGATGTACATAATACAGGTTTTTTTACATCCTGTATATTAAAAAATACAACAAAAAAAATTAACGAAAACACAAGCTGTTGTTTTAAGCCGGTACATAAATTCATTACATCACTCTTAAACCTGTATCAAATAAGTATGAAAAAGTGATTTTTTGAACCCGTGTTACTTGAGGGAGAATGGCCCTAGGTTTGGTTCCATAGTAAAAAATGAAGAGTAGAGAGAAGTTATATTTATTTATTTTTTATTTGGCACTGTCATACTTTATGCCGGTCACACACATTCGCACGAATACGCAAACCCACAAGGTGTAAGACGACATTTGCAAATGAGTATGCAGAGTTTTCGCTGCATTCGCGGTTTTCCAAACTGTGTCGGTTTTTTAACGGAGATCAAAGCGCGCGAACCTCGATCCTTCGCGTAGTCTCCCACACATTCGTGTGACCAGTTGCGCATACGATTTCGTAACGGACGTTTCGCCATTTTTATAGTTCGTACGTCTACTGTGTAGCGTACCTAGATAAACTTCATCATGGATTGGAACAACACCAAGGTGTTGGAGTTGATTGAGCTCCTCCAGAATGAATCGATCATATGGGATCCTCAAAAGAAGTAGAATGTAGAAGAAAGTAGAAGTAGGTATATGAACATAGGTAAAACCGTC
The DNA here is from genome assembly GCA_963082905.1 of Oligia fasciuncula. Classification (NCBI taxonomy): domain Eukaryota; kingdom Metazoa; phylum Arthropoda; class Insecta; order Lepidoptera; family Noctuidae; genus Oligia; species Oligia fasciuncula. The sequence continues at coordinate 17,303,836 of OY720390.1, forward strand.
CAACCGCACTAATAAAATCATCTTCACTGTCCATGATTCACAAAATCGCAAGCAAGATTGAGACATTTATAGACAAGTGTAGGAGGAAAACTGGAATAGTTCTTTCGGATGATGAGAAAATTAAGGATAGGTGGAAGAGCTATTTCGAAAGACTGATGAATGAGGAGAATGACTGGAGTGGTGTGCTTGGGAATAAACCAGAAAATGAGGGGTTAGTCAGAATGATTAGTATGGATGAAGTGAGAGTAGCAGTAAATGGGATGAAGAATGGTAAAGCAATAGGTCCGGATGGAATACCAGTTGAAGTATGGAAGTTATTACGGGTAGATGGATGGACGTGGTTAGCTTTATTCTTCAATAAGTTGTTGCTGGAAGAAGCCATACCTGACGAATGGTGTAACAGCGTGCTGGTGCCCATCTTTAAAAACAAAGGTGATGTGCTGGAGTGCAACAACTATAGAGGAATAAAGCTAATGTCACACAGTATGAAGGCTTGGGAGAAAGTTATTGAAAGGCGACTGAGAGAAGAGAGTGAAATTTCGCAAAACCAATTCGGTTTTATGCCTGGTCGAGGAACATCAGATGCCATCTTTGCCATCCGCCAGCTGTGCGAGAAATACAGAGGTGCGCATAAAAACTTGCACATGGTGTTTGTTGACCTCGAAAAGGCATACGACAGAGTGCCTCGTGAAGTTTTGTGGTGGGCGCTGAAGGAGAAAGGTGTGCCAGGGAAGTATGTGAAGTTGATTAGAGCGATGTACAGTCGATGCAGTACCCAAGTCCGGTCTACAGTGGGCACTACTGGCAGCTTCGATGTGGCTGTCGGCTTGCACCAGGGTTCAGCTCTCAGCCCGTACCTCTTCGTGCTGATAATGGATGCTCTTACATCAGATATCCAAGAAGAGGCTCCCTGGTGTATGCTGTTCGCCGATGACATTGTGCTGGTTGCCGAGAACGGCTTAGAGGTCCAGAGCAGATTGGAGGTGTGGTGGGAAAGACTCGAGACCGTTGGCCTGAGAGTAAGTCGGACCAAAACCGAGTACCTGTTTTGCGATTTTGGCGGTCTCTCCAGTCCTGTGCCCATATCTCTCGCTGGAACGCCCTTATCGATCTGCTCCGACTTTCGGTACCTCGGGTCGCTTGTCCAAGGAGATGGCGAAGTAGACCGAGACGTAACGCACCGGATCAACTCAGGATGGATGAAATGGCGACAGGTCACAGGAACAACTTGCGACCCACGGATGCCCCTCAAGTTAAAGGGGAAAATTTATAAGTCCGTGATAAGGCCGGTCGTACTTTATGGGTCTGAATGCTGGGCTGTGAAGAAGACGGATGAAAAAAGATTGCATGCAGCGGAGATGAGAATGTTGAGATGGATGTGTGGAGTGACGAGAATGGATAAAGTAAGAAATGAGTTTATAAGAGGAAGTTTGAAAGTGGCGCCAGTGACAGAAAAGTTGAAAGGAAATCGTTTGGCTTGGTATGGGCATGTGATGAGAAGGGATGAAACGCATGTGACTAAAAGAGTGATGAATATACATGTTGATGGATGGAGAGGGAGAGGAAGGCCGAAGAAAAGATGGATGGATTGTGTGGGGAATGATATGAAAGAGAAGGGAGTTAATGATAGCGTGACGGTTGACAGGGGAGAATGGAAGAAGAAAACGTGTTGCGCCGACCCCAAGTAACATGGGATAAGGGCAGGAAGATGATGATAGACAAGTGTAGGAGGACGTGCAAACGGGTTCGCAAATTGAGTATGCGAACCCATTTGCATATCCGCTAAGTTTGCGAATGAATGTCTGACGGCCCTTCACATGCGTGCGAACATTCGTACAATGTACGAATGTTTGCGCGCATTTGAGTGACCGGGGTTAGCCCAGAATTAATTTTATCCTTTGTGCAATAAACATACAAAGGATTTAATGCTTTAATTCTGAGTTTTCATGGCTTTTGTGCGGACTACGTAAAAATAAATATTTTGGATTTTGCTCGAGAAACAGATTTGTGAACGCGATCCTTTTCAACCCATGCGATGGACGGAACCCATGCTATACCAACGGGGTAATTTCATATCAAACAAACAATTCTAATAGCTTTCATTTTGACAATTCGTATTCACGTTGTCAAGCAGGCGAATTTTTCAAACATTAATAAATGGATTAAGAACTTGGATTAAATTTTCAAAGAAAGTGTGTTACGCCGGAACTAACCATAGTCCTGTTATCCGGTTGAATAATTACAGAAACAAAAATCCATTGTGTCTCGCGTGGATCCACGTTCCAAAACGATTAAATCCACTGATCAGATAAGGAAAAAAATTAACAAATTTTTAGGATTCGGTCATTAGCACTACTATGTTTGTATATCATATCTACAGTATACCTGTACAATAAAATTCCGTGAAGTACAACTTCACAGAATTTTACCTACCTACCTACTAAGTAAATACGGCTACCTAACTTAGTCAATAATAATCAAAGTATGTTTGCCTCTTTAGTTCATATCAAGGATATTCGGACAAGTGAAGGTGATTCAGAACGATGACATTCGGTCGAAGGTGTAAATTATACAAATAAATTATGAGAACTACTCGCGTTTGTATGTACAACTACAAACGCGAGTAATTTTCTAGGAAAACGTCCTTTACCGTTGACCGCATCGTCGTTATCATGAAATTGGCAAAGGGCTTTGACGATCCGTGGCATACCTGACGCGCCATTTTGTTTTTTTTTTTTTCATGAGGTCATTCAAAGTTGATCAAAGTTGATGTCACATGAAGTTGGTCACGTGACTCCTGCGAAGCAGTGATGCTCGCGAAGGAGGAGGCGGAGCGCGTGAGGGAGAGGCAATCCTTGCAATCACGCCCACAAAGTTGATCACGTGACATCTACATCAACTTTGATCAACTTTCAACGTTAAATTAATATCTCGGAAACATGACGCTTTGCGGGGTTTGGTTTTCTGTTTGCATTAATGTCAGCTGCGTGGCCGCCGTTTTGAAAAACCGGGGTTCCGTACAAATTTGTAGGTATGTAACTACAAATTTACGGTTTACGGATTTGTTCCTTTTCTTGTGCTACATGACATTGCTTCTTGCCAAATTTCATGATTCTAGGTCAACGGGAAGTACCCTATAGGTTTTGATTCTCTTGCGACTCTTGCAAGTGTCAAAATATACGACATAAACTGAATATAAACGCCCGTATCTTTTGATTGCGTTGACTTAGAAGTTTGATTTTTTCACTGCTTCAAGGGATTGCAGCCCTGAGTATTTGATATTAATTTCAACTTGATAACTCCACGCATTCCTGAGAAAAAGGGTCTTGACAGACGGACAGGCAGACGGAAAACGAAGTGATCTTATAAGGGTTCCGTTTTTCCTTTTGTGTACGGCAACCCAATTCATTCTGACGTTTCATAAGTGCCCATGTAGGCTTATGTGAAATAAAATATTTTGATTTTGATGATGATGATTTTAATAGTTAGATACACACACACAGACAGTCATGTGACACATCTTTACGCTCTCCACCAACCACCATGAACACTGATTATATTCAACAAGTATTATACCTACTTAATTGTTGTTATAATACTATATTTTAAGTTTCAAAGGTTCTCAATGTTTTTGTGATGGCCGAGCAAGTTGTTAATAGTACAGCTACACATTGCCGTGAAATTATAGCCCGTTTAGAAAGAAGCACTTCAAGTGAATTTTTTTTAAGTAATGTCTTATCTATACAAATTAATGAAGTATGTTTGTCAAAATAACACCTTTTTACTAAAATTATATGAAAGTCTAGACGGTACTTATAAACAATTTTTTTTGTCTGTCTTTCTGTTTGTTCCGGCTAATCTCCAAAACGGCTGGACCGATTTTAACGGAACTTTCACTGGCAAAAAGTTGATGTTATACGGAGTAAGGCTAATTTTATTTTAGAACAAGAAAATAAACTAAAACCCATGAAATCCAATATGTATATCGACATGCACGCCAACGAACTCGCAGGCACAGTTAGTTGAGAAATAAATTTCTTTAACTATTACAAGCAAGTATGATAAACTACCTTCGTTTCTGGTCTCATCGGCATGCTCCCTAGCGTTGAGTACTTCTTGTAACACTGGCCCTTTGATTCTGAAGTCGCGCGCCGTACCCAGAGACAGATACTGCTGCCAATTCAACTGTAATACAATAAACGAAATGATTAGATTACTGGAATAATCATAATTTTAAGCAAACAATGTTAATTTCTTCCCCTTTGTCATCATGTCATCTGCTTAGCCTTTTCCCAACTATGTTAGGGTCGGTTTCCAGTCTAACCGGATGCAGCTGAATATCAGTACTTTACATATAGCGACTGCCTATTTGACCTCCACAACCCAGTTACTGTGTAATACGATACTTCTTGGTAAGACTGGTTGTCAGATTTTCGAGCTTCTGACGACCCACTACAGGAATTTGGCTCATTTAATGGTATGGTTTATGCCACCTATGGACATCTGCTATTCCAGATGAATTCTGGACCTTGACATCATAGAGACAAAATGGAATGTCCCATGAGCCTGTAATTGCACAAGCATGTCTTTTATTGTTTATTTATTAAAATCTCCTTTACAACTATTTTCACAGGTGTATGTACCCAATGCGACAGTGCGGTCATTTTACAAATCTATATTACTTATTTTTTTAATATCTAATTTTATTATCTTTTAGTTCTTTAACTAAAAAAAACCGTACGAGCTCTTTCCCAAAAAGTTTGACTTCTTCATTTATTAATTGGGAGAGCAGCACAAAAAAAAACATAATTTGATAATGGTGGATAATAACAGCCTCCCGACCGATTCCGGTCACGGTGGCCAAGAGATCAGCCAGGTACGTAGGAGATATTATAGTGCACAAGTGTGTGCGCAAACACAGGTGCACTCTCTGTTCCTTTACTCTCATAGTCCTCAGGGACGACAATCCGACACGACCGGGGAGAGTTCAGGTGCAGGACCAACGGCTTTACGTGTTTTCCGTGGCACGGGGTTATTAAACCGCCAACTTCCAAACTCCGGATTGTTACTAAGAAAATCCTAATGGAAAACCCAATAACACTTTTTCCGACCCGGGAATCGAATCCAGGCCCCCACGCACAGCAGTCGCGCTTGCAACAACAAGGTTCTTGTCAGAACTCTGAAAGCTTGTTACAAGCTTCATTATAATTTTACCTTGGCCTTATTAGCGAGCAATATGACTCGCTTGCTGAACTGCTCAGCTTCCAACACGAGGCGCGGTATGAGCTTGGTCTCCCGCAGCACTTTGCTGGCGTTCTGTTGTTGTTGTGAGGCTTCTAAGTATGTGATCAAGTTGTCCATCACTGTGGATAGCTTCTTGCCGCTCAGCTTTAGTAGGCGCTCGAACCTAGGGAAGTGAAAAAAATAGTATATTTCATTACAAGTGCGGAAAGGCTGTCATTGCAAAGAGTTCCGACAAATGTCTACCCGAGCCGAGGCGCAGCCGAAGGCGAGAGTTGACAGTCGGAACAAGTTGCAATGACGGTTCCGCAGGTGTACTGAACGACTATTTTTAATACAGTTGCGAAATAATGAAGCAATTTAATAAAATAATAAAAACACAATAAACTCAACTAACTAATCATTTTTTCTGGAAAATGGCGCCAACCGTAGAATATAAGCAGAGTTTTTTTTTCTTCACCCATTTTGGTAGGCAAAGGGAACTATCCATACAGCTTAGTCTTCAGTATATTTTTTTTAATGATATGAAATGAAAATGAAATTTAACGAGATGAAATGAAACCTAACCTAACTCATTCAATTAAATCATTAAATCTGATATTGAAATAAATTAGTAGCTTCTTTTTAGAAATATACGTATTTGTATGAATCACAAAAACTCTTTAGTAAAAACTTCATGGTTGGTTTTTCTTTTTAATAGACATTATTTTGACAGTTGGGAAAGAGAACGCACGAGTTCGGGAAAGGTAAAAAAAAGCACTAGTATGTAATAGCCCACATCCCGAACGCTATAAATGTCCCTGCAATACACCACTTTTTGAGCAACTGTATTAAAAATTTAAATACAGGCTGGCAGGGACGTCGACACGCAACCTGTTACCATGAATTCAGTACATGACTTTGAACCCCCTGCTACTACTGCTGCTACTAATACCCCCTACTAATGCCCCCTGCTACTAATACTGGTATTCAGCTGCAACCGCGGTTAGACTGGAAGCCGACCCCAACATAGTTGCGAAAAGGCTAAGCAGATGATGATGATTTTGAAACCCCCGCGTTGAAATATTCCGTCGGTTATTGACTTGAAAACAGGTTATTTTTTAGCTGTTCCTTACATTTTGACCGCGTAGGTTTTGCACTTTTCTATAAAACAGCTGATATTTGCAATTAATTTTTTTATTGCTGAATGGGCCTACTCTTGACCTCGATCACGCCTGATGGAAAGCGATGGATGAGGTCTATGATGGAACGAGCGTGCCCAGAAGATGCCTAAGGCACTGGAACTCCCACGCATCGACGAAACACAGCAGGCTGCTTGACCTCGGCAGGAGGGTGGTTGCAATTTCGCAAACCAGGCGGGCGTTAGCTCTACCACCGCAAGGGAAGAATTGGCCAGTCAAGTAAGGTGTTGGGTGTGATTGTCCAGGATGCGCTGAGCGCGAGCGTTCAGTTGAGTAACTGGCGGAACAAACTCGCGCTACACGAGGAGGCTGCATAATGCATCCAAAAAAAAAAAAATTTTGGTATACCGCACTTGCAGCGCCATGCCCGCGTGCAGCTGCTTGGCCAGCGCGGCCAGCAGTATACTTACCGCACTTGCAGCGCCATGCCCGCGTGCAGCTGCTTGGCCAGCGCGGCCAGCAGTATACTTACCGCACTTGCAGCGCCATGCCCGCGTGCAGCTGCTTGGCCAGCGCGGCCAGCAGTATACTTACCGCACTTGCAGCGCCATGCCCGCGTGCAGCTGCTTGGCCAGCGCGGCCAGCAGTATACTTACCGCACTTGCAGCGCCATGCCCGCGTGGAGCTGCTTGGCCAGCGCGGCCAGCAGTATACTTACCGCACTTGCAGCGCCATGCCCGCGTGCAGCTGCTTGGCCAGCGCGGCCAGCAGTATACTTACCGCACTTGCAGCGCCATGCCCGCGTGCAGCTGCTTGGCCAGCGCGGCCAGCAGTATACTTACCGCACTTGCAGCGCCATGCCCGCGTGCAGCTGCTTGGCCAGTGCGGCCAGCAGTATACTTACCGCACTTGCAGCGCCATGCCCGCGTGCAGCTGCTTGGCCAGCGCGGCCAGCAGTATACTTACCGCACTTGCAGCGCCATGCCCGCGTGCAGCTGCTTGGCCAGCGCGGCCAGCAGTATACTTACCGCACTTGCAGCGCCATGCCCGCGTGCAGCTGCTTGGCCAGCGCGGCCAGCAGTATACTTACCGCACTTGCAGCGCCATGCCCGCGTGCAGCTGCTTGGCCAGCGCGGCCAGCAGTATACTTACCGCACTTGCAGCGCCATGCCCGCGTGCAGCTGCTTGGCCAGCGCGGCCAGCAGTATACTTACCGCACTTGCAGCGCCATGCCCGCGTGCAGCTGCTTGGCCAGCGCGGCCAGCAGTATACTTACCGCACTTGCAGCGCCATGCCTGCGTGGAGCTGCTTGGCCAGCGCGGCCAGCAGTATACTTACCGCACTTGCAGCGCCATGCCCGCGTGCAGCTGCTTGGCCAGCGCGGCCAGCAGTATACTTACCGCACTTGCAGCGCCATGCCCGCGTGCAGCTGCTTGGCCAGCGCGGCCAGCAGTATACTTACCGCACTTGCAGCGCCATGCCCGCGTGCAGCTGCTTGGCCAGCGCGGCCAGCAGTATACTTACCGCACTTGCAGCGCCATGCCCGCGTGCAGCTGCTTGGCCAGCGCGGCCAGCAGTATACTTACCGCACTTGCAGCGCCATGCCTGCGTGGAGCTGCTTGGCCAGCGCGGCCAGCAGTATACTTACCGCACTTGCAGCGCCATGCCCGCGTGCAGCTGCTTGGCCAGCGCGGCCAGCAGTATACTTACCGCACTTGCAGCGCCATGCCCGCGTGCAGCTGCTTGGCCAGCGCGGCCAGCAGTATACTTACCGCACTTGCAGCGCCATGCCCGCGTGCAGCTGCTTGGCCAGCGCGGCCAGCAGTATACTTACCGCACTTGCAGCGCCATGCCCGCGTGCAGCTGCTTGGCCAGCGCGGCCAGCAGTATACTTACCGCACTTGCAGCGCCATGCCCGCGTGGAGCTGCTTGGCCAGCGCGGCCAGCAGTATACTTACCGCACTTGCAGCGCCATGCCCGCGTGCAGCTGCTTGGCCAGCGCGGCCAGCAGTATACTTACCGCACTTGCAGCGCCATGCCCGCGTGCAGCTGCTTGGCCAGCGCGGCCAGCAGTATACTTACCGCACTTGCAGCGCCATGCCCGCGTGCAGCTGCTTGGCCAGTGCGGCCAGCAGTATACTTACCGCACTTGCAGCGCCATGCCCGCGTGCAGCTGCTTGGCCAGCGCGGCCAGCAGTATACTTACCGCACTTGCAGCGCCATGCCCGCGTGCAGCTGCTTGGCCAGCGCGGCCAGCAGTATACTTACCGCACTTGCAGCGCCATGCCCGCGTGCAGCTGCCGGCCAGCAGTATACTTACCGCACTTGCAGCGCCATGCCCGCGTGCAGCTGCTTGGCCAGCGCGGCCAGCAGTATACTTACCGCACTTGCAGCGCCATGCCCGCGTGCAGCTGCTTGGCCAGCGCGGCCAGCAGTATACTTACCGCACTTGCAGCGCCATGCCCGCGTGCAGCTGCTTGGCCAGCGCGGCCAGCAGTATACTTACCGCACTTGCAGCGCCATGCCTGCGTGGAGCTGCTTGGCCAGCGCGGCCAGCAGTATACTTACCGCACTTGCAGCGCCATGCCCGCGTGCAGCTGCTTGGCCAGCGCGGCCAGCAGTATACTTACCGCACTTGCAGCGCCATGCCCGCGTGCAGCTGCTTGGCCAGCGCGGCCAGCAGTATACTTACCGCACTTGCAGCGCCATGCCCGCGTGCAGCTGCTTGGCCAGCGCGGCCAGCAGTATACTTACCGCACTTGCAGCGCCATGCCCGCGTGCAGCTGCTTGGCCAGCGCGGCCAGCAGTATACTTACCGCACTTGCAGCGCCATGCCCGCGTGCAGCTGCTTGGCCAGCGCGGCCAGCAGTATACTTACCGCACTTGCAGCGCCATGCCTGCGTGGAGCTGCTTGGCCAGCGCGGCCAGCAGTATACTTACCGCACTTGCAGCGCCATGCCCGCGTGCAGCTGCTTGGCCAGCGCGGCCAGCAGTATACTTACCGCACTTGCAGCGCCATGCCCGCGTGCAGCTGCTTGGCCAGCGCGGCCAGCAGTATACTTACCGCACTTGCAGCGCCATGCCCGCGTGCAGCTGCTTGGCCAGCGCGGCCAGCAGTATACTTACCGCACTTGCAGCGCCATGCCCGCGTGCAGCTGCTTGGCCAGCGCGGCCAGCAGTATACTTACCGCACTTGCAGCGCCATGCCTGCGTGGAGCTGCTTGGCCAGCGCGGCCAGCAGTATACTTACCGCACTTGCAGCGCCATGCCCGCGTGCAGCTGCTTGGCCAGCGCGGCCAGCAGTATACTTACCGCACTTGCAGCGCCATGCCCGCGTGCAGCTGCTTGGCCAGCGCGGCCAGCAGTATACTTACCGCACTTGCAGCGCCATGCCTGCGTGGAGCTGCTTGGCCAGCGCGGCCAGCAGTATACTTACCGCACTTGCAGCGCCATGCCCGCGTGCAGCTGCTTGGCCAGCGCGGCCAGCAGTATACTTACCGCACTTGCAGCGCCATGCCCGCGTGCAGCTGCTTGGCCAGCGCGGCCAGCAGCGCGTGCAGGCGCACCGCACTCGCCAGCACACGCTCGCTGGCGCCGCCCACGCTGCAGCGGAGCTTGCAGCAGCCAGACGTCCAGCTTGTTAGCTGACATAGCTGGACTATCAGGGACTTGTATACTTCGGTTAATTCTGAAAATATAGTTAATATAATGTCAAATTGACATTAAACAAACATTGGTTTAATAAACAGTCGGCTGTTCCACACATCTCACGTCACACATCGTGTAGGTACGAGTATTACACATTATGTATAGAACAGCTGACTTTTTTACCGCCACGATGTCCCCTTCATCATGTGTAATAATCGCAATTTGTAGGTATATTTTATAGGCATACCTCTCTCGATCCTCTGCTGAGCTGCATGCGCGGCCGTGCTCACAGCAGTAGTGAGATCCCGCGCCCTGCCCATCAGATGTTCCACACTCTTGGCTCTGGTGGAAAGATGTGCGCATACGGCTATAAGTACACCGTGACCTGTACGGGAATCTATCGTGGTGAAGTAGTTGGTGTCTTCACCGGCTGAAGTGTCTTCTTCCTGAAAAGAGGAAGGGTAAAACTTTAAATTTGTTGGGTAAAATGAAAACAACTGGAGCCAAAAAAACATATTTGATAACTTAAACACGAAATTTTAATTTTAAAAACCATAAAGATAAAATGTAGTTTTTCAATTTAGAAGTTGGCCATCACATTGCTAAAGATTTTTTATTGAGTTTTAACCCCTTGAAAAAGATCCTGTTGAAACTGATTAAATCTCTGGTTACGAGCACTAATCATGCAGCTTCACAGCACTTTGGGGCACTTTGGTGTGGGTTCTCACATTCAGGATGTCAGCTGGGACGTCTATATGGGTTCCGAAGTCCCTTTCACCGTGTTTATGTGGTTGGATGGAAGTTGAACTTGGTTTTGGTGTAAACCTACATCAATCCTGCCGAGCGCACAGGACAGTTTAGCGATAAGCTCGTCGAGTAGCGTCGCCTCCTGTTGCTCGCTGTAGTATGACGTCAGCACAGGTCCTATCAGCGAGAGGCAGTCCTGCTTGCTTGTTCGGATGTATTCTTCTAGCTTCACCAGTATCTGAAATAAATAATTTGGTTACAATAATCTAAATATCACATTAATATTTTATAGGCGAAAGTTTGTAAGAGTGTGTGGGGGTGTGTGTGTGTGTTTATATGTTTGTTACTTATTCATGCTCAAACGGCTGGATCAATTTTGATAAAATTGGGTATGGAGGTAGCTGACACCCTGGATTAATATATAGGCTACTTTTTATTTCAATATTCCCACGGGATCGAAAATTATGCGGGTGAAACCGCGGGGCGCAGCTAGTTATTCATAAAGCTAGATTCGGACATAAAAAAGTTGAAAGATTCGTAAAACATGAAAACATAAACAGTTATGTGGCGCCCGCATGCGGTTACAAACCTCAGCCTTGGATGAGTTCAAGAATTTGCAAATTTTATGGAAGTTGCGGACACAACACCGTACGTTTGAAACATTACTTAAAGTTAAGTAATGATTAAAGTTTGCTTAACTATACATTTTTTTATGTTTAAACGTATTTTAATTCTATTATTACTTAACCTCTTGAACGTCGGGCCTCTGTATGCGCAAGTGCCACAAACGTCGGCACATTTGGAAGTACTTGTTGATTTTTGGGCAAGCCTTCGAAAAAACGCAGATTTCGTTAATACATAGCCAGTTAAACGTTACATGTTATACCTTCCTGGCTTCGTTATTAGATTACCTAACTACTTATACCATTCATTATGCAAATACAACTGACCTTATCTAGCAACGATGCGTTAAGTTTTTGTTTTGATAATTTTCACTCACATAACCTTCAAACTTTCTCACATCACATCTAATCTACACAAACATTCACCAAAAAAACACTTTATTACGATAACACAATATCTGTAGAAACGATAAAACACCACACATTAACAACAATCCACTTATAAACAATAACTAAACCATAAAAACTATTTGTTTACGAAACGACAAAATTTCGGCGCGAACTCCGCGCATGCTCGCGCGGAGCCGACGGTGAACTGCCGGCGAAGTACCGTTAGCGCAAAAATACTACGAACGAAATGTTTAAATTTAATATTTTTTTACTTTCGATTTCTGTTGTTATTTTATTAGAAATCATTATTGTTATTTCACTCTGTTTATTATCTTGCTTTATTTTAGATAACATAATATAATTGTTTGACTTCTTATAAAATAGTTATGGTGGGTTCAATAAAATATTGGGGATAAAATTTGTTACTCTACGATATGCATTTTATTATATTTATTTCGATTTACTTATTTGAAAAGCAAGTCAAGATAGGAAAAATAATATGGTGAATAAATAAAACATTATGTAAATAGGGATGTTACTTGGGTAAAAAAATATAATTATATTTAGTCCGTCAGTGAGATTATCAAATAATATTGGACAGGTATTTTTTGCTTTACCAAATCAATAAAAATTGACAGATAAAACAGCGCATCAAAGTTCAGGAGTGGAAGGAAGGTTTTAACGTCACTATTTAATATAAAGCGTACCGAATAGTGACGTCACACGATATTTGAATGCATTATATCGTCGTTACTTTAAGTTTAGGAGTCAAAAGAAAAAATACTGTAATGTAATGTACAATATTTTTTATTAATCTATACTCCATTTGCAATAAGAGTAGACAAATAAGATAAACCTTTTTTACAGTACGTTCTACCGGTTTTGAATTCTATTGCGTAGGTTGCATGACAAATGGCAGCTGCAGTAAACAGTTGGTATTGTAACCACTTTTTTGCTTTTAATGCCATCCTTATGTGTACGGTATAGAAGTTAAAATCGGTTGAACAGACTGTAAAAAGCTTTATTTAAATGTCTTATTTTATTTCAAATGGAGTATAGGTACCTGACGGACAAAGAAATAATTTTCAGACAACATCGCTATTATTATCGTTCCATAAATCCACCCATTCTTCACCACAGACAGGAGGGCTGTGTCCTAGCAGTGAAAACATAATAGCCCGATTGTGCCTAAGCAATAACAACTACGTACCTACCTATGTGGAAGTTTGTTTGTTTTGTGTTTGTTTTATATTATATATACCATTCAAGTGAAAACTAGTATTGCTTTCAATCGTCCTGGGTTGCTGTAAATGACCTTGTATACTTACTGAGAGTTAGGTATCCGATTTCCATATAGAAGTGAGAGCTTGGTAAAGTTTAAATAAAATACATTTTATAATTATGGTAATCATTTATTTTGACTAGACATGTCCCATTCTTAGTATAGAACAAAAACTTAATGTTAGGGTTACTAACTTTTACTAGAACAACACACTAAAAACAAGTACAATAAGAACGAGAAGGTTGCCCGTCTAAAACAATTTTATCATATTATCCAAGGCTTTCAGAATACTATTAGAACTACCGCGCCTCCTTATCTGTTTTTATTTTGGTCAAGAAATATATTACAATAAAAATGTGTTATGTAAACAAAAAATACAATGAAAAAAAGATGAACACGTACTTCTAGAGTACAACAAACGGAAACCAAAAAAAAAACCAATACAGAAACAGTTAAAATCACAGCTAAGAGATCGCAAACATGACGCATGGATTAGTACCATTTAGCTGAAGTAGTGACGGGAAGGGAAGCTAAACGGAGCCAAACACGCGCCAGGAGAAGGAGGAGGAGGAAGGCCGCATGCAGCAAACAGTGGGCGTCCCATACCGACGAAATGCGGACCTCATACGAGGGTGCGGATCACGGTGAGCTCACATCTGACACGTCCGAGGTGGCCACCGGGGGTCTGCTCCAAGGGCACAGTCCTATCCTGCACGTAGAATGACTCTCCCGGGGTCGCGAGGACAGGAACTGCATGAACGGGGCGGTGGCTAAAACATATGAAGTACAAATTACTTCACTGATATTAAAACAAAAATGGTTAGGTATATGCTTTAGTATAAGTATAAGTACTTACAGCGGCGGTGGGGATGGAGGAAGCACCAGTTCGGGGCGCTCACTGATGAGCCCCATCATCAGGGCTCGACGAGCGGCGCTATTTTTATTACGCCCCCCCATTTCAGCTGGAGAGGGGGTTACACTCCGCGACCTCGAGCTCGACCTAAAATATAATAAAAGGAATATTTACTACAGTAAAAGCCTACCTGTAAAAACTTTACTCCTAATTTAATTGATGTTATCATATTTTGAAAACTATAAAAAAATCTCAATATTTATTATTCTTAGACATGACAAAAACTACATAAACTAAAAAAAGGCAAAGAACACTAAAATACCTAATAAATTATAATCGGACAATTTTTTTTGCTGACATTACTTTATTACCTACGGTTATGGCGGGCGGGAATTTTACTTTTGGAAATACGATTACGATGATAATACGCAATAATGTCTGTAGCTATTAGCCAAAATATGTTTGTGGAACAATAATCTAACTACATATGTGTATTTCAAACACTAAACAAAAATATTTGTCATAAAACATTACGAAATACGGCGGCCATAACTATCAAATTATGAACATTACAAAAGTTTCGTAACTTTTTCTCGACATATTTATAACTTTTCTATAAACTATCACTTCATACGAAATCTATACTTATTTCTCAGTAATTCTGTATAAAAATCTCATAAGATTACTCACCGTTTCCTTCTTGAAAACATTTTTTCTAAACTTAGACACCCGCACGAATCACTCGTAAAACAACAAATATGGCCGTCACAGAACTTCACAGAAGCACTAATTTCTTTCTTTTTTTTTTCTTCCGTTTTGTTGGCGTGCCTGTTTAAATGTTACCAAAATAGGTCAAGCATGAATCGACTAATCGAATGATACAGCTAGATCGTGTTGCAAGTGCCAATAAATAGAAAATATTACCGTCCAATGACAACCATGCGTGTTGACAGTTGTTATTATCCAATGGTGTAACGCCGACGTTTCGAGTCATTAAATCTTATTATCCAATGGTGTTACGGCGACGCTTGAGGGGTTAATTAATTTACTGACAAACAACACAGCCTAATCCGCTAGGTCCAGAAGCAGGATTTCTGAAAATTCAACTCCTAAAGGAGTTAAATAAGGGATGTAAGGTTGTATGTAAAATATAAACTTACTCTAGTCTTCTGCGGACAAGAAGCTACAGGCGTCTCTAACAACAAAGAAGCGATTTGTATGAGCGCTGCCAACTGTTTCTTGACAATGACGTCTCTTTCGTCAGGTATGCTGTCCTCTTCAATGTGCTCGAACGCAAGGTGGATAGTTTCTAGAATATTCGCCAGGCATTCTGCTCCTGATGGACCGCCGTTGCTTTCGGCTAGAGGAACAAAATGGTTCACATTACGGAGACTTGCAGTGGTGGCCAAGTGGTAACGGCCGCGACTTATGAGTTGTAGTTCGTAGGTTCGAACCCAGTCAGGCGCTTTACTTTGTGTAAATTATTTCATCACCACTGCTCTCAAAACGGTGAAGGAAAACATCGTAAGGAAACCGACATGTGCTAGAACCAAAAATTCGAAGACATGTGATTCATAATGTTATCTTCTAATGATTCTGCCAAAGTGGCCTTTTAGGCCCCCAGATATGTGTTACTCTCTTGTTATTTCCCGAGTAAGTTTAATTTACTTCGGAAAGAGCAAGAGTAGGTTCGATTGAATTTGGTGTTCATATTTAAGCTATTATACTCACTTATAGCCAACAAGAAACTATCCATCCTGAGCGAGTAGAGAGGCGAGAACAACAACGTGAGGCACGTCTTGAACACTTCCAAACACCCCAGGGTCGTCTGGTCGTCGAACTCGCACATATGTTGAAACCTGTTTTCATGAGATTAGGGTTCAATTTTGAATAAACGAAGTAGGAGGGTCTAGACAAATTCTAAAAAAAGATTTCATAGTCAAAAGTAGGGCCTATTTGGTTTAATTGTTCTAAAATTATGTGTGCGTAACCCCAGCCTGATAATGTCGAAAATCGTCATCTCAGTGCGATCTAAGACGGTGTTGATCTCAAATAAATAAATAAATTAATTAATATTGTTTACTTGAGACAAGTGACAACCCTAGGTGTCGCAATAATGTCTAGTCGTTGTCGGCATTTACCACGAGATCAAAGGCGTCGCCCTACTGTATGTTTTTATACTGTGGTACTACATACCTACAAACACATCTGTTGTATATGACGGTGGCTATGCTGACCACGTGGGTGGCGACTGCTTTCTTGTCCAAATGATCGCTGAGCAGTACTGAGTGAACGCATCGTAAGGCCCACGCGTGGAAGTCACGACGAGCGCGGATTTGATTGCGTGGTTCGAGGGAAGACCAGGGCACGTTCTCACTGTTGGAAAAACCGAAAATTGTTCAACAACTTTACTTTTTCAATATCGGTGAATATACAGGTTGTTTTAAGTGCGAGTCGGACTCGCACACGAAGGGTTCCGTACCAGAAGGCAAAAACGCCGAAAAAAACACGTCTGTTGTATGGATAGCCCCCCTTAAATATTTATTTTATTCTGTTTTTAGTATTTGTTGTTATAGCGGCAACAGAAATACATCATCTGTGAAAATTTCAACTGTCTAGCTATCACGGTTCATGAGATACAGCCTAGTGACAGACGGACAGTGGAGTCTCAGTAATAGGGTCCCGTGTTTACCCTTTGGGTACGGAACCCTAAAAAGGATCACTATTGCAGTTGTCTCACCTATCTTAATTCATCATCAATCGTTACTTTAGCTATTGAAGATCATTGAAATGTAATTTGAGTTTCAAATATATCATTAAAAAAAAGTTGCAAAAAGGAAAAATGCTTTAGAAAGTTGCTACATATTGGCAATAACCAACATTTTAATTTTCGTTTAAAATTACCATAGTATACAATTTAAAACGTAATTACACAAGTGACCTACCTGTACAACAGTTCAATGACCCTAACACAGAGCTTGGTGTCCCACACACAAGGCAGCGGTTTGAACGGGCCTGCCTTGTCCCTGACCAAGTTGGACAGCTTCACGGGCGCCTTGCCTTTGTCCTTTTGCGACTTCTGACTCTTCTGTGACTTTAACGTCTCCCGCGTCTCGTTTAGAGACTTGTTGCCTTTCTTGGCCGCTTTTGGTGCTATCTACGATTGAAATAAGATTGGCTTAAGAGCGTTTACGCCGTACGGCATTTCAAACAAACTTTCAAGCCCTTATTTTTCGAAATGAATGAACCGATTTTAATGAAACTTTATACGCATAAGCAGGATACAAAGATCTAAAAAGTTAGTAGAGAACATTTTCTAAATGTCTTATTTAAAAAAAGATAATTGGAAATCTGTTTCTATAGAAAATTTAAAATCGGTCTAATTTGGCTGTAACACTATTTTTCGAATAACACGGCATATAAAACACACAATTCAAAATACCTTAGTCTGCTCCAACAGTTGATTGCAATTCTTAAACAGTTTGTAAACCTTGTTAGCAGCTGTCTCACTACTTGGATTCCACTGCAGTATCATATGCGCTATTAACGTTTCATAGCATTGTAATGTTTGTTGTACTTTGAGGCATTTGGCTTTCGATTCTGGTGTTAAGTCTGAGAGTCCGGATTCTTCCTGTAATTAGAATATACACTTGACATTACGCGTAAAAGATGTGTAACAGATTTTTTTTTTAATTGGATATCTGGTGTTCTTTAAGGGCCATATTTCTTTGATAACCGACAAATATTTTCTAAGCTAGGGGGTTTAGAATCATGTGCTGAATTCATGGTTACAGTTTGCTCGTCGTAGTCCCGTAGTAGTAGAAATCGCGATGTGTAAGCGAGTCATCTATATAAAAACCGCGGGGCGCAGTTAGTGCTTAAATAAAGATTCGTCTTTGGCAGCTCTGGACAGAGAGAGGTGGAAGGAGAGGCCTTTGCCCAGCAGTGGGACATTAATCTATATATATAAAATTCAAAGTCCTGACTGACTGACTGATATATCAACGCACAGCCTAAACCGCTGCTCCTAGAGACATGAAATTTGTGAAGAGTAAGTATCCACAAAGGGTTTATCGAAATTCCACCCCTAAGAGGGTGAATTCGGGGAGGGTGCAATTTCACGCCGACAAAGTCGCGGGCAGAAACTAGTCAAGTCATAAAAGTCTATATTAATCCATATTTAATATTATAAATGCGAAAGTAACTGTCTGTCTGTTATCTTTTCACACCAAAAACCACTAAACCGATCATTATCACACAGTGAAGTAGCCTAAGACCTCGAGAAGAACATAGGCAATTTTTCATCCTGGATATTTGTATTTTAATTAAAAACTACGCACAGACGAACTCGCGGGCAACAGCTGGTACTGTAGAGTCTTGTGAGTTCCGGCCTTTAGCAAAAGGCTCTGGCTGGAGATAATACTCCATTCGAAGATTCAAACGAACGTCAAATAATGTAATAAAATATTTTTGTTCTTTAAATTGAGTGATAGAATTATCGTGAAGCTGTATTGTTCTATTTATTAACCTTTTGAACGCCATTGTCACATATACGTGACAAGCAAGCGCGTGCCCTGTACGCAGTCGTGTGTCGCCTATCCTATTACGAGCGACACAAATATGTGATAAAAAATGCGGTGCACTTTATCACGAAATAAACAATTAAATCATTACTTTTGTGTGCTTTTATTTGTATACCTTAAATATTTAAAATTGTGGCTTGGCGTGGAGGGCACGCGCGTGCGATTATGCTCTGGCGTTCAAAAGGTTAATAATATATAATATATGTAATATACTAGTAAAACTGTGGAGGTGACTGGATCTTCACAGTACCATTTAAAGAAACTCACCATATCAATATTGACAAACTGTTCATTATCGCACAACTGCTGCATGACCCTGGCGAGCTTACTCTTCAAGTAAGCGTTGCCGGTCTCCACTGATTGACTGGCCAGGATGTCTTCTAGATCATCCTCCTCACCGGGCTGCAGGAATTGGGCTACGGCGTATAGCAGCTGCGCTATGGGCTCCTGGTAATTTGAAAAGGATGTGTAATCTATATAAATACTAATAATAAAGCTAAAGAGTTTGTTTGTTTGAACGCGCTAATCTCTGGAACTACCGGTCGGATTTGAAAAATTCTTTCTGCATTTGATAGCCCAATACTTAAGGAAGGCTAATAGGCTTAACATCACGCTACAACCCTAAGGAGCCGAGCAAAAAGAAAAAAAAGTCGGAAAGAACGCTTAGTGAAAACGAAGGAATAGCGCGGGCAGGCGATGCGATGCGACGGGGTGGGTCTAGGGAACATGAAATTTCACGCGGACGAAGTCGTGAGCAGAAGCTAGTGTAGGATATATGGGTAGTAATGAAGACTTAGCAGATCTTGATTAAGAGCGTTTACGCCGTACGGCATTTCATACAAACTTTCAAGTCGTTATTTTTCGAAATGAATGAACCGATTTTAATGAAACTTCATACGCATAAGCAAGATACAAAGGTCTAAAAAGTTACTTAAGAACATTTTCGAAATGTCTTATTTAAAAAAGATAACTGGAAATCTCTGTTTCTATGGACAATTTTAAATCGGTCTAATTTGGCTGTAGCACTATTTTTCGAAAATGCTCTTAAATGACTTTTTAGACCTTATGCATATTAAAATCGGTTCATTCATTTCGAAAATCAAGGGCTTGAAAGTTTGTATGAAATGCCGTACGGCGTAAACGCTCTTAATGCGGGCCGCTCACGATCAAGTTAACTTGTCAAGTTTGCAGCGGACTTGAAGCCGCGTCCAGTAAACTTGACGGTGTATGGCTACTTATCATGCATGCCCATAGCCATACACAGTCAAGTTTACTGGACGCGGCTTCAAGTCCGCTGCAAACTTGACAAATGAACTAGAACTCTTTCCACTACACATTAGAGTAGTGGAAAGAGAATAGCGATGCCCCGGCGGGCTGTTTGACAATACGGGCTTTTAATAATATTTGTTGTTTCATTGATATTTGGGCTCCGTACCTCAAAAGGAGAAACGGACCCCTTATAAGATCACTTCGTTGTCCGTCTGTCAAGACCCTTTTTCTCAGGAACGCGTGGAGTTATCAAGTTGAACTTAATACAAAATACTCAGGGCTGTAAACCCTTGTTTTTTTATTGTCATTGTCTTTAGATTGGTCATGAATGACTGCACACATTCAGGCCGTAATGAGTAGTTATGTGAAGCTATGTTTCCCAAATGGCAGTCAAAAACTTCATACCTATGTATACTGCCCCGAAAAAGTCAATAAAACCATTTTAAGGCACGACACTTATTCAATATTTGTTAGCCCAAAACTTCGCCACTTCCTCGGCGCTATCTGTGGCAGCGAAGAGGTCACTTTGGCTGCATATTTTGGGGCACAAGGTTGACATAGATTAAGATTAAGATTATTATTACATACACAACAACAAAACAACAACAAGACATATCCAACAATAAGAGATCACCATGGTATTTACAGCAGTTATAGGCCGACCGCTTAGCTGAGACGTTGCCTGAGCACCGCGCAGCTACCTCAGGCAACGTCTCAGTTAGGCGATCGGCCTATAGTAATAGGCCTTAGATTTAAACCTATCAACCTATTCATGCCTAAGGGTCAGTTCACACCGAGACGCGACGCGACGCGCAGTTTTCAAGATAGAAATACAATTACAGACCTTATCTACTACACTAAAAGGTACACAATTCAGTGTCTACCTACTACGTCGAGCTACGCAGCGCGGCGCCGCCGCCGCGCGGCGTAGCTCACTGAATCGTGTACCTTTTTGTGTAGTAGTTAGGGTCTGTAATTGTATTTCTATCTTGAAAACTGCGCGTCGCGTCGCGTCTCGGTGTGAACTGACCCTTACTGCCCTCGATAAATGTACTTACAATCAACACAGCCGTAACGCCATTAATCTGCACACACTTGTTGATGAGCAAGGAGGCAGTTCGTTCACCCTCCGGTAGATACTTGCTCAAGTGTTCATATAATAACTCCAAGATAGATTCATGTAGAAATTGCTTGTCTTTCGCACAACCATGTAATTCTATAAATAACATAATAAACACAACGTTATATTACGTCTCATTATCATAATCAGCCGATAATGTTCCCACTGCTGGGACACAGGCCTCCTCTCAGTGAGAAGGAGTGGGCCGTAATCCACCACGCGGGCCCAGTGCGGGTTGGTGAATGTCACATGTCTTCGAATTTTTGGTACTAGGACATGTCGATTTCGTCACGATGTTTTCCTTCACCGTTTTGAGAGCAGTGGTGATTAAATAATTTACACAAAGTAAAGTGCCTGTCTGGGTTCGAACCTACGACCTACTACTCGTAAGTCGTGTCCGTTACCACTGGGCCACCACTGCTCCCTATATTACGTCTGTCTTCCCTATAATTTAAGATTTTTTATATTTTAACCTGACTATGGAGGGTTATGATTTTAACCGGTATGTTTGTATGTTCATCTGTTTCCTCATAATTTCAAAAATACTAATAATTTGACAAATCAGGTAACGTTAGAAGCGTCTTGAGCGTACGCTGGTTATAGGCTATGTGACGTCACACTAAATTCAATGTGGCGCCCTCTAGAGGACATAAAGTAATGAATTTAAAAATAAATATTTTGGGATGGTGCCTTGTTGGGTATCAAATGAAAGGGCTTGGAATGTGAAAAGGATGAAACAAGAAAGTACCTTCCCGTGGTCGCATGCTACCATAGCTTATAAGTATGTTAGTACAGCGGCATGTGACCACGGAAAGGTACTTTCTTGTTTCATCCTTTTCAGTAGTCGGGTTTTAGTTTTTAAACATTTTTTCTTGTGTAAAATAATAGCAGAAAATAAATTCGAATACATTTCTTTTCTACTCGTGTAATTTTGATATCGAATATTATCAAGAGAAAATATTTAATTTTTGTATGTTTTTTGTTACGCTTTGACGCTAAACGGCTGAATGGATTTGGATGAAATTTGGCACATGGGAAGACCTTGGCCTGGATTAGGACACAGGCCACTTTTTATCCCAATATTCCCACAGGATCGAAATTTACACGAGTAAATAATCTGGACGCAGCTAGTAATAAATAATTACGTGAATAACTAAGGGTTGGTAATAAAAAAAAACATAATAACTTACTGGTATAAAGCAGCTGTTTGACTAGCGCGTCTTGTACGAGACAACGTCGCAGTATAGATACTACCTCCATACACATCGCCTCGTTACGAACGCGCGAAGTTACACTGCCAAAATAATAAAACCAAAATTAACTGTGTAGCTAAGACTGCGTATTGTATACAGGGTTACTGGTAAAACATTAACAACCTCTTAAGAGGTCATTGTACTCATCATTATGAACAACTTTTAATATGGGACCAAACCTGAAATCGCGAAAACAAAATCAGCTGTTCCCTACATTTATGTTCGTATAACTCGTCAAACACACCCCACCCTATTTCAAGTTAAACAAATATCAACTTTATTTCAATGACAATTAAATTGATTTCAGAGTGACTAGCACTATTGAAAAAGTTATAAAAACGTTTGAAGTTGTAGCGTAAACTGAACTTTATTGTGTAGGAATTAAAGTTATTTTTCCACTAATTCATATTTGTTTACATTTTTGGCAAATAAATCGCGAACGCAGATTAGGTACTTATGGAAGTTCGAAATGGGAAATTCCATCGAGCACACCGCAAGTTTAATCCATACTAATATTATAAATTCGAAAGTAACTGTGTCTGTCTGTCTGTATGTTACCTTTTCACGCCTAAACCACTGAACGGATTTCTATAAAATTTGGCAGAGAGATAGACTGCATCCCGGGGAAGGACATTGGATAGTTTTTATCCTGTTATTCCCACGGGATCGACACTTATGCGGTTGAAACCGCGGGGCGCTGCTAGTACATTATTAAAACCACGTTAAACGCACACGTTCCCCTGCTGCGTGGCGTGCATGTCCACGGTGAGCTGCGTGAGGTACGAGTGCGCGCTGTACTGCTCGCTGTACGTCTGGCTACTGCTTACGTTAGTGCTCACGCGCACGTTACGTAGCACTGATAGGAAGCCCGATAGGGCTAGGCAGCGATGTTGAGAGTCCCTGTGAATAAGAGGATATTGTGAAGAGGTTAAATACTGGAGAATATTTAGAGATGTTTTATTATTGGTAGCTATAGCTTATGATGGTCTTAGCATAAGCATAAGCACTACTGAGACCCTCTCTGTGCCTCTCGGGGCCTCCTCTCTGTGAGAGGGTCTTATGATGGTCTTACTTATTAGACACTTATAGAGGTATGAGGAACAGGGTGTAAAGTTCACTCAACCTCCATAGAAAAGGGAGGATCCTCCGACCAGACGGGAGTTATGTCTGGCGGGCAACTGCTCAATGATTCATGTCGGGCCGTTGTATCTATGCTATTTGCGCGGTAAACTCTGCTTGCGCGATGCAGGATTTGCGTGACGTCAGTATGTCGCGTTGTTCGATGTGGCGTTGTAGATACCGCTACATCACTCCCCCCCGGAGACCGGAGGTTGATTCGATGAATTCAATGCGTGTCTAATGTCAGTATTATGTCAACAGTTAACAGTTGTTTAACTCAGGCAACAGATAAACACGTTTTTGTGGTAGTAAGGTTTTTTCTTAGATTGTGTTTGTATTCAAATTAGGCAAGAAGGTGTGATACAGATTTAACGGTATTGTCCGAAAGGGTTACCGCTGCCCCGGAACATAAAGAGCTAAGGAAGGAACACGGGTGGGTTTTAGTCAATAAGAGTCTGACACTGCCTTCCGCTCCACCCAGAGCGGGAGGGGTCATTTGATGATTTCCCAGCCAAAAAAAAAAAGGTGTGATACAGATCACAATACAGAAGAAACTCGTTTATATTTGTTTGATTGCTATTAGATGCTTATAATCACATCGGTGAAGTCTTCAATTAACTTAAAAAAACTGGCCAAGTGCGAGTCGGACTCGCACACGAAGAGTTGCGAGTTTATATTTATTTTATTCTGTTTTTAGTATCTGTTGTTAAAGCGGCAACAGAAATACATCATCTGTGAAAATTTCAACTATCTATCCCGCTAAAAGCTATCCCGGTTCATGAGATACAGCCTGGTGACAGGCAGACAGTGGAGTCTTAGTAATAGGGTCTCATTTTTACCCAACTGCGCGACGCAAAGGAGTGGTAATGTGTTCATCAGCCTATGTATGTATGTTTGTATGTTCCTTTGAAGCACTATACAGACCAAACGCCTGGGCCGATTTTTATGATTCACACGTCAATCGATTCCTCTTAGTCCGGCGAGTGTCACTAAAGACATGACGTTAGTGAAAATTCAATATGGCGACTACTATGTATGTATGTATGTCTTCAAAAAAAATTTTTTTTCTCAAAACCTATCGAGTGGGTATCAAAATAAAGGGCTTTAAAAGATGATTACAAAAATATAAACAACTTATATGGTTAAAAGTAATTCGAAGTGACAAATCATAAAAAACACGTACCAAGAACTAAATCGTCAGCGAAATCTTTCACATTTGTAAACTAAAAAGCTGGAAATAAAAAAAGTTATTAAAAAAAAAAAAAAAACCCGCCTGCGGTAAAAAACTTAGGAGCGTTTACGCCGTACGGCATTTCATACAAACTTTCAAGCCGTTAGTTTTCGAAATTAATGAACCGATTTTAATGAAACTTCATACGCATAAGCAGGATACAAAGGTCTAAAAAGTTAGTAGAGAACATTTTCGAAATGTCTTATTTAAAAAAAGATATTTGGAAATCTCTGTTTCTATGGAAAATTTAAAATCGGTCTAATTTGGCTGTAAGACTATTTTTGGAAAATGTTCTCTACTAACTTTTTAGACCTTTGTATCCTGCCTATGTGTATGAAGTTTCATTGAAACCGGTTCATTCATTTCGTAAATTATGGGCTTGAAAGTTTGTATGAAATGCCATACGGCGTAAACGCTCTTAAGTTAAAAGAACTGAAAAGCTAAAAACAAGCCCATTTTATATTAAATAAAAGTTGGAAGCAGGCGGGACCCATACCATTTTTATTATATTTTCAAATTCAAATGGTTCCCGCCTGCTTCCAACTGTCTGTTTTTAGCTTTTCAGTTTTTTTAACTTAAGTTTTTTACCGCAGTCGGGTTTTTTATTTTTTTTAATTACCCTTTGGGTACGGCACCCTAAAAAAGAGCCCCATTTAAATAAACAGTGAACAGTTCTAGTGTAATATCGATGTAAACCTAGTATTTCGACAAAAAAACATTTACGTGCCCAAAATTTTCAATAGCTGTTGGAAAGAATGCTTGAATTTCTATCTTACGCACCTGGAATAAAGTCCTTTTCTGCACACCATAACTAGGGTATCTCTAGTCCTAGTACTGAAGTTGAGGAGTGGATGTACTGCATCGAGGACTGACGCAGCCGCCTTGTAGTCTGTGGGTGAAGGCTGGCAGTTCTCTAAGATGGCGCCCAGTTGAGTACAACGTTCTACTGACACCGGGGTCAACTTGCATAGCACGTACAGGCAGTCTGTAAAAAAAAACAGTGTTGTGTGGAAACGAGAACAAAATAGGATAGCCCTGTCTCAGTAGCGAAGGGTAAATTTTTGCAAGAGGTAAGCCGGAGAAGATTTTTAATATGATTATATCATTTGTCTATAGAATACTGACTGTGCCATTTTTCAAAGGAAAGCCGGTAGGAATCGAGTTGTATGGAACCTTCGCCACTGCTATGTCTAACTCTAAACCAATGTCTTATTACAAAACGAGTTCTACCTTCGAGCCAGTTACTGTATTTTGAACTTTATTCAGACAAACGTAAAGTTCTTAGTGGAAAATTGACAACTTAAGACTCGGGTTTTACTTTAGTTTTTGTAATAAGAACTTTAACTTTGTCGGATTCGGTTCGTAATTTAAAAATAGCTTAATGATTGGTCTAAAGAGAAATCTTGTTTTTTTTTTAACAACGCCGTTTGAGTTTATAATGGAAATGAAAGGCTTACAACAACCCAATCCAATTTCAAATCAGTGAGCATAAATCAACAGAGCAGGGTGGTCCATCCAGTGGTATCGGCCACGACTTACGGTCGTAGGTTCGAACCCAGACAGGCGCTTTACTTTGTGTAAAGCATTTGCACTGCTCTCCAAACGGTGACGGAAAACATCGTGAGGAAACCGGCATGTCCTAGAACCAAAAATTCGAAGACATGTGACATCTACGAACCCGCACTGGGCCCGCGTGGTAGTTTATGGCCTGCTTCCCTCTCACAGAGAGGCCTGTATCCCAGCCGTGGGAATATTACAGGCTGATTATGTTATGTAAAATAAGAATAATACTTCGTATCAGTAGGTGCCTTGAATTTCAAGTTATAGGGCTCAAACTGAAACTCAAAACATTCAGTTCAATTAAACCATTCACTGGCTCTTTTGAATTGTTGAAGGAGTCGGTCAGTAAGAAAGATGAAGCTAATAAGTAATAAAATTCAAAGACATGTGACATCCTCCAACCCGCACTGGGACCGCGTGGTGGATTACGGCCCACTCCCTCTGACAGAGAGGAGGCCTGTGTCCCAGCAGTGGGAACATTATAGGCTGATTATGAAGTAATAAAACATACCAAAGCTATGAAGAAGAATGGGCAAGAAACTCCATGTATACACTCTTGAATTATTTTATTACAAAATAATAGATATGTAATTAATGTTGAATTTATAATTATAAGTGAGAACGATGTAAAAAAACGTGCACGTAAAAAGCGTGCAGAGTAAAAGTAAAAATAAACATGTTTCACTGCACCTGCATACTGCCTCTGCGTGGTGTCGCTACACAGTCTGTCAGCAAGCTGGCTCAGTATGTGCCCGGCTGTCTCGGGCTGTGCCTTGCTGAGTCGTACCAGTATTAACTTGCCGAGCGACCAACATGTTGGGGCTACTGGCTTGAGGCGAGACACAGAGAGTAGGAGGAATGCTAGGTTGATTAGGCCGACTACTGTTAGTTGACGGTGGTTGGCACTGGAACAAAGGGTTTTAGTTTAGACATGGAAACCGTGCCTGTTTGCCAGAACTAACTCGTTAGACTAATACTTAGGTGCGTTTTTTAGGGTTCCGTACCCAAAGGGTAAAAACGGGACCCTATTATTAAGACTCCACTGTCCGTCTATCTGTCTGTCTGTCACCAGGCTGAATCTCATGAACCGTGATAACTAGACAGTTGAAATTTTTACAGATGATGTATTCCGCTATAACAACAAATACTAAAAACAGAACAGAATAAATATTTAAGGGGGGCTCCCATACAACAGACGATTGTGTCCGATTAATGGCGATTGTGGTGGATTAAGCTCACGAAATGAGATACAAACGTTTGCCCATCCCAACGTAATACAGACGTAATCTTATGTCAATGTAATCATATACGAAATAAGCTTAATGTATGTAGTTTATTTAGTACATACTTATATTGATACTTGTGTCGGTCAATATGTTCGTCTTTTATTTCCTAGAAAAAAAAATAAGTTTAAAAACTAAAACCCGACTGCTGAAAACGATGCAACAAGAAAGTACTTTCCCGTGGTCGCATGCCGCTGTACCTACTAACATACTTATAAGCTATGGTAGCCTTCACCCTTTTCATTAGTCGGGTTTTAGTTTTTAAACTTATTTAATTATTTTGGGGCTTATTTCAGTAATATTTATGTTTTTTAAATGTGCTAATTAAGCCCTTTCATTTGATACTCAACAAGGCACCATCCCTAAATATAATTTGTAATTCATTACTTTATGTCCTCTAGAGGGCACTCGCTATATTGAATTTAGTGTGACGACCTCACATAGCCTATAACCAGCGGACGGTGAAGACGCTTCTAACGATACGTCATTTGTCAAATTATTATAAGAACTTTTGAAGTTATGAGGGAACAGATGAACATACATACCGGTCAAAATCATAACCCTCCTTTTTGCTTCGCCGTAGTCGGGTAAAAAGCTGTTATGTTTTTAAAATTCATATGTATGTTGTTTTAATTAAGTATGTAAATGGCGTACACCTACCACCGTACCACCTGTAATTTTGTCCTATACATAAGTACCTATAAAAATACCGGTATTCATCTGCATCCAGTTAGACTGGAAGCTGACCCCAACATAGTTGGGAAAAGGCTAGACAGGTGCTGATAAGAACCTACATTTCTAACCTGTACCTATACCTGTTAACTATTGTTTATAAATGTAAAATGTAGATACCTCTCCGTAGTGATAAGCTTGAGCACACAGATCACATCGACATCAGGCGGCATGACTGCACGCACCCACGCCGACTCTTTAGCTCGCAGATCGTCCATAGCACGCTGTTCTATCGCTGATTTTATTACCTGAAATATTTGTTTACAATTTGAATTAGGCCTTGTAGACTTTAGTTCTGTAGACCATTTTTTATTTTATCAAGTACCTGGTACTTGTTGACAGGCCTACGCTGTCCTCTCATACCTACTGTAATTTGGAAACATTGTAAAAGCCAATTATTTTTAAAAAGAGTAACCGTGGAGTTTCTTGCCGGTTCTTCTCCATATGAAACGACCAATTGGAACTGTGCACCTAGCTTCTGACGTTTCATAAGTGCCATATAGGTTTATGTGAAATAAAATATTTGTATTTTGAATTAATTATCTTTTTGTATGCACGTGTTTCTGTGACAAATAAACCTATTTTTCTTTCTTTCTTACAACTCTGCCTAACCCATCGGGGAATACAGCTGTGTCAGTGTCGCAAGAGCTTTGCAGAACTGTTGCAAAACTTTTCGTTGGGCGACATATTTTATTTTTAAAGGGATTAATAGAATGGGGCTTATTTATTTATTTATCCATTTATTTCAGGCATCAAGGCCCATATAAAACACATACAATACAATATTAATAACTTAAAAATACTATAAATACATACAACATTATAATTAAGTACAATAAAAAAACTAACGCACACGAAGTGTCTGCGTCGTGTTTCGCTGACTGGTGTCATATATCCGGCCACGAAACCGGCGGTACACAACACCCTTCGGCCAGAACTCTTCCTTGAGGAACTTCTCGAGATGATGTGTCGGAACACGCACCATGAACGACTTGAAGTTCGTGTTGTGACGCGACTCTAACTTCTCGACCCTCAAAGTCAAAGCTCAGCCCTCAGCTTAAGCCTCGTAAAATAAGAATGGAATAATAATTGTATACTTACATCCAAACACACCGTTCTAAAATCAGCTCCCTTGTCAGACATGGCCAGAGCCAGGTCTATAATAAAGGGGGCCCTCAACAGCTGTGTTTTGGGCCAGGACTTGACGTGTTTGCGGACCAGCTCGGGGTCGGCCGCGCCTTGCGAGATGTGGTAGATGCAGGTCGATAGGCAGCGGCTAAGTTCGGCTGAACTGTGGGGGACTGGGGGAGAACTTTTGTGATTACATACATACATAAGCTCACGCCTTCTTGCCACGGGGGCAGGCAAAACTACAGAACGCCACCTGCTACGATCCTTACATACTCCTTTTGCCTCGTTTACGTTCACACATCTGAGGACAATTCTCATAATTTTAAGAACGTTCACAGTCCAATCTGAGTCTCAATCTGTCAAGAATACCTCTAAACAAAGACTACAATATGATGCTTTATATAGCATCATATTGTAGTCTTTGTTTCCAATCCTAACATTTTTGACAAGTTTTTGACATTGATTGTCGCTGAGATGAGATTGCGAATAGATTTTGAACTTTTTTAATTACGGGAACTTGCTTTCTGGTCATAAACGCATTTTGTGATTGAGTGAGTAGAAATAAACAAGTAATAGTTACAAGATGATTGGGTTGCTTGGTTAGTGAACACTGGCTATTTTCTAGGAAAAAACCTTTTTCATTTGGTTCCTAAAGGGGTTTCAATTTTTTTATTATATTAAGAAGTAGCTAATTTATTGCTACAAGTTTAACTAGCGAAGTTAAGATCAGTGCTTCAAACTAGCAGGGTAATTGCGTACCTAACACACTATCAGTAGCAATGGGTTTAATTTTGACAGTTCAACAACATTCATTGCGTGATTTACGCTGTTGAGCAGACACATTTTTCGAGCTTATGGAGCAATGGATTAGCAATATGCTTGAAAATGATTCAAATGGAGAGTAATAGTGTGTTACGAGATTAGGGTGCAGGTTCGAGTGAGTAAAGTATCGAAACATGGGTGCTTACATTACATAAAGAGGTAACCAGAGATAGGTTTCCGATGCAGGCGAGTCTGTGCGGGTCGGTACCGATCGATGCGGGTATAATATTCCCGTGTTATCTTATGCGCTCACTTATAAAGAAACAGGTAAAACAAGAAAGAAAGAAGCGGGTTTTCGATCCCGGAAGGAAACGGTTACATGTTCTACCTGTTTCTTCATAAGTGAGCGCATAAGATGACATAGAAATTAATACCTGCACCGATCGGTACCGATCCACCCGTACCTGAAACCTGCTTCTTTATGTAAGCACCCATAGAGCCGGGTCAGCGGGATTGTCCGAAAGGGTTACCGCTGGCCCGGAACATAAAGGGCTAAGGAAGGAACACGGGTGGGTTTCAGTCAGTAAGAGTCTGACACTCCCTTCCGCTCCACCCAGAGCGGGAGGGGTCATTTGATGATTTCCCATCCGGAAAAAAAAAAGCACCCATAGAGCTGATTATTTACTTCTTTCACTTACCAATGTCATCAACATCTATGGTAGTAGATTCAGAGTCTTGTGGCGGTGGTTCCAACTTGCTGTACAGACGGACACTAAAGTAGTGGCTCAGGTGTGATAGTACTATCTCTAAGTGGTACGTCTTGCATAGTCTGAAAACAATCATAATGAACTGATCATCGAGGAGAGTTGCATGAGATGTAAATAGGTACCTGTTACACCAGTGGACTGTTATAGTCTGTTTACTTTTGATTAATAGTTCAAGGCTCAAAATACACGATTTTAAACACAAGATACAGCCCGAATCAAACTAAATGGCGGCTCGGAATATGAGGCGAATCACTGCGCTGTAACAAATTCACCTGTCTGCGAGGGTGAGGGGTGAGGTACTGCGCAGCGAGTAACGCACTTCAGAGCCATCAAGTTTGAATCGGGCTGCTAGTGTAGGCAAGGCCTAAAAAACAGAAGCTTATTTTTCACAACTGATGACTAAGAGCTTGCTATTAGGCTGGTTATAGAGGTATGAGGAACAGGGTGTAAAGTTCACTCATACTCCATAGGAGGATCCTCCGACCAGACGGGTGTTGTGTCTGGCGGGCAACTGCCCGATGATTCATGTCGGGCCATTGTATCTATGCTAGTTGCGCGGTAAACTCTGCTTGCGCGATGCAGGATTTGCGTGACGTCAATATGACGCGTTGTTCGCATGTGGCGTTGTAGATACCGCTACAAGGGCTAGTAGACGATTAACCTTTTGACCGCCACACGTCAAAAAATAAAAAACGTACCCTCGGCGTCAAAGTCTGTCATGTAGTCGAACCGTGGCGTGCTGGGCACATTTTGGTTTGTCATCTATAGGTCAATAGGTTAAGCAAGGTGAAGGCTATGAAAGTGTAACTTACCGTAAGTCCCAGTTCTGCTGAAACCTGTGTTAAATCAGCGAACATGATACGTTGCAGTGAAACCCTCACTGCCGAGCCTACATTCACTTTGACGCAGCACGAAGCCTTATCCATACTACTAGTTTATACATGCTAAAGTAGGTAAATCTGTCTGTTACCTTTTTTTTCTTTATGTATTTATATGGGCTTTTACGCATAGCGTATGCCAGTCCCATCGTATCCTAAACAATTGTACTTTCACAGGACGTGGGCCATGAATTCGAACAAACGCTTCGCATCGTCGCCATTTGGTCGGGATAGAATTGTATGGATCTATTCTGTTCAAATTCAGGGACCTTACTAAATTATTTGTAATGCTAGAACGGCTGAACGGATTTCGATGAAATTTGAAACACGGGAAAGATTGCTGGGGACATAGGATACTTTTTATCCCGAGAGTACATTTCCGCTAGTTAAACACCGCGGGAAAAAGTTAGTTATCTTATCTATAAAGCTTCCATTAGGATATAAATAAGTTTTTTTTATAAACTTACTTGAGTAACTGATGCACCAATGGAGGCAGGGTGTCAGGTGGCGTGTCTATGACGTAAGAACATATCTTGTTGACCACCTGCTTGTGGTCATTGCGCGATAGCTGCATGTCCCTGGAAACAGAACACAGTTTTTAAATTAGGTTCTTTTTAACCGACTTCAACAAAGGAGGAGGTTGAACTTGATACAGGCTGATATTGAATACATGCGACAAACCGAAATGGGAGATTGTACTCATCATTATGAACAACTTTTACTAAGGGACCAAAGCTGCAATCGCGAAAAAAAAATGGTTGCCTGTAAAGTCGGTTTTACGGGCGAAGATTTTACGTGACAACGACCGATCATCCGATCATAGTTGAGTGGGAGAGAGACGCAAGGCATTCGGCGGGCCTCTCTCTCGTTCGGTGACTCATCGTAACGTTACCGAGCGTTACACTTTTTCATAAGTGACTCCCAGTCGCAACCTAATTTAAGACGTTGTCACGTCAAAAATTAGCTGTTCCCTATATTTTATGTTCGCCTAACTCGTCAAAATGTAGGGAACAGCTGATTTTTTTTTTCGCGATTGCATAATGATGAGTACAATCTCCCATCTATATATATAAAAGAAGAAACTGACTGACTGAATGAATGAATGACTGACTGACTGACTGACATATCAACGCACAGCCGAAACTACTGGGTCTACGAATGTGAAATTTTGCACACGGCTTCCTTTTATAATGTAGGGGAGCACTAAGAAGGGGTTTTTGGAAATTCAACCTTTAAGGGGGTGAAAAGGGGGGATTTCGTTTGTATGAAAAATCTTATTCCTTGAGTTAATAAACTTGAAACTTGGCACAAATACTTATCTAAGTAAATTATTAAGTTTGGCATTTTTTGTTTTTCTTAACTACCCCCTAAAAGGGGATTGGGGGGTCTCAAAGTTTATATGGAAGAATTTTAACGGGCTGTCCGAATATCTCGAAACTCAGTATTTATACTTAAGACCAAAAATAGAGAAAAACGTGTATCATGGTTTTCCAAAAATGTACCCCTAACGGGGTGAAAAGGGGTAGTTAATTTTACAGGGGAGAATTTTACTGCGTGGCTTGATTAACTCGAAAATTGGTACAAATAATCTTTGAGTCAAGTAATGAGCACATCCCAAAGGATTTTTCGAAATTCCACCCCTGTGGGGGTGAAAAGCGGGGATACAGTTTATATGAAAAATCTTATTCATTTGGTTAATAAACTTGAAACTTGGCACGAATACTTATCTAAGTAAATTATGAAGATTGGCAGTTTTTGTTTTTCTAAACTACCCCCTAGAAGGGGATTGGGGGGTGTTAAAATTTGTATGGAAGAATTTTAACGCGCGGTCCGATTAACTCGAAACTCGGTAAGTATTTATACTTAAGACCAAAAATAAAAAATACCACGTATCAGGGTTTTTCGAAAATCTACCCCTAACTGGGTGAAAAGGTGTAGTTAATTTTACAGGGGAGGATTTTACTGCGTGGCTTGATTAAGTAAAAAATTGGTATCAATAAATCTTCGAGTCAAGTAATAAACACATCCTAAACGATTTTTCGAAATTCCACCCCTGTGTGGGGAAAGCGAGGATACAATTTGTATGAAAAATCTTATTCCTTGAGTTAATAAACTTGAAACTTGCCACGAATACTTATCTAAGTAAATGATTAAGTTTGGCATTTTTTGTTTTTCTTAACTACCCCCTAAAGGGGGATTGGGGAGTGTCAAAGTTTGTATGGAAGAATTTTAACGGGCTGTCCGATTAACTCGAGACTCAGTATTTATACTTAAAACCAAAAATAGAGAATAGGGTTTTTCTAAAATGTACCCCTAACCGGGTGAAAAGGGGTAGTTAATTTTACAGGGGAGGATTTTACTGCTTGGCTTGATTAACTCGAAAATTGGTATAAATAATCTTTGAGTCAAGTAATGAGCACATCCCAAAGGATTTTTCGAAATTCCACCCCTGTGGGGGTGAAAAGCGGGGATACAGTTTATATGAAAAATCTTATTCAATTGGTTAATAAACTTGAAACTTGGCAATATACCCTCTGTAACGTTTAGGACGTTAGGTAGTGTGTAGTGGTGTATGATATTAAATAAAAGAAGAATTACGTTACAAAGATTAGATTTAATAAGATAGACTAGATACAAGCTGGTTGAGCCGGGCGTGGGTAGGATATCGAGCGCACGCGTAAGTTAAAACCGTCTAAAGAACACTACTGTCCTGCAGAGCCTCCAGACGTAGGTAGCGGGAGCTGGAGGTAGAGAGTCCAGGGTCCCGTAGCGCCACGGCAGGGTCGTCCAGCCGCTCCCCTGCGGCGACGGCGGTAGCAGTATTAGTAGGTAACCGCCGGTGACAAAGTTAATAGGTTAGAAAAATATGTAACCTGCTGTCGGATTAACTCGAAACTCGGTAAAAAACTAGGTATGTGTTTTAGGGTTTTTCTAAAATGTACCCCTAACCGGGTGAAAAGGGGTAGTTAATTTTACAGGGGAGGATTTTACTGCTTGGCTTGATTAACTCGAAAATTGGTATAAATAATCTTTGAGTCAAGTAATGAGCACATCCCAAAGGATTTTTCGAAATTCCACCCCTGTGGGGGTGAAAAGCGGGGATACAGTTTATATGAAAAATCTTATTCAATTGGTTAATAAACTTGAAACTTGGCAATATACCCTCTGTAACGTTTAGGACGTTAGGTAGTGTGTAGTGGTGTATGATATTAAATAAAAGAAGAATTACGTTACAAAGATTAGATTTAATAAGATAGACTAGATACAAGCTGGTTGAGCCGGGCGTGGGTAGGATATCGAGCGCACGCGTAAGTTAAAACCGTCTAAAGAACACTACTGTCCTGCAGAGCCTCCAGACGTAGGTAGCGGGAGCTGGAGGTAGAGAGTCCAGGGTCCCGTAGCGCCACGGCAGGGTCGTCCAGCCGCTCCCCTGCGGCGACGGCGGTAGCAGTATTAGTAGGTAACCGCCGGTGACAAAGTTAATAGGTTAGAAAAATATGTAACCTGCTGTCGGATTAACTCGAAACTCGGTAAAAAACTAGGTATGTGTTTTAGGGTTTTTCAAAAATCGACTCCTACCAAGGTGGAAAAGGGTAATAAAGTTTAAGGGGTGGATTGCTGGGAAATATAGTAGGAAATGTTGTATCCACTAGCAGGAATAGCGCCACCAGTGGTTTGCAGAGCACTGGCTCCAGCGAAAGAGCCAAAATGGTCTCCGACACACGACCCTTTGCACGACAACATCCTTGTGCCACAAAGGCTGAAAAGCCGAAACAGTTTTTTAAAGTGTGTCGTCCCACTCACTGGTGAACCATCACAAGAAAGACTGAAGCTGTGGCGAGACAGTCCTTCCTTACCCAAACCGTTCGTCCCACCCGCTGAAGACCTCCCACCTGGACATGAGTAACCTTGTATAACCTGGAAGTCTTTAAACAGACTCCGGACCCAGGTTGGCTGAAGCAAGGAAAACCTGTTCAGGTGGAGATTCATAGACGACTCCGCCTTGGAGTGTACATGTGGTGCTGTTCCACAAACGAAGGGACACTTAATATCGTGTCCTGCATGTCCTGTCAGCTGCACGTTATAGGAACTGGTGGACGCTGGTAATGGCGCCAAACAAGTAGCCGAATTCTGGGCCGAGTCCATTTAGATTGCTATCGACACGCTAAGAAGAAGGGGTGGATTTTACTGCTTGCTTCCATTAACTTGAAAATGAGTAGGTATCGGTCTTTGAGTTAAGTTACGGACACGTCATCCCAAACGATTTTTGAAAAATCCACCCTTGTGGGGGTGAAAAGCGGGAATCCTGTTTATTTGAAAAATCTGATTCCTTTGGTCTACAAACTTAAAAATTGGCCCGAATACTTATTAATCTAAATAAATAATAAAGATCATAAACATACATATTCCAAATTTTTTGAGGAAAGTACGAAATACACGCGGACGAAGTCGCGGGCAAAGTGCTAGTTTATGTATATAGACGAATTTGCAAAATTCTTTTTTTTTTTAAAGGGTTTATTTCGAAATATAATAAAATAATAATAATAAAAGCCATTTATTCAGACCATTTGAAACTTATGCTAGTACATACAATAAAATTATTAATAAACTGTTGTAAATAAGTATAGCTAAAAAATAAAGACAAAAAAAAATAATTATATTATTGACACCGGCTGACTTCGTCTGTGTGCCCATTGGCAAAGGCCTCCTCCATTTCCTTCCACTTTTCCCTATCGACTGCTATTCGGGTCCATAATTTTCCTGCTGTGGTTTCCAGCTCGTCGGACCAGCGTTTTCTCTGCCTTCCTCTGTGTCGTTTACCATTTCTCGGGTACCAGACTGTTACCCTTTTGCTCCATTTGTCTGTACCTCTGAGGGTGTGACCAGCCCACTTCCATTTTAATTTTCTGACTTTCCGTGTGACGTCAGTCACCATCGTTACCAGTCTAATGTTGTCGTTTTTAATCCGGTCTTTCTTTTTTACTCCCATCATACTTCTTTCCATGGCACGTTGGCATACAGCTAATTTGTTGGCTTGTGCCTTTGTTAAAGCCCAAGTCTGGCATCCATACGTTAGGACCGGCAGCACGCATGAATCGAATAGTTTCCCTTTTAATTTTATACTAAAATCAGGGCTCTTCATAATCTCCTTCAGGGACCAGTACCTATTCCATGCGTTTGCTACTCGTCGATCTATTTCTTTTTCGCTCTGGTTCATGCTGGAAATGATTTGTCCTAAGTATATATAATCATCTTGGTAATCGATGATTTTGTTGTTTACCATGATTTCATGTCTTTGACAATTAGTTATAATTTTGGTTTTGTCAGTATTCATAGTAAGTCCAACAAATTCGCTTTCTTTAGCTAGGTCTACTATCATTCCTTTGAGGGCAGTTGGAGACTCTGCAAAGATAACTACGTCATCGGCGAATCTAAGGTGGGTCAGTCTCGCTCCATCGATTGCTATCCCCAAGTTGTCCCAGTTCAGTCCGCGAAATACTTTTTCCAGAACTGCTGAAAACAGTTTTGGGGAGAGTGGATCTCCCTGACGTACTCCTCTTTTGATTTTAATGGTTGTACCCTTTTTCTCTAGCTGTATCCTTGCTGAACTTTTTGAGTATACATTTTTTATTATTCTTATGTATTTGTTCGTAACCCCTTGTTCTTTCAGAGCCTGCCAGATTGTGTCGTGTTCCAAAGAGTCGAATGCCTTATTGTAGTCAACAAAACAGCAGTACAAGGGGAGGTTGTACTCGTTATATTTCTCAAAGATTTGTTTGACTGCGTGTATGTGATCTACGACAGAATATCCACATCTGAATCCTGCTTGTTCAATAGGTTGATTCTCGTCCAGTACTCTAGATATTCTGTTTAGGATGACTTTGGAAAACACCTTGTAAATATTGGACATCAGGCTGATTGGTCTGTAGTTATTGATATTGTATATATCACCTTTTTTGTGGAGAAGGATTATTGCTGATTCTGTCCATTGGGTCGGAATATATTCGCTTAATAAAATCTCATTAAATATATTCGCCAATAGTTTTGCCGACAACAGTTTTGTGCTAAGTAAGATCTCGTTTGTTACCTGATCTGGACCCGGACATTTTTCCCTTTTTTGGGTTTGAATAGCGTTTTCTACCTCTCTTTCTAATATTTTTGGAGTCTGGTCTGAATCACCTAGCAGGTCAACTACCTGTCCTTCTCTTTGGTTTTTGTATAGAGTAGTGTAAAATTCAGTGGCTGTTTCTATTATTTCTGTTCTTCTTGTCCTGGTGCGACCAACTTTGTCCTTCAGCTTTGGAACCCAGTGTTTTTTGTCGTTTAGTTTTTTCTGCGCTTTTCGGATTCCTCCTGATTTAGTGATTTCTTCTTCTAGTGTTTTCAGTCTGTTTAGTTTCTTCTGTTTTCTAATTTTTTCTCTTATTACTTTGCTTAATTGTGCTATTTCCTTTCGAATTTCTTTGTTCTTGTGTTCTTCTATTAACAGGTTTTTCCTTTTTAGTAGGAGTTCTTTGATTTCATCCGTAATTTCTGTGTTTATAGGTTTATTTTCTGACTTGTCTGTTCGTTGTAAAGTTTTTTCTATCTGGTCGTATTTTTCTTGTACTGTTAATTGTGTTTCTGTCTTATCGTAGTTATTTAGTATGTTTTGTAGATTCTTATTTATTTGTTCTTCTTGATTTAATCTTGCTGGTTTTGTGTGATAATTGGTTCTAGATTGTTTTTTAGGTAGAGCTTTGAGGTTTGCTCTGATCATTCTGTGGTCTGTGTTGAAGTTAAAGTTATTTAAAGCGTTAAAATCATCAAAACTTTTAGAGTTATTTGTGAGAATAAAATCAATCTCGTTTCTAGTTTCTCCATTAGGGGATTTCCACGTCCATCTACGATTTAGTTTTTTCCGGAATTTGCTGTTTAGAATTGTGAGATTGTGTTCGAATGCAAAGCTAATAAGCATTTCTCCGTTTTTAGTTCGTCGTCCTGTGGTATGAGGGCCCATTATGGTATCCTCGAAGTCTTGTCTACTTCCAATTTGGGCATTAAAATCACCCATTACGATAAGATTTTTATGAGAATAATCTTTTACTGTTTGACTCAGCTCTGTATAGAATTTTTCGATATTTTTTGTTTTCTCTTTGTCAGTTGCCTCTGTGGGTGAATACACTTGAACAATAGTCCATTTGTCTTTATAGCCCGGAATCGCCATATTCAAGACGGCAATGCGTTCTGATATTCCAACTATTTCTTCGACATTCTTTGCATACTCTTCCTTTATTATGAAACCCACACCGTGGAGGCCGGGTGTTTCGCCTATGTGGTAGAATAAAAATCGTCCATTTGTTTGTATCACTTCCCCTTGTCTTCTAACTTCACTTAGGCCCAATATGTCCCAGTTTGTGTCGTTTAGTGCTGATTCCAGTTCCATAAGACTTTCTTCTGATTTTAAACTTCTCGTATTCATTGTTGCTATGTATAGGTGCTTCCGTTTTTCCTTTTGCAATTTTGGATATGGAGGGTGTTGGTCGATTTCCCCACGGTGACCAACCGGATTGGGGATATTGTTAGTAAAAGTTGTTTCCTGAGGTTGCTTTATTTGGTATTTTGGTTTTAGTGTTGTTGTGTTGTAAGTTGAATCATGCAGTTGTTTTCGGTTACCGGTGTCAATTATTTCCTATTTTTTATTATTAGAATTCTTGTTTTCTGACAGCGAAAATGATCTTGCTCGCATGTATGCGAATGCATCTGTTTTTTGTAATTTAGAATCTAAATTTACTGTCGCCTCTTTGTTTTCTATGCTTTGAGGGGAGTTCGTGTTTGTTCTTTTCCTTTTTTCACTGTCCCTTTTACTTCCAGCCCTTTGCTTCCTATTCAGTAATTCTTCTCTAGTGAAATCTTGCGTGATGTAGGTGTTAGGTTTCATTTTCTTTTTATTCTTTAAAATTTCGATTTTTTTTAAGAGGGTAGTAGTAGTAAAAAGTATTGGTCTAATTTTGCCAGTTTCGCCTTTTTTTCCGAGACGATGAATTTTTACAATTTCATTTTTCCCCATTTCCACTTCTAATTCAGTCATTGTTGACACAATTAGGTCCGTTAAATTTTCTATAGATTCTTCCTCTGGTTCTTTTACTCCATGTATAATGAGATTATTTCTTCTTGCGTTTATCTCCAGGTTTTTTATTTTTATGTTCAAGGTTTCGACTTCAGATTTTAATTTCTCATTTTCTTCTTTAATTGGTTTTATTTTCTCTTCAATACTTAGCAATACGTTGGCAGTTATTTTCTCTGTAAGCTGACTGGTTTGCTTCCCAAGTTCTTCCTGTAGTTTT
This sequence comes from Oligia fasciuncula, assembly GCA_963082905.1. NCBI lineage: Eukaryota > Metazoa > Arthropoda > Insecta > Lepidoptera > Noctuidae > Oligia > Oligia fasciuncula. The sequence continues at coordinate 17,343,756 of OY720390.1, forward strand.
GTAAATAATAGTGCAATTTCTGGTGACAATTGTTGAGACATTTTTGCTGCAGTTTCCGAACGCACCTTTAAGATTCCTGCCAAAAGCCACGTTCCCAAAGTGACAGTACTTAGGTTGGTAGCGCTGACTTTGTCTATGGTCGTTTGATGACAAAGTTTATTTCCCCGTTGACGTTTAACCGTTGAATCCTTTGTTCTGAATTCGTTTATTCACTTTAATAATTCTGCGGTATATTGCGCTGGTTTACAATTCAAATGAGTCGTATGAACTGTACGTTATCGTTCTTGTAAGTATTTATAACGGATATTCACTTTGAACACTGAAATTGTATTTTTATTATGAGCACTAGTATGACACGACTTCACTGCACGATACCGGAACCGGAACAACAAACTGATGATGAGTTTCGGAGACAACGGAACTCTTCAATAAATGTCAGCAAATCAACCGCGATCTATGGCATATGTATTCATTGTTTGTGCAATCACACAACATAACATCACGCCTGTATCCTTTAAAGGGGTAGGCAGATGTGTTCAATAGCTTCCTGTCACTGATATTCACATAGCAAGTAGTGTTATATGAATTTGTGCGGCTCAGCTTTCCACTCCTCTATGTCTGGAGCTAGTCAGAGCTCAAGACAGAGAGGAGTGGAAAGCAGAAAGGGAGGTCTTTGCCCTGTAGTGAGACAACACAGGCTAAAAATAAAATAATAATAATCATTTATCTAGTAATGTAGAGTGGATGGGCACTACCCCATCCACCATTCAGATATTGTTAAACAGGCCTTTAAATACTAACTTGAACATAGCAGTGAGCTGCACAAGCTGTTTCTCAGTCCAGGCACACTGACACAGTGTGTGGACACACTGCTCTTTGTACTCTGTGCCCGTCAGCTCAGAACCACAGTGCTTGATCAAGTCATGCGTTGATATCGCATTGATGCATTCTGGCAGGACATCGCGCCAACTGGAAACAGTAGCATTGTTTAGAAATTTTCATGGTTTTATCATAGGAGAGGGTTTTTTTTGCAGCATTTAACTAGGCACTTTTTTTTTTCTATAGAAAATTTATTTATTTGTTGATGTTGAGGTCACAGTACATAACTGAAAATATTATTAATAATAAAAATCAAAAAGATTTGCTTGCATAGTAAACGCCTCAAGTAGACTTTAGCTGCAACTTATTTTATATTCCTGCAGCTTGCACCCACATTATTAAGTACTAAGCAATTAATATCAATATTAACAAATTACAAATACAATCATCATAATCATAATCAGCCTATAATGTTCCCACTGCTGGGACACGGGCCTCCTCTCTATGAGAGGGAGTGGGCCGTAATCCACCACGCGGGCCCAGTGCGGGTTGGTAGATGTCACATGTATTCGAATTTTTGGTTCTAGGACATGCCGGTTTCCTCACGATGTTTTCCTTTACCGCTTTGAGAACAGTGGTGATGAAATAATTTACACAAAGTAAAGCACCTGTCTGGGTTCGAGCCTACGACCTACAACTCGTAAGTCGCGGTCGATACCACTGGGCCACCACTGCTCTATACCACTGGGCCACCACTGCTCTTTAATTACAAATATACCTTGCTATAAATAATAAAATTGGTATACAAAAACCACAGGGCATAAGTATTTAACACACTGACACCACATCTCCATGCGGTCTGCAGTCAAAGTTAAAACTGCAACACTGCACACTGGAGCGGTGTCCCATGCAGTGATAAACCCCTAAATGGTGCAAACCCTATCAATATCGCTTCAGCTATGTTTCCTGATTAAAGCAACAAAAGCAAATTATACAAACATGCGATGATGAGATGTAATATTGTGCTGTAACAACCATGGAAGTACTTGCCTATTTTGTATTACCATGGATAGAAAATTATAGATTAACAACTCTATGCAAGTCAATAATATCTCTAAAGTAACAAACCAAACTCACATCATATTAATATCAGTATCCTGCACAATAGACTGCACGCTATCATTGGACCAGCGCACCAAGTCATCTATTGGCAACCTCGGAAGCTCGAGACATAGACGACTAGTGACATCACCACAGTGAGTGAGGGAGGTGGATTCTTTTCTCATGGTCTGCAGAACTATTTCTACTACCTGGAAATGATTGGAAAAAACTTAATTTTAATAAGTTTTAGAAGTCTTTAAACTAAGGTCTATTCTAATTTACGTTTCCCATTTAGGTTATTTCAAGTTAAACAAATATCAACTTTACTTCTGTGGTAATTAAATTGTTTTTTAAGTAAATACATTATTGTAATAGTTTCTAAGACTGTACTAAGATCAGCTTATTTGAGAAATCAGCCTTATTGTTCGAAAATACTTGTTTTTGAGTAAAGTGACTGTTGAGACTGGTTGAGACATCAGTCAGTTTTGTATTGAGAAATGATGACAAACTTTATGGTCTATCAATAATTTAAGTTTGAGATTAGAACTACAATATCATAATTATCGTTGTGGTTGTCTAGTGCAACATTTCTAATTTATAACTTGCCATTATTAGTTTGGGTCAGTGGGTCGTCTTAGGGGCGGTAACTTCTTTCGGCGGCTGTAACTTACAGTTGTAAATAAATTCTGTAATTGAACAGTATGTACTTACTGCTGTTTATCAGTAGTAGTACAAATGGTAAACATGTCTGGACATGTCCTATTCAAAATGTTGTTGTTTACCTTGACTTTATTCCTGCAAGTAACAGCATTATCCAGGAATCCATTTAAAATACAATTCAACAGGTCACCACCGTCACTATCTACAATACGCCGTGGTAAAAACTTCAGAATCTGTAAATAAATAAACGAAAAGGATGTTACAAATACGGAGACACGCAAAGTTTACATTTTTGGGTTAATTGCTATACCTGATCAATTTTGAGCTGGCAGTATTCACGTAATTCTTCGCGTTTGCCAGGGACATGCCCAAGTTCTTTTATTTTAGCAAATACTTTGTTCGTATCCATTTTAAATTAATAACACTAAATTCTTGTTTAATTGTTTTTGTGAACACCAGGCGGTTCAATCTTAGTACAAAAAACTGGGGACAGCAGTGGGTACAATGATACTAAATCACGACGTATGTAATATTCCTTAAGCGAACAAGTTGATGGGTGTTTTTTTATTTTGTCGGATTATATCGTGACGTAGATGGATAAGATAATAACTAGGGAAAACAGATGGCGGCTCTGCACTAATGTTCACTAAAATTCCAACAGATGGCACTACAAGAAATCAAACAATGACGATTTTGTGAGGCTGATTGCTACTAAAATAGTAGATTTTATTATAATTTGTGACAATATTATTGATCAATTCCTAAGATTATAATAATATAAATTAGTTAATAAGACGTTTCATTGTTATTGGAAAATACTATCAAATATTCAAAAAAAAATTAATAATATCAATCATAACTTTACTCCAGTAGAATGCAGCGACGCGATGGTAATATTTCATTAGTGGTCTATTTATTGATGAATAAACTGGTAACCCCAAATGCAAATGTCTGCTGCTGATGCCTGACGTTTGCGCCGGTTTCATGTTGTAATTTTTGCAAATTTTTTTTGTGATCTTTCTGTGTTTCGTTTTGCATTTGTCGTTGAGTTGAGCTAAAGTTCCCGCCCCTAAGACGACCCACTGACCTTCCTCCGGCTTATCCATAATTGTGACCAGAAAGGAATTGTGTGATTTTATATCAAAACTGAGACAGGACTCTGGTATAGTGTTTGAGATAGGACTCTTTTATTTCATCTGTGTTATTGCACCATGTCTTCGGACAAGCACTGCTGTGTTCCAGAATGCAAGGAGAGTGGAGGTATGTCAGATTTAATTTTAGTTATTTTACTTGCTTGTTGAAAGTACTGTTGTACAAAGGCGGCCATGTTTTTTGTTTGTGCAGAATAACAATAATTTTGCTTTCTTCTTTGTTTCCATGCATTATCTACCAGTCAACATAACATACAGTAATCTGTTGATCAATCCTTAATTTCCGTATTTATGAAAGTACTCTGTGATCCATTGCTTATAAAAGTTGTCCATGAATTTGACACTATTTATTATGAATCTTCATCATCACAGTACAAACTTATGTATTATCATAAGAAAACACTGCGACTGAACTTGGTCAATGTAAAAAACCTTGATCATCCATTGTCATCTTTGATCAAGTCATACTGATACTGTACCATTAGCACCCATCGGCCCAAAGTTCACCAACATTATAGTTAGTCTATTTGTTTATGAATGCTAGAGATCTTAGATTAGATTGATTTATTTATTTCTAAGTTTATGATACATTAATATCTTAGATCTACATATATTTATATCTTGACAGTATAACAAAATTAGTGTTTAGGAACTTGACTTAATTATTTTCCAATTTTAAGAACTACATTATTTATTTTAGGTACGCGTCAAGTGCTGCATGGGTTCCCAAATCCTGAAAGCGATAGAGAACGCTTCAACACATGGCTTTATACGATTGGTAGTGATTATCATGGGCTTGGAAAACGAGCGCATATTTAAGTACCGCCATGTGTGTCACTCACACTTCGAAGATAAATATCTATGTCGTAACAATAAAATCGGCAAAATTGCTGTTCTAACATTAAATATGCCAGGTTAGTATAAATCATCACTGTACATAAAAGAATATACTCCACTGTGCTATATGTATTCCTGTTGGATTTATGTTGATGCTTTAGTAATTTATGGTTCTTTCTTTCAGCACCATTGGTACTGAAAAGATTTACATCTGTTATTAGAAAGCCATTAAAACAAATTTTGGATCTGCCATCAACCTCATCAGGTACCTATTTATAATTGTACTCTTAATATGCTTAAATTTGTGAAAAGCATTTACTTAAATTAATCATAATCATGATGTATTTTTCTTCCAGCTCACACTTTAAATTTTGAACATGTGCCGCATACATCACCAGTTAATAGAAAGCCAGTACAACAAAGTCTAGAGCTGCCATCAACATCATCAGGTACCTTATTATACTCTTGAATGATGGGCATTTTTATATGGAGCCTGGCCTCAGGCCTGATGACAAATAGAGTTCTAATGTATGTCAACTTATTGCTTATTACCAGCAATTACCATAGCAAAACATTTTATCTCAAAAATGGTTTGTATGTTTGTTATGTCTCAAAAATGGTGTCACAGCCTTCTGCTCAGAATTAAAATTAATGGTTATGATATAAACTTCCATTTAATGTATATGTGGTTTTTATTGGACATACCGGCCAAAACGCCCATCATTCTTTGCTTAAATTTGTAAAAAGCATTTATATAAATTAATCATTAATCATTCTTCCAGATCCCACTTTAAATTTTGAATATGTGCCGCATACATCAATGAACATTGAAAAGGACGTATTAGAAAAAGAAAATATTGGTAAGTCTTTATTATTTCTGATTTAATTAATCATAATTTAGATTTTTGCTGATTTATTCAATCATAAAGAGCATCATTCATCATGAAGTTTTCTTTTACTGCCATAAGATATTTGATCTTTTAAGAAACCCGAAAAAGTGAAAGGAAATACATAAACCTTGCCACTTTTAGCAAAGAAAACATTAGGGGGAAGCGCTAAGGTAGCCCGCGAAATTCAAATTTTTCTTACGTTTTTTGCAATTTGCTGGTCAGTATTAAGTTGTACGTTGAATAAAATATAATTCGCGACCATAACAAATATGTATTTACAGAATTATAATCATTAGAATCAGTAATAAAACTTATTAAGTTAGTAAAATCCCCAAATGTCAAGATTTCATGAAGACCAAGTAATCCCACTGAATGACTAGTGGGATTACTTGGTCTTAGAGAGTTGTGACTTTAGGCCTCGCCGATGAAAATTTAACATGATGGTGCGGATCCCTCGGTGCGCGAGTCCGACTCGCTTTTGCCCAGTTTTTATCTAAATTTCGCCTTACATACTCTGTCCCGACTCGTGTGTAAGGTTTCTTAACCTCGTCTATATGAGAAGAAACATAAAGAACTGAAAATAATATAATTGATATTTTTTTTTTTATAAATACTGACTGATGGATTGCCTCGCTGGTCTAGTGGTCGCTAGCCTACTGCAGAGCAAGTAGTTCGATTCCCAGGTTGGACGAGGTGTTATTGGGTTTTTCTATCTGGAATTTCTCAGTAGCAGCCCGGAATCGGGATTTCTGCCAGGTTGATAGGCTCGCCCCCTATTACATGGGACTTGTGTACCTACTATAAGTACAGTCACGAGCACTAATATGTCAACACTTGGTAACTTTCAATTGCGATTTTTTCGTGAAATAACGAATGCAACCTTGAAATACGATACTTTATTTAAACCTATGGGTTCGAAAATACTATGTTCGCAATAACATAAAATTTCATTCAAAATTAAAGGAGAAAATCGCCTTTGTATACATACTTTTGCTCGTGACTGTACGCCTCTGCCCACCCCTCCGCGGAAAGAAAGGCGTGATATTATGTTATATTTTTTTATACTTAAATAATAAACTTGCTTTGTTAATTGTAACTATTTTGAATTGTTAAAAAACTGGCCACTTGTTGGTCTTACACTTTACTACAAGATTATATTATAATATTGTATATTAAATATTTTTTGTAGTATTTGATATTAAAACATTGTTAGCTTGCTTATGGTTAAAATGAAATAAACTCATATTTCAGATCCAGACACTTCAGTGCATGAGCATAACATGCCACTTGGAAATCATACAATACCCAAGAAAAATATTAAACAAAATCTTGGTAAGTTTCCAGTTTTTTGTGACCATGACTCATACAACCCGAATCTCTTCAAAGTAAGAGTGAACTGGCTTCTTCTGGGTAAGCTCACTCCATCGTCGACTTTGTCTCTGTCACCTCTGACCTAGACTAAAGTCGAAAGCAAATCCATTTAAAAAAATAAATAAAAAAAAGACCACAAAATACTTTTTGAAATTATTTACCATAGTTGGGTTAAAATCCACTGATAACCAGCAAAAGTTCTGAGAACTTCCAATATGTAGGCACGACGACGTATTAAGCTATACATTTCCAGTATTAGCTGTCATGTGTGTGACTACGAAAAGCCTATACAATGCGAGGTCAGTTAAAACAAGAAATGTATAGCTTGACAATTAGGTCGTCGTGTGTAGTGTGTATATCTTCATTTGTTAAAGTAATAATTATTATGAATAATAATATAATATTGGCGCAACATCCTTATTTATGCTATAAAGTCATATTATGACTAATTGCAGATCCCGGAGCTTTGGTGCATGAACAAGTTCCATTTTTAAGTACTCCAAAAATTAAGAACCAGCCAAATCTAGGTAAGTTTGATAAATGTAAACTATGATATTTATATGATACTAGCAGCGCCCCGCTGTTTCACCCGCGTAAGTTTCGATTTCGTGGGAATATCCGGATAAAAACTATCCTATGTCCTGTCCCGGGACTCCAAACTATATACCAAATTTCATTTAAATCGGTTCAACGGTTTAAGTTTGAAGAGATAACAGACAGACAGACACACGTAAGTTTAGATCCTGTGGGAATATCGGGATATAAACTATCCTATGTCCTTTCCCGGGACTCAAACTATCTCTATACCAAATTTCATCTAAATCAGTTCAGCGGTTTAAGCGTGAAGAGGTAACAGACAGACACACTTTCGCATTTATAATATTAGTATGGATTGTCCTCATTGTACATTGAAGTGCAGCCTATTATGCAAAGTCTTCTTTAATTAGTTGGCGAAGCTTTACAGATGTGTTGGGGACCAATATCTTATCTACATACTAATATTACAAATGCGAAAGTGTGTCTGTCTGTCTGTTCCTTCTTGACGCTTAAACCGCTGAACCGATTTAGATGAAAGTAATAGAGATAGTTTGAGTCCCGGGAAAGGACATAGATAGTTTTTATCCTAATATTGCCATGGGATCGAAACTTATGCGGGTGATACCAATTTATCTTCCCTTATGTATAGCTGTTGGTTTTCCTTCTACTACATAAATAATGAGTTTATTTTGTTTTGAATTAACATCTTTTAAGTTTGATTCATATAGCTAGTCACTTGGTTTTTTTTTCTGAATCCCATTTTTTTTTTTTTTTAAACATTGCCCCACACTAGGAATTTCTCCTGTATCGTGGGTGCGTTTAAAAATACAAATATTTGTTTAATTTTTAAAAAAAGTTAAATTAATAACATGTTATGTTATTAATTTCACATGACTGGCCTGTTGGTCTAGTGGTCAGTGACTATGACTGCTATGCCGGAGGTCGTGGGTTCGATTCCCACCCAGGACAAATGTTTGTGTGATGAGCATGATCATTTGTTCTGTGTCTGGGTGTAATTTATCTATATATGTATGTATTTAGAAATATATAAGTATGTTTATCAGTTGTCTAGTACTCATAACACAAGCTCTGCTTAGCTTGAGACTAGACGGCGTTGTGTGATAGTTGTGGAATATTATTATTATTATTATGTTTCTATTTTACAGGAGAAAGGAGAGTAGTCAAGAAAACTACAAAATAAGTATTCCTTACAAATGTGGAAAAATAATTGCATCAAAAACTTGTTGCTGCAAGAATAAAAATAAGCAAAAAAAAAAAAAAAAAAACAGACAGCCAACATAAAAACAACAAAAAAAATTGCATCTAGTCCTGCAGTCTTAGATACCCTTGAAAATTGCACAAGTACTGCTAAATTATTAATGCGAATGCAAAGCCGGGAGGACCGAAAAAAAGAAAAAGGCCGACGTTTTACATTGCAAGAAAAAATTGCTGCTGTATCGATCTTCAAGGAAAGTCCCAAAGGGTATAGATTTTTCAGGAAGATTTTTATTGTGCCTGCTCAGCAAACACTTATTAAATTAGTTCAAATGAGTAATCTGAAGCCTGGGATTAACAAAAACATTTTCTCTCAGTTAAAAACCAAAGCTGGCCTTATGAAAATAGAAGAAAAGCTGTGTGTACTAATGTTTGACGAAGTCTCACTGAAGGCCAATGTCACATACCAGGAGAGAAAAGACAAAATAACAGGTCTTGTTGACAATGGACAAGAAAGAAAGGGTGAATTTGCAGATCACGCCCAAGTTTTTATGGTGCGTGGTCTAATTTATAATTATAAACAGGCAGTTTTGTACACATTTGCATCAAGTGCAACCAAGGGACCCGAGCTGGCGAAACAAATTAAAGACGTAATAACAGGCTTGCAAGAAGCAGGGTTGATAGTGGTTGCTTCAGTATGTGACCAGGGAACCAACAATAGACAGGCCCTCAAACTGTTGGCTAATGAGACCAGAGGAATCTATCTAAGAAAAGGAGAGGAACCGAAAGAAAACATAATTCTACTAAATGGCCAAGAAATCATACCTCTCTATGACCCCCCACACCTTCTCAAAGGAATGAGAAATAACCTCCTAAATAAAAACTTAGAATACACCACAAACGAAGGTGTTACAAAAACTGCAAAATGGTCTCATTTAAAGCTGCTCTATGATGAAAACCCAGGTTACAAGGGCATTAGATTGATCCCAAAATTAACGGAAAATCACGTCAACCCTGAAAAAGTAAATAAAATGAAAGTCAAATTCGCCTCACAAATATTCAGCTGTACTGTGGCATCTAACATGGGATATCTAGCAGGTAATGTTTGGCTTATTTTATATTAGGACTGTATTTATACATTATATAATAGAATAAATGTTAGCTGGTTGACACTTCCCGTGACCCAAAGGCTGGCTTTTACCTTGGCCACAGGCTAAGCATCGCCATACAACGTGGCAATGCCGGTTCTTCTCCATAGGAAACGACCAATTGGAACCGTGCACCTAGCTTCTGACGTTTCATAAGTGCCCATGTAGGTTTATGTGAAATAAAATATTTTGATTTGATTTGAATGCCGCCAGTCTCTTGGGTACATTACCAGTCGACAGCGATGCGGATGAATTTATCGACGCCATATTTTAGTTTGAGAATAGTTTAAGTAGAGTTAGGATATCATTTTGTTATTTTTATTAACTTTAAGTGTTATTTACACGACATACATATTTTTAATTCTGAATTTAAAAAAAAAATCTCTAGGGGCTGATTTTTCAATCTTCAGTTAACCTAAGTAAATATTTTTTATCTGAAGAACAAAATGACATATTTTATATACAAAAGCTGTCAAACCGCAATTTTTATTCCTCGGATAAAAGTTAACTGAAGATTGAAAAATCAGCCCTAAAATAAATAGATTTGAATTGGTAACTTTCAATTATATTTTCCCTACTATGCTCAGTCAGTTTAGGTTATTTAACAGAGAAAAACATTCATTATTTCTGTTGTTTATTGAGTAGTTATTGTCATTTAATTGTGTTTTTTTTTCTGTTTGTTTTAGATAAGAACATACTTCCTACAGAGTGCAAGGACAATATATTTGACTCGGTGAAAGCAAGCCAAATGAAAAATAAAATCGCCAAACCCCTACTTGACCCAGCAACGTCTAACTCTGTCCACTATAAAACGTGGGTGGAGGGCATAAAAATATTTAAATCAGTGAAATGTATAACTTCGGCTGGTAAAAAAGAAACTGTTCCCTCTGTAACTAATTGGGTGTGGACATTGAATGGAATACAAACATTGTTAAAAAAATTAAAAGATGATTTTATCGTGTCGTCAGTATGGTTGCGGCACCTTAATCAGGACCCCTTGGAAAATTTCTTTGGCGCAGTGAGAAGTCAAGGGTGTCGCAACACTAACCCGACCTGTGATCAGTTTGAATCTGCTTTCGCCACACTTTTAATAAATAATTTAAGCAATGTCCACACCCGCGGTAACTGCGAAGGAGACTTTTGCGATACATTGCACTCTCATCATTAACGAAAATGCGAAAGCAACGTCGACCTGCACCACATTCAATTTTACAAAAATATTCGATTTTAATTTTACCCCACTAGAGGTAAAACAAAGGGATCCCCGCATTATTGCTCCAATTCAATATATAAGCGGATATTTCTTAAAAAAAAAACAAAATCCCAAATTTTTTAATCTTGCGCTTATTGCTTAAAAGATTTATCATCGCAAAATGAGATAGAATATATTAAGTATAGGGAATATGCAGGTCGACGATGGCTTTGCACTCCCAGCAAAGAATTAGTACAATTAATTTCGAATAAGCAAGACATAATAAATGAAATCATTAAAGAAAACATTGAAAAATGCAATCTAAAAGAAATTATTAAAACAGCGATAATTATATTTGTTGATTTTGAATTTATAAAATGTAAAATCCATATAGACAAATTAATTGATTATTTGATTAGCATTGTCATTCGTTGCATGGTTTTTAACTACTGTAAAAATATTAATAAAATATTAGCTGGGAGAAGACAGTTTGATGATGATGAGGACAATCTGCAAATAAAAGCCAAGAAGTTAAATAGGTGCTTTATGTTATTATGATTACAATTTAAATTTTATTACTATGATCTTATGGATTGAAATAAATGATTTTGAATTTGAATTTGAAAAGACACAAATAAACATGTTTTGATTAATAATATTATTAGATTAAATAATTAATTGACGAGACCCCAACAGGCTCGTACTAAGTGAGATTCCAAGGTTAACTAAATATAATAAAAGCTGCCTTGCAATGTGTGTACGTCTATATAATAAGTTACCAAATGATCTCAAAAATTTAAATACTAAGTTATTTAAAAATAAAATTTACGAATGGTAGTGTTAAGGATTTCATTGAGAAACAATGTTAATGTCAGTTACATACTGAAAAATTTGCATGCTTATTATTATATTGGCAAAACATGTTTTGTTCTACATTGTACTTTTACCATCTTTTTATACCGTGTTTTTTGCAAATAAATATATTATTATTATTAATAAAATGTTTCATTTATAATTCCTTAAATAACCTACAGTATAACCATCCATGAATAGTATAGTATACTACCTATATGTACGTACGTATGGCCCCTGTATACACAAATATAGCTATAGTTATAGATAGGATGAGTAAAGATTCTTACTAGCGATAACAGATGGCGTTGGAGGCTAGGCGTAAGCGGTTACCCATTTTAAGGCCGAAGATTGGTCTCTATTTCAGTATACTATAATGTACTCTGTGGTGAACACCCGCCAAAAACACAACACCACAGATTATTTTTAACAACTGTCAAAAACACGTCAAAGAGGTTTTTTTTTTAAATCTTTACTCTTGACCATGGATACATGTCAAAAAGGAACCTTTGATAAATCTCGTTAGAGAGTAGTATATTTCTTGCTGTTATAGGAGATAATATCAGTTCTTTTTAGGACTCCGTAGTAAAACAAGGAAGTTTCTTCAAGTTCATCTATCTGTCTGTCTATCCACGGTTTAACACAGAGACAAAGGTAAGCTTACGGCCGATCTCAATACTCTACAGGGAGTTAAACTCGGTTAGCTACCAGAGCTTTACTGTTACTTCTGATCTATCAATAACTGCCGTCTCAATAACAAAATTTCCGTAACGATACCTACAGTTAAAGACAGATAGGTCCTTTCCCTCACAAAAAATGCGTTACGTTTTGTTTCTCGTGAAAAATATTATTTTTGCTTAAACGATAGTAGCTTCAGTAAAAATGTACTTTTAAAAAACCTGCTTTTATAATTTATACGAAAACGGTGGACTTTTATACTAAAATAATGATGAAATGCTTTCTAACATGATGCAATAAAACGCATTTTTGACATTTGCCAGCAAACGACGCGACGCTGTCAACCTTCGTACTCCCGCGCTCGCTCGCATCTGTTTTGAAGTGTTTCGACTTGTGATTTGTTTGGAAATTAATAACTTATTTGTATTTATATAAAGTATTGTGCAACGATTTCATAAAATGGCTGAACAACAAAATGTAAGTATTGCCTGCGTACCCATTGATTATATTTTGTTTTAAACACTTTATTATATCTGGAACAGATATAAACAAAAGGCTTCCCATGCCACCAATTCGCGCCTAAATTATAATTTACTTTCAGATTAAGGCTAAGCCGCTTGTAAAGGACAGCATAATTCTTCTTCTCGACATGATTAATAAACATCCAGTAATAACAACCAAAGCGACGAACGCAACAAACAATAAACTTAAAGAAGAAGCTTGGAAATCCATTGCACAGGAGTTCAGTGCTGTTACGGGAAATATGCGGCGTCCTGAGCAAATTCGACTCAAGTGGGAGAATTTAAAGAAGTCTGCAAGGAAGCGTAGTGCTTTAATAAGACAAAATAACCTTAAGGTCAGTATTTAAGGAATATATAATAATATTTAGTCATGCATTTTATTGTGGTTGCTCTAAACTTTGTTTTTAATTTACAGACTGGAGGGGGGAAGTCTTACATCCCTCCTGATGAAGTTTTGGACCGAGTAGCATCTATTTTAGGTGCTACATGCAATGGTTTAACTGCAGAGTTTGGTGGTGATGGGGCAGATGAAGCTATTGCTAGCGAAGCCAGCTCTGAAGCAATTGTAGAAGTTTTAGACTTCCAACCATTGCCAGAATTAGCTCAGGGCAGTAGCGTTGTGGTATTGGGTGGTGATTGTGGTGGTAATGGTGGTGGTGGTGGTGGTAGTTACACACCAAAGAACTTTATTTTTAACACTCCAAAAAGTGCCTGTAAGTTACATATTTTTAACTTTAGTCGCTAGAATTAATTTACAATGTTAGCCACATAGTTCAGTAGTATGGGTTACCGTTTTGAGACAAATATTATTTACAGTACTGGTTAATGGTTGTAAGGTGTAAAAATTGGATTAATTAGTATAAGCAGTGGTAAAGTAATTTTGTGCAAATACTGTTTAAATTAAATAAAACTCTTTTATTTTTACAGTGAATAAACGGAGGAAGCTCTCTGAAGAAGTACAGAGAGCTCAGAGAGACAAGGATCTGGGGTTGGCAGCTTACTTTCAAGCTAAGGCACAAAAAGTTGTGTTAGAAAATAAAAAAATAGAATTAGAAAATAAAAAAATAGAATTAGAGAATGTAAAACTAGAATTAGAAATAAAATTAATGAAACAGAAAATTAACTGTAATGAATAGTTTAAGTTCCCAATATTTATACCTAAGTTAGTCTTGATTTATTACATGTATTGATTAATAATCAAGTTTTGTCATATGGTGTATAGTTAAGGGGTGTGTAATTGTGTATTGTGTTGTTTAATTAAAAATATTGTGTCAGTATATTCTCTTTGTTTTTCTTAATTATATTTTATAAAAAAGAAACTAAAGGTTAAGGATATAAAAATTAAACATTTGAATATTGTTTATCATTTAGATATAATCAGAATTAATGATATTTTTTTTACAATATTCCTTTGTTGAATCTAGCCACAAATATTCTGTGTAGAAATCTGAAACAAAAAAACATTTATACCCTTGATTATTTTCTAGAACCATAAGACTGACGTCAAATTGTATGATGTAGGTACATACCAACTAAAATAATTATCTATTAGGTGTTGTCTAACATGATGATGTTGGTGACCCACTCCCTCAACTAGGATAATATCAGCTTGCTCAAGCGGTATCTCAACTTCAGGTTCTACATCACTTATATTATTCAACCTGCAAATGTTGTGTAACACAGATGTGGCAATAATAACTGCTTGTGTTGTTTGTAATGCAAGACGGATTTTCAACGAAAGCACTGGAAAGCGTCTTTTCCATACACCAAAACACCTGAAAAATGTATAAAATTATTAACAATATTTGAGTTACCTACACAACCTATACATATTCATATGAAAACAAATAGGCAAGTGATCAATGATAATAGCTATCAACCTTTCTATGGTGTTTCTGGTCTTAATATGTGATTCATTGTAGCGAATTTCTGCAAGAGATACCGGGTTGAGCAATGGCGTCAAAATTTGGTAACATTTTTACTAATAATTCATTTACACTAGTTTTATTTAATCTAAATCTAAATGTAAATTCCGAGTCAGAAAATTCACTTTCGTAGTTAATGCGACTGTACACTCTGCGTTCACCTGATTCTGTAGTTGTCGCAGAATCAAATACACCGGCCTCATACATCTCATTATCACTTTCATCACTGAACAAATCCATTTTATTATGAAATAAGTTGTAATTAATATGTAAACCAGCAGTAAATCGCCCGATTTCGGGAGATAGCAAATTTTGGACTGACAGTAACGAAAACAAACTAAAGTTAACTGTCAAAATGTTATTGAGACGCTCTATGTTTTTTTTCTATTGATCTACATAGCTATGGTAGCGGTAAGCCCTCCCAAAGATAGATCGAAAGTAAAGGTAGATATTCCTATCTATCTTTAGTTTATTGAAACGCACAAATGCGGCTTTAGCTACAAAAGATAGGTAATTTAACAGATTGTTAAAGGTAAGTGCGTTATTGAGACCGGCCGTTAGAGTAAAAAAGCTATAGAGCATCGAGTAGCGTGACCACACATGAGACAAAAAACTAACTTAATTAAATAACATTGGCTACTTATGTAGCTGCCTTGAAAAAACGGGCACGCACTGAGAGACGGAAATAGTATAGCTTTATCCTTTTCTGTTACTTATAATAACTCAACACTTTATTCCTTTCTTGCGGAAATGAAATGGCGCTACCCGCCGTCTATACTTTTCTTTGTTTAAGCTGGCCACTCTGTAAAAAAGTTCCAGTGCCCGTATTTCAATGAATCTTTAACACCAATGCCATGGAATAGATGATGCATGATGAATATTGGACTTGTTATTTCTCTACAGTACTATTCGGAATAATAATAAATTAACAAAATCACAGATAAAAGTAATTAAGATTTGTTTTTAATTATTTAAAAATAATTTCAGATACTTTTCTGCCATTAAAATATTTCTAAACAAGCAATTTTCCTAATGGCATCCCCGTAACGTCTTTTTTGATGACGTCATCAGTTTATGTTTAGCGATTGAGAAGTTACGAAATTCACGAATTTCATTAGATCGCGCACGTTTGTGTACAATTTACTGGACGCGCATAAAGATTTGTAAATCGTTACTTATCAAGCACAAAATATCTTACGACGTTAAAAACCGAACATCCGTAATAGTGTAACTGAAAGTCACCGAGACGTTCGTTACGTTACTTTTGGCGGCATCGCATGAAGCCACAGAAATAGATTTCCTTGTGCAATATCGGTGTATTAAAAATTCGGTGAAGTACTTAATTTGAATATCGGTGGAATTTCGGTGAGACAATCAACCTTGGGTCGTTGGGAGCGAGGTGTGAAGATGGTGTAGAAGCAGTGATAATAGCAAGACAGTATCAGTGATTGAAGCATGGAGAACCCGACGGTTAGCGGATTGAGGTCAAGGTCTCGCTCGAAGACACCCTTCCTGCGGTCGAGCTGCGACCGTGAGAGCTGCCAGGAGGTCGAAGAACACACCCATCAGAAGTCTGGACGCAAAACCCCTGTGAAGAGAAGCACCCCTATCAAGTGAGTATGCTGCCTCCCTTTCGTATTTAGAACAGCTATGTGTGATGCTCGCACTGGTCTAATCAATTAAAGCAGTGATACATTACAAATAATTTAAATTCCATAGCCCAATTTTTTTTACTATCCTATCTAGAGGTGAGCTAAGTTATTGATTATAACAAAGATTAGGATAGATAAACCCTGTTTATCACACCTGTCAACTATGATACTTAATAATATTATAAAATTCTTGCTAAACTTGTTACTCAACAGTTTTACATTTTGTATTTTCATATAGTAGAGCCTAGTTAATTTTGATTTATGTAATTGGTTTGTTAAGCTGTGTAAATCAAATAAATAAATAACCAAATTAACAGAATTCTAAATGGTAAAGTATGTTGGACATGTGCTTATCTGTAACAGTGTTATCAATATCTAGTGTTAATGATTTTTATCTAAATACAGAGCTTATAATGTGTAAAGTTGGGTTATCAATCAGGATAAAATATAATCATTATTATCCTCATTTCTTTCATGTGTTTGTTCATACATAATATGTATTACTATCTAACAATAGTTACAGACTATGTATGTACCAACTAGGGCAATTTATCAATGGAGAAGAATCAACAGTCTTATCATAAGGCCTTGTATTCATGGTAAACAAAAGATGCCCAACATACAAAGTAATATTTTATATGCGAAAGTTACTTGTATCTATCTGTCTGTTACCTTTTCATGACTAAATCCCTGAACAAATCATTATGAAATTTCACAGGTTGGTAGCCTGGGATCTAGAGTAGGATGTTACATCTAGGCTGTTTCATCTTGGATATTTGTTATAAAAATTATGGTAACAGCTACTTTACTATACAATTACATTATTGTCTAGCAGACCAGACTGATTTATCAGTAATGAACAATCAACATTCTTTATCAGAGAGGTAAATAAAGCTGTGCAAATGTATTGCTGGCAACAAAAACAAATTGCTGCAACATTTGTTTACCACAAAAACAAGGCTTTTGTAACATCCATTGGTTTCTCAGTTTTATATTATGACAGATTGATCACAAGGTTTTAAGGGCCAGAGTACCACTAAAGGACAACTTGTGTTGACAATGATGTCACAACCACATAGATGTGAGGTCATGGAAGCACAGTATGAGGTGACCTTGCTGAGAAGCACAGTATGAAGTGACCTTGCTGGAACTATGCACAACATTGATTCTTGGAACTTTTGGTCATGGCTTAATTTTAGAATAATGTAACCCATGTTTGCTACTGTATTTATATTTAACCCACTTGTGGGTTAATGCTGTTTAGGAATTTAGTATGGTAATCCTTTATAAATCCTATTTGTATGTTTGTTACTCAGTCACGCAAAAACAGCTGAATGGATTTGGATGAAATTTGGCACACAGATAGTTTATAACCTGGATGAACACATAGGATACTTTTTGTCATGGTACATGGCATGACTTAACAACTGTTATCAATTTGTGTTAAAACTAGCTTCTGCATTTTTAATTCCTCTGGACCCAATTCTGAACTCCACATTGACAAAGTTGCAGGTACATAGAAGCTAGTAAATAAATAAACCAACATCATCAGCATAATGTTGGAATTCAATTCTAAGAACTTACAAACACTGTCAGATCTATTTTAGTTAAAAACTCGTCATCTAAATGAGTAATTCTAGTTTATGTCCTACATACCTACTAATTATGATATAATTAAATAATTTAATTACTTAAACTGTAGTTCATGTTGATGTAATCTGTCCTAATTAATAACATCTCATTTTAACTTATAAACACAAACCAATATAGGAAACAATTACCTACATTTTGTATTTCAATCATTGCTGTACCAGTTCCAAGTCTAATAAAAATTAAATGCCGACAACTAAGTAAATAAATTAAACAAATTAACTAACTGCCCTCTGGTAGGATGCAAATTCAAAGGAATTACTTTAACCTTGGCAAACAGAAGTGACTCACATGATAACAAGACCTTACCCCTGTAATACACAAGCATTTAAAATGTTTTCACATTTCATCAGTTTACCAATGTTTGTTTAAACATTTTGCACCATTAACCAAATTGTTTCTCAACAAATTAACACTGTGAAGTTAGTTATTATCTAAACTAGTGTTATAAAGAGAAAAGATTAAATTTTTTGTATGTTTGTTTATTACGCTTTCATGCTAAAACGGCTAAACGGGTTTGGATGAAAACTGCCACATAAGTAGACCATGACCTGGATTAGGACATAAGATCTTTTATCCCGATATTCCTATGGGATCGAGACTTATGTGGCTGAAACCGCAGGGCACAGCTAGTTGTCAAATAATTTTATCAAATAATGTTGTCAAATAACATTATTATCACCGTTTAACATGATAGGCATAGTGCCAAAGAGTTGTTGTACAATAGTATGTTGCAGTCAACACAGCAAATCAAGATTGATTAAATTTTTGTTTTATGGTACTTCTTAGATGTTAAACAACTTTGACATTATTTAAAGCATCTTTAGCTCTGTAATAATTAATAGGTCCAATAATCACACTTCACGACTTCACACTAATATTATTAAGGCGAAAGTTTGTGAGTGTGTCTGTATCTTTGTTACTTCTTCACGCACAAACTACTGAACGGATTTGGATGAAAATTGGCACACAAAATGGTTTCTAACCAGGATTAACACATAGGGTAATTTTTATCCTGATATTCCCACGGGATCGAAACGAAACCGCGGGGCGCAGCTAGTCCTTAATAACATGAAAGAAAATATTTCATCGGTAGCTAGAATTGTCAAAAATTATCACACTTATCACATTATTACTGCATGCAATCACGCAAGATTAAGATAAAATTACGTCTTGCAAACAGCTGATGGTTCATAAAGGACCCAAAATCTGCGAAAGCATGTCCCACGATACTCCGACACCATCCATTAGCACAGATATCCTAATCATGCCAAACTTCTTCACCAGACAACTAAACAAGCCAGCAAGCACAGTGACCTCAGACACCATAACAGAAGTGGAAGACGAGTTCCAGTCAGAACCAGTCCACCAAACGCGGCAGGTCACCAGGAATGCAGCTCATCTTATCAGGACCTCAGACTACTCCTCCGAGGAGAGCCTTGACCGACTGAAGGGAAACAATAAAGAAGTAGTTCAGGTAAATATTGCAAAACCTTATGTAAAGTAGAATGTTAATGAATGAATGCCTCATTCATGGGCGATGCGTGGAAAATGTAAATAAAGGATGTAATGTCCACTCTAATGAGTTTGTACTTAGATGGTATAGTGTTGTGCAGATGGCTCTGTTGTCACCCGCGCGTCTTTATGTGTGCCGGTAACCGCGTGGTTTCAAAGTCTTTAGTATTTATGAAGCATGTAATAGACATAATTATATAGTTTTTAACCAACCTCAAAAAAAGGAGGTTTTTATCAAATCGATTGTTTTTTTTAAATGTTTGTTGCCTCAGAACTCCGTTAGGCTCAACTCACACCAAAAGAGCGTCGAAGCGCAGCGAAGCGGAGCGCAGTTTCAGTGTCATATGAATTTTAACTTTATTTTCATTACTATAACTAGGTAATTTTCGTTGTTTGCCACCGACAGTTGTACCTACAACTGTCGGTGGCAAACAACGAAAATTCAAAACCAACGAGACCGACTTCCAAAATTAAAGTTATTTTCACTTTGTAGTGTCTTTTTGGAAGTCGGTTGTTTTTTTTTTGTAAAAACCTTTTGTCCTTAGCCGTTAAAAAAGTCAGTCGCGTAGTAGGTAGTCGGCGCTCGAGTATGAATGAGGAATTGAGGACGAAGCAAATAAGTGTAAGGATCGCACGTGGCGTTCTGTAGCCTCTGGCTCATTCCAATGTGACAAGAGCCGTGTAGTGTTTACTTAACAAGTCAGCAGTTGGCTGAAAAAGATGTCACAGTTGAGGTGTGAAGCCTACGGGCTAAGCTACCTGCATAGGAGCTTGCCACATCCGTAGATACAGCACAGATAACTCAACACAATCAAATATCGTGTTTACGTTGTCCAAAAGCATACAGCAGAGCTATCGATCAATTGATTGTTTAGAGACGACACAGATTCAAAACCAGTTTTATTACTCAGAATCCAATAAAATCTTATTTAATAGTTACATAAGTTGCTGTCCTCAATAGATGGCATCTAAATCTGTTGTCTATAAATCCATAATAATATTATAAATTCGAAAGTAACTCTGTCTGTATGTTACCTTTTCACGCCTAAACCACTGAACGGATTTCGATAAAATTTGGCAAGGAGATAGATGGCATCCTGGGGAAGGACATAGGCTACTTTTTGTCCCGGTAGCACGTTCCCGTGGGATAATTTTGCGAGATCCACGCGGGCGAAACCGCAGGTAGACGCTAGTGTATTATAAAACCAGTATTGTACATAAGGTTTAAACCGCCTGCATTTTATTGCAGTCAAGCAATTAGCATATCACCATGTTACGGCATCTGTTTCCGTATATAGCGCGTCATTGCTCTGAATAAACTTGAAAATGTGTTTATCCTCAATTTTAAGGCGCTGTCCAAACGTAGGACACCGTGAAACGCTTAGTTTTTTGTCGCACACATATAAATCTAAGATATAAATGTTACAACTCACAAGCCAAAAAACAAATTGAGTGTATTGTCAAAAAAGTTCAAAGAACAGACTTAGGGCTGATTTTTCCAACCCCAGATAATTTTATTGGAGGAATAATTTTGAATTTTTGACAGTTCTTCCATACCAAAATTGTCAGACGTCAATTTTATTCCACGAATAAAAAATATCTGTCAATTGAAAATTCAGCCCTTTTCAAAAATATTTCATAAAAATAAAATAGGATCATGATTTTATTGCTAAACAGAGCTCAAAAAATTTTTTTTTCGTCGAATAATTTTGTAATACCTTGATTTAAAAGAGTGTCCATGGAGTTTCTTGCCCGTTCTTCTCCATAGAGATCTACGCTTTGGAATGGGCAACTAGCTTCAACTTTCTGACTAACTGACAGACTATTTAATTTTGACAATTCAAAAGTGCCTGTACAAGGTTTAATTGAAATAAATGATTTGAGTTTGAGTTTTGAGTTTGAGTTTGAAAGGGAATTCAATCAACAAAAGAAATACCTAAAAATTATTCCACTGAGCCGTGTATTTATTTTATAATTGAATGAAAACTGCAAAATTACTTTTATTTTGGTTAGATTCGACTAACATCAAACGCATCGCTGTTTTGAACCTTAAGCACGATATACACAGTTTAAAGCCAGTCTACAAACCAATGGTGACCATGAAGTTGTTGTTGTTGCGAGATGCCTGCTACACGGTTTAAAACCAACATCTTTTGCCACTGGTTTGCAACGCAGGCCTTTCTACCAAGGACGTTTAAAGGTCATACGAATTTGGTTTCAAACCACTGTCTACACTGTTTTAAACTTAGGTTTGAAACCACCGTTTAAAACCGAGTATATCGTGTTTTATTTGTTGCCGCGATGCGCTATTTACCATACCTAAAAATCTGCTTTTTACCGCGCCACAAAAGATTTAGATAAGAGCTGTGCAATCTTCTAAACAATATGGTACAAGTTAATGATTATGACGACCGTAAGCCCAAGGCCTAGTCTACTCGCTCGTTACTCGCTTTTAGTTCCAAAATAAATTACGCATGTTGTAACCTTGGTCGAATTTCGCGATTCGACGATTTATTGCGTCCGTAGTTTACCTGCTTCAACTTTGTTTGAGATAAAGTAGGTACTTCTACTTTATTATTATTGTCTTCGATTCATTTATTAATTAGCCCGCAGCTTCTCTTTTTTAAAACTTCAAAGCCCCGTTTAAAACCGATCAGGGGAAGAACACCCTAAGGAGCATATAAATATCCTCCAAAAGTTATAGTATTGTCTTCAGAAAGTCTAAGCTTTGCATTGTGTCGGTCATTGACGGAATATTTAAGAATAGAATGCAATGTAAACTCTGATTTTTAATTTGCTATCGAGAACAAAATTACAGTGGGGACCGACCGTTTTTTTTCTCATGTTAACAAAAAGGTCGATCACAGCCCGCAGCTGTCATTTAGTCTAGCTTAGCAAATTAAAAATTAGACTCAATCAAAACTATAAAAAAAAATGAACCTGAAGTTTCACTACACGCGCACGCGCGGCACTTTTAAAGAGAAATCGCAGCGTATCTAATAAACGCCAAACAAGCCACACCTTAACCACGAAAAGCCGTTGGTCGACGCCGCGTGTCCGCAATAGTGCGTGTTTAGGCCTAACAAAAAATGTCGTTTATTCAAATTATTGCCGTACTTTTTCTGTAAGCGTAAAGAATTCTCAGTCGTCGAGTTTGTAATCTTTATCCGGCGAAAATTCGTAGAATACGACTCCTTACAAAAATAATCAACGCTTAGACAGCTTTACGTTATAATTTTGTCGACTAGTAGATCGTTTGCGTCACACCCTAAGCAATCACCAGTCATTGTTGCTTCAAGGACTTGCGTACGTATTTATGGGAGCCGAAGTGGCATTTGGCTGTAGTCTTTCACCATGTCCGTGTGTTCCGAGCGAAAATGTTCACGGATGTGTTTTTACGTCCCGTTTTATTCTTCCGACGATGTAAACTAAGCAGTATGCAAACAGTATTCCAAATATTCAATTCGTTTTGAGTATGTTGGCCTTGCGATGAAAAAATCAATAAACGCACCCTTCCAATCTTCATTATTATTTCCGTTTAAACGCACCGCTATCTGTTGTTTAATTTTTTAAGATAGATAGTCCCATCTCTATTTGCTTTGAGCATTCACCTCATATCACTTTGAGCTGGAACGTACCCGTCTATCTTAATTGAAAAGCAATTATAAAAGTAACATAAATAACAATCAAGTAATTGAACCACATGTGGGTGTAATAGACGTTTTCCTTCTGCTTATACTCTTCACATTGTATGCAGCTTCCGCTACAAGTCGTAGAATAATGTTAATGTATTCTATTGTCACAGTTAACGGTGGTAACAAACCTGAATCGATACACCTTAACATGCAGTCACGGAAGTCTAGAACAATGTGATAACACAGATCTACCTGGCTGTTAACTTTAAAATATTCAGGTTGGAAATGGAAATGCGCGCGGCTATTAGTACGACCACCCAGTCAGGAGCTTGACGCTTCATATTTGCAGCATTCGGTCTGGAAATAGGTAATGAATATGACCGTTAGATAAACACCTACATTTCGCGACACAATTTATTGTTGACCGAGCTTAGTAACGCTATGTGCTTCCTGGCCGCCGGTCCTGCCACCGTTATGCACTAGAAGCAGGAAAACATAGCATTATCCTTCCAAATATAAATGGAATCAAACTTCCCCCGCGTGGTTTATTTTTGAATTGTCCATACTTCACGTATGGGGATTATTATTCCAAGCCATCTGGCGCCTTCCAGTCGCTACGCGCAGATAGTACAGTGCATTTGTTCCTTAGCATAGATAGTAATTACTAATTTAGAACGTGATTCTAAGATTCCTGACCTAGTTTCGGATGTGGTGCTTAATTTAGAAGTATTCAAGGATCGCGAGGAGGGAGGTGGGTGCTATGAAGTTGCTATGGTGATTCGGTGAGTGAAATTACGCAATAGAAGTGTATCAATCGATATGTTGTTAGTCCGGTGAGCTCTGTGTGCGTCGAAGATGTTTTCTCGGACGTCCAAGGTCGGTGACTGATTAGCCTACATAAGTATAGTGCATAAATTATCTAACGTTCGCGTCGCTTATTCGTGGACACTCGTGGTTTAAGTTCGTCGCGGCGGTAAATATGTGATACTTTAACCTACGTGTGTATTTGTTATGCACACAGCGCATGTGCAACATCTGGTCAATCAATACGAATCCACTTCAGTCCGCTGTCCGTGTCGACGCTCCCCACCTGCCCGCTATTCACCTGGCCGGAATATTTATTGGATTTAAATCAGAATTTCGAACTTGATATCTGTTGCATCAGGAAGCCTTGTAACACTCCAACAATAGTATTATGAAGGTAGTTTTCCTGTTCGTTAAGTAATACCAATAAAACAACGATGCCAGTACGTTTGATGGTCTATATTTTTCATCATCATAATCATCAGACTTTAGCAGTCCTTGCTAGGTTGACCTACAATTGTTCAGAAAAGTAAAAAAAAAAATTGGTGGTGTATTGCAATTCAGTTTACTCCTCCGCTGTAGTATATATTCGTCTACTTCCGCACTCACTTATATGGTCGTCAAACCGTTTGGGAGTCTATTTGGGGCATTGAAACCAGCGGGCAGAGTCCGCTTTGATGTGACGGATATTCAATTCAATTTATTTATTTTTCAAGTATCATGACTCATTTGTTAGTAAAAACTTATCCTATGTCAGTAATTATTAACTTTTATAAACATCCTAACCTAAATAAACAGAAAGGCCTATATAATACACAAGGCGGCAGTACTGTCCGACGCTTCACCGCGGCTGCAACATTCCATGGGAAATAGCGCAGCAGCGGTTCACGTACGGACAGTCCAGCCTGCTCGAAATTAGCGACAAGATACTGTTGTTGCTGCCCCACACCCCACGCACCAGGGACGCACAGCGCTTACGCATTGTGGCAAAGAAAGAATCCACCTGTGCGTCCGCGAACATCCCTGATGCGCTGCAGTATTGGTAATTAGGCACTTAGAATTGATCAGAAGTAGGCATGCGTCTATTTATATTGGTTTTATCTGAATATTTCTATCATTATTGAAATGAACGTTGAAACATCGATTTCCTTAACACTGGCTATTTTCCTATTACAATCAGTGTTGTTTGTTTCCTCGATTAGTTTTTTACTGTTAATTAAGTGCAGAATCAATCCTCAACCTGTCAATCATCATTTAATCCATTATTGAGTTCATGCATAATCAGCCTATAATGTTCCCACTGCTGGGACACAGGCCCCTCCTCTCGCTCTGTGAGAGGGAGTGGGTCGTAATACACCACACAATTATTAAGTTCAATAGCGTGCAATTGGGAAGACTTATCTCTAGAGCGAGCTGCTCTAGCAGACTGTGGCTGCTCACAGACATATGCCGATATAAAGATAATAAAAAAAATTAAATCAGATTCTTCGTTTTCGTGTCAACGGATTCCAAACTTTCGGGGCCAAAAATACAGGATTTTTACTTCCTTTGGGTCTTCTTCTTAGCGTGTCGATGGAATCTACGTACAGTCAGCCCCGAATTTGGCTATGAGCTTGGCACCTTCAGTAACTTCAATCAACAAATTGCCGTGCTCCGCGTATTTAGTAGCTCAACTATTCATTGTCAAAGCCCTGTGGATGATTCAGAGCTAGTAGCGCTTGCAGTAACAAACAGAACGCCACGTTTGGATTGCCTCTTAACAAATTGATTTGTAAATCTTATGTTGTAAATTATTCTATGAACTGTTTACCGAATTGGGAAACAGTAATGGTAGCTTAAGTATGTAATAAATAAATAATAATAAAAATTCCTCCATACTTGTGAACTCTTTGTCTGCATAGCTGTTACCAATGATGTCATGATGATGACTGATAGAGATTTTTTTTTGGTTGAGTTCTTACAAGTATGCTTATTTGTTTCTAAGCGGATTTATAAATAGATTTTACGTAAATAAGCTTTTTAATGGCCGATTCCGACTTATTACTTATTCGTAGTCGATTCCTATAATTTACGGACTGTTATTGGTTAAAATTAAGACTTGTATCTTTACCAATAATGAAGCAAAGACCTCATAGCTTTGCATCGTCGACCCTCCCGTATGGAAGTAGCTATTACAGGTAAAATTAGCTTAGAAATCTATTTATATACCCAGTTTGGCGATAAGAAATGCTACCAATGTTAAAACAACGATTCGTTTTTGTTTAATATGAACCGAGCATAAGTAACCTTTTTCTTTTTTTTTTTTGGGTGGGAAATCATCAAATGACCCCTCCCGCTCTGGGCGAAGCGGAAGGGAGTGTCAGACTCTTACTGACTAAAACCCACCCGTGTTCCTTCACTTGCCTGTGCCAGGGGCCACGGTATCTCTTTCGAACAACCCGCGACCCTGGCGGGCATCGGCCCTAGCGGACCCCGTCAAATGGTGCTGACATCTCCTTGAGGCGCGCGTGGAACACAACGCGCCGTCGACCCGGGCCTGGTCCTTACCGGACGGCAAGCTGCCCATTGCTCGCCGCCCGCAAGCCCGCGCCTACGGTGGCCGGGAATCGGCTATCGACTCCCGACGCCCGGGGCGTCTCCTGCGGCGGCTGGGGGCGTGAGGGCGCAAGGATTGCCTCTCCCTCACGCGCTCCGCCTCCTCCTTCGCGACCATCACTGCTTCGCAGAAGGAGGCGATAGCCTCCCATGCACTCTCGCTCCGTACCATGGCCCGGACTAGGGCCGGACGCGAGAGATCGCCGCCGCCGATCGCCGCCGTGAGGACACGGCGGTGCTCTGCCCAAGCTGGGCAGATCTCCACCGTATGCTCCACCGTGTCCTCCGGGCGATCCACACAATGGTGACACCCGGGCGTTTCCTCCCCGCCTTATTCGGAACAGGAACCTCCCGAAGCAGCCGTGTCCGGTGAGGACCTGCGTTAGGCGGAAGGTGAGGACGCCGTGGCGTCTCTCTAGCCACTCCTCAAAGAGGGGACTTATCGCCGCAATTGTGGCGTGCCCAAGCATAAGTAACCTTACAATACAATCTACTAACTGATTTCCTGTGAGGTGAACTTTGTCCTCATGAAACTTTTGATCATGGTATCTTTCCTCTCATTAAGAAATGTCGAAAAATCTTTTTCTTTCTTAGGTAATGTCTACGTCATAAAATATCTTCCCGCTGTTTAGATTAGGAAGCTTTATAACTTCGCATATTATGAAATATCCGTCTGAAGGCCAATCGGTTTTGAGTGGGATACCGTTATAATTTAAATTATATCAATTTCTGATCTGTGTCGGAGCAGACGTTAAAAGCGCAACGAATGTGATTACACGCCATTTCCAGTGAAGTAGTCACATGTTTTTTTTCGCCATTTCCATAATATATTTCAAGTTCTTAATATTAATTCCAAGTTGGATTACTTATGATGGTGCAGTTTTGAGGAACCCCATATCCACTGTATGTTTGATTACATTTAACAATACTGATTTCGGAATGCCATTCATTCTTTTGTAAGTCCAAATGGCGTAACTTGTGCAGGAAGCTCGGACTTCTCGGAGACATGTAGTCTGTGGTGGCTAGGTTCGAACTTCGAAGGCATTTTCTAACAGTTTTCCCCGTTATTCGATAGTTTTTAACCCATCAAACAGTATATACACAATATTGTACACCCACCAGACAGTGCTGCCACCAGACAGGTGCATTCCGTTTTAATTGATGCAGGAACCAGACGCGCATGCGCAGGACGAGGGCGCTTCAAAGGAAATGCCACGCGCCATTACAGTTAACGCCTTGACGCACCGGATACTGATCTATACATATAATAAAACAGTAACGAAAGAAAAACTGTACATTGAGAATTTTCGAGAAAAAATAAGTGGCTTTTGTTAGAAAAACGTAACTGATGACAAAAAGTGACTTTTTAGAATTTTTGTCTGTTTGTCTGTTTGTCTGTTTGTCTGTGTGTATGGTAAGGCTTCACGCCAAAACTACTGGATAGATTGAATTGAAATTCAGCAAAAATGTTCTTTGTAAACCAAGGAAGGCTTTAGGCTACATATTATCACGCCGTATGTTATGGGAGGTAAGCAATATTGATTTTAAAAGGTTTTGGTTCGTAATTGAATGCACAAAATAATTGAATGCCCAAAATGACATGTTATAAAAAATTAACCCTGGAAACATAACAATCACGCTATTTTTATAAAGGAGCGGGGCAGTAATATTATAAATTGCAAGGGAACAGCTATTTCAACAATATGTCAACAGGGAATTTAGCGGTATGGTCAGGCGACCGTTTACCGCACTAAATGGTGCGAGTTCAAATCCCGTATTTTTTTTTTTTTTTTATCGTAAAATTCTTTTTTTTTTAGTTTTTGCATTTTTTATGTGCATTAGGAACGATACTGTTATGAAATCTGAGAACTATACATGTCCTATCTAATTGTATGGGGAGTTTCACACCAATGTTACTAAAGAGATTGATTGGTGGTACAATAAGCTACACTATCATAAAGTCAAGTCAAACTTTTGGTTCTATGTTATATCTTACCAAGCACATTTGTTGTTTGTGGAGTTGACACTCCAAACGCAACAGCAACAGCGACAAAGGGCGCGTGCTTAAAGATTGCTCTTTAATCGTGTGGGATGAATGCACTATGGCGAACAGAAAAGCAGTAGAGGCGGTAAACAGGACTTTGCAGGACATCCGCAGGAACCAGCAAATGATGGGTGGCGTTACAGTTCTGTTAAGCGGCGATTTCCGACAAACGCTGCCTGTGGTGACGCGAGGAACTAGGGCTGATGAGGTGAATGCTTTGTTGAAATGCTCTTTCTTATGGCCACATATTCATAGGTTGCGCTTAACGATGAATATGAGAGCATAGCTTGGCGGGAATGTACACGCCCAAGAATTTTCTGATGTTCTCTTAAAATTGGGTGAAGAACGCTACCAGTAGACGGTGGCCAGGTGGTTCTACCTGAGATACTTGGGAGAGTGGTGTCCACCTTAGAAGATTTGATACGCCTGGTGTACGGGGACATCAATAGCCACTAAGGTGTAGGTACCGCTTCCCGCGCGAGGCGCATAAGGTCGGTGTCCCAATTATGCTTCTTCGGAATCTCACTCCGCCGAAACTGTGCAATGGGACCCGGCTCAAAGTCGTCTCGCTGCAGAGAAATATCATTGAGGCGGAAATTCTAACGGGTTGTGGTGTCGGCGAGACAGTGTTTATACCACGTATACCACCGATTCCCCACAATTACCCCTTTTTTTTCGGATGGGAAGTCATCAAATGACCCCTCCCGCTCTGGGTGGAGCGGAAGGGAGTGTCAGACTCTTACTGACTAAAACCCACCCGTGTTCCTTCCTTAGCCCTTTATGTTCCGGGCCAGCGGTAACCCTTTCGGACAATCCCGCTGACCCGGCAGGCTTCGGCCCTATGGGGCCCCTCCTCGATGCTGACATCTCTTTGAGGCGCGCGTAGAACACGTACGCGCCGTCCGGCACGGGCCCGCAGGCCCGCGCCTACGGTGGCCGGGAGTCGTCCCGTGGCTCCCGACGCCCGGAGCGTCTCCTGCGGCGGCTGGGACGGGAGGCTCTCTCCCTCCTCCGTCCCGCCACCTCCTTCGCTAGCATGACTGCTTCGCAGAAGGAGGTGACTGCCTCCCACTCCCTCTCGCCCCGGACCATGGCTTGCACCAGGGCCGGACGCGAGAGGTCGCCGCCGCTGCCGATCGCCTATACGAGGACATGGCGGTGCTCCGCCCAAGCGGGGCAGACCTCCACCGTGTGCTCCATCGTGTCTTCTGGGTGATCCTGGCAATGGTGACACCCGGCCACAATTACCCCTTTCAATTCAAGCGCGTGCAGTTTCCTGTGAGCGTGTGCTTCGCAATGACAATAAATAAGTCACAGGGGCAGACACTGAAGGCTACGGGTGTCGACCTCAGGACGAGCTGCATCTCACACGGACAACTGTACGTCGCTTGCTCCCGCGTCACCAGTCCTGACTCGCTGTATTTACATATTGAATGAGACCGAGGGAAAAACAACGAACGTTGTTTACACAGAAGTGTTACAGTAAATTATAACACTTCTGTTATTCGACGTCTCCTAAATTTCCTTATTAACCTGACGTCTCTTACCAGTAAATTAACTACATAACTTTCGAATTTTGAGTTTACTAAGCCAAATAGTTTTTGAGGGATCTAAGCTATAGTACAGTATGAGACGCATCTTTTGAGTATTTCTGTAAATCAACAAACTATCACTTATTTATTTTGGAAAATGGAACACCTGATGCAGAACCGCAACAGATCAGCTAAAGTATAAGAGATATAAAAATGGTGCCATAGCAAAAAATATTCCACGTGAAGAGCATTTTCTGCTGTGAGAATAAATTTGAAGATCTGGAACACCTGTGGTGGAACTTCAAAGCCCAGCGACACTATAACATATAGGAATGACGTCTTAGGCTGGTTTTAGAGTCGCGCTGACCGCACGCTGATCGTCGGCGCGGACAGCGAAACGTATGAGCCGTCAGCGCTGAGCGGTCAGCATTACTCAGAAACGCTACCTTACTACATAGCATATCGACCCATCAGCGTGCGGTCAGTGCGACTCTAAAACCCGCCTTAGCAAAAGTTGTTTAGTCTGATGGGCATTTCCTGTTGACTTACAAAAATGAAAGATCTGAAACGTCTCGAATCGTCTCGCGCATCACGCTGTTTTCCCGTCCCCGGACTCTTAGAATTCGACATCAGACGTTTCAGATCTTCGATTTTGACGACCCCGTTGTCGCTGGAATAAGCAACAGGATCCGCGTACGAAGTCGCGGGCAGAAGCTAGTACTAACAATATGGAAGTTAATTATGAAGTTTTTGGTGGTTAGGGACGAAGAATTATCTTGGAAGTTTCTTGTTTTGCAAGCTGAGGGATTAAGCTGATTGAATAACAAAATTATCACTAGATACTTATATAAATTAGAATCCATATTTTTGTCACTTCGATATTAAATTAAACTACAATAATAATAATAATAATATTAATCATACGTAACGCACATAAGGAAGTATTCAATTAAGCTTATTCGAAACACGTTAGATTAGAATCTCATCAGATAAAAATTTGAATAACATGAATATTTTTTTCATTTTCAACAACTTTTAACAAAAACCAGCTATCTGAGTTTCAAAAACTTGCAGGTATTACAATACTGTACTATAAAATAAATTCTTGTGTGTTGCGTTTTAAATGATTTCCGTTTTTAGAACTCTGACCACTCTCCACGCGGATTCTTAATCTGGAGTATGGTTGCTCCGGTTCCGTCCATCTTGGGCCATATCTATCCAGCAAAGGGATGCAACCTCTATTTCTCACCGTCACCCCATCCGCATGCTACTCTTTACAGCTGCCTTCAGCTAATCTTATGGCTGAAGAATTTAATGACTACAATGAACTGCTATTTAATTAACAATATGATTTGTCCACAGAACGAGATCAACAGTCAATATGAGCGCGTTACCACGAGCACGCAGCGGTACGCGTCGCTGTCTGACGTCACACTAAGCCCCATCTTCACGTCACACGGCGTGACTCACGACCGGTAAGTTTGTCATAGTTTGATCATGAACACAATTGATACGATACGTAAGAAAGATGATGCAACGGACTCAGATAAGTTGGGACCGGGTGGGTGGCGAAAATGGTCAGTCGAACAACAGAATTGTGTGTAAAAGGGAAAGGCCTACCTCTCCCTGTTGGCCTCTCCAGGCCAAAGGGCCTGCGGTTGTAGGTACAATACTGGCTAGATAGATTAGATTAGAAGTAGAAGAAAGGAGAGTAGTATGTGTGTCAATCTGTTTGTCAAGTTTGCTGGCTTTGGCAATCTTCTTAGGACTGGAAACATGGCCCTTTAAATAATCATATTGATTACCTTATGATTTAAACAACTGTTGTAAAATCCTGACTTTGTGAAGTTGTAACGATTCTTCGTCTGTTTTAAATTCCTATTCGTCGAATGAGACCACAAAAATAAGAAACGAAAAATATACCGATATCTCTTTCATCTCAAACTGTCTTCCTTGGATATAAAAGCGCTATTTCATTCATCACTGAGTAAGAAACAGCAAAGATTCGTCAATTTGACACTCTGACCTTAGTTTCACCTTAAATTCCTTTCAATGTCACCAAACCCCATCCGTCTGTCTGCGTTAGTTTCAAGTATAAGTTGACATAACACCGACAAGGTCACATATTTTCACACTTTTTCAATGCATCTGCCTGCATACACCTATGCGAATACTGTTCACTGAAAATCATCTTACTCATGCTTGCATCATTTATTTTCATTGAAGACTTATCATCGTGATTTTGATAAAGTAGAAAATAATGAAGTTCACTTACAAAATTAACATACTGTGATTTTCGGAAATGGTAGGGATTATCAGGATACAATTGATAAAATAAACTTTGCAAAGTACCATTTCTTTTTGGGTGGGATATCCTGTCCGGATAGATGTTAAAGTAAGGCAAGCTTCAACATCTCTTAGTAACTCAAGCTCTTACAATTCTTCAAGATCACAGGACCTTATGATTGAATCTTATAAATTCCCTTAAAATCAATCTTCATTAATATGATCTAACAATCTGACATATCAATGAAAGCTCCGGTCATTCACCAGTGTTTACACTTAATTTTTCCGTCACCCGCCCCCCTTATCTTCCATATTATGATATGGAAGATAAGGATCAAACAACCCTTTGTAAACATCCATCCAACCACTGGGGACACCTTGTGTGGTATATGGTACTACGCTTACCCCCTTACTAATAAACGTTGTATAGCGTCTGTATAGTTAAATAACGCTTTGTCTTCTTCTTTCTAAAGTCAAATTACTGACGAATGAAAGAGAGAAACCGGTGTGTAACTATTCATCTGATATAATACCTACGTTTATTAGTAAGGGGGTTAATATATTGTATTGTCATAAAAAACTTTATAACAAACAGATGATAGTAAAAATATGTCCTTGAGGGATTGCTTAGCATGCGTCGAAAAGTTAAGAATCCGTACGTTCCGGTCATCATGTAAATATAGAAAACAGTCGTGACAGGAAGTCAGAAGCTCAAAAGCGTTTGACCTTAAGAAAACTTTGTAAATGCCCTTCATTAAATATTATTTAAGGAAAACTACAAACTCCTGCGGGGTTGGTCTTGGTAGTCTTCTATCATATGCACTACGTAGCGAATTTTTTTGTGACACTTTCACAACAGCCACTTTGAAGAGTTAAAATGAACATGTTTAGTTGTTTTACATCATAATTATACGTGTAGTAAGTATACTATGTAAGGCGTTATGCTTACCGAAGTAACAATCCGCGTAAGATTTATGCAACGCACGACTTGCCCTCATCAGGTAATCGGAAAACGTACGTGACTATACGTAGTACAATAATAATAAATTAATAAGTACTTGCACACTTATCAAATCACGTCGTGAAAGAAGGAATCGTATTTCCATTGTGTTTGATCGGCTGCCATACGTCTGAGGATGTCACTAAGATACTATATCATGTGAATGCTGAAAGAGTTGAGCAGCAATTAATCCGATCTTGCCTGTCCTTTGATGCCCTTCCCTAGCGACGCTCTAAGCCGAGGTCCGTACCCCACAGGAAGTGCCTGCCCTTAGCATATAATCGCCTAATTTAAAAAGTTTTATGCCCTTGCTTGAGGCCTTATAATAGCCCGGTTAAGCAGTCAGCAAAAACCTGCGAGATGCCATTCGCAAAAAGAAATAAAAAAGAAATAAAACCCGAAAGCCTAGTCAAAACTATGATGTTCACTGATTTTGTTTTTCTAAACAACTACAGTAGCAGCTATCCAAACAAAGTGGACCCTGACTTAAAAATAAATCATACTTATAAACAACAATCCTTCATAAATTACAAATAACCGTATTCTACACAATAATCCTTCAAGATTTTCAACCACATCCCTTCCGTTCACATCAAAAAACGATAATAACTGTATTCATAGAAGAGCTTCCATCAATGTATATG
Source organism: Oligia fasciuncula (assembly GCA_963082905.1). NCBI lineage: Eukaryota > Metazoa > Arthropoda > Insecta > Lepidoptera > Noctuidae > Oligia > Oligia fasciuncula. The sequence continues at coordinate 17,378,010 of OY720390.1, forward strand.
TCAAACAAACAAATATTGGGTCAAACGTTACTATTGGTACAGTTGGCTTTGGGCCAACATTTTTATGTAAAATTACGTCTACTGACGTACCTTGTAATAGACGGGACATGACGACTGTTTGTGAAAAATTATCTAATTTTGACTAGGTAATGTGTGTTACTAAGAAATTGTACCTGATTTTTGAGTCCTATTTTAAAATGCAAAACATCGTTGTTCTGTGCGACTGTTTGAGATGGCGTCCTCTTGGGTACGATTTTCAGTCTATAAAAAAGTACTCTGTGGGTACGATCTCTCGATTGACAATGTTATTAGATTTATTCATCTGTAAATTCTCAATAGCAGTTGGAGTCTACTGGTGGCCAGTTTGCAATAGGCTCTCATTTAAATGTAGGTAAAAAATCCTTTTGAAGCATATGTAACTGACTAAATGTGCAAGGAGTACTACACAATTATATCTGCCAACCTCTTTGAAGAATGGTGATGTTTATGATTATGAACTTTGACTACTACTGCCTTTTTTGAAGCAATCATCGAAGTCTACCTAGAAATATATGTATACTTTTCGCAGTCGCAAGTTAGCGATAAAACATTCCTTTCTCCTTACATCGGCTCCGCCCTGTTCCAGATGCCTTCTAAAGGTCACGGGTTCATTTGGCTAGAACACGTCCTATGCTACGTTTGTTTTGCCCTTACCATTGCTTTATTTATATTTAACACCTGTTGGGGGGCTGTCTTATGTAATTTTGAGGTTAAAAAAGTGCTGATTCTCAGTCTAGTTTGAATAAATGACATATTTTGGTGTTGTTTAAAACGATATGCTAAGAAAGGTGACCTATAATATTGCTTGAAGGTCAAAAACTAAATTCTTTCGAGACCTTTTTGTACTGTACCACAACAGAATCACCTAGCCGCAGTGTATCAAAACCGCCTGGAACCGGTTGTTTATATATAAATATTATCAGGAAACTGCGGTTACAATATATTTGCTATTCATGTCATATCAAAATTTAAAATGTCTTTTCAAATCTGGTTTTCAATATGACTAAGTTCTCTAGAAGTCTGCACAAACAAAATTCCGTGAATTCTAAATGGATTCCTCTCAATGCCATTGGAATTCGCAAGGTCTTCCTAATTTCACGTCGCTCGGATCTCATTTATTTGCGGTCTACTTAATTGCTCGCGATTTATCACTTCCGCGTTATAATGACATCTTAATCATTAACAAATCTTCGGAACAATAAAGTGGTTTGTAGCGGGTGCATGATGAGCAGTGTTGGCCCGGCCCAGTGGTAATGAATGAACTTACGAGTTGCAGTACGCGTACCACGACCGCCGTAGAAACGGGTTTTGTCGATGGAAGAATAGACAAAATGACAGATTGTAGAAATATTTTTACGCATTCTACGGGTCTAAGCATGGCAATGTGTCATTTTCTCTATTCTTCTGTCGACAAAACATCGTCGTGCTACACATGCTGGTCGTGGCTTCGAACCCAACCAGCCTTCATGCACCTATAGCATAGCATAATCAGTCTATAATGCTTCCACTGCTCTCAAAACGGTGAAGAAAAACATCGTGAGGAAACCGGCATGCCCTAGATCCAAATATTATCAGTCATGTGATGTCCACCAACCCGCACTGGGCCCGCGTGGTGGATGACGGCCCACTCCCTGTATCTTAAGGTGAAAGCGCCAGGGTAGCCCGCGAAATTCAATTTTTTTTAGGTTTTTTGCAATTTGCTGGTCAGTATTAAGTTGTACGATGATTAAAATATGATTCGCGGTCGTAACAAATATGTATTTACAGAATTATAATCATTAAAGTCATCAACACAACTCTCTAAGACCATGTAATCCCCAAGAATGACTATTTCATGAAATCTTGACATTTGGGGATTACATGGTGTTAGAGAGTTGTATTGATGACTTTAATTATTATAATTCTGTAAATACATATTTGTTACGACCGCGAATCATATTTTAATCAACGTACAACTTAATACTGACCAGCAAATTGCAAAAAACGTAAGAAAATTTGAATTTCGCGGGCCACCTTAGAGCTTCCCCCTTAAGAGGCCTGTGTCCCAGCAGTGGGCACATTATATCCTGAAACTACCGAACTAAGACGTTTACTGCTGTGTATTGATATCTTACAGGCATCATCACAAACAACAGCCGGGCTATTCCGTAAACATCTCACCGTGTAAACTTAGGTGAAGTAAATTGTCATTCAATCTGTAATTATAAAAAGGCCACTTTGGCAGGATCATAAAAGGATAACATAATGGACAGTTAACCGTTAAGTTAATCGTATCAAATCCCATTAATGGGTGAAGCATTTTTCAGTTATTGTTTTTTGGTCTGTGCCAAAATACCAATCAATCCGATCCAAATCCAATCTCTTTGATTATACCTACGTAGTGCGAAAGCGAAAAAAAGAAAAACACGGACTGTCTTTGCCATATTACGATTCATAATGTTATCCTTTTATGATCCTCCAAAGTGGCCTTTTTAGGCCCCCAGATGCCAGGGATTGACACTACTGACAGTGACAGCTCACTTTACCTAAGTTTACACGGTGAGATTGACACTACTGACAGTGACAGCTCACTTTACCTAAGTTTACACGGTGAGATCTTTAGAAAGAAAAGGAAAATACGTTTATTTGCGGCAAAAATGATGCAGACAAAAAAAAACAAGATGGGGGGATATTTTGTTCACAGAATAGATCGTCAGTCCTGTGTTGCACGTATCCAGGTGATTCCCAGGACGTTCACTAAGTCACCAGTCCACCATGTGAAAGGCACATACTGCGTATTTTATTCCTACAGCCACTAACAACGTTGCAAAATGACCTTTATTATCACCAGTTCTCCTCAAAGAACCACACTTACAGTACCACTTTGTCTACAGGTCGTCCCGCATAGGCAGTCCAAGTTCGTACAGCGCATGCTCCACAGACAGCTCGTTCGCTGAGCAGGCGCTCGCTGACGCCAGCTTACTGCTGGAGATCAACCCTACTAGCGACCATCTGCCCTCGCGACTGTACAAGATGGCGAGAGAGTACTGGAAGTGAGTATCACAACACAACGAGTATCAACTGTCTCGACTGTCGGTGGGACTGATGCCAGCCAGACCTAATAGCTGTTAGCGTATATATTTTTATTTATACTTCCAACCTAAGCAAAGGAACGGCATGCTAGCACGGTATTTAGTCTGTAGTCTGTGTAATCAACAGATGTTCAAGATCTAAAGAAATACCTACATCCATAATCATAATTATTATACATAATTTTGAAAGTTACTCTTGTCTGTAAGTGCTTGACCAGACTGGCAGCACGGGGCGGGGAGCGGCGCGAGTGCTAAAACGCGCGCGATCTGCCTGTCCGCAATCGAGCGCGGCTTCGTTCCGAGTGTTGTCGTGTCCAGTGTTTGTTAAAATATAATATGGATGAAGTACTTATTTATTTTGTTGACTGTAAATACAAAAAAGTATAATTACTTACGACTATGTGTGTCACAATTCGGTTGAGCAAAAAGCTTCGCGAGCGCTGAAAAGCTATTTAAGTAGTCGGCTAAACATAGATCGAGTTAAAACATCCTTATTTATATTGTGCCTAGATCAAAAGCAACTTTGTATGTAGAATTAATTATACTAAAACTTAGCACCTTAAGCGAATAAAATACTAGATAAATATACTCCGTACGTTTATCTAGTATTTTATCCGTACATATTTTTCTGCTAAGCATGAGGATGAGGTCCTGATTTCGATTCCCAGGTCGGGACAAAGTGTTATTTGGAATTCCTAAAGATATGATTCCGAACAACGCAACACGCGGCAGTGCTGCCGCGTCACTACTGGTCGCCATACATTTTCTATAGGTTTGTATGAGATTAGCTGCGCCCCGTGGTTTCATCTGCGTAAATGTCGATCCCGTGGGAATATCGGGATAAAAAGTAGCCTATATGTTAATCCAGGGTGTCAGGCTACCTCCATACAATTTTTTTATCAAAATTGATCCAGCCGTTTTAGCGTGAAGAAATAATAAACATATAACTAAACACACACACTCACATACTTTCGCCTTTATAATATTAGTTTGATAGTGTGATTACATTCCGAGCACAGCAGCAACGTGACGAAGCAATGTCGCGCAGCATTGCTGCCGTGCTCGAAATGTAATCTCATATAAACCTGCAGAGAATATTATGGGGACCAGTGCAGCGGTGCTATTCTGTAAAAATCTCACCGTGAAAACTTAGGTGAAGTGAGCGTGGAGTGAGCTGTCAATAGTGTCAATTCCTAGCAAAAACAAACTCACTTCAATTATGTTTTCAAAGTGAGATTTTGACAGAATCGACCGGCAGTAGTGCTGCGGCAACACTGCTGCGTGCTGAGATCGGAATCATACCTTAAGTAGGTAGCAGCTTGATTTGTGATGTTTAAGAGTGGATTTGTGCCCGGTTGATGGTAATAGGCTCGCCTCCTGTTACATAGGACTTAAAAATAACTGGCTAAATGTGGGTGCAATGTAGGTACACCTCTGCCTAACCTTTCGGGGATAACAGGCGTGATGTAATCTACTTCAATGTGGAGTTTACGCTCTTAGGCATTACTACGAACACTAGACAGGTAATGGTTACACACTTGACACTTATGATAAGAATCGATATTGTAAATTACACAAAAGAGTATGAAGACAAAAGTAAACACTGTCCGTTCTCTGTCGATCTCTGTTTATGTCAGAAGTAAAATAACTGTGAATGGACCGTAGTTCAATGTTCAGTCTCCGTAACTACCACAGCGTAACATTATCAATTTATACGTGAGCGTGTGAAATATCCACTCAATTACACAGATACGATCTGGAACGCACACATATTGTGACGTCATTTCGCATTTTTATGCGGGTACTTGTAATAATAATTTCAAAATTGGAACCGTCAACTGTCGTAATCATGCCTGTTATAATACCAGCTGGCTGGACGAAATGATTTTGTGTAAAAAGTTTTAATATTTAATGACTAATTTATTGTAGACTATTATTTATTTAAATATTGTAACCAAATATGACTAGTGTTGTGGCTTATATGGAAGTGGAGGAGACTGTGGAAGAAGTTTTTACTTTAAGGTAGGCCAGCAGGCATGTTAATCTATGTACAAAACTAAAGCTGTAAGCAGCAAACAAACTCTTCTTGTTTGCTTGTTTGAACGCACTAATCTACAGAACTACCGTCAAACGGGGTGAATAGGGATGCAGGGGTGAATCGGGACGAAACTTTAAAAGCGATTTTAACATTGAAATAATATAGTGTGTTGCCAAAAAGGAGTCTAATGTGTTTATTGTATTATAATTAACGATTAAGTGTAATTCAGGCCAAACTCTTAATTAGTTAACACTTTGCTTGGCACAGGTACAACTTTTTCAAAGACAATAGCTTTTCTTTTTTTTTAATAAGACTACTGTCCCAGTGCTGAGCAAAGGCCTCCTCCAAATCCATCCAGGCATCCTTTTTTTGTCACCTCGATAGCTTTGAAACACTATATTTTGAAAATTAATTTGAATTAAAAACATTTCCGTCGATGATTACCACAGTAAACTTTGAACTGCTCAAGTCTGCTTTACTATTAATCAAATTCCACGATTGGTTAATAAACCATAAACCTTATTCACGCTATAATCCAGGCTAGGTACTCACAACATGACGTGTCCTGCAAGTAGCCGGCTAGGACGGTGACAATAAAATTAGATATTATGTTCTATATTTGCTTTGCGCCGCCGCGCGCAAATGCCAAGCGATGCCAAACTCATGCAGTATACTACACTCACCAACTGTGATAAGTGCATTTTGGAAACACGCTGTATTCTCAAGTAACACTATTTAATCTCTCGTGTCTTATTTCTGAAGTATTCTTAAAGATTTATCTTAGTTTCATTAACTTGCATCATTTGCGTTCAACACTATGGGAGAATTTTTGTGACACAATCGAATCAATAATTGTTAATACTACTTATATGAGGACTGCAGAAACTGAGCATAAGTCAATAATTTTATAATTCAAGTGACACAGTGATATACATATTTCCATCTCACAGAGTCCAGCAATCATGTATGGAGGACTAAGGTGCACAGAAATCGTGAGGTATTTCCTTTATGTCGTTTATACATTTCGTGTCGACTCGTGTGTTAGAGTTACGGTTTTATTATGTATTTTACGGTTATTGGGTAGTTCTCGCCTACATATGGTTCTATTTACAAGTTTTACAACTCGAGTGTGCGTTACTGAGTTTGATTATCGTAAAATGTGTGTGTAGATGGAGTGTTTGATCAGTGTAAATAGTAATACATAATTATACCATATCTACAGACTACAGGTTATAAATACTTGACTGGTCTACTTTTAGAGACTTCCTGTTTCCATTCATCATGATAGTACTTCTATTTTTTTTTTTGCACGAGTAATGTATGTTGATAAGACGCAAAAAATATGTCAATCAAAAATTTTATTTTGTTGGCTAATTACTTAGCTATCAGTGAGCGCATTTGACTTTAAATTTTAATGAACATTATTCTGATACTATATTTAAATTGTATTATATAATTAAATAATAAACTCCTACTGACCCACAACAAGTCGTTATAAAGAGCTATCGATTTATTTCTGACGTTCCACGAAATAACAGTAATTTCGCAAAGCATTCCCTGTCGGGCAAAGCTCAATTACGAGTGTGAATCTTAAACCCTCTCTAGTGTATATTGTGTCCTGATGTTCTCAGTGGACAACCAAGAATATCTATAGATGTACGTGTCTATCTATCTAATAGAACTTTCATCTTTTCCCCAGCAAATACCCCAAGACAGACTACACTTACTCACCCATGTCTAAGGACCGCGTCGAACTGGCGCCCGGACAAGTGGCGATGCCGAACATGTCTCGACGCTCCCTGTCTCAATTCCGGGTGCAGGGCCCTAATACCAGCGCGGATGAGGTCGACCGTCTGTCTGCCACTACTTCTTGGACAACCAGCACTGTTCGACGGCGGTATACGGTGAGTGAACTGTTTGAGAGATTTAGAGCATTTCGAACAATCGCTATGAATCATATTCCCAACTTCCCCGAAAGATGGGGAAATGTTTTTAGAGTGCGGTCTCTTCCTTTGTGATATCCGCAACTGCCCCAGATGGAGGGTAATGCTTTTCGGGTAGTACCTATGTTCATTTGTCTGTTCCCTAGTGATTTCCCTTGGACTTGACTTTTTATCATTTCTCACGGAAGTATTCTTGATGTAAAGATCCTTTTCTTATGCGGAGTCTGTGCGCCCCTTGGCTAACTATGATGCCCGGGCTCTTTCCTGAAATCATAAACAAAGCAAAGATAACAGCATACTGCGAAAACTTTTCTCAGTTCGATGTTTATGAATAAGAGACTAGTCAGCGGCGGAGAGTTCAATAACTTAAGTTTAGTAAGCTATGACACGGTATACTTTGATTCAGGAATGCACTGCAGCTTAGTCTCAACCTTATATGAATCGTACTTATTATGAGGAAACATCAAACCAGTCGGTAATAGTCAATTGTTTTTGTTTTGTTAATAGTCAATTATTAGCTATTATATGCTAATTATATAGCCATCTTTGGAATTTTCCTGTTATCATACCAAACAATAAGAAAAATTGTTCGAAGAATATTTCGTGTCAAAAAAGTCAAAGCATTTATTTCAAATAAGCACATAAAGGGCACTTTTGAACGTCAAAACCCTCGTCATGGTCATAAACCCTCAATCAACTCAGCCTATCACAGTCCACTGTTAGATATAGACCTCTCCTAGGCTGGCCACAACACCCTATCCTCCTCCTTTCGCATTCAGTCTGCCCCAGCCACCTTTTAAGGACGTCGGTCCATTTAGCTGGTCATACAGATGTTAGACTCTCGCTGTTAACATCCTGTATTGATCTTGCCACGTTGCGAATATTATTATTAACTTGTATCTAGGTACTTTATTCAAGGCCCACTTGCGCCAAAAATCACTAAATGCGTTTAGCTCTATACATATTTCAATAAAACATCTCTTGGTCTCTGTCTTTTTCAAGCGTTTTTAGAATTGTTTCGTTTTTTTTTTTCTTATTTATTTATCTACTTACATGTACCATTACAGGATATAATCCAATGCGGTAAATGCGCTTATCCTAACTTAAATTATACAGGGTGTCCGGTGGCAATTTTCACATTTCAAAGGTTGATAATAAAATAAATACAAAAGTTTCCTGAATTATTTTTATTATTATTTACGGTACATTAATGTGAGTTTCATTTTTTTTAAATCCTTCTTGACGCAAGCATTCTTCCCATCTCACACGCATATTTTCAAAAACACGTTTGCAGAGATCGCTGGAAATCCTCGAAACTTCGGTCCGGATATTTTCTTTCAGTTGAGCAGTGGTGGTCGGCTGGTTTCGGTAAACGATGCTCTTTAAGTAGCCCCATAAAAAAATGTCACATGGGCTCAAATCGGGCGATCGTGCTGGCCAGGGGATGTCACCGTGCCGAGAGATAATTTTTCCTGGGAAAAATTGCTTGTTAAGAATGCCTCGATCACGAAAGCACGCTCCTCTCCTGACCAACGCGGCATGGCGACTAAAAAACTCACGACGCTGACGAAGCTAACCCCCCACCTCGCGCCCCTCTAGCTATTCGCGTTCTTAAGTAACAAAACTTTCAAATGTGAAAATTGCCACCGGACACCCTGTACTAAAAATGTGGTCCATGCTAGCCTAAATGTTTATGTGATTGAAGAAATTCCAAGCATTTTTAACAAATTACTTAAATTTTTTTTTCACCGCCTCACTTCATCCCTTTTTCCATCCCCAGGCAATAGACAGTTCAGATGACGAGAGCTCCTACCCTCACCGGAACGGCGGCGCTTTCACAGCGGAACAGCGCTGGTGGATCACCAGGCTGCTCGTCACCATGATCACCACTATCACCACCAGCACTAAGGACACGTGGAGGAAGGTCGTGGGGCCCTCGCACCGGTACCCTTACACTGATCGGCGACCGGTGAAAGGTATGTTGATGTTTTGTTTTTAATTGGGGAACAGGAAGATAGAAAATAATAAGAGTGATTCTGTCTTTGTAAATGCAGGACTTGCAATATAGCTGTTGGAGAAAAACGATTTTGATGGTTTTGCTTTTCTTTTGTTTTGATAACCAATTTAGATCAAAGAAAAGGGGGATATTTGATTGATCGATTTTGGCATTTGCTACTGACTTATGCTATTCATTTTTAGGGTTCCGTACCCAAAGGGTAAAAACGGGACCCTATTACTAAGACTTCGCTGTCTGTCCGTCCGTCTGTCCGTCCGTCCGTCAGTCTGTCACCAGGTTGTATCTCAAGAAGCGCGATAGCTAGACAGTTGAAATTTTCACAAATTATGTATTTCTGTTGCCGCTATAACAACAAATACTAAAAACAAAATAAAATAATTATTTAAGGGGGGCTCCCATACGACAAACGTGTTTTTTTCGGCGTATTTGCCTTGTGGTACGGAACCCTTCGTGTGCGAGTAGGACTCGCACTTGGCCAGTTTTTTTTCTCCTTTGTCGATATATTCTCTATATTCTTCGTCTTTTAATTAATGCTTATAGCACAGAACTGGTCGAAGTGGAAGTGCTTGGGGGAGGCCCATGTCCAGCAGTGGACGTCTTTCGGCTGAAATGATGATGATGATGAATTAATGCTTATAAAGAAAATAAGTATAATACTTCAGTAACTGACGTTCATTTTTGAAGTGAAAACTTCTTTAGGCGCGTTGGGCATTTTTTGAGATGGAAGAAAACCATTGAACTCGCGACACTTGCCGACACCGCGCTACATTCGGATGTGTTCGGCTGTCCTCGGTTTTAAATCTGATATGTCAGTGAGTGATGGCAAAGTATTCTGTTTGTGTTTTGTTTTCACTTCAGTCGGCACTTCCGGAGTGCCATTGTTTTTTTTACATGTTTTGTTACAATAACTTGCGACGATTTATTCGCTCAATAATAATGTAAAGAAACGTTCCGTTTTTTATACTGACTACTATAAAGGAAGGGGACCCGACCTAAAAACTAATATTAACGTAATCAGGAAAAAATGGAAATTTTATCAGCCTAGCTAGTGTAATTTGGGAACAGTCCCATGATAAACTCGAAATGTGTACACATGACACATCAAGCCATACATTTCCAGTTTTAGCTGACCTCGCATTTTATTATAGGCTTTTCGTACAATGTAAGCAGCTTATAGATACTTACTGGAAATATATAGTTTGATATGTTACACCCTACATCCACACTACACACACCACACATAATCACTGACATACATAACTCATCCGTCAAGTTTTAGACTTAAGTACCTCCTAAGTCAATTAATTTTGGAATTGTCATTGTGTGATTTGTAAGTTTTTACACCTAATTTACCACGGAAGAGCACTGATTTCCAAGATACAGGTTTTTACCTAGTTTGGAATTCAGGAGTTCATATAGTTTTAATCTACTTACTTACATTAATTGTATCCTAGTTTTTAGGAATATAACTGCTAGAATATAACTTTATTTAGACTATATTTTATTGAGTCCAAATAATCGTTGTTATTATTATTGTTATGTTATAGTGCGTACAGTCACGAGCATAAGTATGTATACACTTGGCTTTATTCAAAGGTTTTCTCCTTTAGTTTTGAATGAAATTTTATGATATTACGAACAAAGTATTTTCGAACCCATAGGTTTGTGTAAAGTGTCGTATTTCAACGTTGCATTAGTTATTTCACGAAAAAATCGCAATTGAAAGTAATACCTGACTGTTTCGTTCTCAGCGAGCCTGCTATCACGGAGCGCGTCGGTGGCGGCGGCTCCCTTTGTGTGGATCTACACGATGATCAAGAACACTGTAACAACTACTGTCACGACTGTCACTGAAACTGTTAGTATGCCATGAAGACTATACCTTTTTCTTTTATTTACAATACGACCGACGTAACTTGGCGGGCCTGAACATAGGCACTAAGAACTTTCGCGCATGTTCTCTCACTCGCACTCGCCTCATGTCACCATTTGTGTCCTAAAAAATCTTACTGCGCAGCCTTCTGCGCAAAGTTAGGGCTCGCCAAGATACATCGGTCACTTTGTTATTACCCCCAGTGGTTACATCTTGCTTATCTTCACTGGGCGACCTAGACGCATGCCGCAAAGGTACTGGATCGAGGTGGCTCTAGAAAAGGAGGTCTGGAAGGATTTGGGGGAGGCCTTTGCGCAGCAGTGGAACAGTGTAGGCTTCTCAAATGTTCACTGAATCTTCTCTAAATCTTCACTGAGAATGCAGATTACTCGACAATTAGACCTATAAGAACACTAACGTTAAGCTTAAACCCCTATTTTTCTCTTATTACACCATTCTGATTTAGGGAGAGTGTCCCTGAATATCGCATAAGGCGTCTATATGCGCATCGCGAACTGTCGTCAGCGTTATATTATATCGTCTCGCGCCAAAATGAGACGTAAATATTTGGTGAACAACGCTTCATGGTTCTTCTGGCGCATGGCTAAAATCGGAAATAACGCCGCTATCTTGTTTTGTCATTACAATTTTCTGTGACAATTTCACACATGTTTGCCCTGCTGTCAATGTCATTCAGACGCCAAAAGATCCTCGTAGGACTCTAAGCATGTGTCTCGCTTCGGCTCAAGTCAATGCGAGGACTAAATCTGGCCATACAAAAGTAACCAACTCATTAAAACTAATATTTTCGCAGCTATCACCGAACCACGTGGGCGTGAACAAGAAGTACATCGCACAGAACTACCAAGAGAAGACCGCCGCGAAGAAACGATGGTGGCCGTGGTTCCTGCTGTTGTTGCTGCCAGTACTCGGCTACGGATGTAAGTACTTTAGTTGTATTTCATTTATTATCTAGCTTTTATACAACATAATTTTTTGTACTCGGTTGGTGGCAACAAACTCTTCCCATATTACATGATACTTAACATTGGCGAAACGTGGGTGACCTAAGTGTACACCTCTGCCTAACCGGCCAGGGATTACAGGCGTAATGTTATGTTATTTTTTGTTCATATGAAAGCTGATAAATAATTATTGTAAGACGACTTGCACACTGCACCGCATCACACAGCGGGACGCAGATAACATAACCCCCGCTTGATTTTTTACATACAAATTCAATAAAAACGCGCTTCCGTGCGGGGAATTTGGCTCCGTTTCACCCCGCTGCGTAATGCGGTGCAGTGTGTCAATCGCCTTAGAGCGCATGTTAAAATAATAGCGACAGAAAACCTACTCAAATCGATTGTATTACAGATTCCGAATCGATTAATTTCGTACATACAAAAAATAACGTTGTATGAAAACTAAATACATAGCTAATCTTATGTATACATGGGGTAGAGACATCGACGCACAAACTGAAACCATGCATTCATCAAACCCCCAAGCGTTGAAATTGTTCGTCGGTTATTAAAAAATAATTAGCTGTTCCATACATTTTGACCACAAATGTATGAAGATTAGGTCATGTTTCAAGTATAACACCGTTTAAACACTGTTTAACAACGGCATTTATTCATAAGAACTTCAAACTTGCCAGTCGTTCCTTTGTTCCATTAATTTTATTGCACTATAATACATTCTTCGAATATAATGAACAGTCAATTCCTTATAATCAGGCAGTTCATTATAACGCCTATAAATAAATACAATGAGGCAATATAAATGACGTCAGAACTATAAAACTAGTAATAAGTACTATGGTTTTAGATAAAATATATTTTTTAAATTTTAAAAGCCATTTTTTTTTAAAGCAACCCTGTATGCCCTGGATCTTCTTACCGGCTCTTCTTCTTAGGAAACAGTCAAATAGAATTGTGCACCTAGCTTCAGACGTTTCATGAGTGAATAAAATATTTTGAATTGAATTAACAAAAGAACGGCTGGAAACTCTTTTATTCATTCGAGTGCAAGCAGGACTCAATGTAATTTTCTCTTGTAACATGTAAATCATTAGGTAAACAAACCAATTCCTTACAGCGCACTACACCTATGAGAACTGGGACCGTCTCGCTATGGTAAACTTTACCGATTTCCGCGTAGACCTTCCCGAGTTCTCCGCGATACAAATGCCGAAGCTATCTCTCCCGGACATATCGCTACCGAGCTTCAACATCCCGAAGATGCCAGACATCAATATAACGTTACCGGATATAAGGGAGAACCTACCAGAAATGAAGAAAACGTACATCGAGTACAGGGATATCGTACAAAACAGGGTAGCTGATGCTTCCGACTACGTCGTTGTTGTCGCCGAAAGTTGCTTCCAAGAGATCAAGAAGACATGGCACAACTTCTTTGGATGACGCGACATCAATTCCCCCCAGTTGTTCTACTTCCGGAATTTAATGGAAATGGGGTTTTATACAGTTATACTGGTCGCAGGGATTTTCCTTTTGCACTTTGTAGTGAAGAATTTAAAGCGGGTTGGGATTTTTCGGCGACGCCGCCGCCGCCGCCGCCGCCGCCGACGATAAACTGACAGCAGTTTCGTAGATTACAACAGGTTCGATTTTTGTTATCAGGTGTTCTTGATGTCATGTTCGTAGGTTTTTAGAATGTGTTAGACGTATCAGGCTTATTGGACTTAGTAATATACCAGTTTTAATATTAACTTATTGACAAATCGTTTACCTTGTATCTGTTAGGTTTTTAAAGTTGTATAAAAGTTGTCAGACACATCTGTAAACCCTGCTCCCATTTTATCGTCTGTCACCTACTTTCGATCGAATGGCAGGAATCAAAAAACAAAACTAACTGGAGTTACAACAAAAATGTATCAAACTGCGAAATAAATTAACATAAAACGCAATTGGTAGCCATTTCATATTAATTTATTTGTTCGTTAATATGACATGAAAACAGAAGCGGTGGTCAGTGAGTAAAAGATCTATCTCTATTTATCAAAGTTTTTATCAGGGCTTACTCCAAAGTGCGCAGGAGGAACCTGCTAATATATCGTCATTCGTGAAGTGACTTTTACTGCAGAACAGAAAAAAAAAACAACCAGACATTCTTACCACAGTCTACCAATATTAACTCCATACAGTCGGTCAACTCGTTTGTTTTCGCAAGGCAATAGGACGGAGCTTATGTCCCAAACTGCCATATTACTAGTGTCCGACCGAAGGTGCAATTCTGGCCGAAGCCGAAGCCGATTAATCGGTATTCACCAAAACCTTCGGCCGAAGCCGAAGCCGAAGGTGTCATTGACCTTGAGAAATACGATAGTTACTTTGATCTCAGAATATACTAGATACATATTGTGAGAGCTTTAGAGATTTAGCCCAATAACGAGCCGAGTGAGCAACATATACAAGTAGGTAATAAAATATTGTCTAAAATAAAAGTTTCAAATACTTATACAATGTTAATTAAATATTTATTTACTTAAAGTAATTTTAAAAACAAAACACTTATTAGAATTTTAAGACGCGCTCTCAAACTTGTTTTGACTCGTTTAGTTTACTAACTGCGATTCGTTTGGTCCGGTGCGGCGGCGCGGCGAAACTCTGCTGCTCTGCACACTCTCCGTCTCGCTCTAGCATCGTTAAGTAAATTTCAAATTTTGACAACTAGCAAACCTTCGGCTTCGGCCAAACCTTCGGCAAATTTTTGGCCGAAGCCGAAGATTTGGCCGAAGGTGCTTTTTTGGCCGAAGGTGGCCGAAGCCGAAGCCGAAGCTTCGGTCGGACACTACATATTACATAGTTAGACAAATTTTGACAGTTTTAAAGACAAAATGTATGGGCGATAAACCGCTGTAAGTGTTCATACACACAAGCGGCACGCGACAACTGTAGCGGCAACTGCAGCGGTCGACAACGTGCCGCTCATGTGTGTATGCACACTTAGTAGTACTGTAGTAGACACGACATAATATTTTCTGTACTTACTTAATCGTGTATTTACAAACCCGCTATATTAGGGTGCTCAATTTTTGTATCCATACTTAATCTATGTCACTTCTCTCACTCATAAAATTGTAGACAATTTATGAGTTATTTTAACTTAAACATGGGCTCGTATAAAAGTATAAAACATTTATGCTCATTAATATTGTTCAATTCTAAAATATAGGATGTATTCGGAAGTAGATAAATAGATGTAAGTTTAAACTTATACTTATTATAATAATTATTATTTGTGAAATGTGTGCTTTGAAGTTTTGAAGGATGTGCATACATTTGAATTTAGTATACTTAATTATATAATTGTTGATTTTCATATCACAGATTTATAATTCTTAGCTACTTTAATGTTAGGAAATTTTAAGTATCTGAAATTGCTACTTATTTTCTGTTCATCACACAAACAACTTAATTTAAATATTATTCATTGTGTGCACATGCTTAAATTCAATTGGATTTTAAATGTTATTTATTTATTTCAAATGTTATAATTTTATAAATGTGAAAGTAATTTAAAAATATTGTTTTACGATTGTATTGTTGCTATTATATGAAATATTCAATGTATAAAGTGGTAGTTTAATAACATATAATACTTGTTTTCATTCCGCAATACAGATCATCTATTTTCATTTATTAATTATATTTTTTTTTTAATAATTATGTAAATCTGCTGAATTAAATGATTTTCTAAAGTAATAATCAGTTAGCCTTGAACTTGAGGCTAAAATGATAATTTTCAGTCTTAACCCGTCAAACGATCGTCTACTAGAAACCGTTTGCATGTCAACGATTATTTTTATTGTCATTTGGAGTGTATTTTACTTATGAACAACTAGCTGCGCCCCGCGGTTTCACCCGCATAACAGTCGATCCCGTGGGAACATCGGGATAGAAATTAGCCTATGTGTTAATCCAGGGTATCAGCTACTTCCATACCGAATTTTATCAAAATTGGTCCAGCCGTTTGTGCGTGAAGAAGTAACAAACATACAAACACACTCACAAACTTTCGCCTTTATAATATTAGTGTGATTAGTGCTAAATGTGCTAATGCTAGTTCATATGACATTCGCCGGGTTAAATACTATTGTTGATCTACCGTTTTACTTTAGAAATGATAAAAATTCAGCAATCTATTAGTTATCTTAGTCGTATACTATGCACAGTATACCTACATCGATGTACCTAAATTAACATGACGTGGCCATACATTGGAGTTTTATTTAGTTATTAAGCTAATTTCAGTTATTAAACTGTTTCGGTACAAATTATTGTATTAACAAAAACGTGCTAATATTATTTCCAAATTGATAACATTAAAAAGACTAACCCCTAGTCATAATTTCTGATTATTTATATTATGTGATTGCGTAAAGATGTTTTAGATTGCCTTTGTTTAAAAAATATTATGATTGATTTAAAAATGTGTGGCCAGAAAACCCAAATCAAAATTTTGCAACTATTTTTTGTTTAATAAAAAAGAAGCTAAAATTAATTAAGTAGTTTATTTGTGATAAAAAGTGTAAAAGAGTACACATTTCGTTTGATGAGGCCAGTATGTAAATTAGTTTTCTATTTCAAAAATGTTTTTATAAGTAATTGTATAATTTTGAATATTTTATCGCATCCATTTACTTTAATGTCTGGTGTTTACAACGAATGCTTGACGCGTTTGTTTAATAATGTTATGATTTAAGAAATATATTTAAAACAGGGATTTATTTGCAATACTTAGTACCTGTGCTTAATAGCCGATAGCCCCACCAGAAACAATGAGAATTGTATTACTATAAGCACAAATATTTATTTGTCACAAACAACCTGCTTTGTTCGCTTTACATTTGATGTGATGCTCTTATTAATTTAATTATTTTAGTTTATAAGTAAATTCTTATTCAATTGCATTTCGTTTGGTGTAACAATTATTCTTAAAAATTTGTTCTACTAATTGGTTCATTTTGATTTAATTATATTGTTCGTAAGACATAAGACTTGTTATTTTTATTATTCCCATATAATTCTTCCCTGTTTTACCTTAAATATTATAAAGTCGGGGAAGGATAGAGGCCAAATCACCTATAAGAAAGTGGACGTACTCGATGGACGCTACACTTTTAGGGTGAGTTCTAATACTTATAATATTAATTAATTATAATACTCTGTCCTTCCCTGTCGCTCTCGATATTAACTGTGTTTATTTAAAGCATTGTGTGGGAAGGACAGAGGGAAATGCAAATGGATCTAATGAGATGTGTCTGTTTCAGGTTACAACTACGGTGAGCAACCGGCGCCACCGGAGCAACTCGTAGTGGATACCTACAAGCCTCCACAGATCCTACAAGACCCAGACTTGTCCAAACGTATGGCGGCTTTAGAAGGCTGGGCGGTGAACGTCGACACTCGCCTAAAGTACTTCGACCAGAAACTCTCCCGACTCGACAACTTTGAAGCGCAAATCGAGCAGTACTCCCTCAAATATTTGCAACAAAACATTATTCAAGTTTTTAATGAGAACGACAATTCTGACGCTTTGGCTGCGAAACTGAAGCAATATTTCGACAAGGATTACGTGACGAAGGAGCAGATGCAGGCGATGTCTCAGGAGATACATGAGCGTTTGATTAGTACTTGGAAACCAGATATGGATGAGGACAGGATCCGTCGGATGGTTCAAGAGTACCTTGCGGTCTTTGAACGGAGACAGATGCTAATCATTGCTGAGAGGATAAAGGAATATGTCAGGGATGTTGAGGTGCAGACCGTATACTCTGGGACGGATATCGAGGCTGTTAAGAGGGTGGTCGCTGGTATGCTGGATGTGTATGACGCTGATAAGACTGGATTGGTTGACTACGCGTTGGAGTCTGCAGGTAAAACATATTCTTATCTGTTAAGCTGTCGCTGTTAACAAATAATACTGTTTATAATATGTAATCTGTGTGTTTATGTATGTTGTTTATATTACGTAAGGCACAGCAATGTCAATTTATCAATTAACTTATCGCAGTCTACTATTACACATTTTACCATTACAACTACACGGAAGTTCAGTTGTAGATATGACGCATTTATACAACTAAACAGCTCGCACTTCACGAAAGTTTTTTTCTACCATCACTATTGCGCTATTTGATGAGCGTGATATTATGTTTGTTTCACACAGAAATATCTATTTCTTGAGCTACTAGCTCAAAGGTCCTTATCCATTTTTCTTGCAATAGTAAACTGGACAGGGTTAAAAACGTTACATTAAACCCTGTATTATAGAAAACAATAAAAAGAAATACATAAATACGCAAAACAACCTCTCTAATCACTTGTGTTTTATTCTCCAGGTGGTCAAGTGATCTCCACAAAGTGCACGGAGTTATACCAGATTAAGACGAAGCAGTACAGCATCCTGGGCCTGCCCGTGTGGTGGGTGTACACGTCGCCGCGGTATGCCCTCACTCCTGGAGCCATGCCCGCCGAATGCTGGGCTTTCCAGGGCTTCCCTGGGTACCTGGGTGAGTAAATTTTACTGTCATAATGGATACAGTGGCCTTAGTGTGAGTTTTGTCGACTCATGTTCGATTGCGAGCGCGTTAGAATTTTGTATGGGATATTAGGTTCCTCCTAGTGACCACCAGGTGGCGGTCTAACTTTTTTCCCTACAAAATTCTAACGCGCTCAGGTCTTGACCCTTGCGGAATGAATAGTGGAATGTATTATGGTTAAACTGGTATAATTCTTACAACAAATCACAGTAGTCCCGACAGTTATGGTTTCTTGAATCGTTACGTTACGGGGTGCGCGTAAACGGACGAAAGGTTATGAACAGATATGGATAAAATTTAGCAAGGAGATAGATGGCGGTACCTTTGCCATACAACTAACAATGTGTATTGTTTCAGTGGTCCGAACATACGCGATAATAGAAGTGACCGGATTCTCTCTAGAGCACATGTCGCGCCTGCTGGCAGTCGAAGGCAAGATCGAGTCCGCACCGAAAAACTTCTCCGTATACGTACGTAATCTTGTTATTTTAAAATGCATTGCTTGCTTGAACATTTAGCATAACAAGCTTTTAATGTTCCCACTGCTGGGACTCAGGCTTCCTCTCTGTGAGTGAGCCGTAATCTACCACGTGGCATGGGCATGGTGCGAGTTGATGGATGTAAAAATGTCTTGGAATTTTTGAATGCATGTCTTGCGGTCACTAAATCTGTGGATTTTGATGTGTTTTGTGGGTAATAAAAATAATGAGCTTCCTTACATTAATTTGAAAAGATTATTTTGTTATAATATAACGTTAACCCACTATCTAACATCAGCTTGCTTTCAGCTCAGCGATAGTGAACTAAAAACGAATTCACGTAGACTATAGAGAATTGGGCCAACCAACCATTGGGCTTCAATATTATTGGTGAATTCAGCCGCCCTCGCCCTTTAAACTTACATAACTGCAGACTGTGCTACTATAGTATTCATAAATTGTAACACACTTCACAGCAAAAACGATGAAATTATGTTAGTCTACAAATTCTTAAATAACTTTGATTCTTTTCCTGTGTTACATCTTGCTTGCTATTTGTTTTTGTTTTGTTTCTTTGTTAACTGCAACTATAAAAGCTTATAAAAGCAATTTTTTTGTAACCTGCTGTAACTAACCTACATCCTGCCAACATTAAAACCACTACAACCACTAGTTGTACTGTTTCATAATATCACAGTTGGCCCAACATCCCCTATAAATGGGGGCGACGATATTGCCATCAACCGGGCACCAATCCAGATTCCGGGCTGGGCAAAATAAGTCAAGTTAATAATACTTGAATAGATCTTGCAACTCTGCGTAATACTGATATTATATCACTGGTAATTGTACCGTGTAAATCAGTCTGTACTATAACAAACAATCAAATGTGTGTCTTAATTGATTGGTTATCTATCTAGGTATTGCACATTATATAATTATTTTGTTTAAAACTATTTTATAGTTTGTGCTGACCGTTCATTCTGTGTTGTTCTTGGGTGTTTGCATTTTTCCTTCCGCGCATGATTTGATAGGCAATTGTCAAGCCTGCAGAAACTAACTTACTTCTTGTTAACTAACGTCTTTTTAACATCATTCTCACATATAATTAAAAATTCAACATTAATGATGCATATAATTTAAAAGAGTGTCCATGGAGTTTCTTGCCCATTTTTCTCCATAGGTACCTGCACTTTGAAATGGGCAACTAGCTTCATATTTTCTGGCTGACCGACTTCTTGACAATTCAAAAGTGCCTGTAAATGGTTTAATTGAAATAAATGCTTTGAGTTTGAGTTTCTTGTTAACATTGCTTGCGCAATTTTATAAAATCATACTTGGCAAAATAATCCCATCTGATATGGGTGAGCTATGGCCATCATAGAACGGATAACTAGTCCAAACTCTGGACCAGGGCCAAATAATTTAAGTTAATTCTTGAACCGGAGGCCTTGTCTTGGCTTTGCCCAGCAGTGGGACAGTATTGGCTAACTATTAAAAATACTTGAACGGTTTTTGTTTGCTTGCTAACTCTTTTAGAAATGCGTGTCTTAATTAATTACTTGTGTTGGGCCTCATGGTATTCAGTATTGTACTATTAGATGCGTGCGTGCGTGTTGTGTGCTCATTTTGGTTGTTAAATTTAGACATCATGGTTAGTATAAATACTTCTCTTTAATTCATACATTTATAGAGCCATACATACATAAACTCACGCCTTCCCATGGGGGTAGGCAGAAACTACAGAACGCCACCTGCTACGATCCTTAAATCAACCATTTTTATTAAAATTATGCTTCATTTAATCATTCTGTTCTGTAAGAAGAAATATAATTCATTTTTTCCTATTTTATGACCAAATAATAAACAGATCACCTGTTTTGAACATTTACTTCCAGGGTCTACACGGCGAGATGGACGCCGAGCCGCATCTCTTCGGCGACTACCAGTACAATGCCAACGGCACCGCGATACAGTACTTCCCAGTCAAGTACCCCAAGACGACCGACATCGGTGGAGTGCAGTACCCGGTCGCCTACGACATTATTGAACTGAGAGTCGAAAGTAACCATGGCAACCCGACATACACCTGTGTCTACAGGTTCAGAGTACACGGCAACCCGTTGTCTGACATCCGCAGGGCCACAGAAGACAGCATTAAGGACAGCGAGACGTAGCACACACTACAGCTGTTTCTAAGGGGACTAAGATGTCACGGAATTGAACTGTGTGAACTATAAGCAGTGGCAACTCGTCCAATCAAATTGTGTTCAATAATGAGGATAGTAATCATTCCTAGGCATATTCAGTGTAGTGTAAAGTGGCCTTATCTTTAAAATTCTTAATATTGATAGTACAAAAACTGTTGGTGACGTTGTTAAGGATGTTGTAAGTTTAGAACTAGACCGTGTGCTTACGATCAGTGAAATAACGTTAATGAAATCTCCAAGACCGCACAATGCCCGTAATACGCTTAGTTGAATTCTGAATACTTTTTAACTTTATTTATAAATGTAGATTTTTAATGTACTTTTTAAGGTTTTAATAAATTAAGGTTTTTATTTCATAGTTAGTTTATAATTTTAATTAGAACGGTTGATTTAGAAACGCGATGTCACTTTTAAAAGATTTTACATTTTAAATCTACTTTTCTTATACAATTTACATACTTTAAAAAAAGTGTTACTTTTGCAGTTCCTGAGAATAAAAATTCGTGTAACTTAATAATCATGGTTTTTCTCATAATAATATTAAAAAGATATTATGGAGTATATATACATAGGATATTTTAACTTGGTAGCTACTAGTATTAAATACTTGATCAGCAGTCATAATATCTCGTTTCTAAATCGACATATTTTTATCAAGTATAGGCTTAGTGAAGGAGCTAGTCCAGTTAGATTATAATAAACTCTATGCCAATATAAATATAAGTGTTTACAGTTTGTCTCAAAATCTAATTTAGCCAGTGAGGAGCCTAACATCCCTGCGAATTATTTGAGAATCTTACTAGAACATAGTTTAGTTTGTATATACTTTAGAAGCACTGCTTGTAAACGTTTTTTAAGGCCCTTTTATCATGTAACTGCCTCTAAGACCGCCGGCGGCCACACAGGTGTGACCCACGAGTTAATGTAACGTAACTTTAGAACTATATAAAAAATGCCGTTAACCATAGAATCTACAGGTTGGCAGGGGCAAACTGTCACCATGAATTCAGCACATGATGCTAGACTGGTTTCAGAATCATGTACTGAATTCATGATAACAGGTTGTGCAACGATCTCCCTGCCATCCTGTATGGTCCTGTCAACTCCTTTCTTATTTGAGCCTTCAAGTTTTGATAGGTATTTCAACTGCAATTTTAAACAAGACTTCAGGCATCTATTTTCAGCTTATGCAACTAAATCTGTTAATCAACTACCTACTTTCTTAAGTTTTTTACTTGTTTATTTTTTCACATAAAACTTCAATGTAGTGGTAGAGGTAATAAGGGCCAAGAATCACAACTAATCTCTCTTGTTAGCTAATAGTCACATCGAATGATTGCTTCGAAAATAAGACTAAGTAGTCTCGCACATGTCACTGTTTTTAATGTTAAGGTTTATATTATATAGTTTAAAGTTACCACTAACAATAATCTTCTTCGTTGTAAAACGTTACTCGGTCTTAAAAAATTTGGAAAGCAATTGTTGTACCAAAAATATTTTATAATGATCAATCATGTCAATTAATCGGAGTTATATTTTTCTATGCATTGTATTCCTTAACCTTCTTGCACGAGGAATGTTAATGCTTGTGTAACCGCCGAATACTCAAACGTCACTTAACTTTAAGACATTCTCAAAGAGACAGACATAGCATGTGACTTAAGAATGCCTCGAAATTGAGTTGTGTTTGAGGATTCGGCTGTATGCCACCTAAATACTGTTGAATTGAGTACAACACTGTTTCAAATATATCATATTTTATCTGTGCAAAGTTTATAGTATAATGTATGACAATAAACTTGCTATGTACTTGTTACACTTAACTCTAGACTCGATGATATTTTATGAATTTTGACAGTTTTATCTCGTTAATTTTTAATACGTTTTTAACTAACCGATACTGCTAATTATGTATGTGGAATATTTGTGATGTTCGAAATAAAAGTCGTATGATAAAATACAGTTTTATTTATTCCTGGTATGCGTTTAACTTGGCAATCAATCTGCCTAGTCTTTTTCGGATCATGTTGGGGTCGGCGTCCAGTCTAACCAGATGCAGCTGAATACCAGCATTTTACATGGAACGACTGCCTGTGACCTCCACAACCCAATTACCAAGTAGGTAACACTAACACGATTTCCCTTGGTAAGACTTACTTTTTGACATCTGACTACCCGTACCGTAGCTATTGTCAAAGAGCTACGAATGAAAGGCGACACCAACGGCATGCGGCATGACGTTTTTCAGAGGCAAGTTTAACTTGACTAATCACCAAAATTCTGCAGTCTTTGTATTCTAGTATATTCTTTCACAAATCAATGTATGTTATTCTCAAAGACACGACTTTGAGATAACACAAGTCTTGTTATAACCGAGTTTCTTCATCTTGGAATGCTGATAACAGAGTATTATGATATTTTGATTATAAACTAATATTAATATTGAAGAGTTTTGTTTGTTTGAACGCGCTAATCTCTGGAACTGCTGGTAGGATTTGAAAAATTATGTTTGCATTTGGCATCCCAATTCTTGAGGAAGGCTATTTAACATCACGTTAGGACCCTTAGAGCCAAGCCACACGGTGCGGTGCGGCGCCGCACCGCAAAGATTTTGCCGAATCGGCGGGCACTCAAGCAGCTCGGGTGCCCGCCGATTGGTCGAAATCATTGCCGGTGCGGTGCGGCGCCGCACCCATAGACTACTATTACAATACTAGAGATAGACTGGCAACTTAAGAATTTCTTAGGCAGCGCCATCTAGTTACCAGGACACACACTATTACACACACAAACACACATACTCACACAAACACACATACTACACCTACGTATTGTACGTATACACACAGCTATAAAGCTATATCGCACACCAGAACAACACTGCACTAGTCTAAATAGCTCATTTTTCAGAATCGACGAAAAACCGCTATCTCATATTGATTGTGACAGTTATTGCGAATGTCCTGCATTTGATTCTTTACATGCAATGTGCAGGACATTCGCAATAACTGTCATAATCAATATGAGATAACGGTTTTTCGTCGATTCTGAAAAATGAGCTATTTAGACTTAGTGCAGTGTTGTTCTGGGTGTGCGATATTGTACCGAGTAGAATAATGTAGAATGGTTAAAAATTTTGTTGTAGGAAATCTAAACCCAAAAAATTAAAATGTGGTTTTGATATATTTTTAGGTTTAGTTTAACTACAGCAAAATTTCCAACCATTCTACATTATTCTACTCGGTAAAGCTAAATATTTATTACACTAAACTTGTTGTTTCGAGGATAATAAAACAATTATACCAATTTTAGATGTTCATATTTATTGGGTAAAACAAAACATTACATACCTCAAAATATATTTATTTCTGTAAATTAAAATAATAAAGTAAGCAAATAACAACTTATACCTAATTAATTATTAAAAACTAAATAAAAGTTTGTAAAAATATCAAAATTAAATCCTAACTTAATTGTTGCGCGCATTTTTTTGTTTCACATATTTATTTATTTATATATACTTTATTGTACACCAGAAAATACATAACAAAAAAAAATACGGTTAATACAAAACATACAATGGGCGGCCTTATCGCTTTCTGCGATCTCTTCCAGGCAACCTTGGAATGGACAGTGATTGCGTGGTAATGTTACCGCAGCTAGACATTTTCTTTTTTAATGGGAATATTGAAATAAATATTAGCTATACAGGGCGTCCCACGGCTATGCCACATGGAGGGAAAGTACCTTGAATATTGTAGATGGAGACATTATTTTAAGTTAAAAAACAATTTAAACTGCATTCATAGATTTTTAAATAATTACATGGTTGAACCAGGAATCAAACCCGCTACACGAGATAAAAAAAAATATCATACCGATCGAAAGGCCATCATAAGGATTATTTAAGCGGTATGATAAAGCTAAACCACGCGTAGCATGACGACGTTTTGTCGACGGAAGAATTGACAAAATGGCACATTGCCATGCTTAGACGCGTAGAATGCGTACAAATATTTCTACAATCTATCATTTTGTCTATTCTTCCGTCGACAATACCCGTTTCTACGGTGGTCATGCTGCGCGTGCTGGGTAATTTTTTTCTCGTGTAGCGGGTTCGATTCCCGGTTCAAACATGTAATTATTTAAAAATTTATGAATGCCATTAAAATAATGTCTTCTTTCAGTAAAATGTTAGCTATCTACAATATTCAAGGTACTTTCCCTCCATGTGGCATAGCCGTGGGACGCCCTGTATAATTAGTTGTCTAAACGAGGTAAATGCAGCAACTTATTTTGTATTTGTTCTTTCTTCGGCTGCAAAGTTATTCGGGATCCTGCTGGAGTAATGTTTGGGTTTTGCTGGATCTTTGAAATGGTTAAGCGGATTCTTATCATCTTTTGTATAAGACTTCTTAAGAATTAGTTTTGCAATAAAAAACAAAAATAATGCACCGTCCAAAGGTTATTTAGTTAAATATAAAAACACTCCAATAGGTCCTAATACTTTGAATAAGAGCTCTAAAGACTTACTGTTTCAAACGGAATTTTGTAGCTTGTAACTGCCTTCAAATGTATGTGAAGTTTCATTAGTATCCTGTTAGTAATTTTATCAAATGATGATGAAATTCAGTTCTCCACGTTCACGGCCACAATGCGCGCGGAATTATTTGGCCACCGATAAACCTGTATGTGTTTATTAATACTAATGGATATATTATCAAGAATATTTAAAAAAAAAACAGCTGTTCCATACATTTTGTCGATTTATGTGAACACAAATGTATGGAACAGCTGTTTTTTTTTTCGCGATTTCAAGGTTTGTCCCATAGAAAAAGTTGTTCAAACTGATGAGTACAATGACCCTTTTTCGGATTTAGTATAAACAAAAACTAATGTTGTATATACACATACAGGTTTATCGGTGGCCAAATAACTCCGCGCGCATTGTGGCCGTGAACGTGGTGAACTGAATATCATCATCATTTGATAATTACTAACAGGATACTAGAAACTTCACATATATTTGAAGGCAGTTACAAGCTACAACATACCGTTTGCAGCAGTAAGTCTTTAGAGCTCTTATTCAAAGTATTAGGACCTTTTGGAGTGTTTTATATTTAACTAAATAACCTTTGAACGGTGCATTATTTTTGTTTTTTATTGCAAAACTAATTCTTAAGAAGTCATACAAAAGATGATAAGAATCCGCTTAACCGTTTCAGAGATCCAGCAAAACCACAAACATAACAATATTGCTTTCATACCTTTTTCGTGAAGGAATTTGACCAATTTTCTAATATTTTCTTCAATCGCACATTTCTTAGACTATCAAATTTCATTGATTTTAAGACAGGCAGACTGGCACTCCAGAGCTCATGATGTGCTGAATTAGCTTTGACAGCGGATTTATGGGGTTTTCCCGGCACAACTTCGTAACTTCCACTATCGAATAATTTGTTGAAGAATAACACTATATCTGCAGTTTGAGTGCATTCTTCATCTCTGAAAATTAAGAAATTATTCCATTTTTAATGATTACCATTATTGGTTGGTTGTTCAAAATCGTTATTATAATACATTAAAAAGAAAGTGAGTGGGCGTTCATTTTTATACTAGACTATCTCTAAAATGTCATCTAATAAGAAATTTACTTTCACAATTAAATTATGGTAAGAATATTGATACAATACATACCTGCCATAAGTCCTAAGGCTGCCCCAACAGAATGGCTGAATATTTGTGCACAGTGCTTAACCCACATTTTTGGTATGAGATGTTAATTTTGGTAGTATTAGAACCTTTGTAGTTAGGCGGCCTCTCAAATAATTTTTGGATATGGCTCCATTTTGCTGTTTGAGCTTTGCCGTCCATCAAATAATTTAAGTTTTTGCAGGGCAAATTATTTCTAATGCACTTCAACAGATGTGGAGGATCATGCAAGAAATAAATTTTTTCTTCATTCACTTCGAAGAATTCTTCTCTATACTCTGTATCTCTTCTTAAATAGGTGAATTTGGTGTCTGTAACTAGACTGTTAATTGCAGCAACGTTTGTTGTACCTTGGTCACAAATAGTGGCTACAACTTTTAGACCAGCTTCTTGTAGTTTTTTGATAACATTGATAATTTGTTTTTTTTAAAGCCAATGTTTTGGTTGTACCGGCTGAATAACTGTAATAAACCGGTTGCTTGTATGCCTTGAATATATCTCTTATCATGAACACCAAAACATGGTCACAAAACTTATCTTCTTTTTGGTCACCATCATCCACAAAGCCTGCAATAGATTCTCTCGTTTTGTTGTAAGAACATGATGGGGCATTTCATCAAACACCAATGAACAGTGTCTCTGTATCTGCGGCATTTTTGCGACAATCTCTTTCAAATAATTAAAAATCCTTTGATTGAAACCAGGACCCAGTTTCACTTTGTATAACATATTCTGCAAAGTTCTTCTGCTGGGTAAAATACAAAAGTTACTCATAATCCTATAGGCTTTAGGAGAAGGCTTATATAGAGCTAAAGACAAAACTTTTTCTTCCATTGTAAATCTTCTTCCTCTCACAACATGTCTTTTCCCAGCTTGCTTTACTTGCATAAGCAAAATAAAATTTGCGTTCTCATCTTTTAAGGTTCTAGCAACAATCTGGAAAGCGTCTTTGAAGAAATTGTCTTTGAAATCCTTTTAGGGGTCATCCTTCTCATGTTGCAAGGCTGAATTTGTTTTGTATTTTTGCAATGTTTCTTGGGTTTTGATTCTAGGCAGTCTGGTAAACTCTGAAATTATAATAATGAACTATTTAATTTACTTATAAAATAATCAAAAACCAGCTGCTACCCAAAATTCTGGTGCTGCCTATGAAAATGTAGTATGATGGCATGTTTAAAACAAAACTGGTCAAGTGCGAGTCAGACTCGCACACGAAGGGTTCCGTACCACAAGGCAAAAACGCTGAAAAAACACGTTTGTTGTATGGGAGCCCCCCTTAAATATTTATTTTATTCTGTTTTTAGGGTTCCGTAGCCAAATGGCAAAAACGGAACACTTATGGATTCGTCATGTCTGTCTGTCCGTCCGTATGTCACAGCCACTTTTTTCCGAAACTATAAGAACTACACTGTTGAAACTTGGTAAGTAGATGTATTCTGTGAACCGCATTAAGGTTTTTACAAAAAAGTAGAAAAAAACAATAAATTATGGGGTTCCCCATACTTAGAACTGAAACTCAAAATTTTTTTTTTCATCAAACCTATACGTGTCCTATCTATGGATAGATCTTCAAAAATTATATTGAGGTTCCAAATGTCATTTTTTTCTAAACTGAATAGTTTGCGCGAGAGACACTTCCAAATTGATAAAATGTGTGTCCCCCGTAACTTCCAAAATAAGAGAATGGTAAAACTAAAAAAAATATATGATGTACATTATCATGTTTAAACTTCCACCGAAAATTGGTTTGAACGAGATCTAGTAAGTAGCTCGCCGGTGAAAATTTAAAAACATATGATGGTACGGAACCCTCGGTGCGCGAGTCCGACTCGCTCTTGCCCGGTTTTTAGTATTTGCTCTTATAGCGGCAACAGAAATTCCTACAACATCTGAGAAAATTTCAACTGTCTATCTATTACGGTTCATGAGATACAGCCTGGTGACAGATAGACAGACAGACGGACACGGGAGTCTTAGTAATAGGGTCCCGTTTTTACCCCTTGGGTACGGAACCATAAAAATATGTAATGAAATACATTTGACCCTAAACTAACGATAACAAACAACTTCTACTACTACTTCAACTTCTACTTGTTCTTCAAACAACTTCTTCTTATATATTGCTTTTACTGAACTACATGTGTAGTAGTGGCGCGGTGGTGGGGCCAACCTAGCCACATCAGGTTCAGATTTCCGATACATTTTCGACTACCGGGCATATCTCCTTCTTTCTTATATCTCCATAGATATAAGAAAGAAGGAGATATGTATAGTAACTTATAGGGGGACTAGTAATTAGTGTCCAATCCATGATTGGACACTAATTACTAGTCCCCCTATAAGTTACTATGCCAATAAGTATTAAGCAGGATCTTACCCATGCTAGTTTGATGTAACCAAGGTCTGGTTACTGGGACTGGATCAACGCTTATAGGATTGTACAGATGTTGAAGGATGATTTTCAGGTATTCCATGTTGTTCCAATAGTATGTCTACATCCATGTATAGAGGCAGATTTTCAGAGGTCACTTGATGCTCCATTTGTGTATCTACATCCAGTACTAGTTGATACTGCGATGCAGATGTTGATGGAAGGTTTTCAGGTGCTCCTTCTTGAGCTGTAAGTAATATGTGGAATTCATTAAGGCTTAAAAACGTGAAACTTATATTGAAATTCATAAAAACTGGCCAAGTGCGAGTCGGACTCGCACACGAAGGGTTCCGTACCACAAGGAAAAAACGCCGAAAACCATCCAGGGACCCACTAAAAGTTTCATCACAATCGATGCAGCCGTTTAGGAGTTCAGTGACAACATTGTAATAACTATTAGTGTCCCAAATAAATAAACTGTATTTAGATAAAAAGACGTAACAAGATTGTTCACATTTAGTCAAGTACCTAAACCATTTCGGTATATGGTTCAGAGGATATGGCCATTAAAATAATTATATCTGTTACTATACACTGCTAAAAAATTCCTCAGAGCACCTGGCAGAGGTATATCTTGTAAAAAACTGGCCAAGTGCGAGTCGGACTCGCACACGAAGGGTTCCTTACCACAAGGCGAAACCGCCGAAAAAACACGTTTGTTGTATGGGAGCCCCCCTTAAATATTTATTTTATTATTAAAGTAAAAATACAACTGAGTATTTTGTGAATATTTCAAGTGCCTACCTGTTGCCATTAGAGCAAAAAAGGGCAAAAAAAATCGCGTTTGTTGTATGGGAGCCCCCCTTAAATATTTATTTTATTACCGACTTCAAAAAAAAGGAGGATATCAATTCGACACATATGTATGTAATATTATTGGAATTGCATTATATTCACATATGGCAATCTATTAGAGCTTCCAAACAAATATACAAAATTTTATAGACGTATGTATGTATGTATGTTTGTCCACGCATATCTCCGTAACTATTAATCGGATCGTGATCATTCTTTTTTTATTGGCTTACATTTACTTCAACTTAGAGAACAGTGCAAGTTTCATCAAAATCGATTCAGTAATTTTCAAGATATGGACTAAGACGTGAAAGTGTGACGGCCTGGCTTATTAATACGAGCTACGGGTGTAGTGTCAAAGGAAAAACATCTCAAAACCTTGGTCAAATTCTAGTGCAACAACTAATAAAAATTACGAAATAAAAAGTAATTTAAAAAAATTAAACCAACTTCAAAAAGAAATTAACTCAAAATTATGAAATAAGTTTTATTTCGGAAGTCGGTACCTCTAAAGCTTAAATACAGATCCCAAGACACCGACTTCCGAAATAAAACTTATTTCATAATTTTGAGTTAATTTCTTTTGAAGACGGTTTAATTTTTTTAAATTCCTTTTTTTTTGTTTTTAGTATTTGTTGTTATAGCGGCAACAGAAATATTAATAAAATATTTGTGAAAATTTCAACTGTCTAGCTACCGCGGTTCTTGAGATACAGCCTGACAGACAGACGGACGGACGGACGGACAGACAGCGAAGTCTTAGAAATAGGGTTCCGTTTTTACCCTTTGGGTACGGAATTTAAGTCTCGGTCGATCTTCCAGCTTTAATATTCTTAGGGGCAGAGTACTTAGGAGATTTTTTTTTTACAGATATGGGCCATTTTTCTTGCAATCTGTTTATTTATTTATTTATTTATTTATTTATTAGGCTCTTCAACAATGAGTACACCGTTACTTTATAATTTGTACAATGCAAACTTAAGTCTAAGCGCCTCATCACTTATAGAAAAGCACAGCATGCACTACATTATGCGCAGATAATACACAATTAATTAAATAAAACAATTGATACATAATATGAAATTTGAAAAAAATAATAATAATAATGATAAAAATAAACTGTTATGCATAATTGATTACAATGAATTAAATAACTTAAGTGGATTAAATTAAATTAGATTCTATTTTTGATTTTTTTTTTATATAATATTTGATTTTAGACTAGAGAAACCCATTAGATGGCAAGCGCACCTTTTTTTAGAGCAGGTACTGATGAGTGAAAGAGGTCAATGTCCACTTCGACCTCATTGAATGCAGCATACATTCTAGACAGTGGACAGTATTGCCTTAAGTTGGTATGACATCTTGGCATGCAGAAAAGTCTCTTATTAGAACTTCTTGGCAGATTACGTGGCACATGGAATAAGACCCTACTAAGCAAATCGGGACAGTTCAGAGACCCCGTAACTAACTTCTTAAGGAAAATCAAATCCAGCATATTCCTGCGCTTCTCCAGCGACACCATATTAAAATACTTCAGTCTCTCTTGGTATGAGTTAAGCTTTTTTCCCATATTATTGTTATAGGTAAGATGCCATAAGAACCGTTTTTGGAGCCGCTCAATGCGCTTGATGTGGACCCTATACTCAGGTGACCAAACCACACTGCAATACTCGAGATGGCTTCTAACTAACGAATTGTACATAATTTTTTTAACGTTTGGTTTTTTGAAGATTTTACACTCTCTTATAACGAAGCCAAGCATCTTTGATGTTTTTAATATAGTTTTGTCAATATGTTCGACAAAACTTAGCTTTTTATCGAACTGAACGCCTAGGTCTAGTATAGTTTCGACTTCCTCAAGCCGCTCACCATTCAATTTATAAACCGACTGCATGGGGTTTTTTTTTTTTGTGAATTTGATATGATGGCATTTTTTTACGTTCAAAGACATTTTGTTGTGCTCACACCACTTAGTCAGCCGGTCTAAGTCGCTTTGGAATAGTACCGAGTCCGCAGGATTTCTTATAGGCTTTATGGCTTTGAGGTCATCGGCGAATAAGAATATAATCGAGTTCGGGAAGCATTTGTAAATGTCATTAATGAAAAGAATGAATAAATGCGGACCCACATGAGATCCCTGAGGGATACCCGATGTTGCAATGTACGAATCCGAAGAGCAGCCATTTACCACAACCTTGAGCATCCGTCCAGACAGATACGATTGGAACCAACTTAAGAGAGGGTCAGAAACACCATACATTTTAAGCTTTTTGACGAGTATATCATGGTCTACTGTGTCAAAAGCCTTGCTGAAGTCGGTGTAGACTGCGTCAACCTGGACACGCGCATCAACGGCCTCAACAATGCTCTCAACATAAGTCACCAAATTGGTAGCTGTCGATTTCCCCTTCATAAATCCATATTGGCTGTCTATTATTAGCTGTGATAAGTGTTTAGCTAGCACAGGGCATATGAGGGCCTCAAATACCTTTGCAAGTATGGAGAGAATAGCGATGGGCCTGTAATTGCTCACATCGGACTGATCCCCGTTTTTGAAAATAGGCATAATTTTGGTTTCCTTCCAGATGGTCGGAAAAGTACCCCGATGCACAGAATGATTAAATATAATACTTAATGGCAGTGACAGAACATCTGCCAGCTTATTTAAAAGCAAAGCAGGTATATTATCAGGGCCAGCCCCCTTGTGGACGTCTAATTTTTTTAATTCTTTGCGGATCTGATCTTGTGATATAGTTATTTGGCCTAACATGCTATTGCTTATGCAGCCATCGAAGTCACCTGCGCCCGCATGAGCATCATTACCATCACTACTACTATACACTTTAGAGAAATGGGATGCGAAATAATTACATATTTCATTAATATTATCAGAGGTATTTATACCATCTGTCATGGAACTGGGGTAGTTACTGGTACCGCCTCTCTTCATTTTTAAGTAACTCCAGAAATATTTTGGATTTGAAGTAATTTTTTCCTCTATATCAGCAATGTGAGCATTATAACAAGTCGTAGTCATACGGTCACATCTTTTCCCAAGTAAATTCAATGCAATAATGTCTAAGGGATTATTGTATTTTTTAACTCTAAGTCGTAGACGGTTCTTTTCGTTTAGTCTTTTAATGAGCTGTCTAGAGAACCAGAATGGATATTTAGTATCTTTTATTGGTACCTGTGGAACGTAGCGCTTAATTAACCCATACAATATATTATAAAAATAATCCACCATCTGATCTATAGTCATGCAAGGATCTAGCTCTGATGACCAATTGATCTGCTGCAGTGCTGCATTAATTGCCACGTAATCTGCCTTAAAATAATTCAACTTGGTTCTATTGTTACAATTTTGTGGCTTTTTAAAACGGGGAAATGAGAGCTCACACAGTAAAGGCGGATGGTGCACATCTATTTTAGAAAGTACATCTACTGGTGCACTTACTACAACAAGATCTGAGTTGGTTAGGACTAAATCAAGAATTCTATTATTTTGATTGCATAGATAATTACACTGTCTTAAGTTGTTAAGCAAGACAAAATCCCAAAGAATCTGTTCTAAGCCTGTGCAAATATTTTGTGGAGCTCTTATCACGTCGCCACCCGTCCCAAGCCAGTTAATAGTTTTCAAATTAAAGTCACCAATAATCAAGCATTCATTGGCATGTTCCAAGACGTTGTTTGTATTATCAACAAAGTGTTCCAGTACTCTGGGCTGTATCGGTGACGGCAAGTATACAGTACAAATATAAATTTCTTTAGCTTTCTTACCCCCTCTAAGTGACAACTTGACCCAGAGATCATCACAAGAACTTTCGAATTTAATCAATCTCTGTGATTCTAGTTTTGTAGAAACAGCGATAAGAACGCCACCACCGTCGGTTTTATTATTCAACATATTAATGGATCTATCTCTCCTATAGATAGCGTAACGCCCATCCATGATTTCTGAGTCAAAGATGCCATCCAGTAGCCAAGTTTCAGTAAACATTATAATATCGTATGAACAGCATGCAACTTTTTGGTAAATATCACTCAGCTTAGTCCTAATACCCCTTACATTCTGGTAGTAAATTTTTAATTGATCGAATTTAAATCTTTACAATCTTATACCTTATCATACACTTTTTTTTTTTTTAATTGCTTACTGTAATTTGTCCAACGAGCCGGTATCCCTGATATATTTATAGTCTGCACCATCATGTTTTCTAACAAAAATCTTGCCGCCACGGACCCACACATACTTGTAGCCTAAACTCTTTGCTTTAATCCTGGTCGCAGCATGCAACGCCTTGTTTGCTGGTGATAAATGTTCTACTATGTAGACATTTTCCTTTTTACCGGCAATCCCAAGAAGAGCGGTATTAAGCTTCTCTTCAGACGTTTTATTTTTATTAAAGTTGATAGAAGCCGCCAAAAAGTGGTCGCGAATCCGTGGACTGCTGAATTGAACAACGATAGACTTCGGGCGGTTACTAGTTGGGGTTTGTTTTGCGATTCTTGTAACATGATGAATGTTATTCTCAGATATGTCACCAGATATCACCTTACTAATATTCAATACAGTTGACACAAGATTTTCGTTGTTGTGCTCTGGCAGACATTGAATTTCCACATTCGTAGAACGTGCTTGTTGTTCCATCTGGGTTAGCCTCACACCTTGGTCTTGAACAATAGTTTTGAGCTGCTCGTTTTCCTTTTTAAGATCATTAACTACTTTGGTGTTTAAGGAAAACTCAGACTTCATTTCTTCAAACTTTACGTTCATAAATTCCATTGATGTGTTAAGCCCTTCTAATTTGTCCGTAATCGCCTTCATCTGCGTGTTAACATAGTTCGCCAAAGTTTGGTTGAGGTGCCGCATGAGTTCGTCTATCTGTTTTTTCATAATACGAGAAACTTCGTCAGACGTAACAGGAGCTCCATCGTTGATGACAGTTACTGAAGACTCTTTCTTTCTATGTGTTACATTAGGATCACTCGCCTGACTGTTGCGCACTGGGGTATTATCTGCGTTTCGCTTCTTCGGCTTACAGGTCGGACACATCCAATTTTGCGATTCAGTTAGTTGGAAGTCACAGCCCAGCTGCGTGAGACAGGAATGGTGGTAGGATCTCTGGCACGATGAGCATTTAACCAAAGCACTTCCTTCAGCTATGCCTTCTGAGCAACATTCACAATTCATAATGGTGCGGCTTTGTTTTAAATTCACTCAAAGTTAAATAATCAATAATCCCGTGCACACTAATAAATCGCACGCTAATAAAGGCTCACGACTGGCGACGAGCTGTCGATGCGTAAGTCGGCGAGAAGAACGACGTAAGCGCCGTGGATAACAAGTCACTTACGCGTTGCGCTCATTAAGTTAGTTCTCACAGTTAATTTAAGTTAATGGCGGTAGAATAAAGTCACTGGCTGATTGATTTTAGACATTACTCAATTATTATGAGTATTTCTCACAAAATATATAACGTTTCACATGTATTAGACTTGATGCTATTAAACTTTATAAGAATCAGTACACAGCACTCACTATTTCCGGGTTTTGTAAATTATTTAGACGGGGCAAATTAACGCACGTCTCGCGCACCAATACTCAAAGTTGCAATTCGAGTCCTGTTAAAAAAAAATCTCCGCAAAATTCATATAATAATTCATTATTAATTAAAATATCTGTGACGGGAATTAAATAAAAATTTACCTGATAGTTGTAGTTCTGGAATTGCTAATTTGCAAAGCCGGTGGTTTGGGTAGAGGTAAACTAATTTGAAATGTTTACGACATACTCGTAGATTGTTGTAAACATACTTCTTATCCTGCAGATGTAGACCACCAATAGTTGAAACCCATGTCAAGTATCTTTCAAGATTGATTTTTTGATCTGGAAAACAACGTAAAGGAATACCTGAAATACAAACATAAACATTTATATCATTATCCCATTTATTATTTAAATCAATTGCCACACGTATGTTAGATTATCACTTGAGAACGACTGGACCTGTTTCATGTTCATAATTATCAGGATATGGTGTATATGTTACAGCCAAAGTAATAAATTCGGATATTATATATATTATCTATTATCAATTTAGATAAAGTGATAATTGGCACAGAATTAATTACATTAGCGAAGCGGGGCTACATCGACATAGGATGCTAGAGCGGGCAAAGGGCACCCCGAGGTTCGGTTTGGTTAGGTTAAGTACTTTAAATATAATGACCAGTCATTATATATAATAGCTATTTAATCACTATGACTGTAACATATATGAAAGTTATATATAATAGCTATTTAATCACAATGACTGTAACATATATGAAAGATGGAACAATCGACCGGGAACGTCGCGGGTCTGGTAGATGGCAACTGTGCGAAGCCAGCATGAGAAACAGCACCCTAATTGCGTAACACACTATTGCTCTCAATTTGAATCATTTTGAAGCATATTGCTAATCCATTGCTCCAAATGTTAGAAAGATGTGTATGCTCAACAACGTAAATCCACAATGAATGTTGTTGAACTGTCAAAATGAAACCCATTGCTACTATCAGTAGCAATGGGTTTCATTGTGTTACGCAATTACCCTGCAGGGTCCAGGTGATGGATACTCCGCCCCTAAGACGACCCACTGACTCTTGTTTATCTACTAAATGTTTACACAGTAAATACATTGTTAATAACAACATAGATTGTTGGCATAATTCCATCTAAATCCTTAAACTGTTAATGGGCCTCCCACACTAAATGGTTTTTTCACATAAAGCCCTATGTAAATGGTTCAACAAAATATATCAAGACGAACCCTTCAATAATATTTTTAGTTACCTAAGTGCAAATACATTATATACATATAAGGGTATAAAAAGAACATATATACTTACCGTCATCTTTGATGACTAGGCAGCCGGGCAGCAACACTTGTTTTGAGACATTGTATTTAAACACAAAACACTTAAATAATATGGTCCGCATTCTGTTCGATCACGGTAAAACACAGGGGGCTCAACTCAACGTGATTTAGAAAGAAGAGACACAATAGGAAATGGGAATGGGTATCTTCCAAGATTTTTAGCAAATACGGAGTAACAAACTCGACGTAAATTACACATAAATCGGAAAGCAAACGAAATAATTACAAAATTGCCTGTGCGCAACCGCCGACATTTTTTTTTTGCAATGAAATGTCAATATCGTGTGGCCCTATCTTGTGTTATAAATTCTACTAAAAGTTTATTTTTGATCAATATGAACAAAATATAAATAAATTATTATGATCCGGGAACTTTTACTAACATTAATAAAAATACAAAAAATAATAACTAACTCACAATACATCAAAAATAAAAATTATATGGTTAAAGTTCTACTAAAATATACTACCAATTTCCTAATGGATTTACGCTGACAACACTGATCATTTTTAACTGGTGTCCTGGTAGATAGATGGCGCTGAATACTGAGAAATTAAAATGTATAGGAGTTACCACCCCCTGGCCGCACCGCACCGTGTGGTTTGGCTCTTAGGAGCCGAGCAAAAAGAAAAAAGTCTGAAAGAAGCTAAGCGAAAATCACTAAGCCCGTGGCTAAGCTGGAAGCGATGCGATGCAGCGGGGTGGGTCGGGGGAACAAGAAATTTCATGCGGACGAAGTACATATTTTGACAACGCGAGCGCTCGAATCGCGAGGCGAGCCACGAGGCGAATAGTGAGCGCACTGTTTACACATGCGTGTTCGTTATTCGCCTCGTGATTCGCACGAATGTGTAAATGCGGCATGACGTCAGTATTAACGATATTTTTTTTATTTAAAGCTATGACTCGCATTGTTCTTGATCTTACTTGACATGAACTTGGCTATCTTACTGCGACGTATCAATCACTAAGTACTGGTCAAGAATAAACAAACAATATCGCAAATGAGTTCATTTTAACTTGTAGTTTAGTCGTAACGTACTTAGCCCCTGCATTGTGTGCATTAGTAATGATAACTAGTGGCAATACTTGGCTAGATCAGAGTTAGGCCCCGTTCGCACTATGTCGTGACGACAGATTATCGTGTCGTGGCTTGTGTAAATGGAGGTGTTCACATTAAGGACTGCACGATTAACTGTCCTCCACGACTTTTTTTTGCAGTGACGACCGATTGTCAAGTCAATGGGAACGGCTAGCACGACAGTCGTAAAACGATAAAAAAACGTCACGACTTATGGTGACGACAAATCATGTGTCGTTATTGCGGCTATCTATCGTAGCACGTACCACACAAACGACAAGGCGACTGCCGTGAACAGTAAAAATGTCGTCACGACAATGACAATTTCGCCAATGTTTTCTTACTGTTTCTTATTTACATCTGCTATTATTTACAGATTCCGAACCTTGCAGCTAAAGGCAAGGTTGATAAAATATCGTGTTACTGACCGGCGCGCGCGGCGGCAGTCTTTTTACAGCGTCAAATTAAATTATCTAGCGAAACTTCACAGACGTTGATAGGTATCGATATCTACATAAAGCTGAAGAGTTTGTTTTTAAGGTTCCGTACCAAAATGGTGGTAAAAAGGAGCCCAGTCTGTCACAGCTGGATATCTCGAGAACTACTAACTTTGAAATAGTTTTAGATGATGTTTGCCCGACTATTTTGCAAATAAGAAAGATTTGAATCTATGATAAATATTGATGATGAGAATGGTGTGTACCTACTGGTTTCATACTGTATTCTGTGCTATTAGTGTTTAAACACACTATGCCGAAGGTATGGGACCGAAATTCGGCATGATTACGCCTGCAATGCTATTTGAATTACTGACGACACAATCATTATGCCGAAATTACGTTGCGTTATAGCGTACAGCCCAACTTCGGTTGGGCGTACGTTCAGCGGCAACGTATTTAGAGCACACATTATACGCGACCGAAGTTCGGTTCGATTGCCGAAGATCCGGGGTGGGGAGCAACTGGAGGTAGGCATGCCCGCACCCCGCGTGTGCGCAACTGAATTTCTGCCGCGTAAGTTCGGCACATATGGTGTCGTATCAGCCGAATACGTCGGAAAGTAAAATCTGCCGCGGAACTTCGGCATAGTGTTTGGACACAACGATTTGTCTCGAGAACTTGACTGTGTAAGTAACTCAAGTTTACCTCGTAGATATAATATGTTATCCAATTTATTCAGTGCTTGAAATTTTGTGTCACTGACTGGCAGGGCCACCATCAGCCGGTCGATTCTGTAATAGAATCGACCGGCTGGTATTTTAATTTTGAAAACAAAAAATTTGTCGCGCTAATTAGTCGAAACTAATATCAGAATTTGTCGGTCACTGGTTCAAAAGATATAAGGTTATAGGTGGCCACCTATAATCCCTTATATCTGTTGCCCTGCTGGGGAGACTCCAGATCGGCCGATCTGGAGTCTCCCCAGCAGGTCCACATTTATATCTCGAAAACTAGGGCACCTGTGTGCGATTAGATGTAGCATCCCTACAGCGTTGATAAACAGTTGCCGTCTGGCGAAGGCTGCTATTTCTGGACGATTGCTTTCAAGTTCGTTCTATTTTCATACATAGGTCAATGTCGGTCGTTGCGCTCAGATAACGAGCATGCATTTGTGTCGTGTGTGTGTGTATGTTAGGAAAATGAAAGAAAAGGCAGGTAAATTTTTCAGTTTTTTTTTGTATTTTTTTTCATTTTTTATAATTTATAAATGACCTAGTAAGAAAGTAGTCTTATCCGTTTCAGCACATACAATCATCATTCATGAGATTACAAAAGATCCTTTGGCGAGTGCAGTACCGAGGCCGGCGGTCGAGGCGCGCCCGCGGCGCCGCGCTCCGTCCTGCCGTCACTATTACGATTTAATTACAATAATATCTTACGTACAATTAAATTAACGGAGATTACAAGCCTGAATTGAGCAGCCGACCGCGGGACCGGCCGGGCCGCGGGCTGCTGTCGGCAGCGGGTCGCAGCGCGCTTAGAAGCACTTCCTGTGCACGATGGAGGGGCCAGACTCGTCGTACTCCTGTTTCGAGATCCACATCTGCTGGAAGGTCGAGAGGGAGGCGAGGATCGATCCACCGATCCATACGGAGTACTTCCTCTCTGGGGGCGCGATGATCTTGATCTTCATTGTTGACGGGGCCAGGGCTGTGATCTCCTTCTGCATACGGTCGGCGATGCCAGGGTACATGGTGGTACCACCGGACAGAACTGTGTTAGCGTACAAGTCCTTACGGATGTCGACGTCACACTTCATGATCGAGTTGTAAGTGGTCTCGTGGATGCCGCAAGCTTCCATACCCAGGAATGAGGGCTGGAAGAGAGCCTCAGGACAACGGAATCGTTCGTTACCGATGGTGATGACTTGTCCGTCGGGAAGTTCGTAGGACTTCTCCAGGGAGCTGCTGGAGGCGGCGGTGGCCATCTCCTGCTCGAAGTCGAGCGCGACGTAGCAGAGCTTCTCCTTGATGTCACGCACGATTTCTCGCTCAGCCGTGGTGGTGAACGAGTAACCGCGCTCGGTGAGGATCTTCATCAGGTAGTCTGTGAGGTCGCGACCGGCCAAGTCCAGACGCAGGATGGCGTGCGGCAGCGCGTAGCCCTCGTAGATGGGCACCGTGTGCGAGACACCGTCACCGGAGTCCAGCACGATACCGGTGGTACGACCGGACGCGTACAACGAGAGCACGGCCTGGATGGCGACGTACATGGCGGGCGTGTTGAAGGTCTCGAACATGATCTGTGTCATCTTCTCTCTGCAAAACAAAGGACATGGTCAGGTGCGGCTCAGAGCGCAGAGCTTGACTCGCAGTGCTCGCTGCAAGCGGCAGTGGATGCGGACGAAACGCGCTGGGCGCGGGACCTACCTGTTGGCCTTGGGGTTGAGGGGGGCCTCCGTGAGCAGCACGGGGTGCTCCTCGGGCGCCACACGCAGCTCGTTGTAGAAGGTGTGGTGCCAAATCTTCTCCATATCGTCCCAGTTGGTGACGATGCCGTGCTCGATGGGGTACTTGAGCGTGAGGATACCTCTCTTGCTCTGGGCCTCGTCGCCTACGTACGAGTCCTTCTGTCCCATGCCGACCATGACGCCCTGATGGCGCGGCCTGCCCACGATGGAGGGGAACACAGCGCGGGGTGCATCGTCACCGGCGAACCCGGCCTTGCACATACCGGAGCCATTGTCTACTACCAACGCGGCAACTTCCTCGTCGCACATTTTGAATTAGTCTGCAATTAACAAAAAAAAATGTTAACCTTCACTTTAAAAAAAAGTAGGTAAGTACTTACATTTAGAACTACTAACTAATGTAGCATTCCAGATCACATCCATTTAGGTAGTCTGTGGGTAGAAGACCCACACGCAACCATCACGGGACAATGCTAAGTGGGCGGCGGAGTCGAGTCGCAAATTGGAACCAAATAAGGCGACAGATATGTATGGATAGGTGGTGCGGTGGAAAAAACGTGGCACATGACGCGGCATGACCACATTTCACGAAGACTGGGCTCCGCTCTTACCGAGCGAGAAAGTCGTTCACAAGATGAGTAACTTTCTAATTGGATTGATGAACGCTCAAGTTCAAATATCGCTAAGTGTTAGTTGGAGCCCGATCACTGCCACGCCCTACCGCAACCGGCTATCCCAGACTCCCGGCCGGCGTCACGCGGCCCAACCCTAGCAACGTGTCACTGACCCGCACACACTAATGGGATTGCACTATTTCCTCACGCCACTATATTATTTATCACTAAACGTCACAAAAAAATTAATACGCTGCACATCTGTATCAACTTACTTTTAATTAAATAGTCCTAATAAATAAATAAATTAACTCGCTATTGCACAGCCTCGGTAAATGCTGCACAACACCACTGCTCGAGCTCACTTCGTGGAATGCCGGCGAGCGCGGCAGGCAGAGTATATAAATGAGGCTGGTTATCGGGGCGCCCCTACCCCGCCGCGGCGACTTCTCCACCAATCGCACAGTACGGCACAATACATGAGTTTTCGTGGCCATATATGGTATTCCGCGGCAGGAGCCTGCGCGCGCCGCCCGACCCCCGCGCGCTCCCCCGCCCTGATAGCGCTCCTCTTGATAACGACAAGATCTCAAACGGCGCGGCTCACATTGAACATTTAGCAAGCAGACGGTCGCTTCAGACAGTAATGCACTATATTACTCTGCCTACACACGCACTTACGAAATAGATGATAACGAAAGTTCAACGCATATTGGCACACTTCCAAAAAGACAGCTGTGCACTACACCGCACACGGACGGCACTGCAGATGCGGATAGGCAGCAAGTAGCACTTATCTGCATAGACAGTGAGCACACTCGTCAAAGTGATTGACAGAATAGATTGATTGATAACAAACTTTTCTAAATATCACAATTGATTTTACACAGAACCACGAGACGGGACGTACACCTCGGCTCGAGGCAATAAATATTTAATATCGTGGCTTTTTGAAAATTTGCCATAATACTTAAGTAAATAACCGAATATAATATTAAAATATCGTTTACTTACCAGTAATAAACGTTTAGAAGAGACAATAACCGCAGCGTTCGCGAACCGTGAGAAATGAATGCCGGCCGGTTTCTTTCTGTTGCTCGCTCGCTCGTGGAGGTCGGTCGATCTGCTTCACTAGAATACGCCGTACGCCGGCGCCCCGCGATTCAATCGACTCGCCCAACGGACCTCTGTAGGTGCTAAATAATAACAAATTTACCTACTAATTACGCTGCGTTATCATTAAAAACGACCTACAAAATGCTCCTACTGACAGACCTAATTGACATATGTCATGCAATTGTTACTATTTGAAAAAGGAATGTTATTATTTTTTACTCAGAAATGGACTCGCCCAAGTTCCCCGCTTGCCGCAACCGATGGCCTTACCATATATGGGCATGGATAAAATCC
The DNA here is from genome assembly GCA_963082905.1 of Oligia fasciuncula. Classification (NCBI taxonomy): domain Eukaryota; kingdom Metazoa; phylum Arthropoda; class Insecta; order Lepidoptera; family Noctuidae; genus Oligia; species Oligia fasciuncula. The sequence goes on from OY720390.1 coordinate 17,421,137, forward strand.
CGAGCTCTGATTGGTGCACAGTGGCAGGCAACGGTTGTTGTACGTACATGTCGCACTCGAACACAAACAAACCTTTGTGGTTGTGTTGGTGTCTAGTAGCAAAGCGATTCCATTCAATACCACCGTCTGTGCAAGGCGGCGAATAACTTAGCCAAGTTGAGAAGGTTGTATCGCGATTACGCTGCGCGCTGCAAATAGTTTTACGATATTTATGTTGGTCGTATAATATGAAATTGTAACGCCTGGCTTTTTTTAATCTCAATTTAGGTAGGTAGGTACCTAACGTTAGACGATTTACTTACCTACCTAAGTTAATTAAATCCATACTAATTCGAAAGTAAGTAACTCTGTCTTTCTGTACCTACTTACCTATGTCTGTTTGTATGTTACCTTTTCACCCCTAAACCACTGAACGGATATTTATACAGACCAAACGCCTGGGCCGATTTTTATGATTCGATTCCTCTTAGTCCGGCGAGTGTCATTAAAGACATGAGCATGACGTTAGTGAAAATTCAATATGGCGACTCCGACTACTATGTTGTATGTATGTATGTATATCTCTTTGGCACGATCTGTAGCCTTAACGGCTTGATCGATTTCAGCTTGAGAGGTGCCGTTAGATTCGTCTTAATTGTGCGAGTGACACTGGGTATATCAAAATTGAAAAAAAATAAAATGGCCGATTTTAGGCGCAATGTCTTCAAAAAAAATTTTTTTTTTTCAAAACCTGTCGAGTGGGATATCAAAATAAAGGGATTTAAAAGATGATTACAAAACTATACACAACTTAGGTATATGGTTAAAAGTAATTCGAAGTGAGAAATCGTAAAAAAGACGTACTTACTAAGAAATAAATCGTCAGCGAAATCTTTCACATTTGTAAACTAAAAAGCTGGAAATAAAAAAAAGTTATTAAAAAAAAAAAAAACCCGCCTGCGGTAAAAAAACTTAAGTTAAAAGAACTGAAAAGCTAAAAACAAGCCCATCTAGTTTCAAAACGTATCTTCACAGATCTGTAGCTAAGCTATCCAACAAGGGTACTGTCTTGTCTTGTCTTGTCTTCTTAGTCTGTGTATCCAACCCTGCACCCCTGCACTTGCTACGTTGCTGTAACATCAGGGTGAGCTATTGTAATTTTAGACGAGCTCACGAGCCCCAAAACACTCGGTTTTTTTTATCTACGTACTAATGAAGATACAGTTTAACCGTAACGTAACCGTAGGTACCTATGTATTTTTTGTGTCTACCTAGCGGTCAATAACCTATGGAATTATGTAAAGCAGGTGAAGGTGTCTTCAATTTGCGAAGACCTGTTCAAGGAAAGTGATAGTAGTCTGTAGGCTGTGGCGTTGACTGACTCACAACCGAGGTCGAGGGTTCTATTGCCACATTTGCCACAGGTGTCACATTTCGCCAGTTATGTTTACCCCTCGTTGTTATAAATTGGGCATAAACCCAGTGTCCCTGTCCGGGTTGGGTACTGAGAAATTACAGAAAGCAATCCAAAATTCTACGCCAGAGATGAGGATCTGTTTATTCTACGAAAGATATTAAAGAGTATAGATAGAGTAAGGAGTGATGAGAACCCAAAGCACTGAACAACTGACATCAGCCAAGAATTTTATATTGGTCTTTCTTATAAAACCCATTAAGTAATTAAATAAGAGAAAGATGAAAAAAAATCAGCTTCCAATTTCATTCATTGGTAAACGGGACGAAGAAAATCAATCCAGAGAAGAGACAATAAAAGAGAAACTAGATCCCAGTTGCCAAGCGCTAAGCCAGGGAATTATGCCTAGAAAAATGAAATGGTCCATTTTAATGTGAAGTCTACTCTAACTAGACTTCACATTAAAACAGGTACTACTCCATTGAAGTTAAATGGAGTTGAGAATTATTCGCTTCTGTATCATATCAGAGGGGACATGAACATTTAATAATAATATCAGAAAGGTGCGAAGAAATGTAAGGCAACGGGCGTTATGATTGTGAATGAGATGCAAAATTAAAGAAACACCCAGCACCTTGCTGACCTTGCATCGTTCTTTGTGTAAAATGTAGTATGGCTACAATACAAGCATAAAACGCACAAGTACACACACCACCGCACGCTAAAAATGACATATCTAGAATTCCAGAGTTCCAGACGAGACCTATTCAAAATATAAATGACACTTGCCATGTACTTGTAAGAAACAAAGAAATCGGCTAGACAGTTAGCAAAGAAGCATTATTTTATCAATATAAAATGTTAATGCGTCAGGGACGACGAGGGACGCATGGAGACATGAATATCACGACAGTGAGTCATTCACTGGAGTCATTCTACTGACTGCACATTATCTGTGCTGTGACGCACCAACGACAAGGGTTGTCGGTTCACTATCTATTATGTCGTTGCTTGATTCAACACAAAGGGCCATTTAAAACGCATTTCCGATAGATTAGTACGTTGGTGAACCCCTTGTAAAAGGAGGAGCGTTACTTGAGAAGTTAAGATATTTTGTAGACGCCTGAGGCCGCATTTTATAATAACATGTTTAGGTACACCTTTTGTGATCTCAATCTATCAGCAGTGCACTAGTTACCACCTAGTCAAGTTAAAGAAACATCAGTTGCACTGTTACTGCAATACGGATCCGAGCAAAAAACGTGAGAACAGCAGCGAACACTTTCTGATTATTTTTAAATTGTAAAGATTCGATGAAAGTTTCATAGAAATACGGTAAGTAATGGTTATGTTGGGTTGGGGTTCACGATATCTAACCTCTGGCATTACACGCCAGTTATTTAGACAACGTAGATTAAACTGCGCTTAATCTGTTCCGGGCTCCGCAGGTCAGACAAGGCAATGCTGATTGACTCTGTGCTGTGACTCATGACCGCCGCATGCGTGCGTACTACAACGATGAGTCAATCTTATACCACAGTTGACTCGACGAAGTCCACTAATTCAGCTCCTTGTAAGTTATGAGCTATGACTAATAAGTAGCACATTTCTGAAGTGCATTTCGCAACCTCCAAGCCTGCAATAGCCTCACTACTTGATGGTGACATCGTTCACGTAAAAGTTTACAAACAATAGCTAGCTAATGTTTCCTAAACAAACTGCTCGTAGCACATACAGAGCCTACTTCATTCCTAATTACCTATTGTGGAAAGACAGGCTATAGAAAATGAAAACTGTCTCTGTAAATATAAAACACATTCTGACAAAAAAAAAGAAACAAAAGATAGAATTTAGATGTAGACCTTGGCTGAGCCCCAGGCACATTTTTTTTGAGAAAGAACTCGTAGCAGCTTGGAGGACCTTCTCTCAAAAAAGTGCTACCGATTTCTTCGGTTTCTACGAGGTGGTTTTCCCAATCGGTAATTCTGATTACCTGTGGTGAAAGGATAAAAATTCCAATGAAGTGATCTTGTAAATACCTACTGACGATTTGGTTTTTCACTCGGTCGGTTCCGTTGTACCGCCGAGTCATCGAACAGCGGTGCTATTCTGTAAAAATCTCACCGTGAAAACTTAGGTGAAGTGAGCGTGGAGTGAGCTGTCAATAGTGTCAATTCCTAGCAAAACAAACTCACTTCACCTAAGTTTTCACGGTGAGATTTTTACAGAATCGACCGGCAGATGTTCTGCTGTGCAGTTTCTGCTCGCTCATCAATCTCTCGAACGGCGATAGATATTTCTTTCGGTGCGAAAGTATCAGTAACACCAAAACTAAAAAATTAAGTTCAACGTTTTCAGCCAAGTGTTCATAATGATTCTCAAGTTCATATAAAATTCTAACATGCTCTGATTATTTTAGCGGGTTACCGTTCTTTCAAAAGCTTCTCAGTGTTCATCGTTAAAATATAATAAGTAGGTATTGTAAATTAGATTAGGCTAATTTGTTATTTTAATATTCATTTATTCAACCATCATCAACATGCCTATGTCTTTTCCAACTATGTTGGGGTTGTTTCATCATATGGAGGGCTAATGGTTCTCCATTATTTTTGTATTTTATGAGATGACTTTTGTGTAAAGATTTGATAGATACATGATAAAATTTTAACCAGTGCGCAAAGTGTAACCATGAATACAGCACATGATTCTAGACTCTAGACCTTCTAGCATAGAAATATTTCGTCCCTTATCAAAGAAATAACTGCTGTTTCATAGAGAAGTGCAATACCTGCGTGGTTAAAATCAACTATTTTTTTTATATAACCGATGAAAAATTTCTACGCTATTGGGACTCTAATAGAATCATAAATATGCTGACTTCATATTTTACAGTTTGCGCACTGGTTAATTTTTTTTCCTGTGTAATATAAATTATAGTTCAATGGCTGCATGGCGTACATTTTCAAAATTCTTTACTTATTAGTATTTAAACATTTGACCAAACAAGTTTTGTGATTGTATGGACGTGACACATCATGTAAACAGAGTTTATTTATCTTATTAACTTAACTGTCGGTGACTCACACACACCGGATATCAGATGAGTCTGTTTTTGTATTAACAAGTTTTTAATCACTACTAAGCATTTATTAGTTTATATTAGTCAACCTTATCACCCGAACATAATAATATTGGTTTACACATCTAAGTATTAAATTTTTCACCCATTTTCCTGTATGAATGATCCTGTTTCGAAAGTTGGGCGTCATGCGTCATGTCATGAATCCAACATAAAATATAGGTACCTACTTAGGTACGTAAATGATAAAAGCGAAGATATCATAAAAGTGAGTGAAGCTCTTTGTAGTTAATACGATGAATATAACATATAAACGTAGGAAAGGCACAACTTCCAGAGGATCACAACTTTATAAGAAATGAGTCAACGAAGGAAGAAACTCTTGCGCGTCGTGTAGAATATAAACGCGTTAGACCATTGTATTGTAAAATGTTTCGGTGTTAGAATACGTAATTTCTAGTATTCTTGGATGGTGTGAATCATTAACATGTGTGTGTCGTTTTAGGAACCTTGACGACACTTGTTATTAGTTTTAACTGTGTAAATTCCTTGAATTGATATATTTTATATGTATGAACTGTTTTAATTGGAAACTCTCTAGAGTCTAGAATACTAGTATTTTACTGCTGTTACGCATCGGATTTCCTGAATATTTTGTCATACTTAGGGCTGATTTTTTAATCGACAGATAACTTTTAACTGTGGAATAAAATTTACGTTTTTGTATGGAAAAAATGTCAAAAATTTAAAACTATTCCTCGGATAAAATTTTCTGGAATAGGAAAAAGCAGGCTTTAGTAGGTAGGTAAAATAAAATAATCAGGCAACAAACATTCCAACAGATTGATAAACTATTGCAGCAACTGGCAACTAGCTCTGTTTACATACATGTCGGGCTATTTGGTTGTAGCAACTGGCAAGTTTTAGAGACATTTTTTAAAAGTTGATAGTTGCCTCAACTAAAGTTGCTCCACCTGCAAAGCGCTTTAGATAGTTCCGAGGTCTACAACAAACCTGCATAAATGAAGGTTTTGCAGGTGTAGAACATCTTTTATGTAGGTACCTACGTACAAGCCGTGCGCCCGCCTGATTGGATTTACCATCGGTAAATATGACAAAATTCCAAAATTTCTTAGTGCTGACTTTCGTTATACTGCGTTGCCGTTAAAAACATATTATCTACAGGCCGACAACGCATCGGCGGTTGTCGCCAACAACACAAACTTAAGTAGGTATATGGGAAATGTATTGACTTTCACAATAATTTCTAATTTTATTTTATTACTTTATTTATGTAAGTAAGTATCGTTATTTGCTTTGCTAAATTCCTTGCCTTGCCAACTTTTTTTTTAACAATGACCTTATAAATAGGTTATCCCAGTCTTTTGATTGAGGTCTGCCAAGTTTACCAAACATCTTTTCATCTTATACTAGCTATCCCGGCGAACTTCGTACCGCCGTCTATCAAAATCAGACAAGCCGTTTTGAAGATATCATCAAAAAAGCCGTTCCATACAAAATGTATGAGAAAATGATTATCTTTTTTTTTCGTACAATTTTCCATGTTTTAATCATTATTCTGCTATTCGAGGCGGAGACAAATCCAGCAAAGCAAAGATTATTATTATAGATTAAAATTCTTCATATCGTTGCAATCAAAGACTTTTTGACGTGACAACGTCTTAAATTAGGTTGCGGCTGGGAGTCACTTATGAAAAAGTGTAACGCTCGGTAACGTTACGTTCTTATTTTAAATTAGGTTGCGGCTGGGAGTCACTTATGAAAAAGTGTAACGCTCGGTAACGTTACGTTCTTATTTTCATTTAATTCCTTGTTCCTATTGTGCAATTTAATTATATTCATATCAATAAATATTCTACCGAGAAAAAGACGTTGTCACGTAAAATCTTCGCCCGTAAAACCGACTTTACAGGCAACCATTTTTTTTCAATAAACCATGCGAATTATTTTGAAATTCCCTCACCCATTTTGTACTGAAGAAAATAAATACGTAACTAGGTCCAAAATTATTGCCTTAGCTAATACCACTAATACTATGTAGATTTAAATGAATATAGAGTAGGTAGGTGCCTATTTCGGTAACTATGAATTTATTCAGGTATTTTTTTTTTGACGTTGATAACGATACCTACCGAATAGGTACTAAAGAACCTAAGTTCGAGCCTAGTAGAACCCCTAATTGAATAGTTTAAGAAAAACAAAGTATTATCTGAAGAGATGATTTGCATTTGATTGGAAAGTTTGCTGATTTGACAACTGCTAAATATATTAGTTTTGCAGAATAAATAATGTGATATATACAGAAAAGGTACCCAACGTCTTTCTCTGTTCAGTCGTCGTAAATATTTAAATAAAATGCCGATCACGAACATGAATGATGAAAGTGCCCGATATGTATTCCGAATTGTAATTTTGGCAGTGTTACATATTTTAACGATTATCGACTGCCTTGGCAAGTTGTTTACCAGTTAAAAAACTATATTATGTAATTTGTAGCAGGCTGCGCTGAATACCAATTGAAGTTATGCATGTCAACTTTCAGCGAAGTTTGCAAAAATATATACGACGAACGACGTATGTATTACTTACGCTAGACATTTTTAGTCATTAATAAAATGGTCTTCCGCGTTTCATCTTTTGCATATTCGACGTATTTATCTCTGCAAGACGTGTGGCAATTTATAGCAATCCGAAACATGACACGATCAATATTAATGAGTTTGTAAAGCTAATTTACAGTTCAACAATTCTTGAAATTTAACTTCGTTGGTATGGTAGTCGCGAGAGATATTGCTGAGAATGAGGTTGGACGGGAAATGTGTTATTGGGTTTTCCCATTAGGAATTTCTCAGTAGCAGCCTGCAGTCTGGGGTTTTGTGCCCGGTTGATAGCAATAAGCTCACCCCCTACTACATGGGACTAAACATAACTGGCAAAATTTAGGTGTGTATAGGTACAACTTTGCGTAACCCTTCGGGGAGACAGTTAGACGTGATGTTATGAACTCTTATTAGTAACAGTTGCAATTTATCTGTAAGTAGGACAGAACTTAATTGTCCACGATCCCATTTCACGTATGACCGCGTCACTGGACTGGGATCTGATGCAAACTGGCCTACTTCCACATTTAGAAGTCCAGCCATATATGAACAATGGAAACCTAAATAGCTAAAACAAGTCTTATAAACAATTGCGCAAGATATATTTTCATTTGAATAGGTTCATTAATATGGCCGCAAGATAAAAGGACGTCTGTGATGAAGGGCGGACAGGACAGGCTGTCCTTTTGTGGGCATTTTTTATCAAGCTGTCAGTGAAAGGAAAACAGATGGATTTTTGCTATTCTGGATAAAAATAGAGGCTGGTTTTGGGGTGATTTATGAGTTTGTTTTAGAAAGAGCTGGTTAACCTTTTGAAATACAGTTGATGGATCGTTTATAGGTTAAATAAAAGTGAACCTTCGACCTCAAAATAACATTAGGTGCTTAGCCCACGCTGAAATATAATATAAACTAGGCAAGCAAAGAAAATCTAATTTCAATAACGAAATGGAATATTGGAAACCCGAATCAATCTAATTACTTACACCTAAATCATTTAAGCAGCTAAATTCTAGACAAATTCAATATTTCAAAATGCTAGTGATGTGCCAAAACCGTCTGAAACCAAAGACAAAGCTACGAACCTTATGCGAGAAAAAATAAGGAATGGAACAGTTGTATTTAGTAAGTTGGTTCTTAGCCGCATACCAGTCTGGTGATCTGGTCGGGGAGACGTCGGCGGGGCATGCGCGGAGCGCGGGGGAGGTGAAGGGATCGATCGTCCGCCCGCTCTCGCCCTTGACCCTCGCCTGCATCGGGGTGGGCTGTGAGCATGTGTGTGTGAGGGGTGTCAGCACTTCGGCAGATTTCATGCGGTGAATATTTGACGCGCAACCTGGCACCGTCCTTATGTAGGTATCGTATATGGGATGCCTACGTGGTTGGAATGGAATAGGCTTAGCTTAGAATTTTCTCGATAGAATAGACCGTTATACTTTTCTCAATACCTAAATTGAATATTTTCTTTGAATCGTGAGATAAGTTTATATTGATATTAGAGTCTGTGTAGGTCTCAAAATGTTTACTTGTGGTTGCTGACCGTACTAGTTGTAGGTATCTCTGAAAATATCAGCAAATTTATAATTCAACTAGCTTCTGCCCGCGACTTCGTCCGCGTGAAATTTCTTATTCCCCGACCCACCCCGTCGTATCGCATCGCCTGCTATTACGTAGTTTTCGCTTAGCGTTATTTCGGACTTTTTCGGGTAAAAACGGGACCCTATTACTAAGACTTCGCTGTCTGTCCGTCCGTCTGTCTGTCTGTCACCACTTCACCAGGCTGTATCTCAAGAAGCGCGATAGCTAGACAGTTGCAATTTTCACAAATTATGTAGGTATTTCTGTTGCCGCTTTAACAACAAATACTAAAAACAAAATAAAAAAAAATTAAGGGGGGCTCCCATACAACAAACGAGTTTTTTTCGGCGTTTTTGCCTTGTGGTAGTCCGACTCGCACTTGTTTCTTTTCGCTCGGCTTCTAAGGGACCTAGCGTGATGCTAAATAGCCTTTCTCAAGAATTGGGCTAGGTACCTACTTATCAAATATTTTTTCAAATCCCATCGGATTCGTCTCTCAATCTCTGGGACTATCAGTCGGAATCCGACTGGTAGTCCCAGATATTAGCGCGTTATTTATTATTTGTATAATAAAATAGATAATATAGGTAATTATATAATAAAGGAAAAAAGGGAGGGGGGAGGGAGGGTAAATGGATAATATAGGTATGGGTTTGGTTTGTAGATAATATAGGTAGATTCTTTAGTTGACAGTTGTCGGAAAATCAATTTTATAGACAACCTACAGTTCAGCGAGAAATATTTTCGCTACTACATTTAAGTCTGCTGTCTGACCCTCGTTACTTGAAACGCCGCGGCCACGGGGGCGAAACAGCCCGTTACCACAAAATACAGCGTTACCCACAGAAATACTCGCTCGGCAAAGATAGAAAATCGATTTCTGCTTTGCGGTGCTGTCATTACTGTACCTACGAGTACACCTAACCTACCTATTAATATCTGTAATACTTTAGGCACAGGCTACCGTTTAATTGTAATGACATTATGTCCACCCCATGGACAATTCGCCCCCACACGCTCACATTGCCATCTGCGTTCGCGTTCTATCGGTCCCTCATCCCTAACTCCCAACGGACCGGGCAGGGCTTTTGCTCTGGCTTTTATAGATTATGTTTTAACAACTGTAATTTGCATTTTGTTTACCCGCATGGGTTCTATTTCTTCTTTACTATGTTTGTTCAATTCAATAATTGGATGACGGTTACATAAAAAAATGGACAAGTGCGAGTCGGACTCGCACACGAAGGGCTCCGTACCACAAGGCAAAACGCCGAAAAAAACACGTTTGTTGTAGGAGAGCCCCCCTTAAATATTTATTTTATTCTGTTTTTAGTACTTAGGTAAGTATTTGTTGTTATAGCGACAACAGAAATAGGTACCTACATCAATTGTGAAAATTTCAACTGTCTGGCTATCACGGTTCATGAGATACAGCCTGGTGACAGACGGAGAAATGGACAGTGGAGTCTTAGTAATAGGGTCCTGTTTTTCCCCTTTGGGTACGGAACCCTAAAAACGGTGTTTTTTTTTATTTGTTGTCGTTCTAAGTTCCCTTTTTTTTTGGCTTTCCGGAAACCAAAGAGAATATAACCTATCGTCGCCGTCGTTGCCGGAAACTGATAAGTCGGTTTTGAATCTGAATGATACAGGAATGCCATGAACTGGACAATTTATAGTGTACAAGCTAAAACCATTATGTGCTCGCTCAGACTTTGAATGTGTGAAGCACACATACCTAGGTACCCTTAGCTGTACCTACACAGGTACGACTACGTTTCAAACAAAACATAAGGCGAGCCCAGTACCCGACTCGATCAATATTGACGCCGACAACATCCTATAAATAGTTAGTCTACCTACTACCATCGCATCATTAGCGACCATTACTCTTTGTTGGCAAGGGAAACAAACGCATGCTGCCAAGGGCCAAGTGACGCGTCAGAAAGCAGTCGAAATTCAAACAGGTGCACCGGCAACCGCACCCGTGACGTCATCGCGCATCAGACGAAACGAACGCGTGGTGGGTGTGTCTCTATCTAATTATAACCGTGTATTTTAGGATTTCGACTACACATTGCTCTAGGTCAGCTATTATAAACTACACGCTATCCCACGTAGGGCTGCATGTGATGTGAGTGTGACGCAACACTCTATTTTGTAAACATCAAAAATCATAACAACAACCGAACTTGAATGACGGCTGTAAACGCTGTTTCCACCAGCCTGCCAGCATCAATTACTGATTCAAGAATATTTGAGATAACCACGTAACCAGAATAGAAAACTAATCCAAAAAAAAACATAATTTGTATGGAGATTAATTCATCGATATATCACCTGTTTAGAGAAATCGATAAGGGAAACCACGGAATAGATAAATAAGGGGGGAAACTATAATACCCACATAACATTAATATTACGAGTATTTTTTATCGTAATCGTAACTACGAATAAGTATTAGAAACTGTAGTTGTAATCAATCGTCAAGTTGTATTAGAAGGGGATTAAAAACAAAGATAACAAGTACTATGTAGATAAAGGAAATACTCAATAATGCTGATAAGGATGGGCTTATCTCTAAACCTTGAATTTGCCTATCAAATTGTAAGTAGACTATCAAGTGCCTTGACATTAAATGGAGCCAACGACTGTTTTATAATGTACAGCTAACATTGACAACAGTCCGTCATTACAAATTAATGGTAATTTAATTTACTTGTGGGAATTCCTCTACCAAACATAGTGCTAAAAATACTCCAACTGCGTAGTATCCTGTTCGCAGCCTGAAAAGCTAATAGGTGTGGTTTTCCCTGTTTCAATAGAATTATCGCAGCCTCGCCCATGTCATGTTCCTACAATATTCCATTAGTGATATTAAATGCAGCACGAATATTACTTTGTTCGCTGGAAGTGCTAATGACACTAATTAGGTAGACGGTAGGTAGAACTACTAGGTTCCAAGGGACTGATTGTGTTGTAACTACTCACGTCAACCTGATAAATGTTTCTTTGAATCGATTGTAATGAATGTGCTTATCACTTTACGCCCTACCATTAATTTGTATGAAGGAATTTGTGACGTTAACAACCTTATCGTGCCGTTTCATTACGATACCACAAATAGAGCCCAATACGATGCCATTTATGATTTTGATTAGTAACATAATGAAATATTATAATAACAAGCAGCCCATGATGATAAAATTGCGGACGTCGAGTTCCGTTACCGCATGTATAAACTAAAATATGTAAAATGGAACGGTCAATGACTAGCTATTGCAGTTAGAAACTCCAGTAAAGCTGTAGACGGTCTGCGTGAATTGCACATTCATGTCATTATGACAGTCATAATATTAAACGGTACCCTCCCCCCCCCGTCTTTCACTTATGAAGCTAAATACTTAGGTAATGAGATGAAAGGATAGAAAGCAAGAAAAATGCAGATTTATACCGGTATATAAATTATCTTTTATTAAAAATGTTCAGGTTAGTAACGATTTATTATAAATAAATAAAAATCTTTGTCAAAAATACGGAATCGACAATGTTCCGCATTCATTATTACGTAATATGCATATTACGATACCTTACAACCTATTTTTAAATACTGAACTTAAATAAAAGATCACAAGCGTAATTTGAGCCGCCCATTCAGGGGCCTGGTGTAGGGCATCATAAATTAGGAATAGTCTTACTTGCCGCTTAGAAGCACTTCCTGTGGACGATGGAGGGGCCAGATTCATCGTACTCCTGTTTGGAGATCCACATCTGTTGGAAGGTTGAGAGGGAAGCGAGGATGGAGCCTCCGATCCATACGGAGTACTTCCTCTCTGGGGGCGCGATGATCTTGATCTTCATTGTTGACGGGGCCAGGGCTGTGATTTCCTTCTGCATACGGTCGGCGATGCCAGGGTACATGGTGGTACCACCGGATAGAACTGTGTTGGCGTACAAGTCCTTACGGATGTCGACGTCACACTTCATGATCGAATTGTAAGTGGTTTCGTGGATGCCGTTGGCTTCCATACCCAGGAATGAGGGCTGGAAGAGAGCCTCAGGGCAACGGAATCGTTCGTTACCGATGGTGATGACTTGTCCGTCGGGAAGTTCGTAGGACTTCTCCAGGGAGCTGCTGGAGGCGGCGGTGGCCATCTCCTGCTCGAAGTCGAGAGCGACGTAGCAGAGCTTCTCCTTGATGTCACGCACGATTTCACGCTCAGCTGTGGTGGTGAACGAGTAACCGCGCTCGGTGAGGATCTTCATCAGGTAGTCTGTGAGGTCGCGACCGGCCAAGTCCAGACGCAGGATGGCGTGCGGCAGCGCGTAGCCCTCGTAGATGGGCACCGTGTGCGAGACACCGTCACCGGAGTCCAGCACGATACCGGTGGTACGACCGGACGCGTACAGCGAGAGCACGGCCTGGATGGCGACGTACATGGCGGGCGTGTTGAAGGTCTCGAACATGATCTGTGTCATCTTCTCTCTGTAAAACAAAGGAAATGGTCAGGCGCGGCTCAGAGCGCAGAGCTTGACTCGCAGTGCTCGCTGCAAGCGACAGTGGGTGCGGACGAGGCGCGCTGGGCGCGGGACCTACCTATTGGCCTTGGGGTTGAGGGGGGCCTCCGTGAGCAGCACGGGGTGCTCCTCGGGCGCCACACGCAGCTCGTTGTAGAAGGTGTGGTGCCAGATCTTCTCCATATCGTCCCAGTTGGTGACGATGCCGTGCTCGATGGGGTACTTGAGCGTGAGGATACCTCTCTTGCTCTGGGCCTCGTCGCCTACGTACGAGTCCTTCTGTCCCATGCCGACCATGACGCCCTGATGGCGCGGCCTGCCCACGATGGATGGGAACACGGCGCGGGGTGCATCGTCACCGGCGAACCCGGCCTTGCACATACCGGAGCCATTGTCTACTACCAACGCAGCAACTTCCTCGTCGCACATTTTGAATTAGTCTGGAATAATAAAAAAATGGATTGTGAAATTCCTGAAAGATAGTCCTTAATTGTGAGGGCCTGATTGATAAGAACGATGTTGCTAGGCAAAGCCAACCGTTACCTATGTAGTAAATTCATATCTAACGCAACAGTCACGCTTTGTGCCAACTCACTGATAAAAGGATTATTTGATACACCTTATCTCTAAAAGAATGATAAGAATAATTTTGGAAAGGCAAGCCTGGTTTAATTTTTTTTAAATAGGTTTTTAATAGGAAGTATTACTTGGGAAATCATAGAGAATAAATTTTGAATTTCTAACAAACTGACGGACATCATAACAAATAAGGGTGAAACCACCCCAAAGGCACACTGCCCGGTCTAGGGTTCGAACCCAGAAGCCCACAAATTCAGTAGACAACTTGCCACAAAACTGATGGGTTTGTTAAAATTCACTAAATCCAAAAAACACTTCACTAATATTACGTAAAATTGTTATGTAACATGTAGTTTCACAGGTGTTATTATAAAATTAAACACTGGCTTTAAACGCTGTTATATTTTTAGTTTTAAAACTTCGCAGTTATTTATTATTAAAATCCACAATTTAATTTAATAGAATCAAATAAAACTTACTGTTAAATAATAAGTTAATGACTAGGTACGACTCGTGCTGCTTCGGTCAAGCACACCTCACTAAATGAGGACCGGCTCTTGAGGATAAACTATATAAAACGCGCCTTATCAGAGTTCACGTACTATCGGCAACAATTTATTTTCCGCCAATCACGAGCTGCCTGATGCTGCCTCAATTTTTGTCACCATATATGGTAACGCACTCGGTTCTATCCACAATCTGGTGATAACGATACGCTTTGATAACGATTATATAGCACTACACGCTATCTGAAGTAGTGTGACTGTACACGTAAACACTCACGTACCTGCCACCTCCTAGTGGACAACACACTCGCTCAGGGTCACCAGTACGCTTCTTTAAAATACTGAAATTTCTCTACAGTCTATCCGTACTTTCTCTATGATTCAGCTGGTTTGCGCTAATTGCCACAAACGCCTTACATTAACCTACAAATATTTAATTAGTTTAATACTCTACCGTTGTTAATATTCTCATTATAATTATGAAAAGAGCAGAAAGCATTACTAACTGACGTAAAAGATGAGAGATATCTTATTCTAGTAGGTAGGACGTTACAGTGGCTGCACAGACGTGGTGCAAAAAATCTATATGTGCGTCCGAAGGTGACTGGACCAGACCGGCCAGTGGACGACTATTCGTGTAGGATTTGCTATTCGCGATAAACTACCAGCCAGTCGCGAGCGACAAAAACAAACTATTTGTTGTTGAATAGATAGAAGCGTAGGCGATACAAATTGGGAGCTAAACCAGATCCACGATGATATGACACATCGAATACACGTGGAAGACTAAAACGTCATTGATTCAAAGAAATATTCAACCCCGCGACTGCAAAGGGAGACATAAATCAATAGAGTTTCGAGACACCCTTGTGAAATATTTCCTAAATACGTATAGAATAATATTGTGCAGTCGTCTGCGTGTATTGATTTTGCTCCCGCCCCCGCGCCTTGCCCTGTTTTCCGCCCCGCCAGTGCACCGTCGCATGGGGTGCGCTATGGGGTTGCATGACTCATCCGACTGCACCCTCCGTCTCTCCTGAATCGTATTAATTTGCAGTGTTTTGGTGTAGCTCGCATTATTGCAGATTCAAATATTTAGAATTACAAATATAACATCGTCCATGTATAACGTCGACTATTTTCAGATAAGTAGTAAGAAACTATAAAGATATAAAAATAGGTAGTAAAGATAGAGCAGTTAACAATATTAGATTTTAATCAAGACTTAGCATTATCTGTTAATTTCGGTGAATTAGTAACAACAAAACGTACATAAAATTTATTACGGTACGTGGCCATTACTGATATTTCGATCGCTACCTTTTTAGCGATACTCAAATTGGCAATCCGGAACATTTTCGGAGTCACCTTGGTATGTCTCACTGTTTTATTTATTATCTTACGGAGCAAGGTTTCAAGACGTATTTATTTTTCCAATAAAGGGAACTACTTATTAGGATGTCCGCAGTCGCTGGGCTGCACTTGACGTATTCTTAATTTTATATCCATTAAATTATCATTAATTACTTCGATTGAGTTCTCGTGAACGAACACAGCGATGGAACGTGTAGGGCCTAAAATAGCTTCAATTTTATGTTTTTCCTTTAATACTTATGGAGTCTGCTATTGGTCTGATGACTTCATTAAGGAAAATGGCTATACATATATATAAAGAAAACAAGATTCATCCTCCATTCCATGTTAAATATTACCTTGTAGTAATGGTAGATTTAAATCAAAATGTACTTTAAAATCAAGTGTCGTATGCGATTTGAATGAACCTTGGTGTAGCCCTTCAATGACTCAGAGATTTCTCACAAGCGTTTGACAGCATGACTCATAGTCGAGGTGTAAGCGAATCAGGTGACGATTCGTCTCGATCACAGATTCTATCATCTATTTGTATCATGACGTCATTATTATATTGTAATGTAAGATCGTTAAAAATCGTTTATGTCATGCATGGATTGTCTATAGGTGCGGCCCAATTGAAGACATATACGTGATATTTTTATGTCCTGATGGAATGAATCGTTATTTCATGCATTGTTGAACTTGTCTACTTCATACTTCCGTTTTACACGCCTTTTTCAAGGTGAAGGTCCATTATGGCTGGCCTGTTGGTCTAGTGGTCAGTGACTATGACTGCTATGCCGGAGGTCGTGGGTTCGATTCCCACCCAGGACAAATGTTTGTGTGATGAGCATGATCATTTGTTCTGTGTCTGGGTGTAATTTATCTATATATGTATGTATTTAGAAATATATAAGTATGTTTATCAGTTGTCTAGTACTCATAACACAAGCTCTGCTTAGCTTGAGACTAGACGGCGTTGTGTGATAGTTGTGGAATATTATATTATATTATATTCCAGTTAATGGCATTCGTATCAGAACTACTATACCTAGTAAGTATATCTCTAAATACTTCTACTGTGCGTATTATGATTTTATGTGACAAATTCTGCTTGGCGAATTCAACCCAGAAATTCTTACCGAGTTAAATCATCAGAAGTAGGTACCTGTATGGTGGTAGAAGCCGCTGTCCGTAACATAGTCCACTTCTGACACGAATGAGGTGACCTGTCTGTGATGGGACCTCGCCACGACACTTATAACTACTGGAGCGAATTTAATTCGACTTTCACTTTCAAAAGAGCACGGTTATTAATACTTACGTCATAGATACTGCCATAACCGCTAATTGAGAGGAAAGTTATACCAATATTACTATAAAAAATATATGCATGTGCCAAGCGAGACCTCGTATTTTAGGGAAAACAAATCTTTTTGTTAATATTATTTGACCTACGTAAGTACAATTCAGTGGTACAAGCTTTTAAAGCACAAACAAATTCGATAAATGTACGTCGTTATATATTTAATTACGACAAACACAATTAATATACAAATGAGGTTATTTCTGAGTAAACAGGAAACATTCTAAGTAAATCAAATAACAATGAAAATGGACATTTTCCTTAGAACAGCGTCCGATAATTATGTGTTTATTTTAAAACACTATACTGATGCCCATGTTGTAGGTTATAATTATGGCGGTTAATACAGGAAAAAAATATTTAAATGCTAACGAACTGGAAAATATAAACATGAATCATGGTAAATTCTTGATGGTCGATGACTTGATTAATTGAATAATTCAAAGAATTTTTCATATCACTTCTATATAAATATTATAATTATGAAGTCTAAAGTTCAAAAAGTGAATGATGTATCTATCTATATTTAATTTGCTAGACCAAAATGACAGCTGCGATGATTGTGAAATTGTCAACTTGACAAAAAAAAAACAACTCCGTAGGATAAGAGGAAGTGGTCCAGCTTGCAAAATTTTACCAATACATTACATACTAACTAACGAACAATAAAAGCTTGTAAAAAGGCCGATCGATTCAATTATTAATTTTCATAAACCCTCTGGCTTCTACTTCTACTCCTCATCAAAAATACTTAACTTTCAGACACGAAAGTTACTGACCCCTTTATTCATAAACGTAAGCAATGTATTACTTAGTGATTAGCGACTGTTTAACATTTTTGACGTTAACGTCACTTAACTTTAATCATCGTTTATAAATAAACCCATACTCTATATATGTTACTAAAACACTAATTACCTTTTCCAAAATAATATTTAAAATCAGAAACTAAATAATAGCATAGCAGACACACAGACCAGACACATCGTTCAAACTTATGTAAATTATGAAAACTCAGAAAAGTGTGACGAAGTTACTCGTACAGTCAACAGCAAAAGTAGATGATCAAAATCAGAAATTCAATACTAATGAACGGAGTTCGCGTCAGAACTGTGTGGCGTCGAAGTACTACTACTTAGAATAGTTACTACGTAGAATACTTTTGAATCACTTCGACGCCACACAGTTCTGACGTGAACTCCGTTCATTAGTATTGAATTTCTGATTTTGATCATCTACTTTTGCTGTTGACTGTACCTACTCCCCATATAGACATTACTTATGCCATTTCGTATAGGTACATATAACTTGAGATACCTATTTCGCTGTAATAGCATTCTATATAGACAGGTGGCCGTCTACATCTGGTGTCTAGACTCCAGACAGACCAACCATAAAAAATATCAAAAAGCGATGATTTAAAAAAAATGTTATTATACCTGATTAATGAGTGTCATAGGAGCTTTATCGCATGTTTCTACGTTTGTTCCCCAAATTGATTATGATGGCTACTTCCATTCCAATCTATCTACCTAGGCTTTACCCAACTATGTTAGGTTCAGCTTCCAATCTAACCAGGATGTAGTTGAATTCCGCTGCTAATATTTTTGAGCCTTTTGGCCTCGTACAGGACTTTCTGTTTTTAGGGTTCCGTACCTAAAGGGTAAAAACTATATACTAAGACTCCACTGTCCATGTCCGTCTGTCTGTCTATCTGTCTGTCACCAGGCTCTATCTCATGAACCGTGATAGCTAGACAGTTGAAATTTTCACAGATGATGTATTTCTGTTGCCTCTATAACAACAAATACTAAAAACAATAAAATAAATATTTAAGGGGGGCTCCCATAAAACAAACGTGTTTTTTTCAGCGTGTTTGCCTTGTGGTACGGAACCCTTCGTGTGCGAGTCCGACTCGTACTCACTTTTTTATATATTTTTGTTTTTATTTTTTTATTGTATTTAGATTAGTTTGTTATCTTCCTGTGCGAGTCACAATAAATACTCTTTCAATACCAGTATTTTACATGGAGCGAGCCTATCTGGCCTCCACAACCTAGACTTACAAGAAAATGATTAATCATTGACAATCATCCACAAATCAAGATATTATACAGTCAATATTAAAATATTGTTGACATTTTTCCTCCTTCATATATTATTATTATCGTCAACCTCAGGTAAGAGACGGTTCGTAATAATCTCCACAAAATATGCGCTATCAGCTGACTGGATGACGTCAATCGGTATCGCCAAGAT
This sequence comes from Oligia fasciuncula, assembly GCA_963082905.1. Lineage (NCBI taxonomy): Eukaryota > Metazoa > Arthropoda > Insecta > Lepidoptera > Noctuidae > Oligia > Oligia fasciuncula. Next base: position 17,440,386 of record OY720390.1, read on the forward strand.
TCTTGTGAATTCTTGGGCGTATAATAGTAAATTACATTTTTATATGATTCTTACGTCATGTGGCAAATATTTTTGGATTGGACGTTTGGAAGTCGGAGTCGAAGACCTTTGATAATAATAAAAGTAAAAATATATTATACTTATTTAATATATATTTTAAGTCATAATAAAAAAAAATCTTACCGCAGAGAAACTATCATTAGAAAAACTGGCGGCCAAGTGCGAGTCGGACTCGCACACGAAGGGTTCCGTACCACAAGGCAAAAACACCGAAAAAAACACGTTTGTTGTATGGGAGCCCCCCTTAAATATTTATTTTATTTTGTTTTTAGTATTTGTTGTTATAGCGGCAACAGAAATACATAATTTGTGAAAATCTCACCTGTCTAGCTATCGCGGTTCTTGAGATACAGCCTGGTGACAGACAGACGGACGGACGGACGGACAGACAGCGAAGTCTTAGTAATAGAGTCCCGTTTTTACCCTTTGGGTACGGAACTCTAAAAATGGGAACTGCTCGTTATTTCTAACTAGCTGTTCCCCGCGGTGTCACACGCTGCGCGGCTCCTAAGGGTCGTAGCGTGATGTTATATAGCCTATTATAGCCTTCCTCGATAAATGGACTATCCAACACAAAAATAATTTTTCAATTCGAACCAGCAGTTCCTGAGATTAGCGCGATCAAACAAACAAACTCTTCAGCTTTATAATAATATATTAGTATAGATAAATAAGCGGTGATTGGCTGTGTCCAGCAGTGGGAACATTATAGGCTGATTATGTGATTGTAGGATGGACTTTTTTTTAAAGGATTTTTTGTGTAAGTTTTATCATGTTCAGATATCGATACCAATCCGTCTGTGGAGTTTCGCTAGTTAATTGAATTTGATCCTGTACCTATTATTGGTGGCCTTTGCCCACCATTGGGACAATAATGCCTAAACTATATGTCTTTCTATTCTTTAAGCGCATCACTAATTGACTTGGCTGGACCGATTTGGTTAATTTTCTTTGGTCTGAATATGGTTTTTAGGTAATGAAAAATTGGAAGAGTTGCCCTGATAATTGGAAAATTCAGGAAATACTGAAAATTTGGTTTTTTAAGATACTTTTGTTTGAAATTTAAAAAAACCTGCGATTGTTGTGATTCATATTTTTTTCCTAACATAACCACGGAGCCGGAGTTCTAACAGTTTATCATGTCTGAAACAGTTATTTATCGCTCCGTGTAAAATGCTGGTAGGTACTCAGCTGCATCCGGTTAGACTGGAAGCCGACCCCAACGTTAGTAAAAGGATGATGATGATTTACTTCTTCGCACATATTAGACTGATTACTTGAATTGGAATGAATCTGTGGTTTAGGTTACCCTAACAATAGTTAATACCGGGAAAATTTCGATTTTTAACATGGCGTGTCAGCGTTTTGGTTAGGTACCTATACCTACTTATAAAATCCATAAATGGTATATTTTGGTACGAGTATTGTGGTCAACCACTCACCCTACCATACCAAGAGATTTGGCTGCATAGTTTCCGGTAGGTACCTACCCATCGATTTAAATATTGTTGTCTCTGTCAGTAATTTACCAATCCGCTACGCCAGAAATTCGTAGTCTGCTACGCGGAGTATAGCATATCGGCGTAGCAGCCTGCGGGCGGCGGCTACGCCATAGGCCATACCTATAAAGAACTACAAACCAGTATTGAACTTACGGACTCTGTAATGCGTATACCTAAAACCTAAAATCCAGCGGCAAAAAATACAGCAAATGGCGTCACTCAGTTTCCGTGGTGCTTATCATAATCCCCGCAGCTCCACATCCTCAGATATCGCGAGTAGTGAGTACATAATGGATGACTAGGATTACATACCTAGTAATATTAATCACTGACACAGAAACTCCAGTCCAACTATTTATAACTGATTCGTTTCAGCAGTTTGTTTTGTAAGCGATCACGCGATATGCACTGTATAGTGTATATGTATAGTAATTATTACCGATCGGCGCAAGCGCAAGGTCGAGACAAGCGAGACGCGCGCAAGTTCATTGCTCACATGCACAGCAAGACTTGAGTACCTTGTAATGTTAAACATAGCATAAATATAATACTGTACAATATCTTCACGTTCGATTTGATGCATTTGTATCTCAGCTATTATCTTTGGCTACTTACATCTTTCGTGCGTGTTCTTGTGAGAAACGATGTCACGTCGCGAAGGCATAATATCGAGAGAAACGGAGATGTCTATAAAAAGAAACTTGACGTGACAGCGGGGAATAACACATTTGAGTATAATATATTACTTATACATATAATTTGCTAATAAAGTTAATAAAAAAAAAAACCGAGGCTGACCGAATAAGTATAACATTTTGACCGTCACGACCCTTTTGCTTATAGTATGTGTATACTTATGTTATTTTATTTTCATTTTAGTTACTCTTAAACATTGTCAAATAAATAGATTCGTCGCACTCCAGACCTGTCCAACACTCAACTTTACGATAATAGCAAATTCAATGACCTCCAGCGATCCATCAAAATACATTACTTTACCTCCTCAGGAAATAAAAATACAGGCAGTAATTCATTCGGATCTTCGCTCATTGCTGGAAAACGTGCAAAGAATATTTTATTAGTAGGCAAATTACTTCGCAGGAATTGCAAATGCAAGGATCATCATTACGAGTACCTAGCCTTTTCCCAACTATGTTAGGGTCTGCTTCCAGTCTTACCGGATGTAGCTGAATACCAGTATTTTAAATGGAGCGACTGCCTATCTGACCTCTACAACCCAGTTACTGCAATGAGTAACGTAACTAACACGATACCCAAGAGGCAAGACTAGTTGTCAGACTTTGGGACTTCTGACAATCAGTAACGATTGTCAAAGACCAACAAATGATGCCTGGAACAACTGCTCAACGTCCTTTCCGAGACACGGAGGAGTCTCGGTACGCAATGAATGGTCACTCAACCACAGATCGACCTCGGCAAGTGTTGCTTAACCTTGAAGATCGACCGAGCGATGTGCACAAGGAAATAATAACACCAAATCTGAGTTTCTAAGATAATTTCCGTCCCATTTTGCGATCGCCTTCACTGCCCCAAGCAACCAAGTGTTTAAGGTTACTGGGAAGCCTTAAAAGGCCTAGCGAGTGCGCAAACGCAAGTAAGTATCGACAGCAGGCCATTTTTGGACGAAGCGAGCATTAAATAAACCTTGGCGTTTGAGGCCATATCCAGATGGCGGATTCCATAATAGAGCTTCTGTTGCCAATGTTAGCGTTCTAACTCATTATGGGTAGTTATGGCGGCTTGCCCACTTAGGCATGCTCAGGGGAGTGTGCTGACAGTGGCATAACATACAATTTCAGAAAGAACTGTCTAAATATGAACTGTTAAACACCAGTGTTTTAATTAGGACATTTTAATCAGACTTTAATTAAACTAATTGCCAGCGAAACGTGGAGATACTAATTATTAAATAAAACTGAATAAATAATAACATAACTGTATTAAGGATATAATTAATTAATATATAACGGAGGAACAATACGTCGTAAATAAATTAATGATTTTCTAGAAACCGCGACGTTGTTTATTTAAAGCGGAGCGTACCATGTCCTTGTGTATGTAAGGTTATGTATTGTGTTTACCTTAAAATAAACCACCATTATGTAGGTAGGTATCTACGTAACAGAATCATGGTATAATCATTTTACTTGTTGCAACATTACCAGAAAACGTGAACACGACGTTGACCTAGGGGAAGGTGGCAGGACGAGCTTATTGATATCTACAGAGAGCAATGATCTGCCCTCAGCAGCATCTGAATCATTTGAAGGATATTGCTAATCCATCGCTTTATATTTACGAAAAATTTGTCTGCTCAACAACGTAATTAACGCAATTAATGTTGCTGAACTGACAAAATTAAAGCCATTCCTACAGTTAGTGTGTTACGCCATTTCCTCGCAGCTCAAGATCGAAGGCAGTGGAGAAAATGTTAAATGGTACAACTGGGACAGGGAAAACATGGCTAAAAATAAAATAATATCTATCCAATACAACTCCTGCCAGACACACCGGCATGGCCACGTGTGTAAAAGCCATTAGCCATGTGTAAACTACGTGGCCAAAGGAATTGGGGAGCAGGTGTGTAAATTTAGCACCATAACAAAACATCGGGGAAGGAAGGAAACGACAAACGGTGTCAAGGTGAACTGGTGAACACGGCTGTTGAAACTTGCAATTTAACGTATTATGTCCTTGCAGATGTTTTCACTTGATAGCACACCACATGCTATTTATTTGTGAGGAAATAAAAACGGTATGGTAAAATTTGTTGCCGAAGAACATTTTCATCAAAAGACATAGACGAGGTATATTTTTTTTCCTTTTAGTTATCATATTTTTTAATGTTGTCTTATACTTTGGTATAAGTATAATATCTAAAAACTGTGTAGGTACACATTATGAAAAATTTTGACTAATGGGACAACACAGAAATTGCAAAAAAAAAAATGGTTGCCTGTAAAGTCGGTTTTACGGGCGAAGATTTTACGTGACAACGACCGATCATCCGATCATAGTTGAGTGGGAGAGAGACGCAAGGCATTCGGCGGGCCTCTCTCTCGTTCGGTGACTCATCGTAACGTTACCGAGCGTTACACTTTTTCATAAGTGACTCCCAGTCGCAACCTAATTTAAGACGTTGTCACGTCAAAAATGGTTGCCTGTAAAGTCGGTTTTACGGGCGAAGATTTTACGTGACAACGACCGATCATCCGATCATAGTTGAGTGGGAGAGAGACGCAAGGCATTCGGCGGGCCTCTCTCTCGTTCGGTGACTCATCGTAACGTTACCGAGCGTTACACTTTTGACGTGACAACGTCTTAAATTAGGTTGCGACTGGGAGTCACTTATGAAAAAGTGTAACGCTCGGTAACGTTACGATGAGTCACCGAACGAGAGAGAGGCCCGCCGAATGCCTTGCGTCTCTCTCCCACTCAACTATGATCGGATGATCGGTCGTTGTCACGTAAAATCTTCGCCCGTAAAACCGACTTTACAGGCAACCATTTTTTTCATAAGTGACTCCCAGTCGCAACCTAATTTAAGACGTTGTCACGTCAAAAATATGTAAAAGTACGGACGCAAGCAGGTCAACCTACCCGAAACTGTCAGATTTTCCCAATCAACCTTGAACCTTATGTTTTAGTAATAAAGTCGAAAATCTATTAAAGAAATCTGACAGATTGTAGTAACTTGATGTGCTGGCGTCTGTACACAAACGTAGGGAGTTTGTGTACTTTACACTAAGCTCGACAAAATGTAAGGAGCAGCTGTCTGTTTTTTTGCGCGATTTCATGTTTGTTCCCATTATAGTCAAAGTGGTTCATAATCCTGAAGAACAATGACCCCTTTTCAGATTTTCAGTTTTAATTTCAAATATGTACTACTTTGTATGTAGAAGGCGATCCATAGTCTAAATAATAATTTCAGGAGGAAGAACGTTAATCATTAATCGTAAATTCGTAATGAGATGAAAAGATGAGTTCAAAGGGCAGTAACCTACACAGTACACTCCACAGGGGGTTGTTATAAGGGCAGCCAGAGAGGCCCAATTTATGGAGCAATAACCTTGCTTTTTGCCGATTTTTCTTTACTGGAGGTGTTTCTTTGGTAATTCAGGATATTAATATGAAAATGATTTGAAAGTAATTAAAACTAGGTATTTACTAAATTATTATAGTTGGTTCGTAATTGGGTTTAATCCTCTAAATTAATTAGTCTTGCAATTAAAGTTAATCATTAACTGCAATGTAAAATTAATTGTTCGAATGAAATATGTTTGAATTAGATATGAACTGTTAGAAGAGGTGCGTGTTTATATTAATTTGTTTGCGAGGGCGTTGACCTAGCGATGTAAGTACTTACATGAGAATTAATGAACATTTGCTCAACTCCAAGATTTTCTAATCGAAGATAATCTAATATTCAGATTTTTTAATCGGAAGATTAAAACGTTAACGTGTCTTCTATACATAACACAATATTCATTATGATTCAAAAGAAGACATTTTATTTACATTATAAATTAAGTAAGTAATACTTAATTTATGTCTCTATAAAAACTTTCTCAAATACATTTCCGCGTTTAAAATAGATTACCCGTAACGACTGTCAAAGATTTAAGATCTAAATATTTACAAACATTTAGGTAAAAGTAGACGATTTTCATTAAAATACTTCCTGAGATGCCGAGCACCCAGACTGTCTTCTCTTATATCTGCGTCAAATAAGACCATATTATGTGGTTTAGTCTATTGCCTGGTGATGTGCCCTAGTACCCAGTACCCTTGCCATGCCAAAATAACTAAAGGTTTTGGTCACAGCCGGTCGATTCTGTAAAAATCTCACCGTGAAAACTTAGGTGAAGTGAGTTTGTTTTTGCTAGGAATTGACACTATTGACAGCTCACTTCACGCTCACTTCACCTAAGTTTTCACGGTGAGATTTTTACAGAATAGCACCGCTGTATTTAATTTGTTTTCATTAGTATCTTGTTAATGGCATTCGTATTGATGACGTCTTTGTACTCTTAGGCCACCTATTCCGAAATCCAAGAGAAGACCACCTTTGTAGGTACCTTTTTGTGCGAAAAGTTTAAATAAATAAGACAAGGAATTGGCTAGACTCTTCTTCCTGTGACCGGAACGTCCGGAATTCCGGATTTCTGATACTACACTACTACAATACATGCATAATAAAAATAAAAATAATAAAATTCATTTATTTCAGATAACTAACTGATCCATACTTAATTCCACAAAGTCCAACTTAAAAAATTAACATACAAAGCATAGATAGGTACTCGAGCATAACAGCACCCTAATTGCGTAACACATTACCAATCACAATCTGAATAAGTTTGAAGGATATTGCTAATTATTTGCTTCAAATGTGTCTGCTCAACAACGTGAATAACGCATTGAATGTTGTTGAACTGTCACTACTGTTAGTGTGTTACGCAATTACCCCACAGATAAGTTAGGTATCTCTTTTTAGGGTTTCGTACCCAAAGGGTAAAAACGGTACCCTATTACTAAGACTTCGCTGTCTGTCCGCCCGTCCGTCTGTCTGTCACCAGGCTGTATCTCAAGAACCGCGATAGCTAGACAGTTGAAATTTTCACAAATTATGTATTTCTGTTGCCGCTATAACACCAAATACTAAAAACAAAACAAAATAAATATTTAAGGGGGGCGGCTCCCATACAACAAACGTGTTTTTGCCTTGTGGTACGGAACCCTTCGTGTGCGAGTCCGACTCGCACTTGGCCAGTTTTTTTATTTACTCATTTTTATTCTGCTTTCAGCACTTACCTGAGTGAATATGAACACCACACCACCAACAAGACTGAAGGATAACGGATCGATGTTCTGATGTTATTATTTTTACATACATAGGTAAAAATACATACATGAACATCCTCTACAGATACCTAACATAGATAATATGTAGGAGGAAAATACAACAAATAGGATGTATTTTAGGTTTCTGTATTTCTAAACATGAGCAACAATGTGTTGTGTACCTAAAATCAGAATAAAGGATGACAAAATATGCATAGAGCGTTTACCCCGAATCCTGATAATATCCCTGTATGGTTGGATGTCAAAATGGCAACTTAGCAAACACGAGTAAAGTCACGTTCTAATCATTTGTTTAGAACAATATTTTTTTTAGGCATCTGGGAATCAATTTGAATAAGTACATATAATATACCTACACAAAATTAAGGAGGATAGCCCTAATTGTGGCATACACATTCGGCAAATTAATAACCAAATGCAGCAAGTCTGATTTAGATTAGAACTTCAAATATTTAAAAAAAATCGAATAGAGAAGACCACTGGAGGACTTTATTTTCATTGAATTGTTACTTATAAATTTGTAAGTGACTGTAGGTAGAGAGACCTAGGATAAGACTAATGTCCCAGTTAAGGTCTTGTATTCCTTTCTCTTTATTAATAAAGATAAATTCATCGAAATAGCTTATATGAACTTGGACAACTGTCAACCTTTTTTGTGCCATCTTATAGACGGCCTTGCACCCACGGATACGAAGAGGTTAGTGCTATATTTTCGAGGCCGAGGCAGAAGATACTGTGGTGTGGACATCGACTGTGTGGACAGCAAAAGACGTGTATTACAAAATGGAAGAATCAGTCATAAAGCACGCCAAAACCTCGCAAGTGTACAGCCAAACTAACCAAACATTAGCAAAAATGTGCCACTATTAGAGACATAAGGATAAATGTTTTCGCCTACGTGATCGACCAATCAGCAACTAAGTACTAACGTAAACAAACGCAAGATTACACGAATCACCTTGTAATATGTAGAGTGCCCAAATACGACGTGAAACGTGGGCTCAATTTCCATTGGCAAAGATTAACGAGACAATTTGAAGCTAAAGACCCTGAGGTTCGCTGTGCCTCGGAAAGCACGATAAGCCGTTGGTCCCGGCTGTCAATCTGTGGCAGTCGTTACGGGTAATCAGAAGCCCAAAAACAGACAGGCAGTCGCTCCATGTAAAATATTGGTACCTATTTAGCTGCATCCTGCTAGACTGGAAGTCGACCCCAACGTATTTGGGAAAAGGCTAGGCATATTGATTGACCGTGAGGTTTTACCAAAAGATTGCTTAAAAGGAGACAAGGGAGCTTTTACAGTCACTGAATTGAATTAAAGCCATTAAGTATTTTCAATATAATGTATTCTTATCTGGTAGGTATGTAATAACAAGGATGCTCCGGATGCTCGAGCATACTATAATATGATTAAATTTGGACTACTTCTTACTGCCTTACTTTTTGCAAGGTGGCCAATCATGCAAAAAGTTTAACTCCTGCGGAATTCCTCTTATGCGTAGTAATTTTCATTTCGAATAAGAACTGTAGTTTCAGCCTACCCCTATGCAAAATTGGTGAGTTTATGTATTTCTGCAACGTAACGCTTTGGTCTAATATTTATTTGTCCTCTTGTGGTCAACACTCAATTCAATTATTAGGTAGCGCTTTAGGGTCCGTCACAAACTCAAATCTCTAGTCGATGCCTTTTTGAGCAGCAAAGAGGTTTGGTTCTTGGAACAGTGAGCCACTAGGTCAAGGCATCTCAGATTTACCTCCTCTCTCGAATATATAGCAGACTAGCTGCGCCCGCGGTTTCACCCGCATATGTCTCGATTCCGTGAGAAAATCGGGATAAAAAGTACCTATCCTATCCTAATCCAGGTCATGGTCTATCCATGTGCCAAATTTCATCTAAATCCGTTCAGCCGTTTAGGCGTGGCCAACAAACATAGAAAAAATCGAATCTTTTCTTTTTTATTATAATATTAGTTTAAATGATTGATTAGCGTTGTAAACGCTTATTGACACGACTGGACCACATTTTTTCCGTAAATTGATCACTGTTTGATATTTATTATCGTATCCTCTACTGTACTTGCTTCTCCAAGAATCGTGAAGTCGTCTCAAATTGAATTGTCCTTTTAAAACTGGATCTTGAGCATAAAATCTCTAAATCCACCATGCTCTATTCATTTTGTTGTGTGAAAGAACCACATGTGACATCACCGTCTAATAATGTAAGTCCTGTCCTTGACTTGACTTTGGATTTAAATATTTATATCGCCACGCGGCCACGCCTACGTTTAGGGGTGGTATAATATGTGGTGGAAATCCGAGCAGAAAAAGAAGCTATGGCCATAATATCCTCTGCATATTGCATACCAAGCCACATAAAAAAGTCTTGACACAAATAAGGTGGTAAAAGAAAAATATGTAAGTGTGGGCTGATTTGACCGATAGCAGAAGGATAAAACATTTATCTAACAGACACAACACATGTCAGAACATAGTCTCATCACTTAACTAATCCATCTAAAGTCGTAAACAGTTCTTTTTTTATAGGTCTACCAAAAAAACTTCACGGATAAGCCTAAAGCTCATTTTAAACAATAACGAAACCTACAAATTCATACTCCCACCAAGTTTAACAGACGTTTCGGGTAACTGCGCCTAAAAAATGTTAGCAAAAAACCGGCCCAGACAACACTGAACAGCGCTCTAAAATTGGATAAGACAGAGAGGAGAGGACTTCCGAAACGTGTCGTGCAGTGTCTTTGGCCTCGCCTCACTCATGTCAGTTACAATTTAAATTCAAAGCGCCAACGGAATGGATTTGGATAACGGATGCCGGATGCGTGGCTGGGCTACTATTGTTTCATTATGAACCATTCGATTGAATTGTATTGTAGCACTCGGACAGTTCTCGCGGTATTGTCACTATTTTGGACATGACCTTTTATTGGTTACTTGACGACCAAGTGCAGTTCTTTACTGTTGGACCACAACCATCTTATACAGAACGAAGACCAAGCCTAAACCTTTAAGCCAGTTATTGTATTTTGAAATGTATTCAGACAACTGTAAAGTATTAAAATTTACAACTTAGATTTAACGTCAGTGTTTGTAATTAGAACTTTAACTTCGTCGGAATTATCTAATCTAACCTGGCTATTCACAACCTGATTTGCCTCGATCGTCTATTTGATTTAGGGCCGATTTTCCAATCGACAGATAATTTTTATTCGTGGATTAAGATTGACGTCTGACAGTTTTTGTATGGAAGATCTGTCAAAAATTCCAAATTATTCCTCCGATAAAATTATTTGGCGTTGGAAAAATCAGCCTTTAAACTGACAAAATTTTCGACTTGTGGTTGTAACTCCCTTTTCCACAATTCTGTCTTGTGTCCGTCCTCTCGGTAAGAGTTGTCCTGTCGGAAAAAAGTTCAGAATAAAAAAATGGCTCGATGGTTTATACCTGTGTCTTGAAAACCTTGTTTTGTAAGGCCGCACCCGCCAAACTTTGATCTAATTAAGGGATGCCGCTACCAGAGTCCTATGTTCGAAAGCAAAGGGAATTACATCAGCTATTTCCTGTTGTATTCAGTAAATATAATGGCGCCGATTCCCTTGTTCACAAACTAAACTAAATTTAAGTTCAGTGCATCTTTTTCTTTCTATTTCATTTCACAGAAGATAAATATTAGTTTAGTCCTGTCAAATTAAGATACTCCATAGACAAGTTTAGACGTGATTAAAAAATTGGCAACTACAAATACGTCAATTGAAGATAAATATTAGTTTAGTCCTGTCAAATTAGTCGGCGCCTGACGCAAATTGACGTATTAATAGCCAATTTTTTAATCTCGTCTAAATTGTCTATGGAGTATCTTAATTTGACAGGACTAAACTAATATTTATCTTCTGTCCTTTTCTTAATGAAATAGAAAGAAAGAGATGCATGAACTTAAATTTAGTTTAGTTTGTGAACAACAGAATCGGCGCCAATGTTTCATTTTCCTTACCCGTTGCTTCCATAGAATAAACCTATTTCATTTAACTCCTACCACTTACATAATCGTTGAAACACCACGGCAATCACGTCATCGATTTTATGTAATTAAAAGCAGAACAATTTCCATTGTTATCAATGTTTTAGTTAGAACAGTTTCATTTTCTGCGTCGTATAAACTAGTGGTACAGACGCCAGCACATCAAGCTACCCGAAACTGTCAAATTTTCCCAATCGACTTTGAACCTTAAACTTTAGCGATAAAGTTGAAAATCTAATAAATAAATTTGAGAGATTGTAGTAGCTTGTTGTGCTGGCGGTCTGTATGTAATATGATACTGTAATCAAAAAAAGAAACCGAGTAAACGACAAGATTAGTTAAATTCCTGTTATTACGAAACCTCATGAGTAATCGTTTTCATATCACAAATTGTGATAGATTCTATTAAATATTGATAGGAATCTACGAGTATATCTATATACTAATAATAGAGCTGAAGAATTACTAAATAATAAAGCTGAAAAGTTTGTCTGTTTGTTTTAACGCGCTAGTCTCTGGAACTACCGGTTGGATTTGTGAAGTTCTTTTTGCATTTGATTGCCCAATTCTTGAGGAAGGTTATAAGTTACTTAACCTAACTCTTCAGAGCCGAAGAACGCTGACCGAAAACGATGTAGGTAATAGCGCGGACAGACGATGCGATAGGATGGGTCGTCGAACAAGAAATTTCAACCGGACGAAGTCGCGGGCAGAAGCTAGTATAGAAATAAAACATTTTCAATGAATTACATCGATTTAAGTGATTCACGTAACGTGACCTACGTCGCATTTGTTTTTTTACCAATTAATTAACAGCTCACGAATATGTTAATTTTTTTTTTAATTTAGTCATGTTTTTTTTTTTGAAAAATCTTGAAGCTGGTGAAGTAGAATCAACAGGGCCAAATAATGAGTTATGTTTTAGAGTGGTTATAATTATTATTTATATTCTAAATAATCAACACTAAGTCACAAAATTCAATAAGTAGGTAAACAAAAATAAATGAAAGAGCTAAGAAATATCTCAAATAGGTGCGCTAACAAGATTAATTTTTGTTTAATACTAAACCCGAAAAGGGGTCATTGTACTCATCATAGTGAATAACTTTTTACAGCAGATTTTTTTTGCGAAAAAAAAATCTGCTGTTTCATACATTTGTGTTCATTTAAATCGACAAAATGTAACAGCTGATTTTTTTTTTCGCGATTTCAAGGTTGGTCCCATAGAAAAAGTTGTTCAAAATGATGAGTACAATGACCCCTTTTCGGGTTTAGTATAAACAAAACCAATGTTGTTTAATACCGAATAATTCGAAAATAAGGAGTTGCGTTGTCAGATTCAGATGTAGGTACCTAATCATTTTATTATTCCGTCCGAGTCTCTATGACCTTGGTTGGTATCAGAAGACGCGTTTGAATTTCATACGTTATGAACCTATTATCAAAGCACACGTCATCGAAATTACATCACCCCAATAACTTCGTGCATGCAAACCGACAACAAGACATCACATTTATTTATAGCCATTTAATTATAACAAATTTTGCGTATTACTATTAGGTACACGAAAAACTAAATCGATGTCATCATGTTTCTGGTAATCGAGGAAGATATCGAAATTAATCATATTTATCCATTTACCGATCGTGCTTTTGGGACTGTAAAGGCTAAATTTTAATAATAACAGCCGCACGTGTCGATCGAAGGTTAAGCTATACTTGTCGAGGTCGATTCGTGGATGGGTGACCATTCATAACCACTCACGCGTACTCCGTGTCTCGGAAATTTGGTCCCGGCCGCCCGGCTGTCATTTGTAGATCTCTGACAATCGTTACGGGAAGTCAGAGGCCCGAAAGTCTGACAACCTTAGTCTTTTTTTTTTTTTTTTTTGAGGGTGGCAAATCATCAAATGACCCCTCCTGCTCTGGGTGGAGCGGAAGGGAGTGTCAGACTCTTACTGACTAAAACCCACCCATGTTCCTTCCTTAGCCCTTGATGTTCCGGGCCAGTGGTAACCCTTTCGGACAATCCCGCTGACCCGGAAGGCAACCAGTCAGTCTTACCTACCATGGGATATCGTGTTGTGTGTGGGATATAGTAAGGCTGTAAGGCTGCCATCAGGCAGACTGCATCGCAGCAACCGCGCGCAGTCGATAATTATATTCAACTGCATGCAGTTGTACGTTCGACTTCGTTCAGTCGCAGCAGTCGTGTGAAGTCAATATTAACTTTATCTGGTCTGAGTAACAGTCGTGACTTCGCGGTCGGCTACAGTAGTGTATTGTCGGCGCACGCTGTCCGTCGCTAACCGCATACAGTTAGTGTGTGACGTCTGTGCTTCCATTTCGACGTCAAATCATACACTGACTACACTGAGCACAGCACCTGGGCTAGATGCGTGGCGTCAACTGCGGCAAAGTCAGATCCTTTTAAATAAATGGCATCTCGCAGTTCAACCATAGGGGTTGTCGACTGCTCAACCGGACTTTCCTGTGGATGCCACAATAAATTGGGCCTCCAGCCAGGGCATAAAAACTTAAAAACTAAGCGACTACACGCTAAGGGCACCCCCCCGGAGGGTTCGGACCTCGGCTTAGGGCGTCGCTGGGAGAGGACAGCAAGGGACAGGCTGGATCGGAATTAACAAAGTCAGATCCGCATGCAGTTGAATTTATATTGACTGCGCGCGGTTGCTGCGATGCAGTCCAACTGTTGGTAGCCTAACTGGGTTGTGGAGGTCATAAATGTAGTCGCTCTATGAAAAATACTGGTATTCAACTGCATCCGGTAAGACTGGAAGCCGAAGCCGACCCCAACTCAGTTGGGAAAAGGCTATGCAGATGACGAACTATTTTTACGGTTACTAAAGTCCTATCCACATTATGAGTACTAAGACTTTCCTTCCTACGTGGTTAGGAAAACTCCAACTGGAGAGTGGAGCGTAGTGTATCAAGAAACACTCGAAAATTACTAAAACGGTTCGCGGGTTGATAAAATCGATTTCCTAGAGTTTCACCGTGATTTGATTACACTGTACATCAAATAATCGTGAGTAGGTGGATATATTGTAAATATATGCTGATGATGCATCATCAGCCTAGCCTTTTAACAATTTATATGTTTGCGTCCAAAGGAAAGGGCCTTTGCCCTGCAGCCTGCAGTAGGACAATACAGGCTTGCTTGCTTTGGAAGGCGTATCTACGAGGGGCCGAAGCCAACTCGCAGAGGCCCTTATTATTACTACTCTTGATTTCTCGGGACCTTGGTGTCCCGAATCTTTGGGGACAACTCCCGGTTGGTGTAGGGTACGACTATTGCAGCTTGCAGGGTATGGAAACAAAGATATTGGATTGGGTGGCTAAAGTGAACTGGTTATACATAGGTGGAAAGACTATATTATAAACAAATTATATATTTTTTTGCACTGAACCGGTCGAAGTGGAGGTGCTTGGGGGAGGCCTATGTCCAGCAGTGGACGACTTTCGGCTGAAATGATGATGATGATGATGATATTTTTTTTATAATTTTATCTACTTAATTATAAAAATTTGATAAAGTTAAAAATTAAAGAAACACTGTTTTTTTCGGCGTTGTCTGCCTTGTTGCACAGAACCTTTTGTGTGCAAATCCGACTCGCATTTGGCGGTTTTTTTTTAATTTGCCTACGATTTACGAATAATGTGGGATTGGAAAGAAAGAAGCAAGTCGTTCTTCGTTCGCGCCGAACGCTATACATCATCACTATTTTTTCACACCAATCACTGTCTAATATCACGCAATTAAAGTTCTTACAACTCACCACGAGTTTAGGCCAAGTGTTCGTGTACCAACCAATTAACCCACCCCTGTTTGTACAGACACCCTTACGAGGACCTTGTTAGTCCTAGAACGAACCGAGGACCCTCCAAAAAACTGGTTTAAATACCTCGTTGGCCTTTTAGAATAAGATAGAAAGAGACAGGTGAGTAAATCTATAGTGATGAGCTTATTGGGATAATGCTATCTCAACATTTTTCTGTATGAATTTCGGCTATCATACTGAGGACCTGAAATACACAGCTAAATGTGACCAACGATGCACATACGAGGACTTTGTGTAAGCCAACCGAGGACCTCTTACGTAAGCCCTGCGACGTCCTACCGAGGACGTATTTTTACACAATATTTCTTATAGCTTGTACAAAGTGCGGACGTTGTGTAAGACTTTATATCACTAAACCGAGGACAGTTTTTCGCGTAGAACTTGTACAAACCGAGGACCTGGAAAATACCTACCTACCTACCTAAAACATTTTACGTGTAAGATAATAATCAATGTTCCGATTTATTTCTTACACACTTTTTCTAAAATGAAGTACCAAGCGAGGACGAGTCAATGTCTTTACGTTTGTCAGCGCTTCTCAAAGGATTATTTATCAAAGAGAGCCGACAGTAACGGCTTTATTTTGTTAAACACTCGTGATTGTTGCTTATAACGTAAACAAAAACCCAGAAATCGATCCTTATCAGCGACACTATCGAATGGTGTAATAAATACAGTGTTTTTTTTCAAAATCAACGGGTTCGATTCCTGGCTAGAAATATTGATTTTTCAAAAATCCAATGATGCAGTTTTAGTTTTCACCAACATCGAGGCCGCGACTCTTTTGAGTACTTTTCGCTATTCCTCATAGTTTCGGATTTGGCCATCCACGCTCACTTCGAAAATTCATTCTGTATTTAGAAAAGGAGAAACTGACTGACAGACTGACATATCAACGCACAGCCGCAACTACTGGGTCTAGGAATGTGATTTTAGACGTTACGGACGCTTTTAACGTTCTACATTGTTCTCACATGCATAATTTTTAACATGAATGATCTAAACAAGATTTTGTAACCATAATATATTATTTTGATTTAAAAGAGTGTCCATGGAGTTTCTTGCCCGTTCTTCTCCATAGGTACCTGCGCTTTGGAATGGGCAACTAGCTTCAGCTTTCTGACTGACCGACCCCTTTTTTTTTTTTTTTTGCGGATGGGAAATCATCAAATGACCCCTCCCGCTCTGGGTGGAGCGGAAGGGAGTGTCAGACTCCTATTGACTAAAACCCACCCGTCTTCCTTCCTTAGCCCTTTATGTTCCGGGCCAGCGGTAACCCTTTCGGACAATCCCGCTGACCCGGCAGGCTTCGGCCCTATGGGGTCCTCGATGCTGACATCTCTTTGAGGTGCGCGTGGAACACGTACGCGCCGTCCGGCATGGGCCTGGTCCTGATCGGATTGGACGGTGAGCTACCCATTACTCTCCGCCCGCAGGCCCACGCTTACTGTGGCCGGGAGTCGTCGCGCGGCTCCCGACGCCCGGAGCGTCTCCCGCGGCGGCTGGGACGGGAGGCTCTCTCCCTGAGCTGACCGACCCCTTGACAATTCAAAAGTGCCTGTTGAGTTTGAGTTGAGTTTGAGATTGTGAAATTTTGCACACGGCTTCCTTTTATAATGTAGGGGAGCACTAAGAAGGGGTTTTTGGAAATTCAACCTTTAAGGGGGTGAAAAGGGATCCCCCCTTTTTACCCCCTTGTTTTTTGTTTGTATGAAAAATCTTATTCCTTGAGTTAAAAAACTTGGCACAAATACAAAAAATGCCAAACTTCATAATTTACTTAGATAATAAGTAAATTATGAAGTTTGTCATTTTTTGTTTTTTTAAACTACCCCCTAAAGGGGGATTGTGGGGTGTCAGAATTTGTATGGAAGATTTTTAACTCGCGGTCCGATTAGCTTGAAACTCAGTATTTATACTTAAGACCAAAAATAAAGAATACCGTGTATCAGGGTTTTTCGAAAATCTAGCCCTAACGGGGTGAAAAGGGGTAGTTAATTATACAAGCGAGGATTTTACTGCGTGGCTTGAATAACTCGAAAATTGGTATAAATAAATCTTCGAGTGAAGTAATGAACATAATAATATAACAAACGATTTTTCGGAATTCCACCCCTGTGGGGATGAAGACCAAGAATACGGTTTATATGAAGAATCTTATTCATATGGTTAATAAACTTGAAACTAAAGGGAGATTGGGGGTGTAAATTTTGTATGGAAGAATTTTAACGCGTGGTCCAATTAATTCGAAACTCAGTATGTAAGACCAAAATAAATAATAAAGTAAGTATATCAGGTTTTTTAGAAAATCTACCCCTAACGGGGTGAAGAGGGATAGTCAATTTCTTAGGGAGTATTTTATTACGTGACTTGATATGATAATTGGTCATAATATTTAAGTCAAGCTATAGAAAAATCCCAGACGATTTTTCAAAACTACAC
Source organism: Oligia fasciuncula (assembly GCA_963082905.1). Classification (NCBI taxonomy): domain Eukaryota; kingdom Metazoa; phylum Arthropoda; class Insecta; order Lepidoptera; family Noctuidae; genus Oligia; species Oligia fasciuncula. Next base: position 17,458,172 of record OY720390.1, read on the forward strand.
CCCTATGGGGATAAAATATTTTTCATAGCCATGTTTATAATCTAAACTCTAAACTTGCTATGGAGTATATTAATTTGACAGGACTAAACTAATATTTATCTTCTGTCCTTTTAAATATAAAGAAAAAGTTGCACTGAACTTAAATTTTGTTTAGTTTGTGAACAAGGGAATCGGCGCCATTAAGTTATTAAGTTTGCATGCTTCCCAAATTATTTTGATCTCGCTTGATAATATTTCTTTGTTGTTTTCTAAATAAGCATTTTGTTATGAAATTTTATGTCAAGTTTTTAGCCCAATTTATGTCGATTTCTTTTAATTATGGTTTCTATAAGTCTTTTTGTTTGAGTCGTTTTCTATTAACTGTTATGTAAGTTTTATAATCATGCTTCTCAAAGATGTTATTGCAACTTGATGATTATTTTTATAAGTAGATCGTTGGTAAAAGTTTGTTAAATAATTTGTTCCATTTTAAAATAAACCTACTTACTTTTATTTCAGTAAAGTTTATCACGTGGTTTCCTTTAGTATGTTCATGTTCTGTATTTCTTTGTACTTTATATTTGTTTCAAATCTTGCTGCAGACATTTCACCTAGGAAGGCATTTATTTTCTTTATGAAAAGCACACGTATTTAGCTCCTATGACAATACAATATTTTATGGTGCAAATCATAATGTTGTATAATATAAGCGGGCTAGGTACTTAGCACATGCTGCAGAAAAAGCCTGATTATTCCTCGTCCACCTAGTAGCTACCAACGATTTGTTTAAGGATTCAGTCTACCTTCGATTTTCTCCTTCATAATTTTATTTAAATGATAGCATATAATTTGTCTTCTACACACAAGGAAAACTGTCGAAACGAGGACTAGAATACACACTGTTCGGAAAATCTAGCAAACCGAGGTCTTAAATACACATTGTCTGGAAAAGCTACCTAACCGAGGTCTTTTGTGTTAAAGTTAACACATAGGTCCTCGGATAATACAACAAACGTGAAATGAGTGTAAAGAGTCTGTGTATGAGGCGACAGTGGCACCATCTGGTGGATACACAATGTCTGTGTAAGATTATGAATAATCTTGATCAAACCGAGGTTCAGACAACTTTTTCGTATTAAGTATATAGAAAGACTCAAAATCGCTTGCAGAAAACGAATCTTTGGTCAAGTCAAACCGAGGACCCTCGAAAAGGTCCTCGCTTTGAAAAGGTCCTCGGTCGTGCCTTGTGTATTCATACGCACGTCCTCGGATGGTACTTAAAACAAACACACATCAACGTGTTGAATGAAAATGTGAAATATTTGACTTCGGAACGCGCTTTCCTTCATTCTTTATTTGTTCAGATAGCAGCAGACGGTGGAAATGGTCGAGTGTTTTCAATTCATTCAAAAGCCCACATTCCGGAGAATTTATTTGGTGATGGAATGGGATTTGTTTCAGTTTCAGCTTTGGCTAAGAGCTAAATGTCGATTAAAGTTTTGGGACATGGCAAGGATAGGGCCCTTTTCATACAGGGCGCTGAATTAATGGTTACAGTTTACGCGACGATGTCCCTGCCATCTTGTGTAGGTATAGCCATCCATACTAATATTATAAATTCGAAATTAACTCTGTCTGTCTGTATGTTACCTCTTCACGCCTAAACCTGAACGGATTTCGATATAATTTGGCAGAGAGATAGATTGCATCCCGGGGAAGGACATAGGATGGTTTTTATCGACATAAGTACCTCGCGAGCGAAGCCGCAGGCGGAAGCTAGTCCATAATATATCGAACAGCCACAGCCTAGTATACCTACCTACAAGCGGAAATATTTCATCGAAAGTATCATCATTCCACGTTACTTTTCATAACGCTTGTAAATAGGCCTGTGAATCTGAAGATCAAGAGATATCGTATTATAACATTATACATAGTAATAATAATTGTTAGAACACACGCCTCAACAATGCGTGTGATAAAAAAAAATTACATTTATTTCCGTCGATTTACACAATCCTTCGCAACATTGTGGGAAGTTGGGTCTGATTATCAAAGTTTGCGAACAATCTTTATATCTCATTAATGAATAGACGTTTCTGCGTGAAAGTGAGTAGACTGTGTATGAATAGAGAAAGTAGGTATTATAGTACCCGATGTGAACAGCTCGACGGATCTCTAAGAAAGTAACGCCTCCATACTGCGGAAGCTATAATAAATAATACTTATTCTTTTTTATTGGCAACTTATGAAAAACAGCGGTGTAATTGCATAACACACTAACAGGAGCAATGGCTTTCATTTTGACAGTTCAACAACATTATTACAACAGCGTTATTACGTTGTTGAGTAGAAAAAAAATTGGAACATATTATGAAGCAATGGATTTGCAATATCCTTCAAAATGATTCAGATTGTGCTTGACAGTGTTACGCATGTATATTACGCATGTATATTGCACATGTATATTAGTAGTGTAGTTTCGGAAATCTGGAATTCCGGACGTTCCGGTCACGGAATAAGAGTCTAGCCGATTCCTTAACTTCTCTTGGATTTCGGATTAGGTGGCCTAAGAATCCTAAGACGTCGTCATCACAAAACAATGAAAACAAAAGAAATATTGTGATCAACACCTTGGTTATTTTGGCAGAAGTGTGGTACAGACGCCAGCACATCAAGCTACTACAATCTATCAAATTTATTTTATAGATTTTCAACTTTATTGCTAAAGCATAAGGTTCAAAGTTGATTGGAAAAATTTGACAGTTTCGGGTAGCTTGATGTGCTGGCTCCTGTACTAAGGCACATCATACATATACAGGGTCAAATTAAATTAGCTAGCGAAACCCCGCAGTTGTGATGGGAATCGTTATTAAATGACGCAAATCCAAAAAGAAATGATTTCAAATAACCACAATGGCCAATGACCCGTAGTCAGCTGTACTTATTTGAAATGAAGAGTTTAGATTGTTTCTTTGTTTTATCGTCATTAGATATCGATACCGATCAGTTCATTAATTAATTAACTTAATTTAATTTCGCTAACTAATTTAATTTGACAAAGAAATAAAATTGAAGTGTCTGTCACCAAAAAACTTTAGTCTTACTAGCTGCGCCCCGCGGTTTCACCCGCATAAGATTCGATCCCGTGGGAATATTGGGATAAAAATTAGCCTATATGTTAATCCAGGGTATCAGCTACCACCACGGAATAGATAAGGTATATACAACGAGAATATAACCACGTCGTTGCGTAGATATATAAAAGAAGAAGAAAGTACAGCGCACAGCACAGCAGGGTCGATCACAAGCTGAAGGTGCCACAGAGTCGTGGCGAATTTCCCTATAGATAGAATTTCCCTATTCAAGTGAATGTGCATGTAAGTATTATTTAATGCTTAGCAGAGAATCGAACACGTAATGGGAATATAATTTCTCGAGATCCGTAGCCAGTACAGTTACCTTCGGCTTGCGTCTGCAGGTGTTGCAATTAGCATTGTAATTTGCAGAGGCATCCGTGATCCGTGTCAATGAAAAGACATTTCACTCGGCTTTTTAGATCTTAAATAAAGTTAGGATTGCTGGGGAAAACCCAAGGATTATGTTAGTAAAAGGTCTACCTACTATGTCACAGTGTCACTTATATGTTTTTTATTTTTTTCAACACACTTGCTCGTAAAGTGGCTCTTAATGAACCGCTTTTAGGTCCATAATGCATTTACTTTATGTTACCGCACTAGTGCTGCCACAGATAACTATTTACTAGTCGGAGATGTGCGCTGTTTTAATGTCATCAAAGAGACTTCATGCCAAAAGGAATCAGCGGGCCATATTTCACTTTTTTTTTTAATAGTCTGAACTGTCTTTGGCCCAAAATTAACAAAAAATTATTTACCTTAAATTTTCCATGGTCCCCTCACGGAACCAAACGGAAAAGACCCTGACTGGAGTTATTATTGCGGATTCTCACTGAACTAAAGTAAGTATATTTCTTTGGCATAGAGAAATATACTTTAGTTCAGTGAGAATCCGCAATAGTACTGTCTAATTCTATACTAACTAAACTACAATTTGACATACGACAACACTACGATCAGCTCTAAACATGTGTTTATTATATTTTTTTACCGACTTCAAAAAAAAAAGGAGGTTATCAATTCGATACGTATGTATGTAATATTATTGGAATTGCATTATATTCACATATGATGATCTATTAGGGCTTCCAAACAAATATACAAAATTTCATAGACGTATGTATGTATGTATGTATGTATGTATGTATGTTTGTCCACGCATATCTCCGGAACTATTAATCGGATCGTGACCATTTTTTTTTTATTGGCTTACATTTTCTTCAACTTAGGGAACAGTGCAAGTTTCATCAAGATCGATTCAGTAATTTTCAAGATATGGACTAATACGTGTAAGTGTGACGGCCTGGCTTATTGATAAGAGCTACGGGTGTAGTGTCAAAGGGAAAACATCTCAAAACCTTGGTCAAATACTAGTGCAAAAACTAAAAATTACGAAATAAAAAGTAATTTAAAAAAATTAAACCGACTTCAAAAAGAAATTAACTCAAAATTATGAAATAACTTTAATTTCGGAAGTCGGTGGCATAAAACTAAAATACAGATCCCAAGACACCGACTTCCGAAATTAAAGTTATTTCATAATTTTGAGTTAATTTCTTTTTGAAGTCGGTTTAATTTTTTTAAATTACTTTTTATTTGTAAACACTGTTTAGCGGTTTTGCCAGTGCCTTTATTTACACCTGCGCGCGTATCGCTAGCGCGGCGTGCGGAAAAACAAGACCAGCCCGCCATTTTCCATACAAGTTAATATTTAACAATACAAGTCTATTTTTTCCTCGCAAGTGTGTTGAAAAACGTCGTATGAAACGCGTGTGCAATTTGTTATCATTTAGTTGTCCTTTTGTGTGTAGTGTTATGTACTTATCTATGTAACCTAACGAGTCATCGGGTAATGACTCGTTTTCGTAGATCCTACAAGTATTGTATTGTACTTTTCTGCAAGGAAATAAAATAACCTATCAGTAGGTACAAAAAATATTGGAGTATCTATCGATCAACTATAATAAATAACATTTAGGTTCAGTGGGCAATTTGTCACGTATTGTGATTTTCTGAGCCGACGTTTGATACGCATTAGCCTAAAATATAGGTTACGCTCCACAATTTCCCACGCCCGTTTTTCCTATAACAACAATAGACATTTTTTTAGGTGCGGTGCAGACAGCAGATACGCTACCATATAAGGCGAATTCCACACGACATGCAGCAGAGCGGATAAAGCGCGGTGTTCACGCGCCGATGCGCACGCTGAGCACGCGACTTGCCGATTTCTGAGCGACATCACACCAAAATGTGGTATTATACGACACCGGCTAACGGTACCGCGTTAATTTGATAATTTTACTGTCTGCTCTCTCTCGTTTAAATTTAAGACAAGTTTATATCCGTGTGAGACCGTGTGCGTTGCATTCGCCTGCACACACCCGGTGCACACTTTCAGAAACACTTAATTATTAAAACACGCATTCCGAAAGGTGAGCGTAGCCGATGACAATATTTTGACACAGCATAATTTGTAATTTAAATGGGCCCGCGTAATACCTCGGAAGCTGTCACCGGATGACATCAAAAATATTGTTAATTTTCGGTAATTGCCTCTTGCTTGCAGTCTGGCAAGCAAGAGGTTTGTTTGATTAGTACTTTCGGTTAGGGGGCAGAGTTTCTTACGATTCCAAATGACATCTTCATACTGGAGAGAAGTTCCGCTATGACTGAACTGATTGACAGTCCAAGCTCAGTCCAAAACCACTAGAGAGAGAAGCATGTTTTAGGCAAACATAGGTTCCTTTTGAGGTGCAAAGATGCACGGGGATTTTTTCTCCACCCCCAACTTATATGCAGTAGAAGTAGGAGAGTGAAATTGCAAGCAACTCAATCCAGCACTATATGTTATGCAGTTTCATAGAAAAGTGCTATACCTACGCGCTCAAAATGTATGGAAAAACATTTTTTTTTAAATAACTGACCAAATATTTCTATTCAAGGGGGTCAGAATCCGCCATGGGATCTGGAGGCGAATCCTCGCGCGCCTGTACGAGTGGCGCGCGGAGGCACTACGCCGGGGGGAAGTTCCGCTTCCGCGGCAAATCGCTGCGGAGCGGACTGAGCTCCGGCGCGATCTCATGGCGACATGGAAGGAGCGACTGTCGCAACCCAGCGCAGGGCACGCCGCGACAGCGGCGATAAGACCCCTCTTTGAGGAGTGGCTAGAGAGGCGCCACGGCGCCCTCACCTACCGCCTGACGCAGGTCCTCACCGGACACGGAAGTTTCGGGAGGTTCCTGCACATCATCAGGCGGGAGGAAACGCCCGGGTGTCACCATTGCCAGGATCGCCCAGAGGACACGGTGGAGCACACGGTGGAGTTCTGCCCCGCTTGGGCGGAGCACCGCCGTGTCCTCGTAGAGGCGATCGGCAGCGGCGGCGACCTCTCGCGCCCGGCCCTGGTGCAAGCCATGGTCCGGGGCGAGAGGGAGTGGGAGGCAGTCACCTCCTTCTGCGAAGCAGTCATGCTAGCGAAGGAGGTGGCGGGACGGCTCAGGGAGAGAGCCTCCCGTCCCAGCCGCCGCGGGAGACGCTCCGGGCGTCGGGAGCCGCGCGACGACTCCCGCCCGGCCACCGTAGGCGCGGGCCTGCGGGTGGAGAGTAATGGGTAGCTCACCGTCCGATCAGGACCAGGCCCGTGCCGGACGGCGCGTACGTGTTCCACGCGCGCCTCAAAGAGATGTCAGCATCGAGGAGGGGCCCCATAGGGTCGAAGCCTGCCGGGTCAGCGGGATTGTCCGAAAGGGTTACCGCTGGCCCGGAACATAAAGGGCTAAGGAAGGAACACGGGTGGGTTTTAGTCAGTAAGAGTCTGACACTCCCTTCCGCTCCACCCAGAGCGGGAGGGGTCATTTGATGATTTCCCATACGAAAAAAAAAAAAAGGGGGGTCAGAATTGGGTCAGCGGGATTGTCCGAAAGGGTTGCCCGGAACATATAGGGCTAAGGAAGGAATATGGGTGGGTTTTATTCAGTAGGAGTCTGACACTCCCTTCCGCTCCACCCAGAGCGGGAGGGGGTCATTTGATGATTTCCCATCCGAAAAAACCCAAAAAAAAAAGGGTGTCAGAATCATGTCTTACTGAATCCATGGTAACAGGTTGCGCATCGGTGTCCCTGCCGCCCTGTATTATTACCCTGTTTTATTGTGTATAGTCATAGTTTTAAGGTTTTTAATATGTATTATAAACTAATACATATTAAAAACCTTAAAACTATTGTATTGTATAAGAGTATTTTTGTGTATTTTATCTATGGGCCTTAGTTGCCTGATAATAAAATGATTATTATTATTATTATTTTGTTTATTTTTTTTTTCTCTCGGCCTAGCCGGATAGAACTGATGGCACGGGCCTAAGCCAAGTGTCCAACAGTGGGGTTAGGTGTGGGAGTAATATTATAAGTAGACTGTGTGGTAGACGAAACAATATTTAATTGGGAGTATTGGTGTAAGTTGTCCGATTCACACTGAATACATTTTCTAACTAGCCTGCATGTGTTAAGAATCACTGCCTTCTGCAGCAGGTGGTAGGTGTTAGGTGGCAGGTTGAGGGAACTAAGGGACTGATGCAGCTGTTTTGGAATTACTCCTGTTGTAAGCACTATGGGGATATTGTGACTTTTTGAAGATGCCACAGTCGGGTTATTTCATCTTTTAGTTCGGTGTATTTGGATAATTCTTCGGCTATTGTAGTTTGTTATGCGTATTTGGCACGGCAATGTCTATAAGGAACCCAGTTTTGTTTATTTTATTTATTATTATTATATTTGGACGAGTATAACAAAATTCGTTCATGTCTCATACTTCAAGTACTCTAGACTCTCTAGACTAGATAATATTATGTAAATATGTGGTCTGTCCGTAGGCATATACGTTGGTACCTACCTACTATTTGTAGGTAATTGGATCGTTCTCACATATTTATTATGTAAGTAAGTACCATTGTTTAAAAGGTAGATAATAGTATCCTGGCGACCCCAGATGTATGGTGTTGCAAAAATCTGAGCTGAGATGAATAAAGCCCGAAATGTGACGAGTTTATTAGGCGTTAGGTACATCCAGTGCCGGATTAGCCCCTAAGCAAATTAAGCAATTGCTTATGGCATCACGTCTCGGGGAGCACCATAAGACAGAAACAGCACTGAAACAGTATTTGCTAGCACATGAAAGGCAAGGCTGTTTATCAGCAAAATATTACAAGACCCAAAACTCACTCTAGCTAGAGACGTCAATCTTCACAAATCGCTCGCCGATGTTTTGGAAAAATACGAGGCGGCTAGTGGATAGGAGGACCTACAGGCGTACAGGCGTGGATTGCTTAGGGCATCAAGTAGTCTTAATCCGGCACTGGGTAGGTACATTACATCCCACTTCCGAGGGTTTTAGTATTGTTAATACATAGAACAACGTTGGACCTAGAAACAATCCATAAGAATGCCATTAAAAGCCATGACTTGCATTGCATACCGTTCTATCTGTCAAACGCTCATAATTAACTCAAACTGCCATTTATATCAAGTCTAATTAATTAACCCTAAGTAATAACATAGACATCTGGTACGAACAACAACAGCCTCGCGTTGTTCTCTTTAGCCATAAAAAGGCGGGAACACGACACCTCTTTGCGCGCCATGTTTGGCCAGAAACCGACTCGGTGCAGTTTTTACCCTTTACTGACACAAATCGTAAACAACTTACACAACATACGAGTGTCTTGTTCGTGAATTCGACGTTTTCAACATAGGCGGTGTACTGAGCATCGCAAATTTGGGCAGTAAATTATGTATTTGGTACGATGATCTACTGGTTGAGAACATGAGACTCGCCAGGGACCAGGGAGGAGGGAGGGAAGCATGACACAAAAGGAGGGAGCAGGAGACCTACCAGCAAAGAGAAGTGGTTATAATTATCGTCGTTGCCTACCAGCCTAAACTAAGCCAGCAGTGCACAGTGGGTGGAACAAGGATACCAAACCAATGATGATGATTACTCTACTGATGAATTTCAAGCTTTTTTGAATGACCTACCCCGCAACGCGTACTAACACACCCTATGCGAAACACTATCAACCACAATCTGAATTATTTTGAAGGATATTGCTAATCCGTTGCGTCATTATATTCGAAAAATTTGTCTGCTCAACAACGTAAATAACGCAATGAATGTACGGATGCGTACTGTTAGTGTGTTACGCAATTATCCCGCTGGCCCTATTCATGTGGCCCAAACATACATACATACATAATCAGCCTATAATGTTCCCACTGCTGGGACACAGGCCTCCTCTCGGTGAGAGGGAGTGTGTGTCCCAAACGTTAAATAATAATTAGGTAGGTAATATTTTGTCTAATTTAATCTCTCAATTTCGACCCCTCGGCTGCCGCCCTCACAAAGGATAGGGTAGATTGAGGGCGGCTCGGAAACCATTCTATATTAAGCTCTGCATTTATCAATATAACTTCATCGGTTCATCATCAGCATCACACTAACATTATAATAAAATTTACATAAAAATTCAACCTGCAAAAGGGAAATTGCTATTTTTTACCGACAAAGCACGACGCTCGCCGTGATGAATAAATTATTTGAATGCAAAATAATTTAAATGATGTAAGTAGGTAGAGGTAGGTACTTATAATATGCAATATAATGTACAAGTACATTTAATACAGACTCCTTTCTAGAGAGATTAAATTATCTATCTAAACGATGATCAGTGTGTAATTGCGTGAAGGTTATCCCTCGTCACGTCATCACTTCATCAGCGGTAGGCTTGCAAGTAGGTACCTACTTACTTAATTTAATTATAGGTAATTTTTTTTTCAACACACTTGCTCGTAAAGTGGCTCTTATTGAACCGCTTTTAGGTCCATAATGGAGTGTATTACGAACGCGTGCTTTTTCTTTACTTTAATCCACATGTTCTGTAATACCACAGATAACTATTTACTAGTCGGAGACGCGCGCTTTTTTAATCTCATCAAACCCTGTGTTCCGAATTGGGAAATAATCGATGTGTTCCGAATTGGGAAATAACCGAATTAGCGTGAGCGCGATAACGATAACGATGTCCCGTGAATCGTCATAGATGACGTCATGACATTCGCCATCTTGCGATAATGCCGACCATGCCCTAGAATAATATCACCGTGAGCGCTGTCAAAAATGACAGTGTGTGTATAAGGTTGTGTCAGTGTGTGTTTTGTTTTGAGTTGCATCATCTTTAAATTAAACTAACGTGGCATTTTTGAAATTGTGCTTCTGGCTGACAGTCGCCACCTAACCAAAGAAGAAGAACTGAAGAAGAAATGTGGTGTTTATACAAAGAAATACTGTAATAATATATTTTTTACATTGTGTAAGCACTGTCATGTGAGCGCGTTCACGAGTGTTCCGAATTGTTGCCAGCTCTCAGCAGTCATAATAGTAATATCTAAATCGGAACGCATGTGAGATGATGCATGGACTTAATATTACGTCCATGGAGATGATGTGAGCGCTGTGATGTGAGCGATTTTAGCTAATTCGGAAAGCGCCCAAAGAGACTTCATGCCGAAAGAAAAAATCCGCGGGCTATATTTCAATTTTTTTTTAAATAGTCTGTATTGTCCTTGGTCGCAAAATGAACTCGCAGGGGACCACAGACAATTTAAGGTGAATGCGCAGTGGTAGGTCGCGAAATTCTTAGGTTTTTTGCAATTTTCAGGTTTGTGTTTATTATATTTTTTCTATAGGCTGTATCGGTTTTGTCTGTGCCATAGATTAATATATTTAAAATGAGTCAATGTTGCGCGCGCATCGCTAGTGCTGGCTAGCATGGCGCGCGGGATAACAAAACCAGCGCGCCATTTTCCATACAAGTTAATATTTAACAATACAAGTCTGTTTTTTTTCCTCGCAAGTGTGTTGAAAAACGTCGTATGAAACGCGTGTGCATTAATCAATATACACTCGGCTTTCTTATCGCTCTCGCCTGCGGCTCGCGCGATAATATCGCCTCGTGCATAATGATCAACATAGCACACATGTATCATAATGTACTATTTTCTACTTAGGTACTCCTATTATTATAGTAGTACAATTAATGTAAATCGTAAATCAATAACCTTACCTAAGTACGTCTTATCAACATGTAGGTACCCAAGGAAACAAGGACACGAAGTAGAACTAAGTAGGTAATAAAAAAATTGGTTGGTCCGTTGGTATACCCACTTTGAACATGTTTCTGCGGCAACCGCACATTGTAGGTACCTGCTAATTTGGTAACGGGTAATTAGTTACAGACCTACCTGAACTTCGATTTCTACTGCCACCTATGACTTGCAGAGCTGGCTTGAAGAGAAGTCGTTGAAAGAGAGGTCCCAGTCAGTCCCAGTAGCTATTTCTTCATAATTGAGAAGCATCCAATCCAATAGTGTTTTTTTTTTTGACTGGTGTACGTGTAAACAGAGTAAAGCGACATCTGTTTAAAAAAAATGGATGAAAAGTGATGTGTAATGTGGACCTTAATGTGACATAGCGCCATCTTCTGGATGATATAGTAAAACTCGTCGCGTTTTGTTATCGCATTAACTTCAACATTAAATAACATATTAGTTAATTTAATTATTTGCTACATTTCAGATTGCAAAAAATATTTCATATTTATTTCATTTACAAAGTTAACGTTAATAATATATGTTGACAAACTAAACGTAGATTCTTGTGACATGACTGAATAAAAAAAATAAACAGCTGCTGCAAAGCATTCAGTCCTTGTAATTCTGATTTCAAATTTGATACATTGACTTCATGTTATCTCTTTCACACCTATGGTAATTCCAGTAAGACACGTGAGTAACATGCTTGAAATTGACAATTTCAAACCTGAATTTCCGACTGTATGTCCATCACGACCATCACGTCCATCTCATTTTTTTATTCCTTGTTCCCAGTGAAATAAAAATTGTCCGTCTTCTATTCGACGTTTATTATTTTACAAAGTTCACCGAAGAGATACAGGAATTCGTGAACAAATGACTTTTGGGACATTCGCCAATTTGAATTGGAATACTTGTATTGGAAGTAATGGGAATAACGTATTTCGTACTATGACAGAGAATAGGTATGTTTACTTCATCAGTTTTATTAAAAATTGTTTATCTGTAACTAACTTAGTATTCTTTGATACTAATAATTGCTTCCCTTTACAGGAAAAGGTCCCGCGAGGACGATTCGTGTGAATTTATGCCATTGTCAAAGAGGATAAATAATTTGCATATCAATAACAACTTAAACTCGAATGTTTCTCAAGCGCCAGATGCTGGTCATAGACAGATTAATGGAATAAATACGGAAAATGGAATCTCTTCGCCAAGTTCATCGTCAGGTTCAGAACGAAGACCAAGCTATGAGCCAGGAATGAGTTCGAACCAGAGTAGCTACTATTATGACAATAAGCTGTTATTTGAACTGCATTTAGAGAGAATACAGAGATGTGGGCAGCAATTTCCATATTAATACTAGTTTTAGTGGTACTTGTTTAAGTTTTCTGTATTATTTGTTATGTCTAATATTAATTAGTACTTTTTTAAATAATTGTACCTATTTTAATAAAAATTGTTGAAGCATGGTAATAATTTTTATTTTTATTATGGCATTTCATGGACACATGTCAAATCGATGATGAATTTTTGACCAATCACGATACACAATTAATGCGCCACCTGGTGTTATGTTTCATGCACTACAAAAAACAGTATGGCGGACTTCATTTGTAGTAAATGGTAAAAGAGAAGGGGCGTCGTTGTTTATTTGTTTGTAATGAATTATGGAATTCATTCTGAGCATTGTTGAAGTGATAAATTAAGTAACTGGGAAAAATAGAAAATTTAATGTAAAAGGTAAGTCGTGATGTACTTATAACGTTTTGTTTACAACGTGTGAATGAATATCCATGACCTTATTTTGGAAGCGGTACTCCGTAGTACCGTTAGACGGGGCGCGTGGCCACCTGAGCGGTGAGCGCTCTCGAGAGAGTGCCGCGAGGGCCGCGTTCAACCCCTCCTCTCGCGATTTTCCTGGCGGTGGAGGAAGGAGCCGGGAGCGGGAGTGATTTGGTGACGGCACATGGAGGGGATCCCGCATCATGGTGGGGATGCGACGCGTGATGGTCGCACAGCCGCAGCCGGTCAAAAGGACTGGTAGGGGTGAACAACCTTCGATTTCTGTCTGGTTTCGCCCACGAGCATGCGGGGTTCCCTCTTGGCTATGAATCGAATTATTCTTTATTTATTTGTAATTGCGTAACTGAAAAGATATCGGCCATATTTGTTGCATCTCCTTTGTCATAAACTATGAATGATTTTTGTTAACCCTACTGTGAAACTGTAACCCTGGGTAAAACGGTACAGTAGGTACAAATTTACTGTATTGAAGTCATTGTTATCGTTTTTCAATGTATGAATGAAGCAGGTAGATAAAACAAAATCGTCCCACGAATTTATGAGGTCAATGACACAATAAACTTGTGTGACCTTATTTGAACTTTCTATTGCCAAAATGTCCGTACAAACGGCGCAAACTTTCAAGGATTACTAGGATTAATTGTTGAACTGTTTCATGTTTGGGATGTATGAGCAAAAATTCGCTGTATATTAAAATTTTAAAATAAAATAAAAAGTTAACATTCAGTTTGGTAGGTACAGTTAACAAGATGATTACCCAACCAACTTGCTTCCCACAGCTAGTGAACCACAACCACACCTCGCTGTCTTGTGAAAGTACAGCAAAGAGAAAGTGAGCATCACGCTAGAGGTACATGTGCATACATACACATACACGCCAACTGTCTGTCAGTATGTATAACAAACTCGTTGGTCGACTATCGGGTCTGCATAAAAAACTTTCTTTAACCCACTTTCTTATTAGTAGTAGTTGGTGATCATCTTTCGCCTCTCACCGTGGCTGAATTAATTTTAGTGTAGTGCCGTGTTTGGTGGTCGGTAGAGGTATGTGCCCTACCATCGTGGTCCCAGTGTAGTCCCGTGCGCAGTGGCGCCGCAGTGGTGGGACATTGGGACGTGGGGATACGCGTTGCCATAGTGACTCAAGTGGGACAGTGAATTTTATTTTTATTTTTTTCCCGCTTCGGCGGCGAAGCGCGGAGGGTTAACAACAACAATGTGCGACATGCAGAAGATGCCCACTAGAGAAGATGCCTCTTGGTATGGGGATAAATACTTTTACAATAAATTATATTATATGCAAGTGTATGTTGGCAACATATTGGTCACTGTAAATGGGCTGAATATTATCAAAATTCTATCTTGTTTACATCAATCAACCAACTGTGTGGACGTGTTTTTTTTACATGTTTTGCAAATAACAATTGATTTTGCCATAGTCGGAGAAAAGCTTATTAAACGGAACCCAGAAATTAAGAGCCATCATTAGCGTGGCCCTTTCCAAAAATCAATAAAAAGCTTTTTGAATGAATTCAATACCTAAAACATTTCCTACTTTCACTGAATAACTGTGACATTCATTCCACAAATAAGGAGTCATACAACTTTCTTAACTGGCTGGCATGTTCATTCACTCTCTATTACAAAATATTTTATAGTTATTTTTTTATTAAGATGTAGTTTTGTCAAACAGATTTATAAAAATAAGGTATGTTGTGACTATTAAAACTCAAAAAAGAATGATATAAATAAATATAATTACGAATTGTTTGCTGCTGACACTGGCCCGCTAGCAGACCGTTATCTAAAATGCAAGTTGGGGAATATTGCCGGAATGACTATGCTTATATGAATGGTTTAGGGAATATTGCCCTAATTACTATACTTGGGTTAATGGTATTCACTCATGATCATCTTAAACAGAATTCAGCAATTCTTAAGAAATCTCTTCCTTCAAATGTGTAATATCACCAAATTAAGGTCATCGGTATTCCCATGTTCTACTAAGCTATTGTCTCAACAGTGAAAGAAATAACTGTATTTTATGATGTGAATGTATAAGCACCAAATTTTAAAAACCTTGTATTTTTGTATTAATAAAAAACTTACTGTGTTTCTAAAAGTAGTAATTATTATTTATTTCTTATGAAAATTCCTGAGAAGAATACTTGAGAAATCTCTATACTACATGGGCTTTCCCTTTTTACTGCTTTGCCCATAATGTTCCCACTGTTGGGGCACAGGCCTCCTCTCTGTGAGAGGGAGTGGGCCATAATCCACCACACTGGCCCATTGCGGGTTGGTGGATAGTGTGGGTTGGTGTAAAGGTCCATAATGATGTGGATTACCGCAGGAGCACCTTCTGAATACTGGATTTTTGTGGGAAACTGGATTAGTGGATTGTATTAAATGCACTAGATGTGACTTTCTATCCAATATACTACTCCAACAGCATATTGCAATGAATTATTGGTAATCAAAGATTCCCAATTCAAGCCAGGTTGTATAAACTGGACTTTTAAAATAAACATCTTCGCTTAATATTGGTAATTAACTGCATCTGGTTAGTCTGGAAGCTGACCCCAACATAATTGGGAAAAGGCTAGGAAGATGATGAGCTTATTTTCCAAGAGTGGGCTGAATAGATTTGAGCATTAAGGATGAAATTATCTAAATAGGTCATAATTATTTTCCAGTGAGGAGGACACTGACATGAATTTCGCCACATTCTCAGCAGTTGGCAACGCTGGCACACACTTTGTCACCACTGGTGGCCAGCTGCCCGTCGCTAAGTTACAGCAGAATGTGACCAACAATGGAACCGGCATGCCACAGGTAATACACCAAGTATAACACTGTATTTTTTTTTTCAACTCTTCTGCAGCAGAGAACCAAGACTTGAAGACATACCATACATTTTCAAAATAGGCTGGTTTATTTTTAGGATTAATGCGTAAGTAACAAGATTACCATGATGTAATAAGTAGGTATAACTGCCTCATTGGTGGTATCGCAAGCATAGTTGCTTGAGAGTTCGGGGTTCGATCCCAGTGTCGACAGTCTGGTTCGGTTTTTTTTCCATTAAGATGTTATTAGCCTGTAGATTTGACGATTTCGACACCTATTGGCTATTAAGAAAACCCTAACTAGCAACACACAATTCTACCTACCTCTTCTGGGAATACCGAAAAACGCGATGTTCTGTTATACGTAGATTGCAGGTATTCTATACCTGGAGCTATATTTCCTAGACTTTATACGACTACCCGCTAATTATCTATACTAATATTATAAGGAGGTAAAGTTTGTATGTAGGGGTAATCTCTGGAGCTACCGGTGGATTTGAAAAAATCTTTTTGTATTTGGTAGCCCAATTCTTGAGGAAGGCTATAGGCTATTTAACATCTCGCTATGGCCCTTAGAAGCCGAGCAAAAAGAAAAAAAGCCAGACAGAACGTTAAGCAAAAACTAAGTAAAGCAGGCAGGCGATGAGATGCGACGGGGGTGGGTCGGGGGAACAAGAAATTTCACGCGGACGAAGTCGCGGGCAGAAACTAGTAAATAATATAATTTGATTTATATTCTTGTGTTTGTTTGACAATTAGATACTTGTACCTACTGTAAACTCTATTGGAATAAAATGTTAGTGTTCTCTTTAAGGGGGAAGCTCTAAGGTGGCCCGCGAAATTCATATTTTCTTACGTTTTTTGCAATTTGCTGGTCAGTATTAAGTTGTACGTTGATTAAAATATGATTCGCGGTCGTAACAAATATGTATTTACAGAATAATAATCATTAAAGTCATCAACACAACTCTCTAAGACCAAGAATGACTATTTCATGAAATCTTGACATTTGGGGATTACATGGTCTTAGAGAGTTGTGTTGATGACTTTAATGATTATAATTCTGTAAATACGTATTTGTTACGACCGCGAATCATATTTTAATTAACGTACAACTTAATACTGACCAGCAAATTGCAAAAAAACTAAAAAAAAAAAATTTCGCGGGCTACCCTGGCGCTTTCGCCTTAAACATGTAAACAAATTGACTATCAAGAAGTCACATGATAACAAGATCCACTTATATGATAAAATGAATGTATTTTCTAACTTCTTGAATAATATTCGAGTACTTACTTTCACTAGTGAAGTGCTTGGAATTCATTTTCAACTAATATGTTCTAAGTCATTGGAGATAGAGTTTCTAATGATTTTATAATATTTTCATCTCCGTTGTTGCTTTCAATACTCAAATCTATACTTCATATTATAAAAAGAGAGAGTGAATTTTGTGTTTATGTAGACCCGTTTATGTGGAGGGTCATCTCTGGAACCACAGCTCCTATTTGAAAAAATTCTTTCACCATTTGTGAAGGTACATTATTTTAGATGGAAATAGGCAATAGATTATCTAAATATGTATTACAAAAAGAAGTACTTAATAGTTTTCATGAAATTGCTAACTTGAATTCATGCAAACCTAGTACTTAATATTTGGTAAGTTACTGCTCAGACTTCACATGTACAGTCAACAAAAGAGATAAGTATGCAGGATCGTCGGTTATAGTTGAAGTTTAGTAAGAAACCGATGGATGTACTCGAATAAAATTTAATTTTATCAATAGAAAACAAACAGCTCATTTATCATATTAAATTTCAGTAGACAACATCCATCGGTTTCTTACTAAACTTCAACTATATCCGACGAACCTGCATACTTATCTCTTTTGTTGACAGTACGTTGCACCCGTGGGACGCCGCGCCGGGGCGGGTCCCTAGTGTAAAAATAATGTAGCAGTTTGAACTCCAGAAATACCTATAAATCGTTATTACGCAACTAGTGAAAGCCGCACTGAGCAAAACAGACGTTATTTAGAAACTACACAGTACACATTCATTCTATTGTTGCATAAACTTAAACAAAGGATGTGTTCTAACAAACTCACAGGGGTGTTAATCAATGTTTGACTTTCTTAGAATTTAAAAAACCTAATAAGCTAATAAAGGTTGGAAAGCCTCGTAGGTCTAGTAGTCGCAAGTAGGACTACTGAGCTTGGGGTCCAAGGTTCGATCCCCAGGTTGAGCAAAGTCCGTTAGGTATTTCTCAGTAGCAGTTCAGGTTTTGTTCCCGGTCGATAGCCATAGGCTCGCCATTAATAGAGAATAATAAATAACTATTCCAAAATATTAATAGGTAAAATCCATATCCATACTTACTAATTCATACTAATATTATAAATGCGGTAGTGTGTCTGTCTGTCTGTCTGTTACCTCTTCACGCTTAAACCGCTGAACCGATTTAGATGAATTTTGGTGTAGAGATAGTTTGAGTCCCGGGAAAGGACATAGGATAGTTTTTATCCCGATATTCCCACGGGATCGACACTTATGCGGGTGAAACCGCGGGGCGCTGCTAGTACAGTATAAATCTTAGAAATAATATAGGTACGTATTACAAAATTTGATGGCCGTCTGGGATAAACCTGTATCACAGGCGGCACGAGTTCATAGAATTAATAATAGGACAACATTTCTTAACCATAAGCGTTTATAATTTAAAAAAAAAACTGGCCAAATGCGAGTCGGACTCGCACACGAAGGGTTCCTTAAATATTTATTTTATTTTGTTTTTAGTATTTGTTGTTATAACGGCAACAGAAATACATCATCTGTGAAAATTTCAACTGTCTAGCTATCGCGGTTCTTGAGATACAGCCTGGTGACAGACAGACGGACAGTGGAGTCTTAGTAATAGGGTCCCGTTTTTACCCTTTGGGTACGGAACCCTAAAAATAGTCACATAGTCGTAGTCGTTAGTTAATTTATTATGGTAAACTCGCCATGGGTGTACTATGTACGCCTACGACCTACCCCTCACGGAAGAGAAGCACACGACATAATGACTTCTTGTGTTAAACATACATAACGTACACAAAAAATACGAACTGTACTATTTTAGAACAGAAATGACGTCTCAATGATGTCAGACAAATTCCTGAAGCTAATTTATTCTTGTTAAACCAAGCAAGAGTCCGTGTTGATTGTCAATTTCTTAGAAAACTACACGTATTGAGTTCGTGACTATAAACGGAACTTCACGGTGATATTGCAGTTACTATGTATAGGTCGATAGTTAGATGTGATAAGGATGGCTGAAGCATCGTCCTAATAGAACGCGAATGCGCGATCATCGCGCGAGTAAGCGACGCGAGCGACCGTGGAGTACCTATTTTGGCACTGGCACGGTCGCCTCAGTCGTTACCAACAACCACGGACGTCAGAGACGCTAAATTTTTGCTGTCGGGAAATATTTGGATGACTTATAGATTTTCAAACATCTGAGTGGCGCGACCGCGTCGTGCGATTGTCAGTTAGAAGAACACCTATTCGAGTTCAATTATTTGAACGCGCGTATGTACGAGTAAAAGTCGCGTGAACCTACGATGATCGCGCAGTCGCGTTCTATTAGGATGATGCCTAAGGCAATGGTTGGTACCATTGCCTCAAAGATTACCTGAAGATGTAGTTCTGTCTCTTTTTTTGATCATACTAGTTTTTTTTGTCGAGTATTTGATCTGCATATTGACAGACGGAGCTAAAATAAGCAAGGCAAATAAGTAAATATCGTTCTTTTTATTATAATTATTTAAAAATCATTATGATGTTTTGTCACAGCATTTAAAGAAAGTTACAAGTGTTAGAAGTCATAGTTTGTACTTCTTTATAAATAAAACAAAGTTGGATTAGTTTACACCATTTATAACTCAAGAACGGCTGGACCGATTTTTATATTTGATTTTTTGGATTTGTCTCTGCCCCGAATAGCAGAATAACTATTAAAACATGGGAAAAATTCACGAAAAAAATTATAATGAAGATAATTCATTTTCTCATCCATTTTGTATAGAACGCCCATTCCACAGTCTTCATAGCTGAAGTAAGTTATGTCTCCAACTTATTTATGTTCGTACGTTCCAGGTATGCGTGGCGATGGGAGATGGCGGCATGCAGTACATGCGCGCTCTGGACGGCAGTGTCCAGGCAGCGCCGCAGCTGATCTCCTTGCCCATCCAACTGGCAGGATCTAAACCGGGTATGTATTAAGAGCCTATACTACCTCAAATGGCTTAGCATGATCCTCCGTTATGTCGAAAATTCCGCAGCATTAATTTTGAAATAAATATATGCTAAAGTTGAGGATTAATGTAAGGTGTTAGACGAAAACACGATTCCATAAAATTTTCTCGATAGAAAAAAATTCCAAAGTTACCTCCAAACCGAACAATAAACCGCTGGTATACAAAAAATACTTCAAATTAGATCATGAAACTTTGCATACTAACTGAACTAACTATAAAGCAGGTCTTATGTTAGTTAGTTTTTTTGAATTACCTTTATTTTCACCGTAAAAAGCAAATACCTAAACTATTGGCGCTGCCTCCCGCCCAGCACCGCACTCTGTCTCGCTTTCACACAGTCCGCGAGCAGTATCGTGCGAGCGAGATGAAGAGTGAATTTTAGCTGAGGTAGTATAGGCTCTTATGAACTAAGAAATAAACTCAGGGACTAAGGCAGACATATGTGTTAGTTACTTACCTGTTAGTAAATCTATATAATTATATAAAATGCTGTTCGTTCGTAAGCGTAGAACAGTATACTCACTATTATACAAAATCTGTAATTTATATGGTGTATATTTACACCATATAAATTACAGATTTAGAAATTTTACAAAAGGTGACACAATGGGCAATCTTATCGTTAACCTTTTAACCGCCTACGTCGGATTAGTCCGACAAATATTTTCGGGCCCATTTCGCCAGAGTCGTATATTTACGACCAAAATATCACTGCTCGTTTAATCAGCTTTTTTATTTAATTACGCTGTATTCTATCAAAAATTAATTTTTGATTCACTGTGCCGGGCGCTAGGGACACGCCAACTGTTCTGAAGTCGGGCGGTTAAAAGGTTAAGAGCTTGAAAACAGCTGGAGCGATTTAGTTATTTTTTGTTTAATTTTTTTTACAGTAATTCATCAGGTTTTTATGGAAAGCAAAATTGGAAAATAATTCCGAAAAAATTTAAACTTCGGGAAAACCGAAAGTACTTTTTTATAGAACAGCGTCTGCCGGGACAGCTAGTGCATCATAAAAACAGTTTACTTGTAAAGGATGTTCTATGCTAGATCGTGCCGAGTTTGACCCTAGATGCATTCTGCGTCGATTCATGGTTTCAGTCTGCGCGTCGATGTTGATGCTATTATCTATTTCCTCTGAAAATATACCCATATAAATTATTTTCATAGGTGACCCTCAACCAACGGTGCAGATCCAGGTGCTCAGTCCAAGCATGCTGCAAGCGCCGCAACAGCAAAAGTACCAAATGCAGATACCAATACAGGGATACCAACAAGGTACACTATGTATGAAATTTATAATTTTATACTATTTTCTTATGTTACTTTACATGTCTGAACGTAATCGAAGCAAAAGGAGTTGGTAAGGATCGTAGCGGGTAGGATCGTAGCGGGGGACGTTCTGTAGTTTATGCCTACCATATGGGAAAAATGTTTAAGTATGTAAAGTATATTCAAAGTTATTTTTCAAATTAACATTATTTCAAATTAAACAAATATCAACTTTATTTTAACGGGAATTAAGTTTTCAGGGTGACTATGGAAAAAGTTATAAAATATTTGAAGTTGTAGCGTAAACTGAACTTTATTGTGTAGCATTTAAAGTAATTTTTCCATAAACACATATTTGTTTACATTTTTGGAAAATGAATCG
Organism: Oligia fasciuncula; assembly: GCA_963082905.1. Lineage (NCBI taxonomy): Eukaryota > Metazoa > Arthropoda > Insecta > Lepidoptera > Noctuidae > Oligia > Oligia fasciuncula. The sequence continues at coordinate 17,480,033 of OY720390.1, forward strand.
CGAATGCAGATTAGTATGTATTTATGTACACATAGAATATTAAGAATCAGGCCTAATTCTGAAACGCAACTCAGTGCAGTCGACTTTAAGGGGTACTGAACCTCCAGGATATAAAGAATGCCTTAAAATCAAATATCTTAATATTTCTTTTAAAAATCAGGGAGAGACTTATTATCAAAATAGTTTCTAGTGTTATGCAAAAACTTTCATCTATACTAATAATAAAGCTGAAGAATTTGTTTGTTTGTTTGAACACGCTAATCTCTGGAACGAACGAGTCGAATTTCAATTCATTTTCTTTTTGCATTTTATTTCTTTCTCTTGATACTTAGGAGCTGAGCAAAAAAAAAAGGAAAAAATAACGCGAAATCGAACTAATACCGCGGACAGGTGATGCGATGCGACGGAATTGGGAAATTTTACGTGGGCGAAGTCGCAGGCCGAAGCTAGTAATTAATACTAATAACAACTTTATCTCAGCTCAGCATGTTATTTTATGGCAAATTAGCATCATCAAACACATTAGACATTTCAAGCTCAATTATAAGTTAGTTTCTCTTACAAAAACTAAGCAACATTCACTTTTTTAAACAATCAAAGTGACCTTTAAAAACGAGGTGCTGTTACCAAAAATAGTGATAGGCAATACCACTTTATTTTTAGGGTTCCGTACCCAAAGGGTAAAAACGGGACCCTATTACTAAGACTTCGCTGTCTGTCCGTCCGTCCGTGTGTCTGTCACCAGGCTGTATCTCAAGAACCGCGATAGCTAGACAGACAATTGAAATTTTCACAAATTATGTATTTCTGTTGCCGCTATAATTTTTTTACTTTTTTGTGGTGTGTGTGATAGGTAGTGGTGCTAATAGGTAATACGTCAATTTTGCGGACGGGTAGGAAAATATATTATTCGATCCACACCAACTCCTTGCCTTGATGTTACTAACCGTCTCACGGAGGGTAACTGGGTTACCGAAGGACTTTGCCCTAAAAAAAGTGATAATATTAAGACAATAGTTTTATCTCAAGGTGGAGCGGTCTTTTTTTTTCTTTTTTTTTCCGTGTGGGAAAACATCAAATGACGGGGTCCCGCTCTGGGTCGAGCGGAAGGGAGTGTCAAAATCTTACTGACTAAAACCCACCCGTGTTCCTCCCTTAGCCCTTTATGTTCCGGGCCAGCGGTAACCCTTTCGGACAATTCCGCTGACCCGGCAGGACGTGACAGGCTTCGGTTCAACTGAAGGGTGACGGATGTTGGATGGGTGGGTGGGTCGATTATTCGACCCACACCAACTCCTCAAGGAAGGCCACCACCCACCAACGCCATGATGTTACTGACCGTCTCACGGAGGGTTTACCGAAGGAATTTGCCCTGAAAAAAAAGGGATAATATTAAGATAATAGTTTTATCTCAAGGTGGAGCGGTCTTGACTCTTGCTTACTCACCGGAGGCGAACGAAACTGGTGGTATACAGCTAGTCGGGCAGGGCAGCTTAGGTGAAGGTAAGCTTTATTATACACATTTTGTTTTTATTTAATTTTACAGAAGTATCTTTGAGACATACCCCCTTATTAATAAACGTATTATATCAGATGAATAGTTACACACCGATTTCTCTCTTTCAGTCGTCAGTAATTTGACTGTCGAAAGAAGAAGACAAAGCGTTGTGTAACTATACAGACGCTATACAACGATTTGAGGGGGTTAGAGTCTTAAGTCTGAAATCACCAACCCGTCTTGGGCATGCGTGGTGATCAAAGCGCGTACCTTCTCTGTATGAGAAGAGGCATTTGCCCAGCAGTGGGACAGTAATAGACTGGTTTTATTATCTTTTTATTTATGTTTTTTGAAGTGAAAACTTGTTTAGGCGCGTTGGGCATTTTTTGAGATGGGATAAACCATATGAATTTGCGCCACTGTTACCGTAAGCGACACCGCGCGTGTTTTGTTTATAAGACGATTAAAAAAATACCTGCTTCGGCTGTTCTCGAGATGTACTCGGTTTTAATGTATATCCGATATGTCAGTGAGAGATGGCAAAGTATTCTGTTTGTGTTTTGTTTTCACTTCTGTCGGCACTCCCGGAGTGCCACTGTTTTTTTCTATTTATTATTTTTGATCATATTGTGTCATACACGTCGTAACCCATCAGAGTGAGTAATAGTCCTGTAGAAGTGTAGAGTGGATTTTCGGATACACAGGGTATTATCAAAATGACACAAGGTTTAAGGCAAAGAGTATAATAATAACACGGGAGAAGAGAGCCCTCTTGTGCCATTTCAAAGCATTCCGATTCGAAACGCCATCTACATATCTTAACAGGAACTAAGGCTCTATGACAGATGTATATATACCTACTTACGTATAGGTTTATATTGTTTACTATAATTATATTAAACTCTGCATGTGATCATTCAAATTTTCTTGTTTTTTTGCAAATAACAGCTATGTTTACGTCGTATGTCGATTAGAATGCGAGTTGCGAATCTAATGATGATACATTTACTAAATTACAATCACTAAATTAATCATTTTTTATTAGCGAATACGATATGAACACAGCTTCTATTTGCAAAAAACATAAGAAAACTTGAATTTCACCCGCTACTTGAATAGAATTGGCAGTTACAGTTTTAACCATTTCGTTATAACACAAATTAAACACAAAATGGACTTATGAAACATAAACAAACGCAGACGCAAGTTGCGGCAACCATATTGTGTGATGTTGCCAGCCAGAATATGTCACTCAATTTGGATTTCCGTGACAAGGTTGCCTTATTTGATAATGCTGGACATGTATGAAATAAAATAATGTGATAATTTTGTTGAACTAGATTAAAATTATTCTTTAGAAAAATACTTTATATTAAATTAGAGAACTTGTTAAATTGATTTTCTTATTTTCGTTAAAGTTGGGATTACAGAGACATCTATCGATAATTATGAAACTAATAGTTTCTCGGTTAAGTAAAGTAGATGGCGGCTCTTTCTTTACTGAAGTGGTGCTTGTTCTAACTGTCTCCCCCCTGGTTTAAGGTTTTGTCCTATGAACCCTAAAAATACCTGTCTTTTTAATGATATTATGAATAAATGTTTTTTTTTTTTTCGATAAGCCACCTTTGTCGACGGTTCTCTTAGCAAAAAAAACTTTAACACAACATCCATAAACATAGAAATATAAAAGAGATATTTAAAATATTGAATTTTCTACACATTCAGGTACATTCAGGCTGCGACCAGGTGATGTTGCCATTACATAAGAGTGGTTTATGTTCACTAACAAACACTTGTGCACTCGCCTGTACGACGCACTTGCACTTGTGGCAACTTACTTGATTGATAGATGTTCCATGGCCCAGTTTCCACCAAAGTGAAGAGATGTCTCGAACAACCTCACAGTACTTTCAGTAATTTTGACATCACTCTTCGACGGAATACAATAACCCACTGGGCGTTGGTTGTTGACGAGCGAAGACAGAGTATAGCACTAGGCAAGCCACCTAATAATAATAATTATGAGGGCATTAATACTTCATCATACGGCCCAAGGACACACATATTAGATCCAGCAGCAGTAAGAGTAAACGAGACAAATATAGTTTTGTCTATCTCCTTCGCGGATGCCAACTTTTTGTCTGGCCCCAGGTGTTAGCTTACGACTGGGGCCCAACAAAACGGCGATTTCTTTGGAAAGTATTACTTAAATAAATAAGATAGTACCAGTTTACATTTGACTGTCAAAGATTATCGCTATCTCATAACGTTGCGCTGACAGCTAATCTATACAATTCTCTATCTACGTTTACGAGCCATCTCTTTTCGCTTCGTTGGAAGTTGAGTCTAATGGGTACAGACTGCCAGCGACCACTTGCCTTCGTTGGTGCAGTCTGTACCCGTCTAAAGAGCGTTTACGCCGTAGAATAGAATAGAATAGAAATACTCTTTATTATGTACACCAAATAAATTACAGACATAAAAATAGAAACTGTACATAGGGTGACACGGTGGGGTGATAGGGTGGTACGGCATTTCATACAAACTTTCAAGCCCTTACTTTTCGAAATTAATGAACCGATTTTAATGAAACTTCATACGCATAAGCAGGATAGAAAGGTCTAAAAAGTTATTAGAGAACATTTTCAAAATATATGTTACAGCCAAATTGGATCGATTTTAAAGTTTCCATAGAAACAGAGATTTCCAGTTATCTTTTTTTAAATTAGACATTTCGAAAATGTTTTCTACTAACTCTTTAGACCTTTGTGGTTGTCGAAGTTTCATTAAAATCAGTTCATTAATTTCGAAAAATAAGGGCTTGAAAGTTTGTATGAAATGCCGTGCGGCGTAAACGCTCTTAATATCACTTTGATTTCTTTCACATGAATGTTTTAACTGAGTTGTATGCTAGATTTAAGTGGGGATCGTTATTGTCAATGTCGGAGCTTGTCTCTGAATACTGAATGTAATGTCACATTTAAGAAATTAAATCGTTTATTTACAGATATAGATTCTATCTTAAAATATATAGATACTAACTTTAATCCGCGTCTTCGCCCGCATGGAGGGCGAAAGTTATTCCACGGGATCGTACTACCTGGATAAAAAGTCGCAAAGATCTTATGCCCTATCCCAGGTCATGGTCTACCTGTGTGCCAAATTTTATCGAAATTCGTTCAGCTTTTAAAGCGTGATAATATGGTGACAAACAGATATAGTTACTCTTGCATTTATATGGATACTAGCTGTTGCACGCGACTTCGTCTGCGATCCAGGCTGAAAAGAGCATAATTATGTCCTTCTCCAGGTTATGGTCTACCCATGTGCCAAATTTCATTTAAATCTGTTTAGCCATTTTAGCGTGAAAGCGTAACAAACAAACAAACTCAGTGTCGCATTTATAATATTTGTTAGTATGGATATTAACACAAAGATAACATTGTAAAGGTATATACATATGTAATAACCAGTAGGTGCAACACAAAATTAGCTGACTTAGGTAATCGGTGTTTATGATTAGCTGTTGGCCTGTTGTGGTTGATTGAGTACACTAAAAGTTGTCAATCTTGAATTTTGATATGACTTGAAAACACAATAACGATTAACTTCTGATATCAGGGGTTTAACGTCGACAGTCCATTGTCCAAGTAATTTCTTTACCAGAAATATGGTACATAAGATCAGAAACTTGCATCTGAGGAGGGTTTGTAAATTAGATGGCTTCAAACAAAAAAATTACGACTGCAAAATATTAGAAGTTATCGAAATTAATAATGAAATAATATTTTAATTGTGATAAACATCTTATGTACCATGTTTCTGGTATAATTGTTAGTTAGTTAACTAGTTTAATGGTAATTAAATAACATTTAAGAATAGATTTTTTATTCCCTATTTTTATTAAGCAGGCAGCTCTGGGCAGCGAGAGGTGGAAAGAGAGTAGGGAGGCCTTTGCCCAGCGTTGGGCTTTAATGACTAATAATATCTTTTTAATTTCGCTGACAAAGAACCTTAGAAAAAGCTATATAAGCTGCAATATAATCTATTCAAGCATGGTCTCTAACCAAGCCACATTATTTTGTATTCCCAGGTCTTCAAGTATTAGCTGCGTTACCACATGAGATGCAGTTAGTTCAACAGACGCAAGAAAAGGACCACATGCAACAAAATATGCATCAGGTAAGCATTACGACAAATGTGTACATTATGCAGGGGATTAATTAGGAAGATCGGACCATTTTAATAATAAGAATGATCCTGATCTTGGCTGGGATTTTCGTTAATGCTCGTCAAGTCGTTATGTTCAGAAAGGCTTCTCACACATACCTACCATCTGGCTATAGTATATTACCACGTCAAAATTACAACTAATACGTAAGACTCCAACTATATTGGCGTCGGCTTCCAGTTTAAACTGACGCAGCTTAATACCAGTACCTGCTTTACCTTATCCTTTATTTTATCTGATCTCCTCAACTCAGTTACTGGGTAACACGATACCCCTTAGTAAGATTGGTTGTCAGACTTCTGACTACCCGAAACGACTGTCAAAGATCTTCGAATCACAGGCGGGACCAATGGCTTAACGTGTTTTTTGGGGCACGGAAGGGAAGAATATTATATGATGGAGGGTCACCTATCCACAGACCGACCTCGGCAAGCTTAACTTAACCTTCCATCGACCCGTGCGGCTTAGCTACGAGCCCCTCGGATATGTGAGACTCATATTGATAGGCGACTGCGCCGTTGGTCTCGTGGTTGCAAGCGCGACTGCTGAGTGGGGTCCTGGGTTCGATTCCCGGGTCGGACAAAGTGTTATTGGGTTTTCCATTAGGAATTTCTTAGTAACAGTCCGGAGTTTGGAAGTTGGCGGTTTAATACCCCCGTGCCTCGGAAAGCACGTAAACCCGTTGGTCCTGCGCCTGAACTCTCCCCGGTCGTGTCGGATTGTCGTTCCATCGGACTATGAGAGTAAAGGAACAGAGAGTGCACCTGTGTTTGCGCACACACTTGTACACTATAATATCTCCTGCGTACCTGGCTAATCTCCATTGTGATTGGCCACCGTGACCGAAAACGGTCGGGGAGGCTATTAATATTGAACATAATTTTGCAGGTGTTCATAACGCCGAACCAGCAGATTATTATCAACAGCCCGGAAAACAAGACACTGAATAACAATACAACTTCTGACAACAACAATTCTGACCCAATGGACATTATCATTAAGGAGGAGTGTGAGGATACTAACAATGATGATGTGAGTACCTTCCGAATTTGCAACATGTAGTTAATATGAGTTTGTTTCTGTTTCTTCTCAGAGTCAGTCAGATAGGAAATACCGACTTATTACCGCAGACAGCATATTTTCACATCAAAAATAAAAGTCGTTTATAGATGTTTTATCTCACGAAAGCGGGTGACCCATACTTGTGTGTGTAAGTGTACATGCACACTGTCTTTGCGTGCGTAAGCTCGGGAGCGCCCAGTCGTGGCCGATTCGCCGGCCGAGTCAGTAGTGCTTCTTGGTTCGCGCCAAAATTATTTATCGAATACCGTCAGCATGGAAGGTACGAAGAAAGAAAAATATGATAGAATAGAAAAAAAAAGCAAAATATGACCAACACAGAAAAACTTATTTAAGAGAGTATTACAAAAATAACAAGTGAGACATGGCGTAATACTTGCAATAGTGTCATTAAAAAAGAAACTGAATATATGAAATATTTTGACCTTGATTCTGAATTAATAATAAATTTACAAGATGACAGTGAAGAAGAAACTGACTCTAAAAAACAGTCTAGTAACGATTCTACATGAAATACTAATTTAAATAAAATATAAATTGTATTCAAAATATTACTAAAATGAAAAGTTTCTTAAATATAAGTTTCTATTTTATTGTACCAAGTCTTATCTATACATAGCAAAAATCTAATAACTTTATTATTTTGTTCATTAGCGATGAGCTTGCTAACGCTACCTGTAGTTACGCACACAAGTGCGCGTGTCTATACGCATTACAACTACAAGTATGGCTCACCCGCTTTCGTGAGATAAAACAACTGTACCAGCAATTATTTTTGATGTACATAATGCGTAGTTGACGGCTATATGATGTATCTTTTTACACCCGGTAAAAACCTCTTTCCTACTCTAACGTATGTATAATATTGTAATAAAACACAGTAGCAGTTATAGTGTTTGTGTTGTATTGTTGTTATTGTATTGTAATATTGTTTGTTTTTCATAGGAGGAGAGCTCGCAAGGCACGGAGGCAGGCGAAACCATGCAATGGCAGCTGAACCAGTGCCACCAGCAGGATCTGGTGAAGTACCTCAGCACACTGCCTGCACAGGTTACTTACTTTTCTTATCTTCTAGTTTTATTCTTTTACCTTTTTATTACAAACAATCAATCAAAAATATAACTTCAGACTACATGATACTATAGTCCACGCGGAACTAGTTGGCCGCGCCTTAGGTATGTGAGCGGAGGGGCGGGGGCGCTTTGTCATGACTCAGTACGTGCGTTGCGAACAATAGGCAACCCCGCCGCCCTCACCCCCGTCCCCACCCAAGGCGAGGCCAACTAGTTCAGCGCGGACTATAAAGTAGACAGTTGATTCAGTGGAAATACATGAAAATGATCTGATTGTGTATTCAAATATGTGTTACTTTTCTATGGTTTCTGCATAAGCTACAATGTTATCATAAGAGTGTGAAATGAAAAAGCTTCCATGAGTAATAGTACTAAGCGTTCGTCCGGCGCATCCTAGGCACCTAATCAACAGTACTGAGAAAAGTTCGGCCGTCCGATACATTAGGTATATATATAGGTAGGTCGAGTAGGTATTGAAGTTTTGTGTGGGACAGTTGATAAATTTATCGCGATTACGATGTTGGTCCCATGGAGAAAGTTGTTCAGCGCCCTAATTGCGTAACACACTATTCCTCTCAATTTGAATAATTTCGAAGCATATTTCTAATCCATTGCTCCATATGTTCGAAAAATGTGTGTGCTCAACAACGCAAATAACGCAATGAATGTTGTTAAACTGTCAAAATGAAACCCATTGCTACTGATAGTGTGTTACGCAATTACCCTGCAGTTGGATATGTTATATGTTATCTTTTTCGGTGCATTAAAATATATTAATATGAATAAATATTAATAAATACAATCAAATGCGAACATACATTTTATAATTACAGCAAGCACAAGGTCTCCCGGCGTCCCTGCAACAGTTTTTACGACTAAACCCAACGGACGTGAAGAAAACAGAACCTGTGGACATTGAGATAGAGATGGATGACGTCACTGACGACAAGAAGGAGGAACCCGTTGCTGAAGCAGTTCTCAGCGAAGGTAAATATTATGACAATGGCGTGCGCCATCTACCTCACACAGTGGTCCATTGTAAAGCTGTACAAGGATTTATTGGCGCGTGGCCAAAATCGGAACTAACGCCGCCATCTTGTTTTTCAATACATTTCACAAAATAATTGCTCAAATGTTTACTAACAGCGCCACTCTGTCAACATCATTGGAGCGACCAAAATCCTTGTAGCACTTTACATTGACAGCTCTCGGAATTTATATCACCCCTACGTACGATATAACCCCCTTACTAATAAAAGTTGTATAGAGTCTGCATAGTTACAGAACGCTTTGTCTTCTTCTTTCGGAAGTCAAATTACTGACGACTGAAAGAGAAAAATCTGTGTGTAACTAATTCATCTGATATAATACGTTTATTAGTTAAGGGGAAGACGGTAGATTATGATTTAACAGACTGGGCGAAAATGCATGACAGCGAAATATGTTTGCCACAAACACGAAATATCAACCTATTAAAGGCTGCGCACGCTAAAACCAAGTACACATCACAGCCACATCGCACGGAACAAATATTTGTATGACCTACAAGTAGTTGTTCCGGGTCTGGCTGTTTGTGTATGTGAGTTTAAATGTTTGTAAACGCACCCGTAATACAGGAGAAATTCCTAGAGTGGGGGGCAACATTAAAAAAAAAAAAACAAACATCCACATCGGGCCGCAGCGTATCATACTCTAAGGCCCTTTGTACACATACGTTCTTCTTGCCGTGAAAGACTTCGGTTTATTCGTCTTGTGTATGCAGATGCACGGTCGTCGGTGTTGTATGGATCACTATGGAAGCTTGTTGACGTACAAGTTTTTTCTACGGCGCGGTTTATGCGCCATACCGTAAAGAAACCATGCCGTGTACAAAGGGCCTATTACAAAAAAGCGCGGGGAAAAATCTGTAGTATGCGATGGTTAATACAAGATGTAGTACGAAACGTACGTATTACGTACGTTATGTGGCAGTGCGCCAGCCTTGTATTCGAAAGTAGGCTAAAACATTTTTAAAATTTTTGTGACTAGGGGCCGTTCAAGTATTACGTAAGCAGATTTCATGCAATTATTAACCCCCCCCCCCCCCTCCCCTCGTCAGCAAAAGTAAGCAAAGCTCTTACCAATGCTGCATTGTATGCATTTTTCAATGTGTTCTGGTTTATTTATTGATTCATGAGCAGCTGTTATAAGCCCCAATTGAAATCCCTGAAAATGCGTTTCGTTTTCAAGCATAGACAAGTTGGGTAATCACCATCCACACCCCCCCATGTCATGTCATCACAAATAAGCAAAGCAAAGACCCCCCGCCCCCCTGTAGTGCTTACGTAATACTTGAATAGCCCCCCTACCGGATTAAACTCACCAATTGGCACTAACTTTATTAATTAAAATTTTATTAGCATACAAATTAAAAGGATGAAGATAAAATAATTACATTGAGAAAACAGGAAATGTCTGTAAGTAAAGACAATTATTGTTTGTTTTTTTGTTTTGTATTTTTTTTATTGTTTTGGAACCTTAAGCCGAGTAGATACCTACATCAGATGTGGTGTTTTCAGGAAAGCTCGTAGCTTCAACCCCAGAAAACTGTCACGAGCAGTTACAAGATGAGGTCCTATTATCATTTTTGCACAAACAGGACAAAGACGTAATACAGTTCGACTCTCTCGAACATTTGAAAGATTTTCTGTCTATAGCTTTTCCTAATAAGACTTCTGGTTGTCCAAATAAGACTGGCAGAAGAAAAGTACAAAGGTATGATACTCTTACAAAAAAAACGACTAACGATGAACCGCCAGAAACATTATGTCCTCTAGTATTAAATCCAAGAAATAAGGTTCCGCAACCACTGCTAGACAGTCGTCTGATGACTATATTTGGAAGTCATATCAGACAGCCAGAAAAAGTAAATATCCCGAAGACATATCGAACATACAAAACTGATACACCATTTAAAGAATTTCTCTTATATACGCAATCTGACATAAACGTTAATTCAGTTAATGAACCTGACCTTAGAACTGACACAACTTACGATATTGTAAGACCGCCAGAAGAATATCCTCAAATAACAAATCAAGAACGAATCTATAGAGATGTCATTGTACCAAATCCTTACTACGACAGTTATTTAAGAGTGAAAGATCTTCCTTTAGAGACTAATTTTCAATTTGAAAACATGTGTGTAGTAAAGGATGATAATGTTCCAAGAACACATCTATCATACGATACACGTCAAACTGTAGATTATTCCCTAATTCCCCGTTTCCCCATTCCCTGTTCCCCCATTCCCCATTCTCCTATTTCCTATTGCCCCGTTCCCTATTCCCTCATACCCCGTTCCCCCATTCCCCGTTCTCCTATTCCCTATTGCCCCATTCCCTATTCCCGCATGCCCTATTCCCCCAAGCCCCGTTCCCCCATTCCCCGTTCTCCTATTCCCTATTGCCCCATTCCCTATTCCCGCATGCCCTATTCCCCCAAGCCCCGTTCCCCCATTCCCCGTTCCCCTATTCCCTCTTCCCCCATTCCCCGTTCCCCTATTCCCTATTGCCCCATTCCCCGCACCCCTATTCCCTATTCCCCCATTCCCCGTTCCCCTATTCCCCATTCCCCCATTCCCTATTCCTCTAGTACCTATTCCCCCATTAACTGTTCCCCCAATCTCAGTTTCTCTATTCCCTATTCCCCGATGTTGTCATGGCCAGAACCTAACATTACAATAAAATCAAAAAGTCGACCTTACTTACTTCAAAACTCGTTGGATAATTTAAAAACTCCAGAATATCCTCCAACGCAAAATCTGAACGAAACGGCAGAAACATATCCTTCGACCCCACCATGTCAGATAACACCAATAAATGAAGGTGACTTATCAGGAATCGATGTTTATGAACAGCGGGAAGAATATCTGCCAAATAAAGATTTAAAACAAACTGAGAAAATTGATGAAGCTGTCTCCATTGAACCATTAGAATACATACATAAGAAAAGAAAAACATGCAGCAGCCTGGATAAAACTGTTCCAGAGAATAATCAAGAGTATAAAGATAATCTTTGGATGAAAAGTCAAAAGAAAGAACAAAGCCTAATAACATTCGTAACACACGAACAAACTTTTCCTGAACAAGCAGGAACTTATATTCATAAGAAAAATAAAGCATTAAAAATAAGTCTAAATCAACATCGTGTCACCACAGTGGAAGAACCTGAGTCCGCCATTATCATTTTCACCCAGGATAAAACCGATTTAGAGAATAATCAAGAGGATAATTATTACGAGATCGTTGAAAAAGATAATCTTTGGATGAAAAGTAAAAAGAAAGAATTATTTGTTACTTTTTTCGGTGAAGCCATAAACATAAGAAACAAAAGAAAAAAGAGAAATGAAAAATTTAAGCAAAGACTAATAAAAATGTATTCTTCAGTTGGTAAGCTTCTAGAAGAACTTCGTGCTTTTGCTAAATTAAACAATTATGCCCTAGATGGTACAAATCCAGCAAACACCTCATTATATCCTTTAAGAATAAATCTAAGACGTCCAGCCAAGTCCAGAAAGAAAAGCAAAAGGAAAGTTAACAGAAAAAGAAGAAAAGTTTCGAATAAACCTGAAAACTCTGTAGTATACCAACATGCCGCTTTAGAATATCATCCCGTTGATACTCAAAATGAGACTGAAAAATATCAAGCTTACTCCTCGCCTAAACCACTAGAAACCGATACCATTGAGTCAAAGAATGAAGGCCTAGTAACAAACGAAACAAACAAACACGAACAACCTTTTGTTGAGCAAGCACTGACATATATTCAGAAGAAAAAAAAAGCGTTTAATATTAAACATTCTATAGAAGAACATGCAGAAGTAGATAATATACCAGATAAGCAAGTCACATCGGATCTAAAACAAAATGAAACCCAAAACTGTATCCCAACTGCAGTAATTACACGTCTAGTGCATGCAGTAACATACCAACATGACTTACAAACACAGGTGTCACAAAATAAAAAGAGAAAAGAGTTTTCGACGAAGCGGCCGGGAACAGATGTCCCTTTGGCAAAAAGTGAAAATAATCTAACAAAAATACTAAATGACATACCGAGAACCGAAATGGAGTTCCTTAGAAAGGATGGACAGCGAATATTGATCTCCGTGCCGCAGCAGCCAGGACCGCTGCGATCATCGATGAAGCGGCCGGGAATAGATGTCCCTTTGGCAAAAAGTAAAAATAATCTTACAAAAATACCAAATGAAATACCGGGAACCGAAATGGAGTTCCTTAGAAAGGATGGACAACGAATATTGATCTCCGTGCCGCAGCAGCCAGGACCGCTGCGATCATCGATGAAGCGGCCGGGAGTAGATGTCCCTTTGGCAAAAAGTAAAAATAATCTTACAAAAATACCAAATGAAATACCGGGAACCGAAATGGAGTTCCTTAGAAAGGATGGACAACGAATATTGATCTCCGTGCCGCAGCAGCCAGGACCGCTGCGATCATCGATGAAGCGGCCGGGAATAGATGTCCCTTTGGCAAAAAGTAAAAATAATCTTACAAAAATACCAAATGAAATACCGAGAACCGAAATGGAGTTCCTTAGAAAGGATGGACAACGAATATTGATCTCCGTGCCGCAGCAGCCAGGACCGCCGCGAACATCGAAGCGGCCGGGAATAGATGTCCCTTTGGCAAAAAGTAAAAATAATCTAACAAAAATACCAAATGAAATACCGAGAACCGAAATGGAGTTCCTTAGAAAGGATGGACAGCGAATCTTGATCTCCGTGCCGCAGCAGCCAGGACCGCCGCGATCATCGATGAAGCGGCCGGGAATAGAGGTCCCTTTGAAAAATGCTGCAAACAATCTAACTAAAATACCAAATAAAATACCGAGAATCGAAATGAGGTCGCTGTCGCACATTTGTGACGCACCATGCCTCCCGCCTCCGCCCCCACCCCGGCCACCATTTCCCTCATCAGTCCCACCAGTACCTCCGCCATCGATACCACCAGCGCTGCCATTGCTGCTGCCGCGAAGCCCGCCCTTGTCGATGAAGCATTCTGAGGGAGGCCCGCCCTTGTCGATGAACCAACCTGAGAGAGGCCCGCCCTTGTCGATGAAGCAACCTGAAGGAGGCCCTTTGGCAAAGAAATCGGAAAAACTTACAACACAATTGCAACTTCATAAAAAAGCGAATATTTTGGCACGTGCTTATAAACTAGGAACGTGTGAATGTTTAAACGAATGTCAATTAAAAATTGGTACTGAGCAGCAACGTCAAATATGTAGAAAATTCTACAATCTCTGTAGCTTTAAAAAGCAATCGTTGTTTTTAAAAAAAATGTTAATTGTATACATTCGGGTTTTGCAGTCCCCTCGAGATCGAAAAATATACGGTTTTAAATATTATATTCGTAATCTAAAAGAGGGTAAAAAAATAAGGGTTTGCAAAAGGTTTTTTAAAAACACTTTTGCCCTCTCAGAAAATAGATTAGTTAGTATTAAACAACTTAAAAATATACGTGGTAGTGTCCGATGGACACGTTACATAGGTAAAGATTTATTTGTTCCACTAACTTAACTGGTTGTTTCACGTTTCATGAACAGTGTAATCTGCATCTATCGTCCCGAAGCCATGCGTACAAACTTATCGTGCTAATGCAGTGTTCATATAAGCGTTTTCGTAATTGTAAACGAATAATATTGCTCACAGATTGCCAATCCACAGCTGTTTTGACTGACCAAGAGATTCCTCAAAACTTGTCAAACAGATGATTCAGGACGATTTTCTCATTGGAGCATAGTGTGCTAACAATGAGGGCTACCGTTTTTTTGCTCACCAGTTGGCGCCACTGTGTGTAGTGGAGCTCTCAAAGTTTGTAATTACGGGCGTGAAACAAATTTTTACATTTACCCTGCGTTCCGAGTTGGGAAATAATCGATGTGAGCGTGCTTAAACCCGTCCCGAATTAGCGTGAGCGCGATAACGATGTCCCGTGAATCGTCATAGATGACGTCATGACATGCGACATCCAACCCTTTTTAGGGAGCTAAAACTGATGTGCTAAACTCTAAACTTGTGATGGCCGATAATGATTGGTAAGATCTACCTTAGAGTGTATCACGGCATTGAGCAAAGCTTCGTGAAGACAGCAAGCAAGCATAAACTTAATCATTAAGGCACTGAAAATAGAGATCTCCAGCAAACTATCGATATTTCACAAGAAGTATCCTATCACATTTTCTCGGTAACTGTTTTTAAACCGATAATTTTTGGTATGACCGATATTTTTTGTTCAAGTATTGTCTCTGACTTTTTTTTAAGGCCGTTCGCTTCTCTCTTATTCTATAGACATACTATACAGCTTATACTTATTGTCTGAGTCGATTGGTCATAAACGTCAGTAACAATAGGAATGTGCCAACGATTTGCGAAATATCGATAGTTTACTTTATCTCTTTACTAATATGTTTATACAAACATTCGTAATGTCTAAGCAACATGCAGTGGAGGGGCTTATGCGCGGCCTGTGAAGCATACTTTGTAATCCTCTATAATGGGAGATCTTTTCTTAAAGAGAGTGCACCTGTGTTTGCGCACACTTTTCCACAATATTGTTTTCTTCTTACGTATTTGGCTAGTCTCCATGACCGAAATTCGGTCGGAAGGATATTATATAAATTTAATTTGTTTTATTTGATTTGACACATCAAATCAAGCTTACTATTTAAAATGTATAAAATCAATGTAATTGTCTTCTTCCTACAAGTAAAAAATTGGATCGTTACAATTCATCGATATCCACTTGCCACTATTTATGCGGTAGCGGAGTGCGAGTGGGAGAGATAAAAAAAAGATATGATATGACCAGACGACTCCGGCCATACTAAATTTAAGGTAGTATTAACAACTTAGTAGCGAACAGGCTTCCAGTTCAACTGGATGCGACTGTAAGAGGCTATTCAGATATAAGCGATATCACTGTCGCGCTCAAAGACTACAATATGATGCTGTATAAGTCGCGCTCGGTAGCGACACTGGTCCGCCTTCTGGTTAATCACTTTGGATCAGTATCGCTTCCGAACACGACAGCGATATCGCTTACCGATTCGGTATCGCCACCGAGCGAGACAGCGTCCAGCGATATCGCTTAAATCTGTATTTTAAGTATTTGTACTGGGAGCGAATGAAAATATTTTATGCCAAGCGAATTATACATGAATGATGAATTTAATGATAATAGGGTATTTGACCATTTTTTCTTCGATTTCTCGAAGCTATGAGAATACAGTTATAGAATACACTATGTGTTGGATCATTCGGTTCCCTACAAAATGGTTGAGCTGGATGGTGCTGATCCACGCGTCATGTTCGTGTACGGGCGCCGTCGGTTGAGACTGGTCATCTCTTAAGGGGCTTACAAGAGCTAAATGCAAGTTTTACAAACAATAAAAGTATATGATCGACTACAGTAAACAAAATCAGAAAAATATATGATATTCTTCAGGATATATGCTAGATAGATAGTGTGCTGAAAACATGATTCAACTAATTTGATACGATAGAAAAAAATCATGAAGATACCTCTAAAAATTTTCTTTTTACAATAAAATCCATAGTAATATACATACAATCATTCTGATTTTTTGTCAGAATATTCTACAAGCAACATACTAAAATGATAGTGTTTTAATTTTTTAATCCAAACAATAGATTCTTTGTAAATCCCATATTCATATTTCCGAACATAATACGTGCGTATGTGTGCGTGAACGCCCGTGTTGCGACACTGCCGGCCGAGGCCTGATGCTAAACGGACGTGTCGCTCTTTTCGCCGCATTATTTCCACCAAGATTGTTATGTTTTTGTAAAGTTTTATATATAAATTCATTGTTTATTATTATTTGCATAATCTTCTTTCCGTAAATATTTTTTTTCGTGTAAATATAAAATACTTTTAAGTTAAAATAGCGTAATAATTTGTTATCAATTATCATTTGGAAATATGGGAAATAAAGTGAAAAATTCCGTTCAAAAAATTCCGAACGAAATTAAAAAGTGAGCATTTTATTATTTACTGAATATTTATTTTTTTAACAAAAAAACTATGAATTTGGAAACGTCTAAGTGAGTCGCATTTGTGCATAAGGTCAATTTTTTCGATCTCACGTACAACTGTTACATTAGCGTATTTGATCGATGTGTAGATTTGTATTCAAAAGTCCGCGGGTTCAATTCCCAGGGATACAAAGTTGGATTTTCTTTTTTAAATTTTATTTAAATGTATTTTGAATTTTTATATATTATTTATTATTTTTTTTAATAAAATTACCAAAAAAAAAACGTCAACAATGTAATTATCTTTCACAGGAGAAAGAAAGTTGAAAATATCAACACGGAAGTTTTTTCTAACGCGTAAGTAATGTGAGCGTAATGTGACGGCGCGGCGGCGGCCGGCGCGCGGCGAGTTTAGATAAGATCTATCAAAACTCGCCGCCGAAGCGCGCCGCTGCGGCCGCGGCGCGCGCCGTTTGCAAGGGTTCATGTCTACAAATCCAAGGGCAACCAAACCAATACAGCGCAGCGGCACCGCGGCCGCGGCACAGTATATTATCTATACATTATTGTGACTCAGCTCTGTTCTAGACACGGATATCTATGGTTCTAGAAATAATTACCTACAGCCGCGCGGTACGTAAACACGCGATAGCCCTTCCCGCCTACAGTATTTTAATTTCATCAACCTACATATTTGACTTTCCTTAAAGTTTTGTGATTATATAGGTTTTTTTTTTTAACCGACTTCTGAAAAGGAGGAGTGGGTACGTATTTGAATATCGAAAATTAAAATATCGACTGTTAAAATATCGATGTTCAAAACATCGAAAATTTAAATATCGATTGTATCAAAATGTCGAAAATTGTTATACCTACGCTTAAAACGTCGAAGATTGAAATGTCGAGTGATTAAAATTTCGAATGATTCAAAATATCGAATGACATTATGCCTAAGTTCAAAATATCAACATTTAATACATCGAAGTTCATAATATCTACGTTACGTTACGTTTGGGTTTTTATTATGTAAAAATAATTAAAGTACCTACATTACATGAGGTTTTCCTTGTTTTTTTTTGTAACCCACCTAGTAACTGATTTCCATCTAGCAAGCATGCAGCAATCATGCAACATGCAAGCAAGCATGGCTTCTGTCACGGCTCCGGCGCTGCAGGGCTCCGGCAGTCCCACGCGAGCTTAACGTCGCAGATGGTCTAAACGCCCACCACCGCAGCTTCGGCTTGTTGGCCGGCTTCGCCGGCCAGCCTCAGCTGCGGCGGCGGGTGTTAAAACCACCTGCTCCTCAGCTCGCGGGCTGCCTCGCCCCTCCGCGACTACGCGATTCTAAATTACACTCTAGGGGTAGGGCAGACAAGACTACGTGGAGTCGGTTTTGCAGCGATACGTTTCTGTCACTAACTTTAGTAGCACAACCTGCACAACATATTGACTTTCAAGAAAATATTTTAATTTAAATAATACCTTCACGATTGGTGCTTGTACACTGGACACTGATTTTCATGGATAAAATAGGTCGAAATTGTTCCAAAACCGAATTGGGGCACCCCGAATTTACGTAGTCTTTTGGCTGTTACCCCTAGAGTGTATATAAAAATCCGGAGGCGCGAAGGGAGGGCAACCCCCGCCCGCTGTAACAAAGCATAGGCACACGTGGGAACCGTAGCGGCTGAGGCTGGTCGCCGGAGGCGACCAGCAAGCCGAAGCTGCGGAGGTGAACATGGGTGCCTATCCTTTGTTACGCAAGGGCGAAGGGGTTGCACTTCCCGTAGCGCCGGAGACGTTGCAGAAGCAACCTTTTTCCACTCATACTACTTATATCAGTTCGATATTTTAACTTGTACGTATTTTTAGGGTGAATTAATGAATGTATTAAATGTTGAAAATTAACCCATTTTTACACGTAGGTATATTAAAATTAACCCATCGATATTTAGGACGTTCGATAATCTGTATTTCGATATTTAGATCTTTCGATGTAAATTTTGTAGATATTTAGATTTTAGATATATTGGACGTAGGATATTTAACCATTCGATAATATAAACTTTCGATATTTTAATTTTCGGTTATATGATCGTTCGATATTTCCATTTTCGATGTTTCGAACATCGATATTTTAACAGTCGGTATTTTAATCTTCGATATTCAAATACGTACTCGGAGGAGTTTCTTAATTGGGATGTTTCTATTTTTTTTATGTATGTTCGAGGGCATAACTCCGCCATATGTATGTATTGTTTACGCAATCACACAACATAACATCACGCCTGTACCCTTTAAAGGGGTAGGCAGATGTGTTCAATAGGTAGCTTCCTGTCACTGATATTAACATAGCAACTATAGTGTTATATGAAATTGTGTGGGGTAGGTTCAAATAAAAAGTGAAAAATAAAAACTTTTTTACAAAAAAAAACAACCGACTTCCAAAAAAACCATACCAAAGTGAAAAATAACTTTAATTTCGGAAGTGGATGTCAAAAAACGAAAATGCAGAACATTTTCGTTTTTTGACATCCACTTCCGAAATTAAAGTTATTTTTCACTTTGGTATGGTTTTTTTGGAAGTCGGTTGTTTTTTTTTGGAAAAAAGTTTTTTTATAAAAAAAATGAAACACGTTGTGAATGAAATAGGAAGAGTTCAATAAAAATACATGGTGTTTTTTGATCAGTAGGTATATTTAATAAAAATTAATCGTTTAAAAACATTAGAAAGACACGCTTTTATAAATGCACGTAAAAACAAAAAGAAACCTCATCGTGTTCAATCAAAGTCCATTACGTGGCATTTCTCACAAGTGCAAACACGACTATGATACGATATTCTATCATGGAATGCCAGTGCCTATCTTCCGGCTTCATCATTAGACCTTGAAAAGTAATCGTGGTCAAAGTTCATTACAAGACTTTTCTAAGAAATCCAAAACAGCTATTATACGATTTTCCATCATGAAGTTCCAGTTCGTATCTTCCGGCTCCATCATTAGATCAGTTCGACAGTACCATATTATTGTATTGTCATCAGAACTACATACAGCTGCCAATTTTCATTACGCTACGACCCTTGGAAGATGGTTAAATTAGTTACCTTAGAGTCCATTACATAGTTAGTTACATACAGGTCGACCTAATAAAAGCGTGTTAAAAATAACTTATTGACGAATTCAAACAACCAACAACAGCACAATATAGTCTCTTTTTGCCATATTAAGTAACTAAGTACTTGTACCTACTTATTTCAATGAATATTTGTCACAAATCGGACGCTTATTGCTTACAAAACCATCACACCGTCCGTTCGTCACTGCGGAGCATTTGAGACTGTTTGTTAACCGAGTGTAAACCGAACTCGAAGCGCGTAGTTATGACTCGCGTTCCGACCGTTTGTATGAAGATAGAATACTGTATAGATAAATATATCGTGGCGGCGGTGCGCGATTTAAAGAATAGCACCATCCCACACTTACCGTGGGTGTCGTAAAAGGCGATTAAGGGTCGTACCGGGGTCAGCGGGATTGTCCGAAAGGGTTACCGCTGGCCCGGAACATAAAGGGCTAAGGAAGGAACACGGGTGGGTTTTAGTCAGTAAGAGTCTGACACTCCCTTCCGCTCCACCCAGAGCGGGAGGGGTCATTTGATGATTTAACATCAGCAAAAAAAAAAAAAAAAGAGGGTCGTACCGGAGACTGGGCAGCAGCGTTCTCTATGCATTCCACCACCATACCATACTGCGATCTGGCAACCCGCCTGCGCCGCGTGGCGATTATGGCAAACCTCCCCCCCAAGAATTACAAGCACAAAAAACACTTGGCCCCTAGTACCCCGGCGGCCCGCCTACCCTTTGCTACAGTAGCGGCCAAGGCCACGGTGAGGCAAGGGGTGCTAAGAATCCCCGGAAGATCCAGCTACCACAATCACCGAAAACTGGACCTGGCAACATACATCACGCGTACACTCCGGACCGACGAGAAGATCACCGAACTCGAGGAAAAATTGAGCAGGTTATGATGGAGTATTATAGTGGGGTTGTCTATCTATGGGTTATCTGAAGTCCGAAGACACGAGACTCGACAATCCTTAAAATCCGGAAACTTTCTCTATGTCCGGGAGGGCAGTCCCATGTGGTGTCGGGTTTATCGTCCATAAGTCCCTTATGAACAACGTGGTGAAGCAGAAGATCGAGAGTGTATCGACCAGGGTGGCGTACCTTATACTCAGAATATCCGAAAGGTAAACGCTGAAGGTCGTACAGATTTGCGCCCCGACCTCGTCACGCCCTGAGGATGAGGTCGAGACCATGCATGAGAATATTTCCAGAGCCATGCATGGTTCTAAAACTCACTTTACCTTTGTCATGTGGGACTTTAACGCGAAACTGGGTAAACGAAACGATGATGAGCTGCGAGTGGGGCAATTTGGAGTTGGACGCCGGAACCACCGGAGCCACCTACTGTTCAGTTTTATGGAGAAAGAAGGCCTCTTTATGATGAATTCCTTATTCAGAAAACGTGAGCATAGAACGTGGAACTGGCAGAGCCCGGATGGTGCAACTAAAAATGAGATTGACTTCATTATGTCGACGAAGAAGTATGTATTCAATGATGTCTTCTCTGTGATAAACGCGGTGAAAACCGGACGTGATCACCGCATGGTAAGAGGCACATTGAACTTACATTTCAAGCTGGAAAGATCTCGACTGATGAAGTCTACGCTCCGCCCAGCACCGATCCAGGTCTAAAACCCCGAGAGCTTTCAACTCGGAACTTCAGAAACGTTTCGAATGCCTAGGGAGCTCCGTGGACGATTATAACGATTCGTTCGTGGAAACTGTCCATACAGAATTCAAAAAAAAGCTCAGAGGCGCGTGATTATCCTGCAGTCTTTAGATGATGCGATAAATTACCGGCAACTCAATAGACGGATCTCTAAGTCATTGAAAAGCGATCTTCGCCGCTTTAATACAGACCGTATTAAAGACGCGATAGAGCGAAATAAAGGCTCCAAAGTCTTTGCTAGAGATCTGCCTATTGGGCAGTGCTAGCTTACGAAACTGAAGACCGATGATGGAGGAATCGTATCCGTCAAACCTGAGCTGTTGAGAGAGATCGAGAGGTTCTATGGACAGTTATACACGTCAGCAAGTAACCCCGTTACGAATCCTGGCAAACGACCCAAGAGCTAGATTGACCCGACACTATACCGAATACATACCGGACGTCAGCCTGTACGAGATTAGGATTGTTCTGAAGCAGGTCAAAAACAACAAGGCGCCGGGTGATGACGGAATTACGGCCGAGCTCTTGAAGGCCGGCGGAAAACCCGTTCTTAAGGCCCTTCAAAAGCTTTTTGGTTCCGTCATACTCGAGGGTAAAACACCACAGGCATGGAACAGAGGTGTGGTGTTACTTTTCTTCAAGAAGGGCGACAATGCCCTTCTTAAGAATTATAGGCCCATCTCACTTCTGAGCCATGTCTACAAGCTATTTTCGAGAGTCATCACGAACCGTCTCGCGCGCAGATTTGACGACTTCCAGCCTTCCGAACAAGCCGGATTCCGGAAAGGCTTTAGCACCGTAGACCACATACATACGCGGGACAGGTTATACAGAAGACCGAAGAGTATAACCTGCCTCTCTGCTTAGCGTTTGTGGACTACGAGAAAGCCTTTGATTCGATCGAGACATGGGCTGTACTGCAGTCTCTTCAACGGTGCCAGATCGACTATCGGTACAGCGAGGTGCTGAAGTGTCTGGACGAAAACGCCACTGTGTTAGTCCGACTCCAGGATCAGACCTCGAAACCTATCCTTCTGCAACGAGGTGTGAGACAGGGAGACGTTATCTCTCAGAAACTGTTCACCGCTGCACTGGAGGACGTCTTCAAGGTTCTGGACTGAAAAGGGGCTGGCATTGCCATCAATGGCGAGTACATAACTCACATTCGGTTTGCCGACGATATCGTAGTCATGGCTGAGACTATGGAGGACCTCAGTACAATGCTTTTTATTGGCTGTCAAAGGACACTTCACTTCAACCACAGTGTCTTTTCCAGTTAATCCATCAGGCGATGCACTGCACCCAAGAAATATAGTTCTTGGTCTATAAATAAACCACATGGTCTAATGGTTATGTGTTCTTGTACAGTCAATTGTGCGAGGGCGGTTTTTTCATTTTATTGGCCATGGCATAAGGATTCTACGTGATCAATTTTTTTTCGGTAAAGTACTTATATCTTTTACTAAATTAGCACATGGTGTATTAGTACGCCTTTTTATAACCCTACCGAAATTGGATGCAGTCAATATTTTCTCATCTCAAGCCATTCTCCATTAGCACCATTCCATCGTTGCTCTTCATCAGTCATTTTTATTTTTTTTATGAAATCATCTTTCATTTTATCCAGTACTTCTAGGTATATCAGGCTTTCCACATGACCAAAGATTGTATAAACCTTCTACTATAGTTTTCTTTCACTTTCTCCAATCTTGTAGACGGACCGAAATAGTTTTTTAAACGAAAATGAAGATAAAAGCGAAAACAAAGAGAAAAGCGAAAGCAAAAATGAAGATAACGACAAAGAACAACGTAAAAATTATGAAGAAAATTATTCACAACAAATGGTTGGCATTTGTTGTTACGTCTACACGTTTCTTTAGGAACAAAAATAATTTTATAACAAGATCATGGGTGTAATATAAACGTGTAATTGTAAACATGAAGAAAAGTAATTAAAAAAAATTAAACCGAATTCAAAAAGAAATGAACTCAAAATTATGAAATAAAATTTCGGAAGTCGGTGTCTTTGGATCTGTATTTTAGTTTTGGTTTTTTGCCATCAACTTCCGAAATTAAAGTTATTTCATAATATTTTGAGTTCATTTCTTTTTGAAGTAGGTTTAATTTTTTTAAATTAGGTACTTTTTTATTTCGTAATTTTTAGTTTTAACTAAACATTGGAATATTTGTTTGTAATAAGTAGGTAATAGTTTTGTTATAAATATTGCACTAGAATTTGACCAAGGTTTTGAGATGTTTTCCCTTTGACGTTACACCCGTAGCTCGTATCGTAAGCCAGGCCGTCACACTTACACGTATTAGTCTATATCTTGTATATTTGTTTCAATTGTATATTTGTTTGCAATTCCAATAATAGTACATAAGTGTCGAATTGATAACCTCCTTTTTTTTGAAGTCGGTAAAAAAAGCTTAAACTAAATGTGGTAGGTATAATGTAAACCTGAAAAATAGCTTAAAACTAAATGTGGTATAGTGTAAATTAAAAAAAAAACTCGTAAGTAACTAAATTTAGTTTTAGTCCGAAATTTTTTGAATATTTTTTTTTTAAATTTCATTGAATCAGTTTTATTTCAAAATCATCCACATCCTTAACTTTTACAAGTCACACTCAAAACAAATAAAACAAAACCTTTTTTACAAAAAAAAAACAACCGACTTCCAAAAAAAAACAGTACAAAGCCAGAACCAACGACACCAACTTCCGAAATTAAAGTTATTTTTCACTTTGTGGTGTTTTTTTTTTGAAGTCGGTTTTTTTTTGGAAAAAGTTTTTATTTTTCACTTTTTAGTCCCTACCTACCCCACACAAATTCATACAACACTACTTGCTATGTGAATATCAGTGACAGGAAGCTATTGAACACATCTGCCTACCCCTTTAAAGGGTACAGGCGTGATGTTATGTTGTGTGATTGTGTAAACATACAAAGGTGATAGCAGCGCGTGGTTGATTTTCTGGCATTTGTTGTCTGTCTCCGAAACTCATCACCAGATCTTTACGAAATATAAATGCAACCATTTCGGAATAAGCCTCTTTCGAATAAAAAAAGAATTTTGAAAATCCGTCTATACGGAAGTCGTCTTTAGAGGACCGGAGCATTCATAAAAAAAAAACATCCGAATTGAGAACCTCTTCCTTTTTATTAGAAGTCGGTTAGGTAATCATTTTGTTGTCATAACTACTTGTTTCCGCGCCATCTATTGGAATACACGGGCGTAATCTCGCAAAACCATTACTTCTAAATTTCATGTATGCTTTAAGTCATAATTGTTATGGGCGTTGTCGTTAGATGGCGTTCGCGTCGATTGTGTATATGTGTGCTTGCGTTTCTCAAGGACACTTAGCTCTTGTAGTCCTCTTAACTGCCATGGCTTATTTTTAATCTTATGTCTTGAATTGTTTCTTCATTTCTGTCTTTTTTACATTGTTCTCACATATAGAAGCAACAAGAATAATGTACCCAGGATTTTGTAATATCTTGATTTAAAAGAGTGTCCATGGAGTTTCTTGCCCGTTCTTCTCCATAGAGATCTACGCTTTGGAATGGGCAACTAACTTCAACTTTCTGACTAACTGACAGACTATTTAATTTTGACAATTCAAAAGTGCCTGTACAAGGTTTAATTGAAATAAATGATTTGAGTTTGACAGATAAGCTATACGAACAAATAATAGTTACATAGCTTAAAAGACTGCTAGACAGTGACGACACCATAGTAATTATACTCAAACGCCAACGCCATAAGTAGTTACGCGCCATTTCAGTACAACGACTGTTTCGCACGACGAAGGTAAAAAGAACAACTTCATCTAAAGCGTTTAGTTTCTCTATATTTCCACCGTGCTAGGGTTCCGTACCTCAAAAGGAAATAAATAAAAAACTGACCACGACTGTTATATCTCATAAAAACTGAGGAAAGTTTTCAGTATAAATGTCGATAGTTATATCTGATAAAAACTGAGGAAAGTTTTCAATATGAATGTTGATAGCTATAAGAGTAGGGGAAGACCAAAGAAACGATGGATGGAATGTGTGAATGATGATATGGTTAAAAAGGGGGTGACTACCGAGATGACTACTAATAGAGAAGTGTGGAAGAAAAAGACATGTTGTGCCGACCCCAAATAAATTGGGATAAGGGCAGGAGAATGATGATGATCTCATTAAAACAATTTTTACCCACTTAAAAAAGAAAGAGGTTCTCAATTCGTCTGTATAAAATTATATTTTTTATTTGCAATTACAAACTTACATTCGGCAGCTGAAGCATCGACAATTATGTATTGTAAACCGATGCATAGGAGTTTTTAGGGTTCCGTAGCCAAATGGCAAAAACAGAACCCTTATGGATTCGTCATGTCTGTCTGTCTGTCCGTCCGTATGCTAAATGATGGGTACGATCCCATACTTAGAACTGAAACTCAAATTTTTTTTTTCATCAATCCCATCTATGGATAGGTCTTCAAAAATGATATTGAGGTTTCTAATATCATTTTTTTTTAAACAGAATAGTTTGCGCGTGAGACACTTCCAAAGTGGTAAAATGTGTCGCCCCCCCCCCCTGTAACTTCTAAAATAAGAGAATGATAAAACTAAAGAAAGTATATGATGTAAATTATCATGTAAACTTCCACCGAAAATTGGTTCGAACGAGATCTAGTAAGTAGCTCGCCGGTGAAAATTTAAAAACATAATGATGGTACGGAACCCTCGGTGCGCGAGTCCGACTCGCTCTTGCCAGGTTTTTTTTTCACTGCAAAGTTTGCTTTGTCCTATACCTTTTCGTAAATAGAGTCAAAGTCTAATCATTTTAGTCAAATTCATAAAATTGTGCGAGCCCGACTCACTTGGTCAGGTTTTTTTTTTTACAAATTTTTTTTCTTCTGTATTCTCACAGGCCTCCTCTCTTCGAGAGGGAGTGGGCTGTAATCCACCGCGCGGGCCCAGTGCGGGTTGGTTGGTTCTTCTGTAAAATGACAATTATTCCTGTCTTTTTAAAATAATATTACAGTCAAATACCCTATCATTTAGGAGTGTATTTATGTGTGCGTGTGTTTGTGTATTAAAATATGTGCCAAACTTAATTATAACGGAAAAGTATTCTTGTCTAGTCAATTTATTTTACGCTTATCCATACAAAACAATGTACCTTATAGATATTTTTCACTATGGTTTGACCAATTAAAAATAAAACAGTATTGAGATTTTAATATTAATAATTGTGGACTATTTGTAATAATTTTGTAAGTATAGATTTCTAAAATTATATTTTTTATTTCAAAGAAATAATTATGTAGAATTACAGATTACCTACTAGGTAAAATAATGTACCTACATTAAATTAAGAAAGTACTAAAATATTGAATCATTTTAAAATACAATAATAATTGTATTTTAAAAATGAAATCTAGATGTATTTCGTCTATCTTAGGCTCGCATTACAACTCACTAAATATGATTTCTCACTATTCAGTGTTCCATTGTGTTCCTTTTTTTTTTCGTCTTTACATTACGCTTTTAACGTTCTGCATCGTTCTCACATGCATATTTTTTAACATGAATGATGTAAACAAGACTTTGTAACCATATTATTTAAAAGAGTGTCCATGGAGTTTCTTGCCCGTTCTTCTCCATAGGTACCTACGCTTTGGAATGGGCAACTAGCTTCATCTTTCTGACTGACCGACCCCTTGACAATTCAAAAGTGCCTGTAATTGGTTTAATTGAAATAAATGCTTTGAGTTTGAGATTGTAAGTAGGTACACAATGTCTTTTGGATTCAGATAGTGATACTGAAACCTACAGAGCATTAAATTGCATAGGTTCATCCACTACACATGCTTTGCACATGTGCGTGTGTGGAGTGGAAGGGCGCGTAATTTATACAAATACAATTTATTTGAGAGCAATGGCGGCCTAGTGTTAACGGCCGCGACTTACAAGTTGTAGGTCGTAGGTTCGAAGCCAGACAGGCGCTTTACTTTGTGTAAATTATTTCATCACCACTGCTCTCACTGAAGGTAAACATTGTGAGGAAACCGGCATGTCTTAAAAACAATTTAAAAATTCAAAGACATGTGACATCTACCAACCTGCACTGGGCCCGCATGGTGGATTACGGCCCACACTACCTGTGCTCACCCTCCCTGAGGAGGCCTGTGTCCCAGCAGTGGGAACATTGTAGGCTGATGCAATTTATTTCTTTTATAAGTTTTTTAACTATACATCTAATGATAGTTCTTTAATATATATTTAGAGAGATGTCATGCGAGCAGAACTTAGCTTATTACAGCACCGGACACGAGGCCAGTGTGCGAATTCTTCTTACTGACTTACTCACCGAACTGTCTTCTTCCAATGTATTCGTGTACGACCTAAGGGACTGCACTGTCAACAGAAGTAACTCGCCAATTTGCCTCGTGTTCGAAGCCCACTAAGCGCCAAATCGAGCTTGTTTTAGGAAAAAAAAAACTAATAACAATTTTAACATTGTAATAAAATCTTTTACTTTTATAAGAAGTCCATTCTTATAAAAGTAAAAGATTGTATGTATCCGCCTCGGTTATTATGAAGAATAAATTTTGCTAGATATAAGCTGTCTCTGTGAATGTGTGATGTATTAAAAAGCATTTTTTTGTGTACTCGCACATTTTCTTCACCTCATTTTTTTTTTTGCAAAATTTCTGTGCTCCCTCAATTATTTTTTAGTAGTTGGGTTTATGGTTAAAATATTACCAGATTCTTGAAGATTTAGTCCAGGCAGGGACGGGCGCGTTTTTTCTGCGCCATATTTTTCGCGCACTGGATTTTCAACGCACTGCTTAATGCCGAGAGTTGAAAATCCAGTGCGCGATAAAATCCCAACGCGATACTTATACGTCCGTGCGAACGTGGCAGGGTACTAACCAGGAGTACTCATCCATCTTACTATAATATACATGGCTTTGCCCTACTTACATAATAGGTGACAGAGCAAGTTATCTCAACAGAATCGGTGTTATTACAGAACAAGGTTTCTCCATCGAACCAGGTTTTGCATTTCAAACTTTAGTCCGAAAAAAAAAATATTACAAAAAATGGCTTTCGTACTAGGACGGTCAGGTTCGTGTCAGTTTATCAAGAACCACAACATAAATCTTATTACAAAAATTGACTTCGAACCTGGTCCGTAAACAAATTTTGTTAAGTAATAAGTCCGATTGAGTTTCAACCTCTCTTTGGCGTCAATGCGATGATATGATAACTATCGTAAGTCCCTAAACCCTAGGAATGGTATTTCGATATTATAAGTTCTATATGCGTGTAGTGTACTTATGCGACAAAATATCCTAAATTTCTTAGACTAAACTGTGTGACACATTTGTAACAGAATCATTATGAGTGTCTAATCACCCTCTTCTCTTGCAGACGGCACTCTTAGGATACAAAGTAAAAAAAAGAAAAAATACAAGAAGAAACCACCGAAGCCCGCGCGACCAAAGCCCGGACAAGTCGTGATCGCGACCGCGCTCGACGGCTCGCCGATATTCTGCTGTCCCGAATGCCAGATGGCGTATCCTGAGAAAGAGCAGTTGGAGATCCATCTTATTGTGCATAAGATTGAGAGGCGGTTCATCTGTGGAATCTGTGGCGCTGGGTAAGTTCACGCTTTATAATTTTCAACTCTGTTTAATTAGGGTAAACGACGGTTTATGAGATAAGGCGGCATTGTTATCAGCGCACAACTTAGGCGCCTTCTCCACGGGTGATAGAATCGCGGTGATAGTCACGTCGTGCCATCAAATTATCGCCGCGACGATCTCGCCATGTGGAGTTTGATTAATAGAGTTTCTATTGAATTTTTTGGTTCGGCGAGATTTATATCACCGTGATTCTCTCGTCCGTGGAGATAGCGCCTAAGAGCTTTTGTCCACCGCCACCGTCAACGGGCCGTCAACGAGAACGAGATGACGGCACCAAAGTAGCGATACAGCGATACGTACATTTACTACGGCCGCGTGTCCACCGCAATGCGTCTCCGGTACGTCACCCTAGGTTCGAATAATCTCGTTTCTCGTTGACGTCCCGTTGACGGCGGCGGGTAGACAAACGGTATAATGATTGTAAAACAATCGGCTATCGTAATCGAACACCATCAGTCTGCCTCATTCCTTTTGTGTAATAAACATTTGAGATTGTCTCGGTATGTAGAGTTTGCTTACCAACCAGAAATGGATCTTTACACATTCTGTCACAATAATTAATTGTTTTAATGTTTTATTTTCCTTTGGCCAGTTTAAAGCGCAAGGAGCACTTAGAGCGCCACAAGTTGGGCCACAACCCGGAGCGGCCGTACGTGTGCGGCGTGTGTCGCAAGGGCTTCAAGCGACGCGAGCACCTCAACCTGCACACCGTCATACACTCGGGGGTCAAGACTGAGATGTGCACAGAGTGCGGGAAAGGTAACGTAAAACTACAGCTATGTTAACTCCTTACAGTCGGTTTTCGAAGAGCTGGGAAAGGTGCTGCCATTATAGAAGACAGTGAAAAGAGAAATGTCGAAGTTAATGGAGGAAACCTTTGCCTAACACTGCTATCCGCACGTATCCCACTCCACTGCTAGGGTAGCAGTGGGATACGGGCGGACAGGGGAAACTAGAATCAATTATATTTTATTTATTGTAAATTTTGACTTTCAAAAGTGAATTTTATGTGCCTATTTGAAATAAATGCTTTGACTTTGATAGTACAGATGGTTGATGAAAAGAATTAGTATTAAATGCCCATTTTAGGTACATCAGTGGCCTCTCGATTAATATAAAACATTCACCAAAGGCCTGTGTGTTGAATTTCCGGCTTCAAAAGAGTATTGGTGCTCCTACCTTAATATAAAACTGAAGTCGTTTTCTGACCTTTTGTCAGAAAACGTAGAAAATAACTAATAATAACTCGATTAAAACATATTCATTTTTCAACTAAGGTTGATGTTAAATGACCTAGTTTTGTTGTGTTAATATTGTGACACGTCAAATGAACCAAGATTTTTTATTTCTTACAGGTTTCTACCGTAAAGACCACCTCCGTAAACACACGAGGTCGCACGAAAGTAAACGAGCTCGCGACGAAGCGGCCGGAGATAGCTCGCCGGCGCCCGCGCAGCCTTCCAGCGGGAATAACAACCTCATGCCCGAGATTACTATACACGTTAGTTCTACCTGACTTATATCTTGTAATAGATGAATTATATCGTATGTATCGTGTTTACACCTAATCTGCGTTCGCGATTTATTTGCCAAAAATGTAAACAAATGTGAATTAATCGAAAAATAACTTTAATTCCTTCACAATAAAGTTCAGTTTGCGCTACGACTTCAAACATTTTTATAACTTTTTCGATAGTGCTAGTCACTCTGAAATCAACTTAATTGTCATTGAAATAAAGTTGATATTTGTTTAACTTGAAATAGGTTGGGGGTGTGCAGCACTGCGCACTTTTACTATAGTTATATGTGCATGCTGTGGTCTCCTGTAATTGAAGGAGCACACGTAAAAGAACCTTTTTAGGGTTCCGTACCAAAATGGTAAAAAGGAACCCTTATGGTGAGACTCGGTCTGTCTGTCTGTCCGTCTGTCACAGCTGGATATCTCAAGAACTATTAATGCTATCAATTTGAAATTTAGAATAGTCTTAGATGACGTTTGCCCAACTATTTTGCAAATAAAAAATATATTATTTTTTTGCAACAGGGACTGGATGGTGGTCTTAAAAAATCGAAGTGGGGCTACTTGAGCATGTGGGATAATACATGAAAGAGCGCGGTTTGCAAATTCTCAAATATTTTTCCTTTATTTTTTAGGCTGCATAGTTTTCGACTTTTGATGAAAAATGTAAAAAAAAAATCCGTTCCCCCCCCTTATCTCCGAAGTTTGCATAGAGAAAAATCTGAAATTATTCTATGCGACAGAAAATTATGTAAAGATTACAGGAAAAATAAAACGATGACTCTAAATAACACACTTTTTAGAAATTACTAAAATTACATTAGCTCTACTATCGGTCAAGAGATGGCGCTGACCTAAAACTAAAATATTCTACACCGTAGAGTTAAAATTATATAGGCCTCGCCGATGAAAATTTAAAAACATTTCACGTTTCACAATACGGAACCCTCGGTGCGCGAGTCCGACTTGCTGTTGACCGGTTTTTTATTATTGTTTTATATTATATATCTGTATCCTTTGTTGGAGATCCTCAATAAATAAATAAATCAGAATGGACGAGAAGTCAGCTCAGTGGCGTACTATTCCAGAGGCTATGTCGGAGTAGAAGGTAGAAGCGACTCCACTACTGTATGCACTAAGTACTCTGATCATCATTTTTATTTTTGCAAGTACATAGGTACAGGCCTTTGCCCAGCAGTGGGACAGAACAGGCTAACAAAAAAAAAAAGTACATAGGTTTGTACAAATAAATAACATATTTTAAAACTAGACGAGGTCGGTGTAGGCTGGTTATGAGATCGGGGTTTCCTATCTGACTACTCTGTCAGTAAAGACCGAAACAAACTCAGAGGTCACAGTCTCTTTTAAAGTCCAGATATAATCTTGGTCAGATCATGTGAAACCCAAGTAGAAAAACGCTGAAATGGTATTTTGAGGAAAGAACCAAATAGATTTGAGTGGACATGTCCAGTCAGATGTTCAAAGAAAGTCAGATTATGTTGACGACATTTCTATTAAGTTTAAGCGAGTCTCATACAAAAGTTAATTTTTTCGCCATTAAATCGCTTTAGCTGCGACTGCTGCAAAATCAACCCCATTTTCTTTAGCCAAAATGACCTGCCTAGTCGGAGGATTTTCGATTTCCACACATACTTACTCCATTGTAAATTATTTTCTATCATAATACTTATTCCCTTTCCGCAGATACCAACAAGCTCCAACTCCCAAATGCCAGTGCAGATCAACATCCCGCAGCACGTGGTATCTTCTCTGGCCGCCAGTCAGCAACAAGCCGTAGAAAACGCACAAAGCACGCTCGATGCGTTGCTCGCGCAGCACTCGTGACGTCATAGCGTGCACGACGCACGAATCGTACGACGCCTTGGTGAACGGTTGTAGGAATAAGGAAGATTGAGAACAGAGAAAGTAAGGTTTTTAATGTATCTGCGTGCGACAAATGCTTTACATTTCCAGGATAATTTGACCTCTCGTTGTACGGACAGCAGCCTGCATAATATACAATCCGAGGTCAACTTATTTTAGAAATGTTAAGCTTTGTCGTCCTTGTCTACAATACTCGTCACGGATGTGTCTGAAGTTAGCTGCGGTTAGTCTAACTCTGTAATTTTTTTCTGAAATTAATTTAATATTTAGGAAATTGGGTGTCATACAAAAAAAAACGCACCAGTTATTAGCATTTCCTCCTTCTTTTCTTAAAGTCGGTTCAAAATGCACAAATACAATACGCTGCTAACTTCACAGACAAGATCAGTGGGGAGTATTGTATGCGCAAACATAATTCATTACGATGTAATGTTACGTACGTTGTGGTACGTACACTTATAATCTGTACATCAACGTGTATCTTCCTGGTTTCTATGATCTTTTTACGCACAAATGAAACCACGCAGTACAACCTGGACAGTACGGGAATAAGGTGCATGTATGTTAACGACTAGAGGCCTTATCTAGTCACTCTTCTATCATCTATAGTAAACTCTATGTCACCGCACTCCCGCGCTTTCACGATGGTACAGTCAACCTCGTAATTGCAAAACCCCTTTTGACAAAAACCTCCAGTAAATTGGAACTTCATTATGGTTGAAACTATCTAACTGTCACATTGATCTTAAAGCAAAAATAGACCTTGAAGGTTTTATGACGTGAAAGTGACATTCGACCTTACAGCGTTTGTCCACTGCCACCGTCAACGGGACGTCAACGAGAAACGAGATTATTCTAACCGAGCGTGACGTTCCGTCCGACCCGTTGACGTGGCGGTGGACAAACGGCCTTAGGCAAAGCAATTATGAAGTCGACGAAATTTGTTACGTCACCAAGAGCTCGTACAGTGATGTCTCCTTGTCAATCTCATGATTCTCAGGTCATTGCAGAGTAAACTCATGACAATAAGTAAGACGATGGCTATGTATGCAAGTTGGTCTGTCTGTTCGGACGTGTTCGCTATGTTTAGTATGATTTTATGACAGGTGCATTAGTTACAAGCTTTAGAAAGTGTTTCGCTTCTGTGGTAGCACTAAAGCACTAGATTAGATTTAAAAAACTGTCGCAAATGACGTGGTTTTGCGTTGAAAACTGATACAGAGCTGGACTCTGAGCTAGCCATTCCGAACTCAGGCCAATCTGCCCAAAATTAACATATCGATGCCAGAAAATAATTAAAAAACTAGCATTGACCTGTCAGTATTTGATCTAACTTTATAAAATGAATGAAGTGAGTGTAAAAGCTATTGGGATTAAATGAAGGGCGATAATGATTGTTGCTGGTTGTGATTTGTATGGAGCCATCAAACAATACGTCAGTTACTTAACAATTACAGGGTAAGACAGTCGTAATTTGAAATATAAGCCCAAAATGCACTGCCGAATTATAGCTAAAGCGTTGTTTGTAAAAAGTTAATGTAAAAACTTTGAGAAATGTCGCGATATTTGATACGGATTGAACTAAAAATGAGTTTTTCTTGAACTAAAGTCGTTTTAGACTTATCATTATTTGACTGTATACGCCAACGTTCGTCGCAGTCGCGGTCATAAACTGAGGGAGCGAGATGACACGAGACTCGGTATAATTTTTTTGAGATATCAACTAAAGTCCCGTTTTAAGACCACAACTGTCGCGAATCTTGACGTTTAGTATAGCACCTTATTTAATTTGAATAATTCATATTATATACTCAAATTGTTATCTTCAGTTTTATCACATTCGTATCAAATATTGCCATTTTCCAACTCTACGAAGTCGTGGCCTTGTAAAGAGTCTATAGAAATTAACCTAACATGGTAAATATTGCGCTCCATGAAGAGACTAGTATAAGAGTCGTGTAAAGAAATGCGTTGTTTGTAAGGGAAAATTAGATTAGATGCAAAACTCGAACCAGCTTAGTTTTGTTGAAAGGAAAACATGTGATGAAAAGCTTCAAGCATAATGTTTTGTATAATGTGGATACATATCACGTAATTTATTTTGATAATGACATACCATGACATGACATTTCTCATTCCGAAAAGCGCTGCACAATGTAAAATAAAGCGCTGAGCTTTTTGCTCTTAATATGAAAAATCAACCGTGATTCCATTCGGCAAATGGTTCATCGAAATAAGTACATATTTGTGGTAGGTTGTTAAATGATGAAGATATAGATAATAGTTTCCATAATCCATAAAAGCCTGTAGTTTCAACCACTAAAAATAGGTCTTAAAGTCATGTCACCAAATGTACGCACGACGACATATCAAGCTGTACTTTTCCAGTATAAACCGACTTCTCATTATACAAAAAGCCTATAGGCAATGAGAGGTCGAAATTGCTGTATAGCTTGGTATGTCATCGTGTGGACGCGGATACTGGTTACCTTGATAATATTCTAGGTAACCTTAAAAACGTTTTACTATTCTCCGTAGGAGACTACAAGGCTCATTATAATAGCATAGTTTCTAGATATATTCCAGACTTTCAATGTTTTCTTTCATTAATTTTCAAGAAGTTTCAGTACTACACAAGATGTTCTCAAATGCCTGGTTTCCCGTTTGATTTCAACAAAATACGTAGCGGATAATACAAATCATTGTAAATATCATCGTCACTGTGATATTTATACCATTACCCGCTTTCTGACGCATTCTCGTTACCTTTCATGTGCTTATTTTGTATACAAACTTTTTCTATTTCCATCGAATTGTGATATTTATTTTTGGTCCGTCTGTTGGAGTATGCTGGGATTATTACTGCTTGAAAATAAATCATTACAGACCTATGACCTTCGTGAAGATGATCATTTGGAAATTGAATTTCATATTGTTGTTGTGCTATTTTAAGAAATCTCTAATATATTACGTGTGTAAAGTTTACCTGCCGGCCTACCACTTAATAATCCTAGCGACGCAATAGAACGGACTTGTTGAGCTGACTAAGTTCATCGCAAGTGTGTGGGAGTTTATATTTTGATTTTTATGATTAAAAAACAAATAGTAAAAAAGGATAATATTTTATTTTAGCCTGTGGTGTTCCGATGTTGACAAGGGCCTTTTCTGAACCGTCCTAAGTCTTCTATTGGTTTATATTTTTGGCTGTTTCTCCACTACTTTCTTACGTTCAAGAAAATTGTAATTGTATCACACATTTGCGAGAGTCATAATATAAAATTATTTTAAATTTAGGCTTTTCCACCACACGATATTAATATTATCAGCTTTAAAATAGGTGTAAATTATTTTCCAATTATATTTTTGTACTTAGTATTAAGTTTTTTGTAATGCATCACTACACTGGCATGTTTTGTATGTCTTAGCTTAGAACGCTGCTATTGCGAGTTCAAGGTGCTCTATGAACATAAATTAAGTTGCAAGTCTTTTCTGGACATCCAGGTGTCTTTGTTTTAAACAATATCATGGTGATTATGAAAATCAGAGTTCCCTATTTCTGGTAGCTAAATCAAGAGTATTTTAATTAATTCATGTAGTCTAATTCTTGCATTGGTTTTCTCAGTCTGTAATTAATATATAATAAATTGTATTTTTGTACATTTTGTTGATATTTAAGTCTCTATTTTTAATATACGTTGCGTAGTCTAGTTTGGTTCGTCATTCTAAATCTCAAAAATTTATTTAATTTTTTTTTTTAAATCTTTTTAGGCATATTGTGCGTACTTCGGTCGAAAACTTTACTTCTTATCTTATCTGTTATTATTGAAGATAACGTTAGGAGTTAACCAATTTAGAAGCGTATTTTTTTATTTGGTTTTAAATGAAATTAGTTGCAAGTATTATAAGATTAAGACATAGCGAATAGACCATTAACTTCAGTCCGGAGTTGTAAGTGTAAACTTTTGTATGAAACTTTTATTTATTAAGAAGACACCGTAAGATAAGATTAAAGAATAAAATCACTGATTTTGAAAAGTATTGGTTTTCATTTCACACCAGTCGTCTAACCATCATCAAGCTTTATTATCTTGATCTTTATTTCACGTATGCACACACACGGTGTAACTACGTATCATGATGGACTTATGGTAAGATTCAGCACATCGCCTCGCACAGCAATATCAATCTAACAAAATAAAATCAAATTTCAACATTTCTATCTAAATGACACCATTTAGATATAAATGTAGAAATTTTATTTTATTTTGTACACAATAAAGAGTATTCTAATCTAACCTTTATTCTTACCATATTTAGGCCCTTTTGCACCAAAAATCACTAAACACTTAGCGCTAAACGAATTTAAGTCATCGTTCTATTTCTGACAATCATTTGAAGATAGCAGAGATAGAGATGTTTTAAATATGATTAACGCTAAACGCATTTAGTGATTTGTGGTACAAACGTGCAGGAATGTATAAAACTCACCCCTACACAACAATGTGAAACTAGCTTTAACCTTTAATTGCCCGACTTCGTGCCCCCAGCGCCCGACACAATGAATCGAAAAATACCCCGAATCGAATGACACTTAGTCTAATTAAATAAAATTTGGTCGATATACGACCTTGGCGAAATGGACACGAAAATTGTCGGATTAATCGGTTAAAATGATTTTTTTTTAGTCTCGAAATTTTTACAGTGTGTTCTAACCATGAATATGAACAACTTTCACCATGGGACCAAAATCTGAAAAAAAAATCAACTGTATAATACAAATGTTCAAAGCCTACTGGACCAAAATATGAAAAGCAGTTTTTTTTTTCGTGATTCAGAGTGAGTTTTTCATATTCATGGGTAGAAGACCCTGTAAAAAATTCGAGACGGTAACAAAAATCATTAGTATATTTAGGCGCTCCGCAGACGGCAGTCATTTTGTCCGCAGATGACCGCGAGAGACATCATCCGACAAACATCGGCGGCGCGGTGTTTTTGCCCTCTATGTGCGTTGGTAGTACAGTCAACAGCAAAAGTAGATGATCAAAGTCAGAAATTCAATACTAATTAACGGAGTTCGCGTCAGAACTGTGTGGCGTCGAAGTGATTCAAAAGTATTCTACGTAGTAAGTATTCTAAGTAGTAGTACTTCGACGCCACACAGTTCTGACGCGAACTCCGTTCACTAGTATTGAATTTCTGATTTTTATCATCTACTTTTGCTGTTGACTGTACAGGATTCCCCTTGCACTGTCGTTCGCGGCCAAATTGAACGACCCGGCCCGCCCCGCCGTGTGTTTCGCGCCTTAGGTGAAAAACAATGAAATGACTCCCATATTTACACCACATATTTTGTTTGTAATGTGAGTCAGGTGCTCAGATCACAAACGATATGTGAAGAACTCAAAACACTGTAATTATTTAGGTATCCATGGAGAAGATATTTATTGTCCCTTTTTAATGAATCTGTAATGTACCACTGCCGGGCAACGGCCTCCCTTTTATGCTTCCTAATTAGTTTCAATTAGGGTGAAAGAATTGATTCGTCATGGATAATAAAAACATTACTTACAGCATCATCTTGTGCTCTTTTAGTCACAGTAGATGAGTAAAACAACATTTCATATTTATTAGTGTAATACTTAGTCTATCCAGCAGCATCACCGTTCCAGACGCGACGCCTCAACGCTGCCGCCCCGCTGCTGTCCGATCTTCAGCGCAACAAATGTCCAATACTGAGTATGAGACTCCACAACAAATACACTCTGAATATTATTACACACCTTACCCTGTTTCTACCTAAACATTTGAGTATAGGTTCAGTCATTGGGGCGAAAGTCATTTACTTACATTTTTACGGTCCCTAAACATGTTTATAAACAAAGAAAAGAGAAAATTATGTAGGGACATACCTACCTAGGTTACTTACCTCAGGACATCGGTTTTGTTTATTTACTTGTAGGTTTTCTGCTTCCTTCCTTAACTCCTAGTTCGAACCAAATCTTCCTAAAGATACTACATTGTCAACATCTGACCCTGAACTTGCTGTGATCTTGAAACAAAGAGTAACTCCTTTGAGTGGTTCCTGTGCTTGTGTCGTGCGAGGCCCCCGTCCCCAGTCCGCCGCGGGTCTGCCGCACGCCGCGCAGCCGCCCCGCCCGGCCGCATACCGCGCAACCTGTCCGCGCATGCTGAACATACACCACTTACTTATTTCATCAACGACGAACAATTAAAACGCAATGAAAACCCACTTTCTGGACACAAGACAGGTAACCATTCCATTATGTTTCCACTCTTTTGTGTCTTCTCGTGTCGCGGCGTCTCAGTGCGCGTTCCAAGATCGATGGTGTGAGACGGCGGGCCGGTAAAAATAAAGCGTTAGAAATGACTGGGGTGAGGCAGAATGGCGGGGGTTGAGTGAGCGCCCTACTAGGGGCCGCACCCTTTGATTCACTTTGTTGTGGTTCGCACCGAGTACTCCACCTGCTCCACAGGACGAGTGCAGTTTTTTTTATATCTCGCGTGCGACCTTGCGACCCCCGCTGACGTAACACTATTCGTGTAAAGTACTACGATGTCTGCCGCGGTTTCAGATTCAGTAAACGACGATGAACTTTGCTCCGTTCACTGGTCACATTCCGACGGCGGCGGCGATCCCTACTATCCACCAGTTCGCCGCAAAGTTTGGATATGAAGGAGGAGGCAGTAGTTCTGGAGGAGTGCTGCAGGAGACGCGGTACCATGCGTCGGGCAGTGGTGGTGGGGTGCAGTTCGCGGTGGCGCCGGGCACGGGAACAGTGGCCGTGGATGGTGTCAAGTTCAGGCAGGCGGAGAGTGTTGTGGTCGTCAGCAGTGCACAGCCTGGTACTGTGGCGCTGGCTGGGTTAGCACCCATACATACAGGTGAGTCAGTGTTTTGTTATCAATAAAGATCATTTGGGCATAATTAATCATAGTGAACCCATCAGGGTTATATACTCGTTTGCTCTATTAATTATCATCAAGTCACACACATTTCTAGCGTCAAAAAACAGTCTTAAATTCCTGAATGTTTTCTGTAACCTGTTAACTGTCCCTCGTCCCAAACAGTGAACACTGGCGTGAAATACCAGACGATTTCGTCTTCGTCAGTGAACCTGGGCAACATAGCGTACGGCGGACAGGCCAGCTACGTGCAGGCGGAGACTGTGCATCAGCATCTGAAGGCTGAACAGCGTCAGGACAAGAGGGAGTATCGAGAGGAACTGCACCATGATCTCATGGCTACTATGATGCAGCAGCATCAAGGGATCAATGGTAAATATCAACTTCATTTACAATTTTTTTTTTAAGTTGATTTGTCTCTGCTGACTTCTGTGATGATGATTTTTTTTATAAAGAAGGTGAATTCTTGATTCGTGATCACTGTAAAAATTTCCAGCTTAGAAAAGCTGCTTTTTAGACATTTTGCAAATTGTCTCCAATGTTGCATGACCTATGGTATGCTTTTGTAGAGTCTACATCCCCTTTTTTCATCTACAGTAGCACAAGCGCCCCTACAACAAGGCACACAGCAACTTCTAGTAGTGCTGCACGAGCCGAAAGAAGCAGCAGCCCTGGCTCGAGCAATCAAGCAGGAACAACGCCTTGACCAGCGCAATGGTACCGTCGCGCCTGCTGAGTTTATCAGTAAGTTACTTACCCTGGAATTAAACCTATCAAACCCATCATTTACCTGCCTAGTAGGTATATATTATTTAGACTATTTAAAGATCCTTTGGCCTGCAGATTCTATAGCCCGTTTCACCACCTCTGGATAATTTTCGGTTAACAACCGGAAAACAGTTTCATAAAAATTCTATCCCAATTTTTTTATCTGCTTAGTAGTATCAACCTATGAAACAGGCTAATTCTGCTACGTTATCAGCCTGAATTCAGAGATATTATAGACCAACCTATTACATAGAAAAATAAACTCATGCCGTTTTCCCATGGGGCTAGGCAGAAACTATACGACAGCCTATTACCTACTGCTGAAATTATTTCAACGTGGCCTCATTTTCATATCAACTCGTTATGATTCTTTGTTGTAGCCTTATAAGTACGGCTCAGGTCCCTATAAGTGGATTCAACTTCTCGTGTGTCATACACACATATTAGTTTGTAACATATTTCTCTAGTGTCAGTTTTTTTCCACAGTTACTAGGTAATAGTCATTATTAATTGTTGAATATTTGAACTAACGATTTTTGTTTATAATTTTAGTTATTACTTACTGTATTAAGTCTATTGTAGTAAGCTTAGAAACCACATAATTGTGTTGTTACATGTTTATCATCAATTCATCCGGTTTCTCATTGTCGATCGATACATACCTATATCCCTACTACCTATACCTCTACTAACTCCATTCTGACATCATCAACAATTACTTCTTCTAACTATAAGTAAGTACCCCTTTTTCCTTGCATAATATCATAATACCTATCATCAA
Organism: Oligia fasciuncula; assembly: GCA_963082905.1. Taxonomy (NCBI): domain Eukaryota; kingdom Metazoa; phylum Arthropoda; class Insecta; order Lepidoptera; family Noctuidae; genus Oligia; species Oligia fasciuncula. The sequence goes on from OY720390.1 coordinate 17,521,347, forward strand.
TCATGCTCACACCACATATCATTCACTCTTAGTATCGTGTGCGTCAGGCATCGGTGACGTGACTGACAGCTCAACGTGGCAGACCCTGGGCGGTGGCGTGGCTGACTACCTATCCGCCCTACCGCTGCCTCTCCACCATCTCCTAAAGTACTCCACGCCTGCGACTGTGGTGGAGAGCAAGAGGGAAGAACAGCCCACTATAGTAGCCACTGTGAATGCTAACGCGCTGAATGCTATGCCTAATATTGCTACGGTGAGTTTGAAATCTTTATATTATTTCCGTAGCCGGAAAAATCTGCTGTTCCATGCAAAGTGTAATACCTACGCGATAAAAAATGGAACAGCTGATTTATATTTTTTATATATCAGGCTTAGTGTGATAGTAAAAGTTGTTCATATTATTTCGTTCATGAGATTTTCGTGTTTTAAAATGTTTGTTATTTTTCCTGTCATCACTAATCATGATAAAGGAAATCTTATGGCCCTTTAGGAACTCCTCGTACACAATGTTTTTCTAATTAGCTTACAAAACAGAAATTAATGGTTCTGTGTTCCAGATGCCAGTAGCGAACGCAGTAAACAGCGTGGTGGTACAAACTTCGACGATAGTCAACCAGACGGTGAACCAGAACACCAACACCGTCGTCATGTCCAAGAAGAAGAAGAAAAAGAAATCCATGAAGGAGAAGAAACCGCGGCCGAAACCGGGCGAGATACGACTGACTACTGCTTTAGGTAAGGATTCATTATTAAACCCAATAGCTGAAAGATGATCATGTCCATAGTTGGTAATATGCCTCCATTAACCTTTTGAACGCCATTGTCACATATACGATGATATACGTGACAAGCAAGCGCGTGCCCTGTACGCCAGCGACACAAATATGTGACAAAAAATGCGGTGCACTTTATCACGAAATAAACAATTAAATCATTACTTTTGTGTGTTTTTATTTGTATATCTTAAATATTTAAAATTGTGGCTTGGCGTGGAGGGCACGCGCGTGCGTTTTGCTCTGGCGTTCAAAAGGTTAAGCATTACCTCCACGCAACTTTTACTAGGATTATGTTTCACCTTGTGGCCCCACCGACAACTACTAACGTTGCACCTTCGTACACTCAACCGTCCATGGAAAAAGTTTGATTTTGACAACGCTTCTATTTTGTATCAGTAAGGGTGGTTTTCTTAGTTTAAGTGTTATGTTATTACGTACTTGCATACGATCGCCACTCGTGAACATAAATTATTTACAGTAAAAGGTAATTTAATTCATTGCAGATGGCAGCACCCTGTACTGCTGTCCAGAATGTCACATGGCGTATCCTGAGCGAGAGCTGTTGGAACAGCATCTAGTCGGACACACTATGGAGCGAAGGTATAATTCAACTCTGCACAGATAGTTTGCCCGAGCAAATACGGTACTACGTCACTATAGATACCTATTTCTGCCCCCCAACCGCTTTGCTTTAATGCCATTCGAAGCGTTTGGGTGCCGATAAAGTTATAGCCGCAAGAGCAACTACTAGATTTGCTAGTAGTTGCTCTACTCAGTTCAAAAGTGCCTGTAATTGGTATAATTGAAATAAATGCTTTGAATTTGAAAGACGAAACAAAATAATAACGCATAGCGAAAAAGCTGTCTCTGAATGGGGAATTCCTGATGATGAGTTACCAATTTATCATAAACACTACTGGATTTTTTTTAGAAAGGCCTGTCTTGCCAGCCTTTTGGGTATGCTTGGGGCTTTTAGTTATTCAATCTTTACTTACATAAATACAGGAAATAGACTTATGTTCCTAACAACCTAGATTTAACTACTCCTAACCAGGGCTCGGAAACCGGTTGAATTTCTTAACCGGTTACGGTCATTGACCCCAAACCGAAATCGATTTAGGTTAAGGTTTGCACTTTACCGGTTTTTACCGGTTTATGCGGATTTTCTTGAATTTTGGTTTAGATAGTGGAAATTAACCGGTTAAAACCAAGTTTCAACCCCCCCGGCCCCCGCCACTCTCGCGAGCACGGTCTGGACGTTGCGAATGTTACAAAATTTTATTACGGAATTAACCGGTTAATTTGGGTGTCAAAACCGTTTGTGCTTAAGTAACCGGTAACCTTTATCATTTGGGTTTCAGTTCACTTGTTTAACCGGTTAATGAAGGAACGATATATTTACCGGTACTTAATCGAAATTAACCGCTCTTTTTTGACTGCTTCTAAAAAAGGCAAATTATTTTTTCTCCAGGTTTATCTGCGACATCTGCAACGCGGCCCTGAAGCGTAAAGACCACCTCACACGCCACAAACAGTCGCACAACCCCGACAGGCCGCACGTGTGCTCCGTCTGTATGAAGGCGTTCAAGAGGAAGGAGCAACTAACGCTGCACTTCGTCATACACTCGGGGGAGAAGAGGCATGTGTGCAACGAGTGTGGGAAAGGTGAGTTGAGCTATTCAATAAGTAAAAAAGGCATAAATTTTAATACGGTAACCCTGTAGCACTTTCAGAATGCAATCTTAAAAAACACTAGCGTCTTACGGGTTTCCAACAGCCGAAATAGGAACTACCTTTATTCTAACCTACCTAAGTTCTTCAAGTTGATTTGCTCAAATAAACTTGCTACAGGATTCAGAAACTAACTAAACCATATTTTTTCCAGGTTTCTACCGCAAGGACCACCTCCGCAAGCACACCCGCTCGCACATAGCGCGGCGCGTGAAGGCCGAGATGTCTCAACAAAGCTCGTCCACCTCCCCTCCCCTCGCGCACGCGGTCCCCGCCCCCACCCCCGACCCCTCCTGACCGCAGACCGACGATAAGAACGCCAATGATCTGCTTACTCTCATCGCAGCTCGACTTGAGTAGTGTTCCTGTAGGTGGGGGTAAAGAAAAGGAAGTGATACTAGTTTAGAAGCGGAAATTCTGATTCAATCGCATCCGCAAGCACGGTCGCGCGATTACGCGATCATCGCATTCATAATTATGCCACTCATTTGTTCGGGAAACTGGTAGGCACCTTCGACGCGACCATACGTTCGGGTTCGCCGAAAAAAATGAACGCGGCGGCGGTCGTGTATTCGTGCGTTGGTTGCTTTGTTTAGGACGCGGTCTTAGGGCTGAGCTAGACTTATCCGCCTGGATTCGCATTTTGTCTTGATAAATGTTTGAAGGGTCGATTTTCCGATTCCGTGGCCACTCCTTTCTCGTTCTAGTAGATGTGTCTGAGCGACAAAAAAGGAGAGCTACGGAAAAATACAAATAGGTCTGGGTCAGCCCTAAGTTAGTCTTGTTACCCTACATCCAAGGCGTATGATCCTAAAGATATTGGTTAAAAATGTAAGTAATGCGCCTCGTACGCGTTCAAAATCGCGCTAAAAACCCAAACGCTTCGGGGCCGCTGTTTCACTTCTAAATGAAATATTACTTCTTTTTCTATAGTGGAGGCGAGTTGATTCAAGCGTTCGTGTAAATAGGAAATGTGGAACAGTGTAAATATTTGCTATGACGTGGAATGACTGATGTTTTATGACCTGCTTTCTTTCCTACACAAAGATGAATATTTTAATGGCCTTACCTGTTAAAAGATTATAGAGATTAGAAAGTCTCTTCGTTAGTTAGGGCCTTTTCAAGGCTAATTTAAATCTAGCCACATCTCATCAATTTCATTAAATTCTAGAGTAAAAACAGGCTTAATAATCAAGGATTAAAAAAATAATAAAAACAGGCAAGGTATCAACTCTCCTGTATATTAAAACGACATGTATTTAGAACCGTGTAGCTAATAAGACTAATACTCTGACACTATATAGTAAAACCTCACTTCAAAGCAATATCGATTATATTTTGTGGATAATAGAGCACCTCAATGTCATTCTAATTAGTGTAATAATATAATAATAAAAACTTTATTGCCAAAAAGATCACAGGGGGTTTTACATTGCCCCCAAACTAGACAAGCCTGTATCGGTCATTTTACGTTAGAAAATGTACATATTTTTGAATAATATAGGTAGGTAGGTATACAATATCAAGATCTTTATATTTTGATGCACCAATCTTCCATATTTGATGTGGATAAAATAAAGGTACGATTATGTTACCAATCTAGTCAAACTTTATTAAGTGCCTATAGACGACCCAGCTTCACTTTCCTCCTGGCCTGTGCACACCACGTTTTTTAAACGCGCCGTTGACGCGCGTTTGTAGCGATACGCACGCGAGTCAGACGCAGCCTGTAGACCTTCTATAGGATAAAAGCGCGCCATCGACACACGTTTCTAAAACGCGCGTCAACGGTACGCGCGTTTAAAAAACGTGGTGTGCACAGGCCCTTGGAACCCAGCGGCCATCTGTAAATAAATAAATATAGAATTTGAAAAAAGTTTCCAAGAGCAAGTGATATAATGAGAAATTGGGCCGTCTAAAGGAACACTTAACTGACGTAAATTAATTAATTAGGTAAAATTATTTATGAAAAGCAATAATCTCGTTTAATTTGTTATTTTCAAAATGTTTGTTGAGTTGAATATGTGTTATCGCCGCTACGGCAATCCGCAGTTGTGTCTGAGATGCGAGTTTCGATATAAAATAAATACTCTGAAATCTCGATGTAAGAACAGTTTCAGCAATAATATTAACGTTAGTTCGTACATTGCCAGTATTTAAGACGGAGGAAAGCGTGAGAACAATGAGAATAAAGTGGTATGGTATCACATATGATACAGGTAAGGTACTGACATCGGGATAACGCGTAAGTTCGATGACTTCAGAGCCTGAATTCGAAAGAATATAATATTCTGCTGTGATGTAAATTTTTATACATTTATTGTTTTAACTTAAATTTTAAATGTTGTACACCTTCAAGGGTTGTTTTCTATTATTATTATTGTTGTTCGTTTGATGTCCATATCGGTGTTCACTTGTTCAGTTCGTTTGTGATTCGATGTACCTTATGTAAGTAAATGTTTATGCAATATAGCTGTTATATACCATAGAATGTTTGTTCATAACTTGTATATTAGGATAGCATAGTACCTACGGGTAGTGGTTTACATAGGTACGTACAAAACATATTTTTATAGTAAAATTGACGCTCAGTCTTAGATGTTTTAGTACTAGTAATTTTTGAAAAGGTTTAAAGTACAAAATCGTTTTTAATATTTGTGTTTGGTGGATTACCTATATTTTTAAAGATACAGATTGAGTTTTTCTTGATGGATCTCTGATTTTGTAATAGAGCTACAAACGCTCTAAGATAACCCGCGAAATACAAATAATTGTCTTAAATCTTTTACAATTTACAGGTCAGTGTCAGGTTGTATGTTGAGTAAAATATGATTCAAAAATATGACTTTACATAATTATAATCATTAGAATCAGTAATACGACTCCTTGTATTAGAATTGGCTTCAAATGTCATGATTTCATGAAATAGCCATTGAACAGGGTAATATGAACTTAGAGAGTTGTATTGATTTTAATCCATACTAATATTATAAATTCGAAAGTAACTCTGTCTGTCTGTATCTTACCTTTTTACGCCTAAACCACTGAACGGATTTCGATAAAATTTAGCAGAGAGAAAGATTGCATCCCGGGGAAGGACATAGGCTTTTTTATCGACATACCTCGCGGACGAAGCCGCGGGCGGAAGCTAGTTCTATAAATAAATATTTGTTACGGCCGCGAATCATATTTAGATCAACACACATCCTGAAACTGATCTGCAAGTTGCAAAAGAATGAGAATAAATAACAAAATAATAATATTTCTTTACTTATCATCACTTTCTGACTTGTATAATTATTTATATCTAAGTAATTGTTTACAGTAGAATTTGTAATTGTGATATCTCATTGTTGCGTTTGCCCAGTGTAGGTGACGCGAAAGATTACGTTATACAACTTTTTCGGGGGTTTTATTTCTTCATTTGCTATTCGCCTACGCTGGACAACCGTTTGTATGATAGGAACCCAACCCACAATATTTTTTGACAACTCATAATAATAAATAGTACATTAGTATATCCAGCTTCCCTTTACCGACATTGTGCTTTCGTATTTTAACTTAAATATAACATTTTACTTGATATGGTAGTTTTATTATTAAATCATTCTCTTTTCTACCTCATACTATTTTGGAATCCCATAAGAAAGTAGTAGTACAACATTGAATTTTTGAGAATGTTTTTTTTTCTGTCCTCTGTCCTACTCCTGGGCAGAGGCCCCCCTCCACTCCTTCCATCTTTCGCGAGCCCTTACGTCCAATGAGGCGGGGTCGCGGCAGGTCACGTAGGAGATGGCGGGACGAGCTGGTTAGGTTCCGTCAAAACCGGAAGGAAGACGCGCGGTCTCGCAGAAGATGAAGAATATAATTTTAAATAATAAAAAATAATTTGAGTGCAAAATACTTTATTTTTGTACTTCCATGTCACATTAATTAAACTTAGATTAGAATCACAACGTTATTTTCTGTGAAAAGACAAAATAGAGGAACTTTACAGAAAGATAAACTTACAACTAATTTCGATCACATTGCCAGTTACAATACTTAGTGTTAATAATTAAAACATGATTTGGAGAGTATTGGACTCAACTTGACAAATAAAAAATCACTTGAAAAGATATTTGACCAAATATTTAGTCAACTTTTTGGCACTGAGTAGCTAAAACACCACAAAATTGTTGTGAAATAACATTTCATTAATTTTGATGATTTGTTAAAAATTGCTTGTATCTGGCAATAAATCCGAGTATTTGGTTTACATGGCACAATTAGTGACACACTTAAAACTAACAATTTTATCCTCCACATCTTAATAGTCAGGGAAAATAATTGTTAAGCAAATTGACACACTACATCAATTAGCCGTGTTAAGGGAATCATACTTAGATCAACATACAACCTGGACCTGCAAACCTGACCTGCTAATTGCAAAAAAAAACGTAAGATTTCAATTCTAAAGGATACCCTGACGCTTTCGTCAAGACGTTGCACACAACTGTCAACGAATGACAGTTGTGTTTTGAATATACGGGCAATTAAAGTTGGTAGTCAATTTGCTAAACAATTAATTCCCAGACTAAATAGCAAATCACAATAATATAGATCAAAGTTTATTACCGAAGAACATTCAATGTTATTATATACTAAAAGAATTTGTAGAAAAATTTGAGAGATATGCAATTTTTTATCATCGAGATCATGGCAATATACTATGTATTTGGACCCAGTGCTCATGCATATAAGAAAGTAGGTGACAAGGATAAAACTTAATCTATATCTAACGGGTGTAAAAAGACGCTAAAAAGCCGAGTCACTTGTACTCCTCGTTATTGTAATATTTTTTTTTGTACTGGACCATACCTGGGTACCTTCCGGTTACGGAGATATTGAAGGTAAACATTCCAACTTTATACTACAAGGTTTTTTTACGAAAACAAGTTTTTAATGTTATAACACAACTTTAAATACCTCCACGACCCCTGTACCGTTGCATGCAGCCTTAGGGGTCAGTTCACACCGAGACGCGACGCGACGCGCAGTTTTCAAGATAGAAATACAATTGCAGACCTTATCTACTACACAAAAAGGTACAAGATTCAGTGAGATACGCCACGCGGCGGCGGCGCCGCTCGCTCGTTTGGCTCGACGTAGTAGGTAGACACTGAATTGTGTACCTTTTAGTGTAGTAGCTAAGGTCTGTAATTGTATTTCTATCTTAAAAACTGCGCGTGGCGTCGCGTCTCGGTGTGAACTGACCCTTAGGCACAATGTTTTGCGTGCGTTACATTGCGCATTACCGCACAAACAGAAGATTTTCACACCAAAAATAAAAGTCGTTTCCCAGTATGCTAGTAATATACAGAAAGATTTTTTAATGCATTGACTGCCACCGGGGTCACCGGTGACCGCGAACAATAGATTTTCTATTGTGTCTCAGTCTATCAAAAAGTACTCTGTGATTGTGTCTGTGGTCTGGCAGTCAACGTGTTAATCACCATCCAAATTTTTACAGGGTGTTCTACCCATAAGTATTGTTGCGCGCCACAATTAATGCCTGGTACATGGTGACATTAGTTACCACTAGCGCCATCTAGTATCGAGTAGCAGAACTAGTCGAGCCACGATCGTTCTAGAAAATTCGATACTAGAACTTTGTAGAAGTAGAACTTTCTCGAACTATCGACATCTGGTTAGTCGGGGCCGGTATGTAGGTACTCGAACATTCTAGATGTTTCTACAATGAAAGGTTCTAGAACTATCTGCGGCACTATATAACGCCGGGTTGCGGCACGACCGACACAGTTTGGATAAAGCGATAAGTGCGAAAACATCAAGCGATCTTCAAGTGCGAATTAAGTGGATCAGCGGTGCTATTCTGTAAAAATCTCACCGTGAAAACTTAGGTGAAGTGAGCGTGGAGTGAGCTGTCAATAGTGTCAATTCCTAGCAAAAACAAACTCACTTCACCTAAGTGTTCACGGTGAGATTTTTACAGAATCGATCGGCAGTAGTGTAATTGCATTTTGTAATTAGTGTGTTTGAACTGTAATTAGTGTTGTTAATTAAAGCGTTAGTTTTTGGTTATTAAATCGGCAGTTTTTATTGTCACGGATCCGAAGCTCGTAACAATATGAACAACTTTCACTAGGGGACCAACTCTGAAATCACGAAAAAAAAATCAGCTGTTTAATACAAAAGTTCAATACCTACTTGACCAAAATGTATCAAACAGCAGATTTTTGAACTACCTACAACCATAATGTCTGCATTTTTATCACCGTGTTTATTTTTTTAGAATTGAATTAGATTATACATTTAGATATATTCTGAAAACTTTATAGCTACTTTGTACCAAAAAATACACGTGATTTTGGGGGTAGTCTACCCACTACGTATCACCAGGGGCAGGGGGTAAAAAAGTTGCTAAAATCATCAAATCTCTAAAGTAAAATAAATAATTATATTTAAATATTGTAATAAGCAAACTTTTTGTCGCCTACTTTCGTTTTTTCCACATCTGTCTCAAATAACTATGTACAATAATGTTAAGTCCATAAATAAATGCCCTACTTCATACAAATTCAGCTTATTGTAAAAGAAAGCTATGTAATTAATTACATATCATTGAATTATTTTGTATGACGCAGACATGAAAAATACAAGATAGAAATTATCATTAATATAGTTTTAAGTTTTATTACGTACAGACGCCAGCAGGTCAACCTACCCGAAACTGTCAGATTTTCTCAATCAACCTTGAACCTTATGATTTAGCAATAAAGTCGAAAATCTATTAAAGAAATCTGACAGATTGTAGTAACTTGATGTGCTGGCGTCTGTACCTAATGCTTTAGTGGGTCCAGCACCCTGGTTGCGTAACACATTATCAATCACAATCTGAATCATTTTGAAATTTATTGCTAATCCATTGCTTCATATGTTCTAAAAATTTGTCTACTCAACAACGTAAATAACGCAATGAAAGCCATTGCCACTGTTAGTGTGTTACGCAGTTAAAGGGCTATTACATCTTCCTAAATACCGGATCCGATATTTAGGAAGATGTAATAGCCCCTTTACCCTGCTGCAGACAACCCCAAATGTATGTGAAAATAAATTAATTTGATTAAAATACGTGAAGGGTAGCCATTTTTTTTTGCAGCTGCCTGTCACGTGATGTATAAAAGTAGGTAAGATTTATTCACTTATCATATTCGATAAGAGCGAAAGGCAAATAGTGGGAGTTAGTGGAATGTAGCAAATTACAAATGAAAAACCTGCCAATTTATTCTGATGATACTCGTACTTAGTCCGTTTCACCACATCCGATTAATTTTACTGGCAGATTATGTCACGTAAGTTATTCCATTTTAAGGGTTCCGTACAGGAAGGGTGCCAACGGAACCGTCCGCCCTTCCTTCTGCCTATCAGCGGGCTGTATCTCATGAACCGTAATAGGTAAGACCATTGAAATGTTCACAGAGTGTGTAATTCTATTGCTGTTTCTTTTTAAATATTGTACGATGTTACGAAACCCTTCGTGTGCGAGTTTAATTTTTCTGGTAAACAGTGCCCATCCTCACATTGTGAAACAGGCCCTTTTCCTCAAGTACCGTCTGCCAATTAATACACCAATAAAATTAAAACATGAAAATAGAGGAACATGATCTACAAAATCACAAACATTGAAAACTATGACGCCTGCGGGTCTATGGTGACGGCGCGTTGCTCTCCGTTGTCCATAGACACCACCATCTGGTAAGGGACTTTGATTCGCAGGGGCACGCGGAGCTTCGTGTTTGATGGCGCCTGCAATTAAGGAAAAGTATTTATTTAATATTAAGGCCTTTTGTACACTCACGTTTTTCATGCCGTGAAAAACTATAGTTTAATCGTCGTGTGTAGGCACGGTGGTCAGTATTGCATGGATCACTATGGAAGCTTGTTGACAACACGTTTTTTCTAGGGCGCGTACAGAGGGCCTTATTTCTCGCGTTTAACGTTTTTAACATGTATCATACGTCATCATCTGCCTAGCCTTTTCCCAACTATGTTGGGGTCGGCTTCCAGTCTAACTGGATGCAGCTGAATACTAGTACTACAAAACAATACAAAGCATGTGTGTAGTATTGTAAAACATGTATCATACATATATTGACATTATTTCAGACATTTATTTATTTATGTGTATTTATACATGTCTTGCAAACTATTTTGCTCACCTTGTTGACCAGTTCTTTACGAGTTTTGTATAAAACTACGTCTTCACAACTTATTTTAGGTGTAAAAGATAAACGAACACAGAAGACATAACATGTGGAATACATGTTTTATACCTTGGTGTAAACGCGGTGTTAAAAAGCAAAAAAAAAAAACTAATTATTTTAGCCTACTTACATGTATAGTGATCTCAGGTAAAACCTGCTTCTTCTTGGGCACTTTACTGGGTACTTTGTTGATGGGGTACAGGTCAGGCATCTCTTTCTTAGGCTTCACCTTGTTGTGGACCAGCATGTGTTTCTGCAGGTGGTCCTTACGGTAGAAACCTGTATAACAACGTTATTTAATTACATCAGTAGACTGCAAAAGACGCGAGTTCAATGGTTTTTCCCATCTCAAAAAACCTAGTGAACGATCGTGATCAGAGTAAGAAACATTTAGTAATAAGGTTATATGTGTAGAACAAATTCCAAATAAATAATGCGTTGCACTTGAGCAAAATATATAACCAAAACTGAAATGCGTATTTCTTTTCACATAACCAGTATCAGTTCTGTACGACGCTAAAACTTACCTTTCCCACAGTCAGTGCAGAAGAACGACTTGACCCCGGTGTGTATATGCAGATGTATCTTGTAATGGTCTTTCCTCTTGAACGGTTTGGAACAATACTTGCAGACGAAAACTCGCTGGGGGGTGGGCAGCTCTCTCTCTTCTACTTCCACGTATTTTACGCTGTCTAATGCTGCCAGCTCTGTTACGTCCATCTGGAATGGGGTTGAAGGGTTTAAGAATAATCCTTGTGGTTCCTTTTTTTGGGACAAAGAGGTGATTGTAAAGTAGAAGCTGTATCGTCAGAATTGCGAACACGTTAACGTTTAAAAAAAAAAGAAATGTCATTGTATATCGTCCGTTTGTAATATTCAGTTTAAATAAAGTACGTGAGCGTTTTTCTTACGCTCGCCCTAGCGACGCACCGTGTAGATCACACCTAAGATCCCTCCTTAAATCTCAGCCTCATAAAACAAGCTACTATTCTTATTCCTTCTATGTCCATGCTGTAAGATTGTGGAACTCACTTCCGCCTAGCATTCGTGATTTAAAAACAATTTCTTTAATTAAATGTCGAATTACCTTTCCTCTATATTGTGAGTATATACACATGTAAATATATATATATGTTTATATATTTTAGCATTATGTATTTATTTAGGTATACTTATGTTATTTTTTTTTGCATATGTGTAGGTTTAATTAATATTCTAGTTTTAAACTTCACACATTCATGTTTTCTCTTCTTGTTCTCACACACTATTGTCTACATTTCTTTTTTACTTCTCCTTTTGCAGGTCTGCTGGAAGAAATTTCTTAAGAAATAAGCAGTACCTTTGTACTCAAATTATAATTATGTCATATCCCTATGTATTTTACTGTGTGTACATAAATTATAAAATAAATAAATAAAACTTTTTGGTAGGTATTGAATTAATATTTTACTACTTGTGATTTTAATCGATCTCTCTCAAATAATCATAATCTAAATTTGCAATAGGCATTGGTACAGTGTATCTTAAGGAATACAGTAATTAATGAACGTTTAAATAAAAGTTACTAAATTACAGCCTGTAAATAATTTTGCAAACTGAAAAATTGCTGTTGTGATCAGCACAATTAGCCTATAATTTTCCCACTGCTGGGACACAGGCCGAAGTGGGACGTAATCTACCACGCGGGTTGGTTTGGTTGGCGCGTTGGAAGGCCTCCCACAAGGTGGACCGACGACCTTGTGAAGGCCGCAGGAACCTGTTGGATGCGAGAAGCACAGAACCGGTCGAAGTGGAGGTGCTTGGGGGAGGCCTATGTCCAGCAGTGGACGTCTTTCGGCTGAAATGATGATGATGAAACAAAAATGCATTTACTTACAAATTCCTGCGGGTATTTGTTTTCCTTCTTGGCCTCTCGCGTGATGACCTGCGGGGACGGCGGCGGTGGAAGTTCTTCGAAATGCGTGGGAACCTCATCCAGCTGCGTGCTAACCATGTCAAGTGATGTTGACATGCACTGGTGGCCCTCGCAGTGCTCGTTTGTTTGGAAACCTGCAAATAAAAACAAGTCGCTTTAAATCTTGATTGTATGAAGGTTTTTATGTGAAAAGCTGATTGGTCACTTTTTTCTACAGCCGATTGCCTCATGTGTTTCCTTTTATATCTTTTACACTGGAAAAATATTAACCGACAAAAAATTTCAACGCAAGGGGGTTCAGAATCAAACGTACCTACTGAATCCATGCCATGGCGAAATTCAGTTGGTAAGTCTGCGCGCCGATGTTCCTGTCACCCTGTATAGTTAGTGGCGAAGCGAGAGAAGATCAAGCTTTTTCTATGGTACAAACATAGCACACCGTAGAGATTTATAATAGAAAGAAGCCATTGTCGCTTTTAAACAAATGCAACACCCTAGATATTTCCAATGATTACCTTTCAAGAATCTTTAGAGGCTGTTTCCTCTTTAACCTATTACAACTAATGAGTGATTTTCGACTCTATTGCCTCTAGTTACAGCTGACTTTTGCTCGTACCTTCTCCGCAGATGGAGCACCACACCTTGAACACGGGCTTGTCGTGCACGTGGCGGTGAACCTTGACATGCTGTTTTCTCTTGAACCGTCTGTGGCAGATATCACACTCGTGTGGACGACTCTCGTTGTGATCGCGGACTGAGCGTGCTATAAGGAGGCTGTTGTCTGTTGCCTGGAAAATAGAAATGTTTATTTATTTAGATGGATAAAAATATATAAGTACAGTCACGAGCACTAATATGTCAACACATGGCAACTTTCAATTGCGATTTTTTCGTTAAATAACGAATGCAACGTTGAAATACGACACTTTATACAAACCCATGGGTTGGAAAATACTTTGTTCGTAATAACATAAAATTTAATTTAAAACTGAAGGAGAAAATCGCCTTTGAATAAAGCCAAAGTGTATACATACTTATGCTCGTGACTGTACACTGGCCACCGTTGTCTCCGCAGGTCATCACGCGAGAGGCCAGTCGACAGCGATGCGGAGGATTTTTTCGACGCCGAAAACGGGCGTCGTCACCGAGGCAGGAATAAGAAACGATGGTTTGACGATTTGGACTTGTCTCTGGCCGATTGGCCGGAAAAGGCACAACATATTAAGGGACATTGGAATCCGCGGGATTGTCCGAAAGGGTTACCGCTGGCCCGGAACATAAGGGGCTAAGGACACGGGTGGGTTTTAGTCAATAAGAGTCTGACACTCCCTTCCGCTCCGCCCAGAGCGGGATGAGTCATTTGATGATTTCCCACCCAAAAAAAAAAGGTACATTGGAAAAGTATGGGCAGACCTTTGCCTAGCAGTGGCACAAACTTCACAAAAAAAAAAATTTTGTTAATAGTTTTAGTTAGGTTAGATTATATTTTTGTTTTAAAAGTTTGTTAGTTTATTTAGTATTAGAAGTTTATCCTGGAAAATAGTATTATAAAGTATTTAATAAGTAAATGATGACCCAGTGGTGAAGGCCTCGACTCTGATGCATCAGGTTGTGAGTACTTTCCTAGTTCATTTTGGACATAACTGACTATCGGTGAAGAAAAAACATCGTAGGAGAACCTGGACTTATAGTTAACTAGCTGACCCGACAGACACTGTCGTGTTTTTGATTCGAAAGACACTTGGCGCCATCTATTATCATAATAAAGTTATTGTTGTTTTCCTCGGGAACAGCACTTTTTTTCGGGATGAAAGGTGCCCTACACCTGGCAACGTATATACAAAATTTCAGGATGATCGGTTCAGTGGTTTAGGCGTGAAATGGTAACAAACAAACAAACTTAATTTCGCATTTATAATATTATATATAAAATATAAAACAAAATAAATATATTATATAAGTTAGGATTAGGATGTAAGTCTGAAATCGTCAACCCGTCTTGAGCAAGCGTGGTGATCAATGTTCGTGCCTTCTTCTCTGTACGAGAAGAGGGCTTTGCCCAGCAGTGGGACAGTTATAGGCTGGTATTATTATAAAAAAAAAAATAATAATAATAAATTAACCTTTTTCGGGATCCTTCTAGGCTTCTATACGAAAGTAACAGAAACATTATCTAAGTTATCGATTCTCAGCGCCCTTCACTCCGCTCATCGGCCCAGTACAAAGCTCATTTCAAAGGTAAAATATTATGATTTCGAAACGTTTGCAAATGCAAGTGTGTATCTCAATGTATGCGACTCTCAAGATAAGTTTTATGACCAGATAATACCGGCTTATTACAGTGCGATAAATTAACTAGCGAAACTAGTTAATTTAATTTGACCCACAAGCACAACATGGTCATACATAGTTAATGAAGTTTAAGTTTAATATTCCTAAAACACACAAAGGGAGGCGAGGCAGATTCTAAATGCTATGTCAAGACTGATGACACTCTTCCGCTCCACCCAGAGCGGGAGGGATCATTTGATGATGGCCCACGCTGAATAAAAGACTGATGAACTACTTACATATACATCGTTTTCTATAGGTTCTCCCTGTTGATAATCTTCATCCCCGCTGTACATGGTATATGACTGTATGTGCTCGGTCATGTGGTTCAGTAGCTGATCTTGTAGGTGAAAAGCTGGAAAAATGGAAAAGTAAACTATCAATAAATTGATGCTAAATGCAGTCGTCTCACCGGTAAGTAGTCACCGCCGCTTATGGACATTTGTTGTAGGCGCGAATGTCGGTTTTCGCTCAAGGGGAGGGGGGGGGAAGTCAAATGTTTCTTTCTGAGGAAGGGGAGGGGGATTTCTCAAGCCTTAAAAAACCCTTCGGCACCTATTTTCCCTAAACTCGAGAATGTGCCCCCTTTTCGAGGATGACTACTATATATCTATATATTAGTAATATACCTACTGTAAAAAAATACACAAAGTAATAGCAACCTTTAGATAATGAAAATAAAGATCACTGTGATTTTGACAGACTTGTCAGCAGCAGCAACTCAACAGCAACCTTATTGTAATGACAATATAGATCACAATGATGTTGACAGTGACGCAGTCTCAGCGATATAATAACTTTGAAAGGAGATAAAAGTGAAAGTATTATTATACATTAGTGTGTCTATGTAACATTATAGCTAAGAAACAGGGGTTTAGCTGATGATACGCCCCCGGGTTACAGGGGCCCCCGAACAAAAATTCGTAAAATGTTATTCACAACCTTAAATTCTTGTTGATAAAAGGCCCAGAATTAATGAATATCCCTAATGTAAATATAAAAAGTAACGCAATTTATAATGTTCCCACTGCTGGGACACAGGCCTCCTCTCGGTGAGAGGGAGTGGGCCGTAATCCACCACGCGGGCCCAGTGCGGATTGGTAGATGTCACATGTCTTCGAATTTTTGGTTCTAGGACATGCCGGTTTCCTCACGATGTTTTCCTTCACCGTTTTTGAGAGCAGTGGTGATGAAATAATTTACACAAAGTAAAGCGCCTGTCTGGGTTCGAACCTACGACCTACAACTCGTAAGTCGCGGCCGTTACCACTTGGCCATCACTGCTCTCTTAATAAAACCAAAATACGACTTAACTTATCCAATTCGGGATTTTCCAGATTCTTGCATTCTGTTAATAAGATCACAATGGGAGCTCAAACTTCTGAGCCAGAATGCTATTTTAATTAAGAATTTTATAAAAAAAAAACAATACCCTCCTTCAGAACCAATCGGGTAGAAAGGGCCACTATTTTTTTTTGATAAATCGCTTCGCCACCGCTGACAATTATTGTTATATTCCTGTGTCATAACTTATGAATGAAAATAACTTGTATAGTTCACGGTAATACATGACATAGAATATAAAATCAATACGTGACATCTGCAAACAGGCTATCTAAAACATCGCTAAGTTGACACGGATGGATAAGCCTACGAGTAAAGACAGGTAAATGATAAATGATATTTATTTTTGTAAGGGCTGATTTTTCAATCGACAGATAATTTTTATTCTTGGAATAATATTGACGTCTGGCAGATTTTATATGGAAGAACTGTCAAAAATTCAAAGTTATTCCTCGGATAAAATTATCTGGCGTTGGAAAAATCAGCCCTAAGAAGGTTTGTACAAATACTTTTACCAAATTTTAGAAACTAGATGAGGTCGGCGTTTCCTATCTGACTACTCTGAGAAGAAAGGTCGAAACAAACTCCCAGAGGTCACAATCTCTTTTAAAGTCCAGACATAATCTTGTAGATTGGTGTCTGAAATGGTATTTTGAAGAAAGAATAGGAATGTTTATGTTTATACGTCATACCAAATACTCATTATCAAAATATGTAATTGATACTCAATCTCATTCGCGGTACCTACGCAAAATAATACGAAGAGGGGTCGTCGAAAATCAATAATATTCGGGTTAATTGATATAATTTCGCAGTGTGCTCTAATTGTTCTGGAAAGTCACAAAACTACCTCAGTACAACGCCCAGTCAATTCTGCGAACCAGCAACCAAAGATGACTAAATTGTTAGAGCCGACTGCACGCAGCATGAATGAAAGCGTACTTAAATAACTTGTTGCAATAATGAGTAAAATTCACCGACATAAAAAGTAAAAACCAAAATGAATCTCGACAAGAAACAGTCACTGCCAGCTTCATCATTTGTAGGGGTCGTCACCGACCCTAAAAATAATCCCGGTCTAAACCCCCCGAAGGCCCCTCCCCAAAATAAATTAGATCTCTAAAACCGTCCATAATCTAGCGTCCCTTGAACCACCCTCCCTATCCGTGCCCCCATCGTAAGGCCCATGGGGGATCGCCCCTAAAATAGGGGAGGGTCTAAAAAGGTCGACTGGTCGGTTGCTACGTGCGCATATGTGTTCGCTACGTAATTGTAAACTGGGCACTCGATATTGATTTGGGCTGGTATACAGTTTATGCTATACAAATTGTAGGTCATACGTGGGGTGTAACTATTTTGGGTGGCAAGTAGGTACTTTTTAATTGTTATAAGATTCGGAGTGGGTTTTTTAACATTTTAGTAGTAAGTACTTATTTGTGTAAATTATTAAAAAAAAATGAATTCTTCAAGTAACTTACGAACAGCTATTGGGTAGCGAAGTATTTAATTGAATTTCATTACAATATTTATTGATTGGTAGCATCGATATCCGTGATTGGTAGGTTATGAGAAGAACGTTTAAGACTGATTGATGATGATCACGAATATGATGATAATGATGATTAAATTATATATTATGAAGATTCGGTTCTGGAGACATTTCATCTAATATCAACAATATCAGCTACACTCAGCAGTATGTTTAGATCGGCAAGCACGCAAGCATAGGTATCCGTAAAAGTTTAAGATCCGCGATCTTTTACCCGAGTCCCTGGGACAAAATTAAGCTTTGGTAGCAATAGCTATAACGTGGAGATCTGCGTAGGCCTTCCAGTATTTATTCTATGACCATAACACCCCCTCCCGCCCGAATCGCTGTCACCTGTTCGTCCGCGGGAACGCTGCGCCGCGCAGCTTCCAGCATATAACTCTATGGGTTGCAGTTGCAATTCCAACCTGCGCCGTCCGAACGTTGTCTGGATTTTACGTGAAAACATTTTAATTGTTGTGTTACTTGATTTCACAATGTCAGTGCGAACCCCGAGATTTAATATCGAAAGACCGACTATGATTGGGTGTTTCTTTTGTGAAAAACCGGGAAATTTGGTTATAGACCCCGACGAAGATGCATATCATGCCATAAAAAATGTGGCAGATGAGCGGCAAGACGCTACTCGCGACAAGTTCTACTTCCTGTACAATGACAGTTTGTCTAGACAGTGCTTTTCGTGGCATGTCAAATGTGCCACTTTCTATATTTGTTTTGATGATCATAAACGCCGAAAATGGTCACAGGTTGTTCCCAAGCAAGAAGTTAAACAAGAAGTTGAACAAGAATTTAAACAAGAAATTAAAACGGAGGAACCGGATGAGGAAGTCCGAGTAAAAATTGAAGGAGTTTCTGTTACACAGGAGGTTCAATGTTTCATAGGAAGAGGCATATCTCCAAAAGAAATTATAAGATGTTTGATTTGTAACAAACAACTGAACGTGGAGCTCAGTCAAGCTCCTTCTAGAAGGTCTAGGTTGTCGGCAGCCAAACTGATTTATTATACAGCGCACAGGAAACATGATGGCGTCTTTATAAAAATTCGTAGATATCATTCACCCAAAGATATGATCGACAAAGGCATGCACTACCACAAAGCATGCTATGTCAGGTATGTGTACCCACCACCCAAATGTTCCGAACAGCAACGACCTGGCAAGATATCACGAAAAGAAATCCTTAATGGTATGCAGAAACTGCTGGATGAGGTAGATGATAAGCTTTCAACGGGCTGCTTAGAACTGGCATACCTGGCGCAACGACTGGCGACACTGACTGAAGTGGAAGATGCAATCATAGAAACTGAGACGGTCAAAAGTCTTCTTGTTGCAAACTATGGAGAGAGATTGTTATTTTCGTACCCGGCTGGTGTGGAGTCTTGTGTGGTATTCCTGAGTAGAGTCCCTTTGAGCCAAGTTATGAAACGCTTGCGTTGAATTAATTAATGAAGATAAAGTAAACGTAGATACACGAATATTTAAAAAAAAAACAAATGTTATTTTATGTCTAAGATATGTGTCTAAGCGTCTAACTACATGTATTTAATTTTATTAATTAAATATAGTTGTATAATAGTAGTTGTGAAGAAGCCCGTTTCTTTTTCCTTTGTTTGAGTACTCAATTCCCAAAGAAACTTTAAACGACTTGCAGCAAGGTTCAATGGTTTTTTTTATTCAAGTGAGTCACAACTCACTTGACAAGCAATGACTATCAAAGGACCACAAACCACAGTTTGTGGTCCTTTGAAAGTCATTGCTGCTCGATTTGACTGCCCCATTCAAAAACACCGGGTAAGGGTAGTGAATGGTTTTATATAGTACTCTACAGAAAGATAAGTACTAACAATACTAACATAATTGTAAGCTAATATTGTTGCTAATATACATTTATACTAACAAGATAATAATATGGATTTTAATTATCTGAAATAAATTATTCTATTCTATTTACATGTTGGTCCTTTTGCTCCTGTTTTGTTTATCAGTGTGATAGTGGAAACTTGTAAATGGACTTCAAATACTTCTTGTTCAAGAATACTCTTTATGTGTGTGTATATTTTCCAAATAGAACAAAATAAAATCTGTACTAATAATAAAGTTTGTTTTTTTTGAACGCGCTAATCTCTGAAACTACAAGCCGGATTTGATAAATTCTTTTTGCGTTTGATAGCTCCATTCTTGAGAAAGACTATAGGCTATTTGACATCACGCAAGGACCCTTAGGAGCCAAGTAAAAACAAAAAAAAAATCAGTAAGACAGCTGACCGAAAACGAAGTAATAGCGTGGGCAGCCGATGCGATGCAACGGGGTGGGTCGGGGGAACCAGAAATTTTAAGCGGGCGAAGTCGCGGGCAGAAGCCAGTAACATAAATAAAATAACATTATGCTTGCTTGCGCACCAGTAGCACATGAGTAGACAAACGGAACAGAGATAAAGCTTCATACAACCGCGCGAATCGGTTGCACTACTACAAGCACGCGGGGCATGTGTGCGTGACCACTGGCCGCTTGTCGCGTACGCGGCGAGACTGAAAAAAACCGGTTTACGCTGATACAGCCAGTTGACAATCTCAGGGTTGCGAATTGCGACGCACGTTGTTTGTTTTTTTAGTTGCAAGTTAGCCATAGCTATCGCTCTTCTTTTGCGTTTCAAAAGTTTTGCATCACTTTCGCTCGCTTAGTAGGTTTTCGAGGATTTTAGATGTTCGAAGTAGCGCTATAATAATGGTTGTTTATTGTACTGTGTGTATGAATAATACCAGAAAAAATAAAAATATATCATACTTTAACTATCCCAAGGAGTACCTATACCTACTTACAATATTTGATTAATCCTTTTTTAAGTAAGTAAGTAGGTACACCTTTATTTTATTAATATTATGATAAAGAAAACCATATTTTAAGTTTCTTTTAATTTGTATTTATTTATCTGAAGTTTTGTCAATCAGCTCAAATATCCATAGCAACCACATGCAGATGAAATGTAAATGAATAAACTATGGTAATGGTATTAAAAGAAAAATTATAATAACCTCCTTTTTTTGAAGTCGGTAAAAAGAAAGTTATTAGAGTAAGTAATTTGTAAAGTATTCTATCATACTGAATAACAAATGTTTTGTTTAATTTGTCTTAACCTAATTGTGACAACCCTACCAAAATAGGTAACAATTTTACATTTGCCTCTGTTCCGTTTGTCTACTCATGTGCCAGTAGTGCGTTAATTTAATCTACCATTTAACCACAATAAGTAACTTAGCTCATGCATTGCGAACAGTAGGTATGTCACGTGTATATGTATTCATATGAGATCTAGGACACCCATTACATATTTGCATACTTACGTACCTGATAATTCACACGCTTGGCGATATAAACTTGGGCGAGATTTCAAGAAGTGCCGTAGGTGCGTCGTTAGGTTAAGGGGCTTACATGACCTAAAGCGCGGTCACTGTCGGACTGCATAGAAAAGAAAGAGAAGCGCGATGACACAACGCTGGTAATTTATTGCAAAATATGAAGCAATTATTTAATTACATACAAAAAATCTATTGTTTGGATTAAAAAACTAAAACACTAGTATTTAGTCTTGTATTATAATCTGACAAAAAAAAAAACAGAATGATTGTATGTATATTAGCATGGTTTTTATTGTAAAAAGAAAGTTTTCAGAGGTATCTTCAAGATATTTTTTCTATCGTATCAAATTAGTTGTATTATGTTTTCAAAAAACCTGCGTTTTTTGTGTTTAGGTCCTGTAAGCCCCTTAACAAAATATCATCACACTGCCCCCAAAAGGAGGGACTCATTTATCTTTCGGCTGTTTGCATGGCTGGAATTTTCTTACTACCTATTCACTTGGTATACTTACATTCTTTCTTATAAACTGGAATTCAAAAACAGAAGTGTAGGTACATGATTCTGAAAAAAAAAACAGCTATCCCATACATTTTGACCACGAAAGTATTGCCCTTTTCTATGAAACAGCAGTTTTTTTTTTGAGTTATCAAAAAAAAAAACCTCCCCAAGCGTAGAAATTGTTCATTCGTTAGAATGAACAATTTCTACGCTTGGGGAGCCTAAAATCATGTGCTGAATTCATGGTTAGAGTTTGCGCGTCGAGGTCCATTATTTTAATACCGCATTATAATATCCACTGTGGCAACACTGTCCTAATATTGTAACAAACTTTTGAAATGTATTTCCACTATGGCAACTAAATATATTATTCTACTTTGGCAACACTTGGAAATAACGGTTATGATAATTATTATCGTTATTTCTGGGTGGGGCAAATGGCGTTTTAAATGCTAAAATGTAGTGCAAAGCTAGTCGTTGTTGGATTGTGAAAGAGTACAGTTGTGCTATTAAAAAGTATTAGCAATTAAAGGGTCTTTTCTTTATTTATACTATAGTTAGTAGGTATGTAGTAAGTAATATGCCTATAGTAAAAAACATATCCAAGATGTTACAACCAGAATGAAGCAGCATTCCGTGACGCATCATAGGCACATCTGCAGATTACCTACGCGGCAGAGGTGCGGCCGACGCGCACCATTGATTTAAGGACCACTTTAGTAATAGCCATATTCCTGTCTATGTACTTTTTAGATGATAATTTGTCAACTTATGTGGGTATCATGATTTTGTTTAAGAAGACTTTGTTGCTCTCGGTATCAAAGACTCATAATTTGAGAAACCTATAATGTTAAAGCCTTCGCATTCCGCGTTTACACCCTTAAACAAGTTGTAAATTCATACTACTATTATAAATTCGAAAGTAACTCTGTCTGTATATTACCTTTTTTTGGAAGTCGGTTGTTTTTTTATTGTAAAAAAGGTTTAATATCTCCCGATAATTACGAAATACCGTCCTACTTCCACGTGTCATCTAATAGTATGACGTTGTGCCGATTTTGAAAATCAAATGCTAGGTAGGTAAATCTATTGATTTATTTAATACTTCAAGCACATAAATTTACAGAGGCGGACTTAATGCCACAGGCATTTACATCACTTATCTACCTCTTCTTACTTATAATATCATTAGTCCTCACCGGTAATCGCTACATATTCGAAAAGTTTAAGTCGATGGTGAACTTTTACCTCAGGCTAGAGAATAAGGGGTTTAATGAAAAAGTATTTCACACAAACATTACCCGCCACCCCCTTATCCATCTCCACCATAAAAAGTGGTCGTCATGACAACGCTATCCGTGTGAAAAAGTTTAAGTCACACCCTTTCGTACTTGTCTACAGTTTAGATTGTTTAAGGGCGAGTCAGTGAAGCACTGATATAAATTGATCAAATCAAATCAAATCGTTTATTGCAATCCATAATGTAATATACAGGTGGTCATCAAAAAATAATAGACACAATTATGGACCCTGTCGGGCACAGCAAATTTTTAAATAGGTAGAGAGAATACATAGTTGTATTTGGACTTCAATAACATTCAATTGTAAAAGTTACAGTTACAAAAATAACTGCGCAATCACTTATTTTTAGTTTTTTTACACTTAAACTTCAACTTTTAGAATTTGACCTTAGCAGGCAAGCAAAATGGCGACTTAGTAGGTCTAATAGATGTTGATTTAAGAGGTGATCGAAAGTAGCTCGAAAATTTCGTGTAATATAACACACTAACTGTGCCCCGCGGTGTCACCCGCATAGGTCTTGATCCCGTGGGAATATCGGGATAAAAAGTATCCTATGTCCTAATCCAGGTCATGGTCTACCCATGTGCCAAAGTACATCCAAATCCGTTCAGCTGTTTTAGCGTGAAAGCATAACAAACAAACAAAAAATATAATCGCTTCTCTTTATAATAATTATTGTTTAGATAACCCACTGGTGTACTTACACTTTGTTTCTCCGAACTTGGCTTGACACACTGCCTTATGTCCATATGGAGACGGTTGATTAAAAAGTAGTCCTGCTATATACAACACGTCAACCAACTGTCTCTCTATACAAAAGATAAGCCTTTACTCCAAGCCATCAACCCCGTGGTATTTGACGCATCGAGAGGGGGATGTACCCTCATGACGTCTGCTGCCCATCGCAAGTAACGGGCACAACCGGTCCGCAGTTACCGACCCTAGGCCTACGGACGAGAGGGCAAGGCCAGCCCGTTCACTGCGCAAGGATAGAAAGCCAGCCTATGCTGCAATGTTACATTGCATAATGTAGCTTTCATATCTTGATATTTTATTTTATTTCATAAGAAAACTTACAGCTAGGATACAGATAGTTGACAGTTAGTGATAGAAGGCCAATTAAAAGTTTTCACTGATAATACTAGGGTAGCACAAGAAACAGTAGACAGGTAAGCGAAAGAAAGAATAGTAAGCACTAGGAGAGAATTAAGAAAAGACTAGGTGTTAATGATCTTCAAAGAAGTTTTTACAGAGTATTTTTTTTTTTTAGTTTAGGAACACTGGTGGAGTATAAATCAAGATCATCAACACTCTGACACATCGAGTTGTATGCCCTGCTAGGTCTTATCATATAAGAGTTTTGTCTATATATGCACCGCACAAAGGGAACATACAGAGGTTGATGGAACACGCAGCCCAATTTTGCTTATCAATTCAGAACAGTCGGTTGAACCATTTGCCTAATTGAACAAGAATACCATATCAGCAATTTTTCTCCGCTCAATTAGTGGAAGAATGTGAAACTTCCTGCAGCGGCTGTAATAATTAGGCAAATAGGTGATATTGCAGTGGTCTTAGGATTTTTTGGTGGAATAAAAATTTGGAAATAAAAGGCAACTATACTTTACTATATTCGTGAGAGCAAGTTTTAAAAACTATCACAAACTATGCTCCACCTGCTATCCTGCCCTTTGTGCCCAAAACATGCAGCAAAAGTGACCTCTGCGCTGCCACCGACAACGCCGTAGAAGTGGTGAAGTTTTGGGCCCATAACTTTCGTGCCAAGCACAAAGAAGACGGATGATTTATCTAATGAAGGCTCAAGCGTTTGTTGGTGAAAAGCTTACCTCTGGAACGCTTTAAACGCTGAAAAGCTTTTTAACGATTTTTTTATTGGGATTAATCAATCGTGTAGTATTTTCTTTTTTTTTGTGTTATGGTTATACTTTTTAACGACCCAGCGGAAACGGCGTTCAATATTATGTTCTTTAGAAACTTTGTATACGCTAGCTGTAAGTTTCCCAAGAATAATAACATAAAAAAATTATTATATGGTTTACGAGAATTGTAGTCTTTCATTTCTTGTATTTCTGAGGGGGCGAGCGTCAAAATAGAGGGAAAAAAAAAGAAGGGGGCGCCCTACCAACGCGTGGGATGGTGCGTCGAAGTTTGAAGATTTTATTTTAGTTTCAAGTTTATTTAAAAGGTTACTGTGTCACACCACAAAAATACACAGATTTTCTGTTATACTGTGAATTGTAGTTGTTATTCTTAGCTCTTGATTCTGGTCGAGAAAAAAAGTGTAAAAATCTGTGAAAAGGATAATGGTACCTATTTATTAATTTATAAGCCGTATGACTGGAATTTCCCATCGAGAAAAATCGCAAAATTTCGTAAAACTTTTCATCCCAGGGGATGAATTAATTGGGATGAGATAATTAATGCTCACTTCCGTTTTATATAAGGAACTCTTGTGCAAAATGTCATGCTTTTAGATCCAGCAGCTTTGGCTGTTCTGTCAGTGAGAGAGATTTTTTTAATTAGATAAGTAGATTTATAATAAACACACTAACAGTACAGGGGAATGTGGCTAAGTAATAACAGCCGCAGGGGTCGATCGATCAGGTTAAGCTACGCTTGCCGTGTTTTGTCCGTGGATGGGTGACTATCTTCAAATACCAAGACCCCTCTGTGCCTCGGAAAGCACGTTAAGCCGTTGGTCCAGGCTGTCATTCGTGGATCTTTGACACCTTACGGGTTGTCAGTAGTCCGAAAGTCTAACAACCAGTCTTACCAAGGGGTATCGTGTTACCCAGTACACTAGGTTGTGGAGGTCAGATAGGCAGTCGCTCCATGTAAAATACTGGTATTCAGCTGCATCCGGTTAGACTGGAAGCCAACATAGTTGGGAAAAGGCTAGGCAGATGATTATGACTATACATAATAGTACAATCACTTACAATTCGTAATCTATGTGAGCTAGGTGTACACTGCTGATATCAGTATAGCAGGGAGGGGTCTGTTTGTTAGTCCGTAGACCTATTATTAAAAATGAAGAGTAAAGCTCTAAGACGAGGGTACACCGGGTGGGGGATAGAGGTCGACACGACCTTTATCGACATTCCCACGCTAAACTACATCATATTGTATCTATACTTTAACATCGAAATGGGGGAGGAATAGGGGGGTATTTGCTTTTCTACGGCCTTAGACGAGCTACACGTGTTTCTTGGACGGTGCTAGAATAATAACACCGATATTATTAATTACTAGTTGCGCCCCGCGGTGTCGCCCGCATAAATCTCGATCTCGTAGGAATATCGGGATAAAAAGTATCCTATGTCCTAATCTAGGTCATGGCCTACTCATGTGCCAAATTTCATCCAAATCAGTTTAGCCGTTTTAGCGTGTAAGCGTAACAAAAAATATACAAACAAACAAAAAACCAAATCTGTTCTTTCTAACGGCTAAATGTTGAATGACTCTTCTTTTTTTGTGCTTTGAGCTGGGGAACCTATGGGAGGTTGCCCAGCTTAAAGCACAAAAAATCTAAACAAGAAATACCAGATTTGAAATTCAATTGATCAACTTTACATTTATCAAAATCTGTCAATTCGTTACGAAACGAGGGGACATCCCTACCTACCCCCATTCTTGTAGACGACTAAATTAAAGTGTCCCCCTTTCGATGTTGCGTTCGCCGGAGTGGGTTAAAAGTACGTTAAAGTTGGGGACAAGTAAAATATAACTACACCAGTGAAATATAATTTTAACCGTTCTGGAACCTTATTGAATTTGTACTGGGTACACAAACTTTGCGCCAGACGGACGGACTAAGTTCATACAAACTTTCAACCCCTACTTAAACCCCTTAGGGGATGAGTTTTCAAGAATCCTTCCTTAGTCTCATCTTCGTTATATAATGATCTCTTGTGCAAAACTAGCCTAGACCTAGGTTCAGGCTGTGCGTTGTCTGTCAGTGAATGAACGAATTTAAGATTTTTATTAAATAGTCTGGCTGACCCGGCAAATGTTGTTTTGCTATATAAATGACTAGCTTCTGCCCGCGACTTCGTCCGCGTGAAATTTCTTGTACCCCTACCCCGTCGCAACACTTCGTATTCGCTTAGCGTTCTTTTTTTTTTTTTTTTTTAAATTTCATTCTGACTTTTTTTCTTTTTGCTCGGCTCCTAAGGGTCATAGCGTGATATATATAGCCTATAGCCTTTCTCAAGAATTGGGCTATTAAATGTAAAAAGAGATTTTTTCAAATCTGACCGGTAGTTCCAGAGATTATCGCGTTCAAACAAACAAACTCTTCAGCTTTATTGTTAGTATATAATTATATATAGATTTCTAGCTGCCCGGCGCTACTTCGTTTGCGTGGTGTCCTACCCCTTACCCTACCCTACCCCTACCCTAATTCTACCCTACTCCTAGACTACTCCTACCCTACTACCATAGATATATGAATTTTTTCTCTGCGTAAGAACCATCCTCGTACTTCAAGGAATATTCTAAAAAAAGAATTACCGAAATCGGTTCAGCTGTTCTCGACATTTGCGCTTAGCAACTCATTCAGCGATTCATTTTTAGGGTTCCGTACCCAAAGGGTAAACACGGGACCCTATTACTAAGACTTCGCTGTCTGTCCGTCCGTCCGTCTGTCTGTCACCAGGCTGTATATCAAGAACCGCGATAGCTAGACACTTGAAATTTTCACAAATTATGCATTTCTGTTGCCGCTATAACAACAAATACTAAAAACGCAATAAAATAAATATTTAAGGGGGGCTCCCACACAACAAACGTGTTTTTTTTCGGTGTTTTTGCCTTGTGGTACGGAACCCTTCGTGTGCGAGTCCGACTCGCACTTGGCCAGTTTTTATATTATAGATAATATATGTATTACTAGCAGCGCCCCGTGGTTTCACCCGCATAGGAGTCAATCCCGTGGGAGTATCGGGATAAAAACTATTCTATGTCCTTTCCCGAGACTCAAAATATCTCTAAGTATACTAAATTTCATCTAAATCGGTTCAGCGGTTTAAGCGTGAAGAAGTAACAGACAGACAGACACACTTTCGCATTTGTAATATTAGTATGGATTTTGTTGGACTGT
This sequence comes from Oligia fasciuncula, assembly GCA_963082905.1. Lineage (NCBI taxonomy): Eukaryota > Metazoa > Arthropoda > Insecta > Lepidoptera > Noctuidae > Oligia > Oligia fasciuncula. The sequence goes on from OY720390.1 coordinate 17,549,539, forward strand.
GCCATAAAGGTAATTTACTCATTTGTTTTAGTAGCTTTACCATCATCTCAGCTGTTGTTGTCAATTCGTTACGCGAAAAATATCTTTTACGAGTGAATTTAAACCACATAACATAATCAGCCTATAATGTTCCCACTGCTGGGACACAAGCCTCCTCTCTGTGAGAGTAAAAACCACATAACGATAGGTTGAAAATTTGATGAAGGAATCCAAACAAGTCTGGAAGAGCAGTTATCGATTCTGAAGTTATGGTACAGCTAACTTCGACCTCTTTAATTTGCAAACTCTTAGGTATGTGTTAGACGGGTTGTATTCAAAACCGGGGGATAAGTTACTGCCAAGACAAACCACCATTCACGAATGTAACCTGCGGATAACGACATAAAAGTAGATGTAAACAGTCAAACCATAAAGAGGCATCCTCGGAATTCTTTGACCTATGGATTTAACCAAACCCTTCCTTTAAAACATTGAATGTTTTAAAAATCCCTTTTCATTATTTAGCCCCCGAAGTAAAACTCATCCTTTTTGGAGCCGTGACTTTAGCAAACCCTTGGCACATTTATTCCGAAATACTCTGAAATACCCAAGACCCGATACAAAGGGGAGGGGGACCCTTTTGACTCGCCCAAAATAAAAAGATATAGCAAAAAATGGAGGGGCTGGGGTTGCTCCCTAGTGACTCAAAATGGGAGACAAAAAACTACATAAACGTATAATATTCCTAAACGGGGTGCGCGAGTTTTATAAAACACAATAGAAAAATTATAAAGGCCAGGTCTCGCGAGTAATACGAATAATTTCTACTACACTTCTTTTTTAAGTAGGTATATCTTTTATTTAAATAAAGATAAATCTATTAAAAAGAAAAATAAGGGTTACAGAATTGTTATTACAGCTAAAAAATATACAGTTACCAAATATATTAGTTTTCTAAGAATGAATGAAGGCTAGGCCGGTCCCGCAAGATTTTCCATGAAATTACATTTCAAGCTGTAAGCAGAATGAAATGCGCCATAACATAACCTTGAAAAACGTTAGGTCCTCGACAGCACAAGAGGATAAAGATGAAATGTACCAAATGTTATCACCCCCTACTCAATGAAGCGACAATGAAATCTGAATCAAAATATAATGACAATAAAGTCAGTTTTCCTCTACAACACTATTCTTAGTAAGAAAAGTTTTTTTTTTCGTTTCTGGCTACCATCTGAGTCAGACCTACCTGCGCTAAGTGTAAAAACTTTTTGGATTGAAAGGTCCCCGCTGAGTCATCGAAGACGTACTCTTCGTTAAGGAGAATATTACAAAGTTAGCGTGGGATCATAAATGGAGGGGCGCAAGCCTTCTACCCTTTGTTTATAAATAGAAATGTAAGTATGGCTTTACGCGAAGCTTGCTGCTGAATCGTTCTTGCTAACTATAATTTTGATTACATTTGAAATGATATTTGAAGTCGGATCGTCATTTAACGACTTGAAAATTGTAAGAAAACGCACTTACGTATAGTAGGTACCTAAAAACCGAAATACTTACAGTATTCCTGGTATGAAGCTATTAATTTTAAGGATTATTCGAAACTTGATACCTATTTTCGGCTTGCTAACAATTTGGGCGGTGTGACCACACCCCCAGCCATGACCTCGGTTTTGGCACTTCAGGCACGCGTTCAAATATTTTATAAATAATAAACGGCGGTGCTTTGCCTCATTCGAATGTGAACTTTTCGATCTCTGATAAAACAACTTACACTCATGGGCACACATGTATATCGGTTAGCTAAAATACTAACGCATTTTCTTCCAAAAAATGTACCTAATTATTATTATTCTAGCCATGATACTTGGTGTTTACAGATTCTTAGAAATAGAAAATTGTTTGTTACCCAGGTAAAACATAAGCAGCAGCCGGGCAAATGCATAACACATTATCAATCGGAATCGGTTTCATTTTGACAGTTCAACTTTCATTGCGTTATTTACGTGTTGAACAGACGAATTTTTCGAACTTATGAAGCAATGGATTAGCAATTTGCTTCAAAATGATTCAGATTCCGATTGATAGTGTGTTACGCAATTAGGGGGCTGGTCCGCACGGCTATACATCAAGCTATACATAACCAGCATAAGCTGAATTCTGATTGTACGAAAAACCTATACAATATGAGGTCAGCTAAGCTAAGCAAGAGGCTTAAAATGTTACCCACAGGTAGAGTCCGGCGTGTCACTGACCCTGGCAGGGCCACCATCACGGATTTTAATTTTGATAGCACAAAAAAATTGTCGCTAATTAGTCGAAATTTGTCGCCAAATATCAGAATTTGTCGGTCACTGGTTCAAAAGTTATAAGGGTTTATAGGTGGCCGATCTGGAGAAAGTTTCCCCAGCAGGGCCACATTTATATCTCAAAAACTAGGGCACCTAGCGAAGATCTGTTTTCTCCCATATTTAGTCGCCAATTAGTCGGAATCAGTCGCCAAATATCAGAATTTGTCGGTCACTGGTTCAAAAGATATTAGGGTTTATATGTGTTAGGTATAGTCCAAGAGCTAGATCGAATAGTTCACGAAAAAACTTCGACTAGCTCTTGGACTATACCTTACTAATTGAACTCCATTATATCTCCTAAACTAAGACCCGATTAAATCTGTGACTTGGCGACTGATCCCGACTAATTGGCGACTAAATATGGGAGAAAACAGATCTTCGCTAGGTGCCCTAGTTTTTGAGATATAAATGTGGCCCTGCTGGGGAAACTTTCTCCAGATCGGCCACCTATAAACCCTTATAACTTTTGAACCAGTGACCGACAAATTCTGATATTTGGCGACAAATTTCGACTAATTAGCGACAATTTTTTTGTGCTATCAAAATTAAAATCCGTGATGGTGGCCCTGCCAGGGTCAGTGACACGAGTCCGGCCGTCGTCGAGAGAACGCATTTTTGACACCTGTCAGTTTCATACAAACGTATACGTGTTTTGCGAATTTGATCTTTATTAGCTATTAGAATGGTTGCACTGACTGTTCTGTTAGTTGCCAGTGAGCCACAAACTAGACAGTCAGTCTCTATCTCTAATATCTTACAATTTCAATGGACCTCTGAATATCCCAACATCGTATTGTCCTTGACTGTACATTTGTATTCCCAGCCAGCCCAGTAAAACCGTTTGAAAAGTAACCCTCCCCTTTTTTTCTATCTAAAATAAAATGTGAAACTACGAACGTGCACGACTATCGTAAGGAGGGTTGACAGAGCGTCAGGGGAGGGCTGAGCGAAACTTTGGGACTCGTCGAACAAGTTTATCGAAAATGCATGTTATACGGATGTAAGGGAGAGGATAGGTAAAATAATTCATACTTAGAATCCATACTAATATTATAAATTCGAATTTAACTCACGCCTAAACCACTGAACGGATTTCGATTTTGGCAAGGAGAAAGGACATCCTGGCAAAGGACATAGGCCACAAAGGACACAGGGAGACATACTTTTTATCCGTCATTAATGCGGGCGAAGCCGCGGGCTGAAGCGAGTAATATTATAAATGCGAAAGTAGGTAACTCTGTCTGTTAAATTTTAAACAATTCCGATGAGATGTGGCACACGGATAGACACTTTGATATTGTTTATTGACATTGGATATTATTTATACCGGTAGTACATTCCCGTGGAACATTTTCCGATTTCGACTCCAGGCGGGCGAAGCCGCACGTAAAACTTATGTCAAAAAAGCTTTAACTCACGCTCCTAAGTCTATACTCCAGAATGGCCATTAAAGCCCGTAGAGACAGTGACCACGCGGGACATTAAGACCCAAAACCCCTTATTATTATAACCCTTTTCCCCTTCAGCCAGCATTATCGTGCCATGCCTGCGCCGGCCACGACTGCCTAAGCCTCCCCCATTCCGGGAAAATTGTCGTAATCGCCACGTTCGACGAACGGGTTGCGCACTACGGTATTATTAGCCGTGGTAGGTCGCTACTGTGTTATCCTTACGTCGGATGTAGACCCCCCCCCCCCCCCTTTCGAAGAAGGGACGTAATTGAAGGACGGGTAGCCGATAAGGTACTTATTTATATGTTGCTGATGACAGTTGGAGCTTTGCTCGGGTTCCTTATGAAACTGTACGTACTGACGAAAATAGGTATGTACCTAAATATAAAAATAACATGCCTGTAACCTGTAGGTACTCCCCGAAGGGGGAGAAGTTGAGAGGTGTTTTCGCCGGTTCTGTTTAAGTCTCTTGTAATGGGGGGAGCGTATTGCCGCAATATTCACTATTTGTGAACATCTACATAATGTATGTGTATGTATAGTCAACAAAAGAGATAAGTATGCTGGATTGTCGGAAGTTGAAGTTTAGTAAGAAACCGATGGATGTTGTCGACTGAAATTTAATTTGATAAATGAGCTGTTTGTTTTCTATTAATAAAATAAAATTTTATTCGAGAACATCCACCGGTTTCTTACTAAACTTCAACCATATCCGACGATCCTGAATGATGGATGCAATCGTACAATGGCGCAATGTACAGGACTTACATGTCGCCATTGTACGATTGCATCCGAGCGAAGCAGGGGTCTACTGTCTAAGAACAAAATCCGTAGTTTCGACCGAAAATACGGGTGTTTCCAAATCTGTATCATCTAAGGACATAAGATTAGTTGGGGGCCCGAACTAAGAACGAATGGCACCACGATTTGACAGTCGTCCTTACTCCTGATGTGTTTTTACCTGTCCGAAAAGTTAATTAATCGGGAGTAGGGTTCATTTCGAAGTGTCGAACTACTTTTTACCTGACTGCGCCAGAAGGAGGGTTATGTTTTTAACGGGTTTGTATCTTCGTTGACAGACTTACGGCCGAACCCAATTACCTATCTATCACCAGTTTTGGCATACTGGAGGTAGAAAAACCTATCTATCTCTGGTTTTAACGTCCCAATAATCTATATCAGTAGCGATCTCTATGATTATATTATACTGGCAGTTATAATTAGACTGTCTATCATCAGTAGCGATCTGTCGCTGCTGATGATAGACATCTGATGATGCCTGTGGTTATTGGGTTCGGCCGTTAGAAAGTTCGCCCTGGGGCGGGTTCGTTAGTAAGATTACAATAACTTACTCCTAATGCGGGTTGCAGACCAAGAGCTAAGCTAAGTTAGTCTAGCTTAGCTCGCATTGCTGAGGTTATTTTTCATACTTCTGTTCAGTTTGCAACTACATCAGCTATGCGAGCTAATCTAGACTAACTTAGCTTAGCTCTGTTTTCAAAAATATTGTCATTATAAAATATTGAAAGCTTACCTATCCCGCACAAGGAACAAACTTTGTCCTTCTTCATATGCGTCCAGCTGTGTATTTTGAGGGCTTCTTTCTTCTTGAACGACTTCTTGCACACAAGACACATGAACGGCCTCTGTACTGGCTCTTCTGGAATGATGTACTTTTCTTCTGGTACCTAAAAAAATATATGTTCACGTTAATTTGCGCGCTTTTCTAAAAGCTACAATCTTCTTCTTCTTCTTCTAATATGTCGGATCCCACAGATATATGTAGATACACCTAGATAACTAAAGAGCAACTACTTCGCGTGCCCAGCTTACGTACAAAAAAAAACACAACCGACTTCCAAAAAAACACTACAAAGTGAAAAATAACTTTCATTTCGGAAGTCGGTGTCGTTGGTTCCGCATTCTCGTTTTTTGACACCGACTAAAAACTGTGGAAATACAAGTATGCAGTTAACTGTTAACTACATACTTGTTTTTCCACCGTTGGAGGAAATACTAGTATGCAGTTTGCCTTTGCGAGTTTAACGAAGTCATTAATGGGTCCGTTCCGCTCGCGGTGGAACCCGGGCTTTAGAAATAATAAAGTTTTATCATGGCTCTGGATCGAGTTGAGTGGAAAAAGGAAAGAGAGACCTTTGTCCTGCAGTAGGACTATGCTGGCCTATTATTTACTTTATTATAATGGAAAACTAAACGAGCAATATCAAATTTGGGAAAAGCCATTGGTGGATTTTTGAAGTGTAAACTTCTTATGGCGCGTTGGGCGTTTTTTGAGATGGGAAAAACCATTGAACTCGCGCCACTGTTACCGTAAGCGACACCGTGCGTGTTTTGTTTATAAGACGATTAAACAAAAACAATTTCTATGAAAACTTAGATAGAAATTGTTTTACCAGATCGCGTCGAACCGTCGTCGGGTCGCGCCTGTCTGCGGGAGTCTTAATGCTCTACAAGGCTAACAAGGCCGTACTTTTCTAAAACTTGATGTGCCATTATTACGGTCGTGTACAGTATGTTGCACGCATTTAAAATATAATAATTATGTTACCTTTGTGTAATTTATTTCATTATCATTGCTCTCAAAACGGTGAAGGGAAACATCGTGTGGAAACCGACACGTCCTATAACTAAAAACTCGAACATATTATGTGATATCTAACAACCCACACTGTGCCCGCGTGGTAAAAACGCGTGGTAAAAACGCGTGGTAAAAACAGTCTATTATGTCCTCTCTGTGAGAGGGGTGTACCCCTCTCACAGAGAGGACATAATAGACTGTTTTTACTTTTTTGCTATGATGCCTCCATGGGGCAGATTGGCCAAAGAGTGACTAGAGAAGGTTAGAGGAGCCGAACAAAAAGAAAAAAAAGAATGCGGCAAGGGAGGCGATGCGACGGGATGAGTTGGGGAACAGCAAATTGCACGCAGACGAAGTTGCAAGCAGAAACTAGTCCTGGGGGCCTAAATAGGCCACTTTGGCAGAATCATAAAAGGATAACATAATGGACAGTTAATCCCATTAGTGAAGCATTTTTCTGTTATTTTTTTTCAATCAATCCGATCCAAATCCAATCCCAATCTCTTTGATTATACCTACACCTAAAAAAAGAAAAACACGGACTGTCTTCGTCATATTACGATTCATAATGTTGTCCTTTTATGATTCTCCAAAGTGGCCTTTTTAGGCCCCCTGCACGTTCTGTGTTAATATGATGTCTCCCTAAATCCTTACCTCCATTTCTTCATGTTGCCCCAACACAATGGGACTGTTGTACTCATCGATGATCTCGTGCTTGATCTCCACTAGCTGGTCACTCCCCATGTCCATATAGCCCTGGTCATCCACGACTTCCGCATTCTCCTCTATGAACACTTTCGTGTGCGTCTGTAGGTGTTTTCGTAAGTGGTCTTTACGGTAGAAAGCTAAAATAAATATTTTTTGATGTGATATAAGGACTGCTGCTGACTGCGACCACTATTATCTACATACAGTGGGGTAATTGCGTAACACATTATCAATCGGAATCGGTTTCATTTTGACAGTTGAACAACATTCATTGCGTTATTTACGTGTTGAGCAGACAAATTTTTCGAACCTATGAAGCAATGGATTAGCAATTTGCTTCAAAATGATTCAGATTCCGATTGATAGTGTGTTAGGCAATTAGGGTGCAGGTTGGCAGGGACATAGACGCGCAACCTGTACCTGTACCTTACGGTATATGATTCTGAACCGATTGAGTTAAACATTTTCGTCGGTTATTTAAAAACAAAATTGCTGTTCCATACATTTCAGCGCGTAGGTACATATATTACCGTGACCCCATCGTGCCTCGAAAAGCACGTTAAGCCGTTGGTCCCGGCTGTCATTCATGGATCTTTGACAGTCGTTACGGGTAGTCAGAATCCCGAAAGTCTTACCAAGAGGTATCGTATTACCCGGTAACTGGGTTGTGGAGGTCAGATAGGTAGTCGCTACATGTAAAATATTGGTATTCAGCTGCATTCGGTTAGATTGGAAGCCGACCCCAACATAGTTAAGAAAAGGCTAGGCAGTCATCTGCCTAAAAATTAAAGCTGCAGTTTCATAGAAAAGTGCAACTGATTTAATGTTTTGATAAACGACGAAGAATTTCAACGCAGGGGCGTTCAGAAATCATGTGCTACCTAGCAGTGGCGAAGGTTCCATACAACTCGATTCCTACCGGCTTCCCTTTGAAAAATGGCACAGTCAGTATTCTATAGACAAATAATATAATCATAATTAAAGATATCTGCTCCGGCTTACCTCTTACAAAAATTGACCCTTCGCTACTGGTACCTAACCCATAGTAACAGGTTGTATAATAATATTAAAATTACATAAAATAAAGCAATCTCGATGTTTTATAAAGTCGTATAAACCGTGCGACGCAGGGGCGGGTCGCTAGTATTATTAGGTATGTTATAGGTTGCATCAGTTAGTCAGGTAGTCAGTCAGAGGGGTTGGTCACGGGATTCTGTCTATTCAATTGTAAACAGATCTCAAGTAGGATAAGGGTGAGATAAAACGGTTATTATTACTATTACACACACTCTTTGTATGACCTTCACCCCTTTACATGTTATTTGAACAGAGATTAAATTCAAACAGAACCACTTTTGTATCTGCTTAGGTAACAAGCGTGACCCTGAACCACAGACTTACACAGTAGTGTATAAGTCTGTGCCCTGAACAGCACCCTAATTGCGTAACACACTATTACGCTCAATTTAAATCATTTTGAAGCATATTGCTAATCCATTGCTCCTTATGTTCGAAAAATGTGTCTGCTCGACAACGTAAATGACGCAATGAATGCTGTTGAACTGTCAAAATGAAACACATTGCTATTGATAGTGAGTTACGCAATTACCCTGCTGGTTGTTGTACTTTTAGCCTGAGCCACAACTCACTTGGTTTATAAAGTTATTAAACCTCCCAAACGTAAAGGAGACAAAAGAAATATTGTAAGGATCGTAGCAGGTAGCATTCTGTAGTTTCTGCCTACTCCCATGGGAAGAATGTGTGAGTTTATGTATTGTCTATTCAAATTGATGTTATTTTAAGTTAAACAAATATAAACATTTTAATGGTAATTTAGTTGATTTCAGAGTGACTAGCTATTGAAAAATTTACTAAAATGTTTGAAGTTGTAGCGTAAACTGAAACTCCTATTAGTTTTCATTTTTTGCAAATAAATCGCGAATGCAGATTATGTATCATTCTTTTTGTGTTTGTATTCTTTCTCTGCGTCATGTTTACTGCAAATAAACATATTTTCTTACTTTCTAAGCTTAGCAAAGATTTTATTTTGAAGAAGTTGCAACTGGGTTTTTTTCGAGTTATCAATATCTTGTTTTTCTTCACATATCCAAACTACCTTTTTTTTTATTATATATGAGAGAAAAAAATGGTTTTAAATCTGGTAATACCTACTAAAAATGCCTTACACAACTTGTAATGCAGTATCTCTACATCCTTCTTATTTTATTGAATCAACAGGTTTAGAGTAACAAAAAAACCGGCCAAGTGCGTGTCAGGCCACGCACAGTGTAGGGTTCCGTAGTAGCCCGTTATCACAATGTAGTACGATTCTGTTGTTCTTTAATCTGAATATAAAAAAATAAAAATTAATTTTTCATATTTTGTTTTTTAATGCAAGTCTTTACCCGTTATAAACAAGCAACTACTTCATCTTAGTCACTTTAAAGGATTAATGCTAAGGATTTTGTATTTGGTACAAAATTATCCAACACCCAAGTTCAACGACTATTACTGCTAAACTAATAAAGTTATCTTAACCGCTATAGTTTTCCTTTAAATTTCATGAAATGCACTATCATCGTGAATTTTTCCAGATTTTTCAAGGCAGCAGTTTAGGTTTTAGAGGGGGGGGGGGCTGGAACAAAAATTTGCAGTTTAAAGTTTAATATTTCGTAAATAGAGCATTAAATCGAAAAATAATTTTAGCAACCCCCAAGTCATTTTAGAAGATCTATTCAACGATACCCCACACGATGGGGTAGACGACGAAAGAAATATTCATCCCCACTTCACATGTAGGGGAACTACCCAAAAAAAAATTATTTTCCAAAATTTTATTTTACCTCTTTGTCAGCGTAATTGATATACGCACTCCTACAAAATTACAGCTTTCTAGTACTAACGGTCTCTTAGCAAAACCTCGGACAGACAGACAGACGGACATGACGAAACTATAAGGGTTCCTTGTAGGAACTATGGAACCCTAAAAAATACGAACAGGAACCCTAGATTGCCAATGTCCAACAGACATACAAATAAAACATTGTGAGTGTATGTAAGCATGTTACAACATAATTTGCTTCATATTAACACTTTACCGTTTTTACTTCTTTTCGATAATTATAAAAATAGTAATTTAGTCGGTCCAAGTGACAAATATTAGTCTAGAATTCTAGATTAGTGTAAACTCAGATTTTTACTTTGCTAGATTAGACCAAAATAACAGCTGCAATCAAACTTATTTGTCATGTTGACATGAAATGTATAAAAATGCTGTAATTTTAGTCTAGCAAATTAAAAATCCGAGTTTAGTAGATATTCAATTAGGAATACTTATTAAATAGGTGCCTCAGTGAAGCTGGCACAGAAGCAAGGACATTGGCACAAGCAACGAACATATAACCTCCTCCTTTTTGGATGTCGGTTAAATAATAATAATAATGAAACCTTAATTTCCAGGCTACTTTGGCCCATAGATAACATATATATAAAAAAAAAAGACAACCCGGTCAGTGGGTCGTCTTAGGGGCGGGAAGCCTATGCCCAGCCAGCAGCTGGTTAAAGTCGTGCTGTGGATGATGATGTAGGTGGCTAGCTAGAGTAATAACTAAAAAAACTTACTTTTATTGCAAACAGGACAAGCCTCGCTCTTGTCCCCGCTGTGTATGGACCGGTGAATGTTCAGGTGTTCTTTCCTCTTGAAGGCCTTCCCGCAGTCAGGACATACATGAGGTCTGACTTCTTGGTGTTCTAGGGTATGCCTGTCGAGGTGTTCCTTTCGTTTTAGCCTGTTGGAGGGAAATCGTGTAAGAGCTGTGTAAGGATAAAGTTTTTATAGGTGTACACTGAATGTTATGTAGATAATTTTTATTCTTGGACTAGATTTAGAATTAAATATATTAATTATAAATATTGTATGATTTGACTTTTATTGTTTAATGTTTGATAGAGTCAAAAGTAAAACTGTGTTAGATTTGATGTGAGAATAGTTAGAAAAATAAAATTCCTTAGTTTGGTACTTATCTATTTTAAACTCAATGGTTGAATAATTGAATGCAATGTTTAGTGTATAAAGTTGAGTTTCTTTTTGTTTTTAAAGAACATTAAACATACCCAGTGCCACATATCCCACAGAGGTATCTATAGTCCTTGTTATGGACCAATAGATGCCTCTCAAGTTCCTCCTTGCTATGGTACCAGGCTGAGCACTCCACACAGGAGTAGTGCACCACTCCATCAGGCTTCTTCACTATCATAGCCAACTTATTCTTTGCTAACATACTCCTTTTTATGGCCAACTCCAAGTTTGGTACTGGCTCTGGAAGAATCTCTTTGGTTTATAGAGAGTTAAAAAGAGAAATTTTGAATACTATTTAAAAAAGAATCTCATACCATTATTACTGTCCATGTTCCTCACAGTATACTTTCACCTGAAATATCAAACTTTTTAAACCAGTTTTTTTTTGTTCAGATAGGAAACTTCTAACGACGTTTTAGACAACTTTCCCACTTGCGCACAACCGTTAGAAAGGGCAAGGGCCAAAAAAAACTGAACTTGAATTGTGATCCCTTCCCCTTCCAACGGATATCGCCCAAGGCCCAAAAGCTCCCCTCTGCTTAGGGGTGACTACCCTTTGTCTACCCAAACTTCCCCTAAAGGAGGGGAGGGAACCCCACTCCGTACTCGACCCGCTATGAGGGGTGGATTTACCTTGCCCGAGCCCGACATTGATTCAAAATCTTCTACCTGAGTCCCAAACCGGGTTTAAAAACGTCGAACTAATAAATAATAATACTACAATAATCACTCACGATCTTCAATTACCAATTTTAATCATTCAGTAATAGTTATCTTTTTGTGCGCGCGAAAAAGTTCTCTAACTTACACAAAATAACAAGTTTTATTGACATTACAACATACTTAGGATTTTGTCATTTAACACGTCAGAAAAGTTCAGATGTAAACAATTAAGCAAAAACTAAATCATAAACAACGAACGCCGAAAATGAATACGGAAAATAAAAATACGCGAAGAATCGGACGCAGACGCGCACTCTTCACACAAACCGTTTGAAAGTGACTGGCAGTTAGTGATGTGAACCGGTTTCATAAAAACCTAAAAAAAAACGGTTTTAGTAAAAACCGATAATCACCGGTTCTCATTGAAAAACCGATTACAATCACAAAACATGTATCCGAGTCTTTGATATGTATTCGAACATGAGTCTTTTCCGTTTAAAATATTGTCTATGGTACGGGAATCCCCCGATATCCCATTTTAATATACGACTAACTTCACTATACTTAAATATTCCAGTAAAGCTGTTCAGTAAAAATCTCACCGTGAAAATACTTAGGTAAAGTGAGCTACTGAGCTGTCAATAGTGTCAATCCTTACTATCAGGTGGAATGACAGCTCACTAAGCTCACTTCACAGTTATGACGGTGATCTTTTTACAGAATAGCACCGAAGTTTTGCTTGCGAATTATTTGGAGTTGACATGTTTGTTTGCGAAAATGCCTAAAGTAAAAGGTAAATCAAGTACAAGAAATTATTTTGAGAAGATTGATAATCTTATTGCAAAGTGTAAGATATGCGCTAAAGTGATCAAAGTTGGTGGAGGAACCTCGAATTTATATTGGCACATATTAAGAGAAACCATCCCCAGGCTACAGTGGAGGTGGATCGAGGTGAAGTGGGTGATCAGCCAGGTGACACGCAGGCACAGGGAACGTCTACTGGCACAACACAAGAAAAACTAACGGAGACTCCACGCGCACGCCATACTACTCTGAAAATGACCGCAGCAAGTAACAAAAAGAAAATTGATAAATATTTGACTGTGATGATCGGACGGACGTACGGACGACTGACCACGGACTTTTTAGGAAAAACCTAAAAAAAACCTTATAAAACCGGTTTTAATAATTAACTAATCGGTATAAACCGGTGTTGAAAATTGTAATCGGTTCACATCACTACTGGCAGTGTTGCCTGCTCTCACACAGCTCGCGCTCGCTCAAACTCCGAACAAATTATTTTTAAGCACGAATTACACGGTTTAAAACGGTGGTTTCAAACCTAAGTTTAAAACAGTGTAGACAGTGGATTGAAACCAAAAAATGTGCTACATAAAGAAGAGGTACCTACTCATTAAGTTTTTCTAAAATTGGTGATAAATACGTAAAGAAAGATAAACCAATAGAATCTTGGCTTTAATTAACTATTTTCACAGATTGACAACAATAATCAAATATGACAACTGACGTTACAAGGTAAGGAGATTATATGTCATTCACCCCCTCTATGTTTTGATCGAGGAGGTAATCATTAAGACGAACTGGGAGTCTCCTCCTTGCAGATTTACGAACGGCCTGAGATACTTCGGCACCGTTGTCATTAGCTTCAGGAGTTCTAAAAATTTCTTCTTCATCATTTTCATCATCGTTTGAATCATTTCTGTTTTCCGTATTTCGACAACTTATCTCAGTTTCATCCACCAACGTAACAGGTAGCGGTGCCAAATGCCTGTTAGACACCGTCGATTCCTGGCCATTGCTGCGTCTCACGTACGAGTAACTTGGGTTACTATGCAGGAGCTCAACTTCCTCCACGGATCGGTCTTAAAACCTCGTACATATTTTTTTAACAATACTGGACCTGGAACGAGCCACGATGGAAGGGATTCTCCAACAGGTGTTCTTCGAGGAAAGTTAAATAGTCTCTCATGTGGAGTAGCATTTATCGATGTGCACAAAAGGGAGCGTACGCAGTGTAGTGACGGTTTTAAAGCTTGCTCCCAGTTTTCAATGGGTAGATTTTTTGAACGTACCTAAGTAAAGTTGTATTGTTCTCCAGAGCGTTCCATTCAATCTTTCTACCTGGCCGTTTCCTTGCGGATTATACGGCGTTGTGGGAGAAGACGCGATGTTACAATTTCGTAAGAAGGTTTGCAGTTCTTCTGACATGAAGGAAGCACCTCGGTCACTGTGTATATATAGGGGTTGACCAAATTCAAAGAAAATATTTCTGAGACAGTTTATGACAGTCACAGAGGTCATGTCCGCGCAAGGATAGGCAAATGGATACCGTGAAAATTCATCTATTATCGTGAGTATATACTTGTTCTTAGTGTTTGATGGCAAAGGTCCCTTAAAATCAATATTCAGTCGCTCAAAAGCTGATGTAGCTTTAATAAGTGTTCCCTTGGATTTTGCGAAACGTGGCTTAATTTCTGCGCATATTGGACATGAGGCAGTCATTTGCCTAATATCATTGATAGAGTAGGGCATATTTTTCTGCCTGATCCAGTTGTACATTCTAGTTATTCCTGGGTGAGAAAGGGCATCATGTAATTCATATAACTTGTTGTTACTCATGGATGCGCAAACTCTCGAGAGGCATCAGCTGCTACATTTTCGTTACCTGGTCTATAAATTATGTCATACTTGTAGCATGATAGTTCTAGCCTCCATCTTTCGAATTTGTCGTTTTTTATTTTGCTTGTATGACTTTGGCTAAAGATGTGCTCACAGATTTCTGATCCGTGATAAGAATAAAATGTCTATTCAGTAGATAATGCCGCCATTTCCTGAGACTTTCAACGATAGCACAAGCTTCCTTTTCTACAGAAGCATGCTTGCGTTCACTGTCTGATAGCGTTCTTGAAAAGAATGCAACGGGGCGACCTTTTTGGGAAAGTGTCGCGGCTAAAGCAAACTCGGAAGCATCCGTTTCAACTGTTTGTATTTCCATTTCATCAATAGCAACCAATGCTGCCTTCTGTATGTCTGCTTTTAGTTGCTGAAAGCTGTTCTGCGCAGTCTCATTAAGAGGAAAGTGGGTTGCATTAGTTAACGGTTGGATTTTCTCGGAAAATTTGTTGACCCATTTGGCGTAGTGGGCAAACAGCCCTTGTGCTCTTTTGAGTTCAGCGGCATTAGATGGTAGCGGCAAATTTATAAGAGGAACAAGTCGATCTCTATCGAGCTCAATCGTATTATTTGTAATCGTGTAACCCAAAAGGCTTATCGTACTTTTACTAAAGTTACATTTTTGTTCATTTAACGTTAGTCTGTATTTCTTTACTGCGGTCATAAATTGTCGCAAATTTATATCGTGTTCCTCCTTGTTTTTGCCACAAACAGTAACGTCGTCAAGATACGCAAAGATTCCTTGTAGTTTTTCCTTACCGATAATATATTCAAGAGTTCGTTGAAAGGCGGCTACACCATTGGTTACACCAAATGGTATTCTCGTGAATTGATAAAGTTTTCCACAAGCTTCGAACGCAGTAAATTTTCTTTCTCTTTCTAATATCGGTACCTGATGATATGCGCTCTTCAAATCGATCTGGCTAAAATAATTAAATTTAGCTACCTTTGAAACAATCCATTCTATGTTAGGAAGTGGGTATGCGTCAAGGCATGTAAACCTATTGATAGTTCTGGAGTAATCGACGACCATGCGCTTTCGATATGCTCCACCACCAGTAACCAGAACCTGAGCGCGCCATGGAGATATACTTGGTTCTATTATACCATCTTTTAAGAGTTTTGCTATTTCTATGTTAATAAATTCTTCATCTTCTTTGTTATGGCGTCTAGATTTAATAGCGACAGGAACTAAGTCTTCAGACAGGTGTGTAAAAATGGTGGCTGGTGGTACAGAAGCTTCCATTACACAGATTTGGAGAGCATCTCTAGTACCTCCAAATTGGAATTCAAGCTTAGAATGATCTTTCAAAATATCATGCCCAATTATAACATCTGCGCATAAGTTGTTCACTATTAGAAGAGGATGGTTTACATATTTATGTTTGCTAATAATAAGAGTAGCAAAACATATTCCATCGACATATGATGTGTGGCTAAGCGGTGCCAGATTAATGGTCTGTTTCTAAGGCCTTTGTTTCAATTTCATCATAAGAGCTATATTTTTCTCGATGAAACTCACTGAACTTCCTGTATCTATGAGAGCGTCTACGAGAATATAATTTACTGTGATGGCTACTGTTGCTTGTTTTAAAGTAGACGGCGATGCAGCGGAAAATACAGTGCTGATAGACTCTGGTTGTGATAAAGTAGGGTTTATAGGAGTGGATATGGCGTTGCTAGTGGTGGAACTCCGTGACCGACAAACTGACGCAAAGTGTCCTTTTTTGGAACATAACTGACAAGAAACATGAAAAGCAGGACACTTAAATTAAACACATACGTAAAGAAAGATAAACCAATAGAATCTTGGCTTTAATTAACTATTTTCACAGATTGACAACAATAATCAAATATGACAACTGACGTTACAAGGTAAGGAGATTATATGTCAATTGGTACAGCCGGTCGATTCTGTAAAAATCTCACCGTGAAAACTTAGGTGAAGTGAGTTTCTTTTTGCTAGGAATTGCCACGATTGACAGCTCACTCCACGCTCACTTCACCTAAGTTTTCAGGTGAGATTTTTACAGAATAGCACCGCTGTTCCATAGTCTTGAATATTCCTCTCGACATTAAGGCGAAAGCGCCAGGGTAGCCCGCGAAATTCATTTTTTTTTAGGTTTTTTGCAATTTGCTGGTCAGTATTAAGTTGTACGTTGATTAAAATATGATTCGGGGCCGTAACAAATATGTATTTACAGAACTATAATCATTAAAGTCATCAACACAACTCTCTAAGACCATGTAATCCCCAAGAATGACTATTTCATGAAATCTTGACATTTGGGGATTACATGGTCTTAGACAGTTGTGTTGATGACTTTAATGATTATAATTCTGTAAATACATATTTGTTACGACCGCGAATCATATTTTAATCAACGTACCGACCAGCAAATTGCAAAAAACGTAAGAAAATTTGAATTTCGCGGGCCACCTTAGAGCTTCCCCCTTAAGCATTTATAAACAATTTAAGGAAGGGATGTGACAGTATACATAAAAAATCGATTATAAAGAATCGATTTTTTTAATAAAAATAATCGATTTTATTAAAATAATCGATTTTTTCCTTTTTTTTTTGATAGTTTAAATTATACGCCTGAAATATCGATAATAACTATCTATCACAGCACTCAGTTTTATTATTGATAATAATAAACATTAATTACACAACAAGTTAATAATTTCACACAAAAAAGGATTTTTTTAAATTTCTCCTTTCGCGCGAAATTCAAATTACATTAGATTAGACATTACGTTTACGTTAGATTTCTACCACCAACCACCAATCTCATATGAAAAAGTGTTAATGGTAGAAATCTAACTTAGAAATATGTATTAATGATTCTAATGAATATAATTATCTAAATATGTACCTGTTATTGTCGTGAATCATATTTTCATCAAGATACATCCTGTTGCAAAAACCCTAAGAAAAATTTAATTTCGCGGTCTCATCTACCCATTCAACAAGGGGGAAGCGCTAAGGTGGCCCGCGAAATTCAAATTTTCTTACGTTTTTTGCAATTTGCTGGTCCATTAAGTTGTACGTTGATTAAAATATGATTCGCGGTCGAAACAAATATGTATTTACAGAATTATAATAATTAAAGTCATCAACACAACTCTCTAAGACCCTGTAATCTCAAGATCAAATCTCAAATGTCAAGATTTCATGAAATAGTCATTCTTGGGGATTAATGATTAGTCATTCTTCTTGATTTAGTGTGCGGCAGTGAATAAGAAATCGATTTTTTATTAATCGTTTTTTTGTAATATTAAAATCGATTATAAAAATCGTTTTTTTTTTAAATAAAAATCGATTATTAATCGATTTTTTCTATAATCAATTTTTTTTTCACATCCCTAATTTAAGGACCAATAACTGCTGTGATAGCATAACATAGGTAGAATAATAATTAACATTTTGTGCTAATACCTAGTATACTTAGTGCCATAACATTCCTAGGTGTTATTACAGCAATAAAACACATTTAACTTGTTAAAATAAGCTATACAAGTATTGTATTCATGTTATCATCTAATAAATAGCGAAATTTATCTAAAATCGTTGGTAATTATTTTACGTGACTCTTTTGTGATGGTGAAATGACAATCTGAAGGAAGCACAGCTGCTTAAATACCGATAAGTAATACCGCGTAAGTCGGATATAAACACCATGTTGTGTGGAGAACACGAGACGAGAATTACAATATTATTTTCCCATATGATTTTCGAATTCGACATACGTGTACTTACGGTTCCACCCAAGCTGGCCTCATTTGCAGGACCAGAAATATTTCTAAGTGAAATTGGCGATGAAAATGCGAGGAAACCCCTAAGACGACCCACTGACCGAAACCTTGAATATTAGTTTGAAATCGCCAACTTGGCAAGTTCGGTGTTGGTGATAAGCGTTTACTATTCTGGTTATTAATCGAAAGGACCAGCTAAAGAAAGCCTGCTACTATTTATCTTGAAGGACAAACATAATTGATTAATGAACGATATTATTTTAATTTATTATAGCTGGTATCCCAACACAAAACTGTCTAGCAATTTTATTCTATCATGGGCGCTTTCCGAATTAGCTATAATCGCTCACAGCGCTCACATCATCTCACATGCGTTCCGATTTAGATATCACGATTATGACAGCTGGCTGAGAGCTGTCAACAATTCGGAACGCCCGTGAGCGCGCTCACAGTGCTTACTCAATGTAAAAACGATATTATTACAGTATTTCTTTGTATAAACACCACCTTTCTTCTTCTTTGGTTAGGTGGAGACTATCAGCCAGAAGCACAATTTCGAAAATGCCACGTTAGTTTAATTTTATGATAAGATGCAAAACAAAACACACACTGACACATCCTAACACACACACTGTCATTTTTGACAGCGCTCACGGTGATATTATTCTAGGGCATGGTCGGCGTTATCGCAAGATGGCGCATGTCATGACGTCATCTATGACGATTCACGGGACGTCGTTATCGCGCTCACGCCGAATTATCGGTACCGGTTTAAGCACGCTCACATCGATTATTTCCCATCTCGGAACGCAGGGCATGTCAATATCAAAGAAACGTCAAAATTGATAATGATGACTGCTGCAGTTTTGTAAATAAATAATAAACGTTTCATAAAGCTAGCTGCCTCAATTTTATTAATGTACATATGCATACACTAAAAGATTGGAATAAATAAAGGTGAATGTATAAATAAATGCTTTTCGACAAGACGGTATACATTCTACGAGAAAATAATGTAGAAATAAAAATAAAATACTAGGAAATAGTGTAATAATTATGCAACACCGGTGTGATAAAATTTTGTTGTCAAAATAATTAAATAATGTGTCAAAAAAAAAAAAGAAATTTCAGATAGAACCTGTCATAGCCATGCTTTCAGGTTTTTGCTACAAACATTATTTTATTGCTTTGCTACAAGAAGAGATTTTGCGGCTTGTCTTCCCAAAGGTGACAACTTTAAATTAAAACAGCGATTTCTAGACAAACGAGAAAACGTCAATCTACTTTTTTAAACTGTCACTTTCTTGCCGTTGCGCGAAAAAAGCGCGGGAAATTCGTAACGAAAGGGCGCCTTTTTTAAACAAATTTTCAAATAATTATTTTATTTATTCATAAATTAATTCGGTTGCTTTTCTCATGATGGGGAAGAAAGGGAATCCGAAGAAAAGAAAAAAAGAAGATATTTCGTCTTCTGCTCCACCATTGGCGTCCTCTGAAGACGACGGTGGAGCCTCAAGCTCTTCAGAGGAATCTATAAAAGAAGAAAAGGATAAGTATCGGGAATTCAGGATTCCCGACTACATTAGGTCATATCCTGAAAACGGAGGCAACTTTGAATATGTTGTATTTTTAGAAAGTATTGACTTAGTCCCGATCGGTGATAGAGACATGATGTCCCTTTCAACCAGCATTAAAAAATATAATAAGGGTGTAAAACAATTATTACGCATGAACCGATACAAAATTGGTGTTATTTTTGAACGTCCTGGTTTAGCTAATGCAGCGTTATTAAACCGAAAATTTTTGGATAGCTATAAATTGAAAGCCAGTATTCCAGCAGCCGCTACGGAAAATACAGGTGTCATTATGCATGTTCCAATTGAACTGAGCAACGAACACATTTATAACGCTATAACCAGCACAAAGAACATAATTTCTATTAGAAGATTTATGCGTCGCACTATTTCAGAAGGAGGGGGGGTGTCCTTCCAGCCTACGAAGACGGTGTCCATCACATTCTCGTGTGCAGCGATCCCCGATAGTGTAGACCTGAACAGCTGGCGATTTGAAGTACGTCCGTACATTCCGCCGGTAAAACAATGCCTGAAGTGTCTAAGGTATGGTCATATAGCTAAATTCTGTAAGAACTCCCAAAGATGTTCCATATGTACAAAGGACCATAATTATAAAGAATGTCAAGTACCACCAACTGAGGCAACATGTTGTCATTGTCAAGGTAAACATGTAGCTATTTCGGCACAGTGCCCTGTCAAACAACAAAAAGTGGAAGAAAACAAAAACAAAATTTATAAAAAATCATATGCAGACTTATTCAATGAAAAGTCATTTCCATCTCTTTCAAAGTCCAGTCCTGCTAAACAATTACAATCACTAGTTGAAACAGAACCAATTTTAAATATTTTAATACAGACAATAGTAACATTAATTTCTCAAAATAAAAATAACGAAAAGAGTATTTGCACTCAAAGCATAAAAGATGTTCTATTATCAAAAATTCAGAATAATATAAGTAAACCTTAATTTTATGGATCAGCTGAATATTGTACAGTGGAATGCTCAGAGCATAAATAGTAACAAACATGCTTTTTCGTATTTTTTATATGAGTATAACATACATGTAGCTTTATTGTGTGAGACTTGGCTCAAGCCTCACATGAGATTTAGTATTAAAGGATATAATATAGTAAGATTAGACTCAGGTAATACACACAATGGTGTAGCTATTTTAATACATAACAGTTTACAATTTAGTAAAATAGATACTTTATATGATGATTCCATACAAAATATAGCGATTCGTTTAAAATATGGCAATAATAAAGAAATTTCATTAGTCAGTTTTTATAGTCCCGGAAACGCTTCATTCACTAAGTATAAGTTTGATAATTTAATTCGTAATATTCCTGGTCCTCTCTTGATGGGTGGAGATTTCAATGCACATCATTCAGCTTGGGGATGTAACAGTGTGAACATCCGCGGCCGAGAGGTGCTTGAAATCATTAATGACTATAATTTGGTTTTATTAAATGATGGAGAAATGACTACTGTAGGCTCTGATAGGTGGCAAAGAAATGCACTTGATTTAACTGTAGTATCGACTTCAATTTCATTGTCTTGTAACTGGTCTGTTCATGATGATCCTTTAGGTAGTTACCATTTGCCTGTAATTACAAGATTACTTATTAATAACAATTATAATATCCCACATGATATGGAAACTTCAAATTTATCAAAACATTTTAATTTTAACCTGGTTGATTGGGAAATATACAGGAAGAGTGTTGATAGTTTGTTAATGGATTTTAAAATTAATCAAGATAACCCATTACAGTCATATAATGACTTGATAAAGTTATTAAATTTAGCTGTTATTAAATCATTACCATCAACTATAAGACCTGCTACATCTTTTGATACAGCATCAGTAAATAATAATCGTAAAAAACGCATTCCATTACCATGGTGGAATTTGAATTGCACTAAAGCAGTAGAAGACTCTAGAAATGCCTATAAAGTATTCAAGCACAATCCCACATTGGAAAAATATATTGAGTTTAAAAAATTACAAGCTCTTAAAAAGTTAGTGTTAAAAAGAGAAAGATATTTAAGTTGGATTTCTCTATGTGAGTCATTTAATAGAACTACTCCATTATCTAGAGTTTGGCAAATTTCAAAAAGATTTAATAAAACATTTACACCTCCAAGTAATAATATTTCTCCTTGGGTATTCGATTTTCTTAAAAAATATACTCCAGATACAGTCGAGGGGCCATTTCAATCAATTCCTCATGAAGTAAAAGCTTCAGGACATTATGAGTATCTAATTTATCCATTTTCTCTTCAGGAATTAAAATCTGCAATATCATCTAGACGTGATTCAGCTTTTGGCCTTGATGGAATACCTTATAAAATGTTGAAAAATGTATCAATTAAGGCACTTTCTAACATACTAAGTGTTTTTAATTTACTCTGGCAGGAAATGATCATCCCTAATGAATGGAAAACAGATTGTCTTATTCCAGTACTTAAACCTAACAAAGTAAGACACAAAGCAGAATCATATAGGCCAGTAGCATTAACATCATGCATGGGAAAAACCTTTGAACAATTAATTAAACAAAGGCTAGAATTTTATATAGAAAGTAATAGTCTATTACCATCCAATCAATTTGGCTTTCGACGCGGTTGCTCCACTCGGGATAGCATTTCTCATTTGCAATTAGACATATACAATTCTAATAAAATGGACAGTCATTTTGTTGGTGTCTTCTTTGATGTAGTGGGTGCATTCAACAACATCAATCTGCACATTTTGTCGGGTGAACTTCGTGCCCTTGGTATTCCTGAAAAAATTATAATATGGATCTTTAACTTTTTACATGGTAGAGAAGTATATGTCAAGGTGAATAAAAGTTTAATAGGGCCACGTTTTTCATACAAAGGGGTATGTCAAGGTGGCATCCTCAGTCCATTGATTTACCTTCTTTATTTACATAGACTAAACATTGTACTTGGTCTTGAAGTGGCAAATTTGCAGTTTGCAGATGATTTGGTTATCTATGCTTCAGGTTCAGATATAAGTTCTGTTGAAAGTATTTTAAACAAAGCTTTAACTCGACTAAAGAACTATTTTCATTATCTAAACTTGGATATTAGTCCAGAAAAATCTAAAGTTATAGTATTTGGAGAATGTGAAACAGACCTACATATTTATTACAATAATAGTGTTCTTCCAATAGTGAATGAAGTGAAGTTTCTGGGTATAATTTTTACAAGCAACCTCTCATGGACTAAGTATGTTGATTCTCTATTAGGTAGAGCTAATAAAGCATTTAATTTTATAAAATCACTATCAATTGCAGCTGATCCTAAAATTTTGCTTATGCTATATAAATCTTTAGTCCGTAGTCATTTTGAATATGGATTTTTATGCTTTGGGTCTGATCAGAGATTGGTTCACAAATTGGAGATTCTTCAAAACCACAATCTTAGATGCGTAACTGGTGTAATGAAGACAACTCCAATTAATTCACTTCAAATTGAGTGTAACACTCCTCCTATGAATATAAGATTTCAGTTTTTAAAATCCAAATACCTTCTCAAGCTTTTATCTTTCAAAAATCATCCTTTATTAAAGAAAATATTATTTTATTATAGAGTATACAGTCCTTCTAATTCCGTAAATGTCCCTTTTATATTTCATGACTTTTCTAATCTAATTAGTATTGATGATCAATATCAAATTGAGAAATGTAAAGGCAGATGGCCATGTTACACTGGTAATTATATCAGCAAATTCTGGCCCATGGACATTTATGTTAATCGTGACCTAAGGAGTAAAGAAGACGTGTATCAGTTAATTGCTGAGTTCCCTGGGTACAGGCATATATTTACTGATGGATCCAAAAACAATAGAAATGTTTCGCTAGCTATATATCTACCTCATCTTACTGTTGGACATGGAGTTCGGTTACCTGGAGCCATGACTATATTTACAGCAGAATCTCTAGCCATTTTAACAGCTCTGCAGTACATACATGAAAAGAATCTTGGGCACACAACTTGGCTTATAGTGACCGACTGCATGAGTGTTCTCATGGCCTTACAAAACCCGAAACTGGACGCTAATACCGGAAATATTTTATATGAGATTCGGACTTTATACGCTGAGCTTGGTTCTAGAGGATTTTCAATAAGTTTAATATGGACACCCTCCCACATAGGAGTAACAGGAAACGAAAACGCAGATTATCTTGCAAGAGTTATTGTTGACGTTGACAATTTTGACATCCCAGAGACAAGAAATGTTGCCATACCAAGTTCCGACCTGCTTACTAAATTACATGAACAAAACACCTGTATTTGGCATGAGAACTGGCAAGAAACATTAAGAACTAAAGGAAAATGGTATGCGAAAATAAATCAAACCATTGGTTCTGCGCCCTGGTTCTCCAGATCTGTTCTTCCCAAAAGCAGAAAATTTTATACCTGTGTACGTTCGAAAAAATCTACACCTTTTTAGTAAGATAAGTGACAGGCATAATTTTAACACTAGAAATAGGGACAAATTAGATCAACCGCGTTTCAGATTGTCTAAAGTAAAAACTTCTTTTTTGGGTTACTGTGTAAAATGTTATAATAAAATACCACTCGATATTCTTCAATTAAATGAGAAGAAATTTAAAACATACATTAAACGCACACTATGTAGACAAGCATATTACAAGTTGGATGATTATATTGTAGATAAAAATGCTTGGCTTAATGCTGGTCCTGCTCCACAGACACTTGGACTCACTAGTTAAAATTTCAATATTTGGAAGAGGTGCTTCCCTTTTTCTTTTTAAGTGTTTCTGACATTACGATTTATTTTTTTCTTAATTTATTCAATCAAGTTTAAGTGTTGAATACTTCAATATTAAATATCTCTTCCTGTTTGGTAGGTAATAAAATTCTATTTACCTCTTATATAAATTGCAAACTGTAGTTTTGTATAATTTAGAAGCATTTTTTTTTTTTTTAATTTTGTGAATGTAAGAACCATTTTTCCGTTTATTATGATTTTTTGATGTTGACTTGAAAGAGCATGGCAGTTGAGAACGTGTCATGCTCACTTAAATGTCTCACCGATGGTGGCGCGTGTGTTGGATCATTCGGTTCCCTACAAAATGGTTGAGCTGGATGGTGCTGATCCACGCGTCATGTTCGTGAACGGGCGCCGTCGGTTGAGACTGGTCATCTCTTAACTGCCATGGCTTATTTTTAATTTTATGTCTTGAATTGTTTCTTCATTTCTGTCTTTTTTTACATTGTTCTCACATATAGAAGCAACAAGAATAATGTACCCAGGATTTTGTAATATCTTGATTTAAAAGAGTGTCCATGGAGTTTCTTGCCCGTTCTTCTCCATAGAGATCTACGCTTTGGAATGGGCAACTAGCTTCAACTTTCTGACTAACTGACAGACTATTTAATTTTGACAATTCAAAAGTGCCTGTACAAGGTTTAATTGAAATAAATGATTTGAGTTGAGTTGAGTTGAGTTGACCACTTTAAATCGTCTTAGACTTGGACATGGAAGATTCAATGCACATTTAGCCAGAATGAAAATTATAACATCGCCAGTTTGTATCAATTGTGACTTAGGAAGTGATCAGACCTTAGATCATATAATTTTTGAATGCCCTGCATATGATTTACAAAGAATTCCTCTAATCGATAAATTATTGGAAATATATAAAACGCCAGCAAGCATCCCGCGCGACACTCAAAGTTTGCTGGAAAATTACAGTACATACATAGCACTGTATAAATTTATTGACAGCACTGGATGGGCAATTTGACCGTTCGGGGCGACATAATAGAAGGATATGACCCGGATATGACCTTATTACACAAAATGTTTATGACGAATACACGGATATGACAACATATTATTAAGATTTTGACTAATGAATACTGAAGACGTGGCTTTGGCCTAAAATACATATAAAACAAGGTATAAACTACTAAAGACGTGGCTGTGGCCTTATTTACTTTTGGACAAGAAGAATGAAACTAAAGACGTGGCTTCGGCCTTACTTATTTTCGAACAAGAAGGATGTAACTGAAGACGAGGCTTTGGCCTTACTTTTAGTCAAGAAGGACAATAAAGACTGAAGACGAGGCGGTATGGTCCAAGACCTTAGCCTGCCCAAGAAGGGCGAAGGAAAAAAAAAAAAAAAAAAAATTGCCGTTGCGCGTCCGCGTCCGCGTTGGCGCGTCATTCTAGTGTCAAACAAAGTCACAAATCACACGTTCTACCGGTTCTACCAATCAATCAAAATTCAATAGTTATTTCCGTCGAAATTTACGCGTAAATCCGAAAAATAACTAAAATGTCTTCCGATAAAAAACTTGTTGACCTAGCAATTAAGCTCTCTTCGATAGATGCTGTAAAGTTTGGGGAGTTTACAACAAAGAGCGGCCTAATAACACCTGTTTATTTTGATTTGAGGGTTATAGTTAGTTACCCTGATGTTATGGTATGCGTTTCAAATTAATTAATTAATAATTGCTCTTCAAATATTAAATCCCAACGAACGTTTCACTTAGAAATGTCGTTTTTTTTTTATCTCTAATATTCTTGGGACTCGTTCATGTTTATGGCTTTACCCACGTGTTTCCCCGCCACCCGCCACGCCGCCACGTGTGCCCGACTTGTTTCGTAGTTGAACAGAGCTTACCCGAAATAAACATGAATAAAATTTTAACATTATTAAGAGATAGCAAGCAATCTCAAGTCTGAAAATAAAAACCTAAAAAATCTGTCGTTAATTTTAAATGGTCACCCATGTAATTGTTGTACATTTGTTTTTTTGTTGTAGGAATCAATATCAAACCTGTTATTGGAGATTGCTATGAAGGATTTGAAATATGATCACTTATGCGGTGTGCCATACACAGCCCTGCCCATTGCTACAATACTCAGCGTATTAACCAAGAAGTCTATGCTAATGAAACGCAAAGAAACGAAGGCATACGGTACTAAGAAATCAATTGAAGGCCACTACAAGGCAAACCAGACGTGCCTTATAGTTGAAGATGTGGTTACATCTGGCTCCAGTGTGCTGCAAACTGTAAAAGATTTACGCAAAGAAGGATTGGTAGTCACGGATGCAGTCATTATATTAGACAGAGAACAAGGTGGCAGCAAAAATCTTGAAGTAGACGATGTACAAATTAAATCTTTGTTTACAATGTCTTCTTTGATTGATATATTGGTGAAGAATGGGAAGATTACTGAAGAAACCGTAGTAAAGGTTAAAAATTACCTCAAGGAGACACAAGCTCCTGTTATAGGTAAGACTAAAAGACATGTCATTGAACTCACACTATTATTTTGGAGCGTACCTGTCTCACACACACTTGTGCACTATCAAACGCTACCAAATATATACAATGGGCGGCCTTGGCCTTGCAATTTGCTTTCATTGAAATTATAATTTAATTTTTCAGATAAGCCATTGGACCGAGTCTTGCTTACTTACGAAAAGCGTGCTGAATTAGCCAAGAATGGTATAGCAAAACAACTGTTTGGCATAATGGCAACAAAGAAAACAAACTTGTGTCTCTCGGTCGACTTGACATCCACTACGAAGATCCTTGATCTATTAGAAAAAGTTGGGGAACATGTCTGTCTAGTAAAAACTCATGCTGACATTATCGAAGACTACAGCAAGGAATTTATTACCAGAATCAAACAGCTGGCCGACAGATTCAACTTTTTAATACTGGAAGACCGAAAGTATGCTGATATTGGACATACGGTCTCCTTGCAGTATTTGAAAGGGTTGTACAAAGTTGGCGAATGGGCGGATTGTGTGACTGCCCATTCATTGCCTGGTGAGGGAATACTCAAAGCCCTGAATTCGCCAAATGGTGTCAATCGTGGTGTGTTCTTGTTGGCTGAAATGAGTAGCGAGGTAAGATTACTTTCATAGATATTATGTTTAATTAGCACTACCAAATACTTCAGACCAATCAATCTGCCTAGCCTTTTCCAAATATATTGGGGTCAGCTTACAGTCTAACCGGATGCAGCTAAATACCAGTATTTTGCACAGAGCAACTACCTATCTGACCTCCACAACCTTTAATTACTGGGTAACACGATAACAATAACCCTTGGCAAGAGTGATTGTGAGGTTTCTGGCTACCAGTAACGATTGTCAAAGATCTACACATGACAGCTGGGACCAACTGCTTATCATGCTTTCCGAGGCACAGAGGAGTCTCGATATGTAATGGATGGTCACCCATCCACGAACCGACTGCGGCAAGCATAGCCTAATCTTCGATCAACCTGTGCAGCTGTTATTATTTATCTACCAAATACTTCCGACAATGCTAGTTTAAAAAAAGGTAAATGTCATTTCATTTATTTTATTTTTGTTCCCAGGGGAACCTTATAACACCAGACTACAAAGAAGCAACAGTGTCTATGGCATCTAAATATCCAGATTTGATCACTGGATTTGTCTGCCAGAATAAGGACACTTTCAAGGACCCAGGTCTCATACAACTGACTCCTGGAGTACAGCTGGAAAGCAGCAAAGATGATCTGGGTCAGGTCTATAATACTCCAGAGAAGGTTATCTTAGAAAAGGGAGCTGATGTCATAGTTGTGGGGAGGGGCATTGTGGCGGCAAAAAGCCCAGAGGCCCAAGCAGTTATTTATAAGGATACTTTGTGGAAATGTTACTTGAACAGAGTTTCTGGGAAACTTGAGTAGGAAAATTTTAACATTTCACATTATTAATGTGCTACATAAATAAGAGGTACTCATTAAGTTTTTCTAAAATTTTACATTTCGTTAATCCATATCAATATCAAACCTGTTATTGGAGATTGCTATCAAGGATTTGAAATATGATCACTTATGCGGTGTGCCATACACAGCCCTGCCCATTGCTACAATACTCAGCATATTAACCAAGAAGTCTATGCTAATGAAACGCAAAGAAACGAAGGCATATGGTACTAAGAAATCAATTGAAGGCCACTACAAGGCAAACCAGACATGCCTTATAGTTGAAGATGTGGTTACATCTGGCTCCAGTGTACTGCAAACTGTAAGAGATTTACTTGTGGTGGCAAAAAGCCCAGAGTCACAAGCGGTTATTTATAAGGATACTTTGTGGAAATGTTACCCGAAGAGAGTTTCAGGGAAACTTGAGTAGGAAAATTTTAACATTTCGCATTATTAATGTGCTACATAAATAAGAGGTAATTTTACATTTCGTTAATCCATATCAATATCGAACCTGTTATTGGAGATTGCTATCAAGGATTTGAAATATGATCACTTATGCGGTGTGCCATACACAGCCCTGCCCATTGCTACAATACTCAGCGTATTAACCAAGAAGTCTATGCTAATGAAACGCAAAGAAACGAAGGCATACGGTACTAAGAAATCAATTGAAGGCCACTACAAGGCAAACCAGACATGCCTTATAGTTGAAGATGTGGTTACATCTGGCTCCAGTGTGCTGCAAACTGTAAGAGATTTACGCAAAGAAGGATTGGTAGTCACGGATGCAGTCATTATATTAAGTAGAGAACAAGGTGGCAGCAAAAATCTTAAAGTAGACGATGTACAAATTAAATCTTTGTTTACATTGTCTTCTTTGATTGATATATTGGTGAAGAATGGGAAGATTACTGAAGAAACCGTAGTAAAGGTTAAAAATTACCTCAAGGAGACAAGCTCTTGTTATAGGTAAGACTAAAAAACACGTCATTGAACTCACACTATTATTTGGAGCGTACCTGTCTCACACACACTTGTGCACTATAATATCTCCCACGGCAATGGCTAGTCACTGCTGAGATTAATCACCATGACGGCTTCATTCAGGCTGGTGGACAATTTTTTTATTATTTAGTGTCAGACTAAAAAGTGGTTACTTAACTGTATCTATTTATACATATATACTTTATTGTACACCACAAAAATACATAACATAAAAATTACATCAAACGCTACAAAATATATACAATGGGCGGCCATGGCCTTGCAATTTGCTTTTTTAAATGATAATTTAATTTTTCAGATAAGCCATTGGACCGAGTCTTGCTTACTTACGAAAAGCGTGCTGAATTAGCCAAGAATGGTATAGCAAAACAACTGTTTGGCATAATGGCAACAAAGAAAACAAACTTGTGTCTCTCGGTCGACTTGCAATCCACTACGAAGATCCTTGATCTATTAGAAAAAGTTGAGGAACATGTCTGTCTAGTAAAAACTCATGCTGACATTATCGAAGACTACAGCAAGGAATTTATTACCAGAATCAAACAGCTGGCGGACAGATTCAACTTTTTAATACTGGAAGACCGAAAGTATGCTGATATTGGACATACGGTCTCCTTGCAGTATTTGAAAGGGTTGTACAAAGTTGGCGAATGGGCGGATTGTGTGACTGCCCATTCATTGCCTGGTGAGGGATTACTCAAAGCCCTGAATTCGCCAAATGGTGTCAATCGTGGTGTGTTCTTGTTGGCTGAAATGAGTAGCGAGGTAAGATTACTTTCATAGATATTATGTTTAATTAGCACTACCAAATACTTCAGACCAATCAATCTGCCTAGCCTTTTCCAAATATATTGGGGTCAGCTTACAGTCTAACCGGATGCAGCTAAATACCAGTATTTTGCACAGAGCAACTACCTATCTGACCTCCACAACCTTTAATTACTGGGTAACACGATAACAATAACCCTTGGCAAGAGTGATTGTGAGGTTTCTGGCTACCAGTAACGATTGTCAAAGATCTACACATGACAGCTGGGACCAACTGCTTATCATGCTTTCCGAGGCACAGAGGAGTCTCGATATGTAATGGATGGTCACCCATCCACGAACCGACTGCGGCAAGCATAGCCTAATCTTCGATCAACCTGTGCAGCTGTTATTATTTATCTACCAAATACTTCCGACAATGCTAGTTTAAAAAAAGGTAAATGTCATTTCATTTATTTTATTTTTGTTTCCAGGGGAACCTTATAACACCAGACTACAAAGAAGCAACAGTGTCTATGGCATCTAAATATCCAGATTTGATCACTGGATTTGTCTGCCAGAATAAGGACACTTTCAAGGACCCAGGTCTCATACAACTGACTCCTGGAGTACAGCTGGAAAGCAGCAAAGATGATCTGGGTCAGGTCTATAATACTCCAGAGAAGGTTATCTTCGAAAAGGGAGCTGATGTCATAGTTGTGGGGAGGGGCATTGTGGCGGCAAAAAGCCCAGAGGCCCAAGCAGTTATTCATATGGGTACTTTGTGGAAATGTTACTTGAAGAGAGTTTCTGGGAAAGTTGAGTAGGAAAATTTTAACATTTCGCATTCTTAATGTTCTACATAAAGAAGAGGTACTGAACTGTATGTGCATAGTGATAAGTTACTTATACATATTATCTACATGTGTTAGTGAAGGCCGACAGTAATAAACTAGCTTGGTAGCAAGACGGTTGTGTTTTATTAGTACCAACATACTATTTGGCGACGAGGATGGGATTGAATATCTAAATTCACCTATTTATCATCCTGCCAGTAACGGGCAGGCAGAAAATTCTGTTAAAACTTGTAAGAAGATGATAAAGTGCATGTTCGCAGAAGACAGGTTATGTCATAAAGATATCCAAGAAAAATTACAGGGTTTACTCTTTGATTTTAGGAATACTATTCATTGTGCGACTGGTGTAACGCCAGCTATGTTAATGTTAGGACGAAATTTAAGATGTAGGTTGGATTTGATCTTACCACAAAACAAAAATATAGATAAGCACACCGAACAAACAGCAATAAAATGTAAGAGGTGTTTTCAAGTAGGAGAAACTGTATGGGCGAAATGGTTTATCGCTAGAAAATGTATTTGGAGTATAGGTGTCGTTAAGAAGATTATAGGTAATAGATTGTATGAAATTTATTTTAACGATTACGGAATCGGCTGTAACAGACACATAGACCAAATGAGGAAATATACAATTTCACATAATGGTGATGTAGCCGTTGTTAGTCCGTCATCAGAGGGAGCGTCCGGTGACCACAATGTACAGTTCGCTTCACAAATCTTTAAGTCTTGGGGGGGTTCCATTTCTCTGACGCTGACTGTACCAGATGGCAATCCACTACCTTTGTCGGCATCGGGCGCACCATCGCCATCACCACTGCAGTCTCCATCCTCCACATCGCTATCTAATGAGCGATCGCCCGTGACCCTGCCGTCACCAGTGTCTCCAGCTCCATCGGCTAGCACCGTGGAGGAGAGGGAGGTGCAGGTCACGGCTGACCGTGATAGGAATACCGTAGCAATATGTGCTGATAACGTGAGGGAACAGAGAGGTTCGGACGATGAGGATTGGGTGGAGGCTTGCGAAGTGATGGAAGACAGTATCCGATCGGATGAACAGTGTGTCGATCCAAATGAGGATATTACCCCTAATGTAGTAAACACTACTCCGGTCGGACGTTCTAAGAGGCTCAGGAAACATGTTT
Organism: Oligia fasciuncula; assembly: GCA_963082905.1. NCBI lineage: Eukaryota > Metazoa > Arthropoda > Insecta > Lepidoptera > Noctuidae > Oligia > Oligia fasciuncula. Next base: position 17,581,884 of record OY720390.1, read on the forward strand.
GTTATAAGAAATATTATAAGTAGTTTTATGTAGTTTAGTTTTTATAAGAACATTATTGTTATTTTGTGTAGACTTGTAAGTAAGAATGTATGTTTGTTATTGTTACAGGTTTTCAAATTAATGTTGGAGGGAGATGAACTGTATGTGCATAGTGATAAGTTACTTATACATATTATCTACATGTGTTAGTGAAGGCCGACAGTAATAAACTAGCTTGGTAGCAAGACGGTTGTGTTTTATTAGTACCAACATACTAGGTACTCATTAAGTTTTTCTAAAATTTTACATTTCGTTAATACATAATCATGTTTTACGTATGTTACTAGAAATAAGCGGTACTGTTCCATAGTCTTGAATATTCCTCTCGACATTAAGCATTTATAAACAATTTAAGGACCAATAACTGCTGTGATAGCATAACATAGGTAGAATAATAATTAACATTTTGTGCTAATACCTAGTATACTTAGTGCCATAACATTCCTAGGTGTTATTACAGCAATAAAACACATTTAACTTGTTAAAATAAGCTATACAAGTATTGTATTCATGTTATCATCTAATAAATAGCGAAATTTATCTAAAATCGTTGGTAATTATTTTACGTGACTCTTTTGTGATGATGAAATGACAATCTGAAGGAAGCACAGCTGCTTAAATACCGCGTAAAGGCTCTTACACACAGGCGCGACTGGTCGCGCGACGTGTCGCTGGCGATTCTGCGATATTATCGCGCCGCAACACCTTTCACACAAGCGCGACGCGACGAGTAGTGCGACACCGTGTAGCCGCGATATCGCCGCGACACCATACTAAATGTTCCTTTGTATGGTGTCGCGGCGATATCGCGGCTACACGGTGTAGCGCTACTCGTCGCGCCGCGACGTCGTCGCGGCGCGACAAGTCGCCCCTGTGTGAAGTGTCGCGCGCGTTTCCATAGAAATTGTTCTATAGGTATATATCGCAGAATCGCGTCGCACTGTCGCGTCGCGCTAGTGTGTAAGAGCCTTAAGTCGGATATTAAGGCTCAACTCACACCAAAAGAGCGTCGAAGCGCGGCGAAGCGGAGCGCAGTTTCAGTGTCATATGAATTTTAACTTTATTTTCATTACTATAATACTTATTATCGCATGAGAAACTTGATCGAGTCGCGCGGATGCCAGCGGCGCCGCTGGAATTCCGGCGAATAGCCGATAGCCGTGCAACTGCGCGAGAAGTCGCGGGGAGTCCCGAGAATGCTTGAGCAGTCGCGAGCGGCCGCTGGCAATATCCCGCCTTCGTCACAGATTTAATCGGGTCTTAGTCTATGAGATATAGTGAATTCAATTAGTAAGTCCAAGAGCTAGTCGAAGTTTTTTCGTGAACTCTTCGATCTAGCTCTTGGACTATACCTTTTTACCTTTGGACTATATCTTTTGAACCAGTGACCGACAAATTCTGATATTTGGCGACTGATTCCGACTAATTGGCGACAAAATATGGAAGAAAACAGATCTTCGCTAGGTGCCATAGTTTTTGAGATATAAATGTGGCCCTGCTGGGGAGACTCTCCAGATCGGCCACCTATAAACCCTTATATCTTTTGAACCAGTGACCGACAAATTCTGATATTTGGAGACAAATTTCGACTAATTAGCGTTTAATATTTTGTGTTAACAAAATTAAAATTCCGTGGCTCTGCCAGAGTCAGTGACACCGATGATGGTGGATGTTGGATAAATAGACGCAGGCCCAGTACAATAAGGAGACGCAATTTGATTCATCATCATCATCATCCACAGCCCGACTTCACCCACTGCTGGGCATAGGCGTCTCTTTTCTTATGCCAATCAGCACGCTCCTGTGTTAGCCTCATCAGGTTTTGCCTACTATGGCAATTTGATTAAGAATAACTTATTATGCTGGTTATTAATCGAAAGGACCAGCTAAAGAAAGCCTGCTACTATTTATCTTGAAGGTCAAATATAATTGATTAATCTATACTAATTAATATTATAAAGCTGAAGAGTTTGTTTGTTTGAACGCGCTAATCTCAGGAACTGCTGGTTCGAATTGAAAAAATATTTTTGTGTTGGATAGTCCATTTATCGAGGAAGGCTATAATAATATAATAATAATAATAATGATTTTTATTTCGGACCAAAGAATCCATAGAGTGTTAGTAACATAATATTAAAACAACTTATTATCTAGTGTTAGTACCAATCACCCTCCGCAGTAGTGACGCTGTTTTTTTGCGTATAATCGCGTGAAACCCATTGGTACGAGCTTGTGCAAACATCTCCGATGCGCTGCAGTAGCGAGGAAGTCCCAACAACATCCTGAAACCATTATTGTACTGGACGCGCAAGACGTCCAGCGACCTTTTGGTGTAATTGACCCATAGATTACTCGTGTACAGACTCTGGCAGTACGCCTTGAAAATTGTTATTTTTACTAGGTCTGTACACCGAGCAAATCTACGGGCCAGCATGTTGCACCGGACAGCGAGTGCCCTGCGCTCCCTCTCTATATCTACATATATATAGGCTATATAACATCACGCTACGGCCCTTAGGAGCCGCGCAGCGTGTGACACCGCGTGGAACAGCTAGTGAACGATATTAGAAAAATTTTACCTAAAAATAAAATTGATTACCTTTCTCTAAGACATAATTGAGATAGGCGTATCCGGTTCCGGTACGGTGAAGCGCTATAAGCCCCGCAGCGTCATATCCGCCCCAATCCGGCAGGTAGTGGGGATACGTTTGCGGAGCGCAGTGCATAGTGCAGGACGATATCCATGAATCTCGTTGCGGCTCAATTTACAGTGATTGATAAGGTATCAATCACATACATTTATAATTAAGAATCAGCACACAGAAATATAAATTGGCTTAGAGAAACGTAAGTAAAGTGGTATGCATAATATCAATTTTATTTTTAGGTATGTACCTACGGACGCCAGCAGGTCAACCTACCCGAAACTGTCAGATTTTCCCAATCAACCTTGAACCTTATGATTTCCCAGATAGCAATTTAAACTTGTTTCAGGCTTGCAGTAAGTTTGAAATATCAAATGTGTAAACTTGCATAAAGTTTGACGAGGCAAAGGACAAACTTGTTGCAAGTTTCTATCAAACTTATATCAAATGTCTAGTTTCCGCCCATCAAACTTGTATAATGTTTGCCAATGCAAACTTGCCAACTCTTTGTCATTGCAAACTTGCCAACTCTTTGTCATTGCAAACTTGCCAACTCTTTGTCATTGCAATGTTGCCAAATCTTTGTCATGACAAATTACCTACAATGTTGTCACATACTTGGTTAATGTTTGTTGCATAAATTGTAATCAATGGTGTATTGCTAAGACAGATGCTTAATAATATACCACAAAGCAACGAGTTTTGGTGTTTTTCAGGAGGCTTACTCGCAAACGCGACCACTACGATAAAAAAAAAATGTGTCGTCGTTTGCGAGTAGGCCTCATGAAGAAACAAAAATCTTGACAGCTTTAAAATATGAAATGAAATCAATTGAAATTAAAATTGAACGGGTTTATTTCACCATTGCACTTCAAAGGGTATTTATTCATACAGCCTGGGTAAATAGATAAAGAAAACAATCATAAATAAGTCGAAAACAAATACGTAAGTTAAAAAAAACGTAGTATGGAACGACTTTCTTTTTTATTGCTGCCTGGGCCGGTTTTGATCCGCCTGATTGAAAGCGATGGTTATCCATCGCTTTAGACCTTATGGTCTATGATGGAACGAGCGTGCCCAGAAGATGCCTGTTCATTCTAGACTAGACTCGCATCATGGTCGATTTTGTTTTGTCTCTCGGCCCTGAAACAATGAAATAAAATAGCTGTTAGTCAATAAACACCTGCAAAACTAACTTTCAAATTAATGGTACCATTGAAATACAATACAATTGCAGTCACCCTGAACGAGTCGGTGTCAGCGCCGGGGTTCGAACCACCAGTAGGCCCCACTAGACTATCTACAACGCTCTACAGACCATTATTATAAGAGAGTAATTTTACCTTCTTGACAATCTTATTTTGGCTTGGTTTAGCCAGTCACTGATTATCTCTTTCAGCTTATCGTCGGTAACATTTCCATGCACTTTTTTACACATTTCTGAAAATATAAATAAAACAGCTTTAGTAATGTACTATAATTGACATTAAGCAGCATGTTTCATAATGTGACTGTTGGTTATGTAGGAATTAAATAAAACATTAATAAAAAAACTTGAATTACAATAATACTTACGAAATATTAATTTGCAAGTTTCTGTGTTTGAGTTTTTCATTTTTTTCCCAGTCAGAGAATATTGCTCAGCTACTTCATCCAGCAGTATTCTTCGAAGCATGTTTGTGACAAAAGAACGGAGGTTTTTATCGCCAATACCTGCCAAGAATCGTATCTGAAAAAAGAAATACTGTATATAATGTAGGTAATTAATGGCACATGTACATGTTGGGTGCATCTTATTTTAATTATTTTTTTCTCAAATAAGGTCAAAGCATACAAAGTCAATTGTTAGTTGTGCAACTACTGAAGTAAGTTTTAGACTTACATAAGTCTGTGCTTCATGGGTAAAAAGTAGGTACATAGTTGACTAATGAAACATTATTAAATGTATATTTAATAAAATGTCGCCCTTACCATTTTTGACTTGTTCATTTAAATGACAGAAACTGTCATCGTCATTTACTGGCAGGTTTGTTAGAAACTGTGGCAGTGAAAAGGGATCTTGCCTTTGTGGAGTCAATGGCTCTTCCGGCCACCCTAAAATTAGGTCCACTTTTCTAATAATTTCTGACACTTGTTTCGACAGGTCAGTCACCATCTGGATGAGATGACTTTGCTGGATTGCCAATTGTTTGCTTGTTGCACAGTCTGTAACAAAAATATTAAAATTAAAATATCATTAACATCCTCTGAAGGAATACTGCATAAATAAATTATAAATTAAAATATATCACCAGATGGACACATTTTCGGTTGACTGGCTGGAAAACATCACAGTTGAGCTCGGTGGGCATCGCGCAATGGAGTTGGCATCCATTTTATTAGTGTTTGACGATTCTGCTGCTTTAGGTTTCGGGGGAGATATTTGATGGTTTTGTTCATCTGAAGAATCTTCAGAGTCTTCTGGAAGATAAACTTTGTTTTCCTTTTCCTTTTTCACTTCTTCATCGGAATCTAAATTTGATGTTTCTTCCGCTTTTCTTAAACGAAGTTGTGCATCCCCATAAGTTTCTAAAGAAAAAAAAGTTGTATTATTTTCACCAGCCAACAATAAGAAAGAAAGTAAATACATTTATATATACCTATGTATAATAAAGATTATTATACCTAATAACAATATATATACCAATTACAAATAAGTATTTATTGCATACCATATCCTTTAAGGATTTTTATTTTATATTGTTGCTACGTAAGTATGCTTGAAATCTCAAAGCAGCGGCGGTGGGCACACAGTAATTTCCCTCTCTCTTAGAGGCCCGTGCCCTACATTGGGATGTATGTGGGCTGGTGTTATAATTAGGGAATCGTACCACATTACGAGATAGTTAGCAGCCACTGGTGAAATAAATTGTTATTAAATTATGTTAAGTGGGGAATTTTTTTGAGGTTATGTGACTTTATAGAATGTTCTTAGGGGTCTGCATTAGCTCTAATTGATTAAAATGATCACCCCACTGTAAAGCCGGGTCCGCGGCGGTATGTTTTCGTGTTTTGCTAACACATAACGTGTTATCCATTGGACTCGGCAAAAAAAACGCCGAACAATAAAAACACGACCTTCGATAATAACACGGTGTTAGCAATATACGAAAACATGCCGCAGGCGCAGCGGACCTGGCTAGAGAACCAAACCAAACTTACCGTCAGTCAGTAGGGATATTTTATCAAGATGATTTAATTAGTCCAACAGGAGAGCAATCCAATCGAGTCCAGTAACACAGGCAAAGTCAAACGTAAGAAAAATCCCAAAACACAGACAGGGTCGTCGATAAATCACAAATTCACAATCACAAACAACACGGAGTAAGCACTTTCACGAATCAAGGAAAGAAACGGAAACACGGAAAGAAACAGAATGAAGTTACATAAACAAATGGCGCGGTGGCGCCACTTTTTGACAGCTATGTTGAGTTTCTTCATATTTCATACTGACAGTTGACAATTGCGTTTAGTTTTCCGTTTTTTTGGTACCTATAATGTTTTGATCATAATTTATTATAACAAATTTTCCTCAGCCTATGAAAATAGGCGAAGGTTCGAGATGAACACTATAAATAAAGCCTCTCAAATACATTTCGTAAATAATAGCGTGTACCCTTGTATTTTTGTTGTGCGGCGAACGTAACAGCGAGGTGAGAGCTCTGCATGAACTACTTACTACAAAGGATTTGCGTTCCGAGTAACGTAGTTATTAGGTACATGATATAGAGCAAAAATATAAAAATATGGCCTACCTACGCCTTAACTTAAAGTGGTCTAACTACGTTAATACGTTAAATAACTAGTAGTGCCTAGGTGGAGTGAACACTTTCCATTTTACCCAAATTTAAAAATTATTTGTGTGTTGGAACCATTTCTGTGGATGGATGGAACTGATGGATGATGATTAATGATTATGGTACACACCGAACCCTTTGGTGCGCTAGTTCAACTCGCACTTGGCCGGATTTTATAATGGTTGTTGATGATTCGAGATCGTTTAACGTGTCAAGTTTACAGTATTATTGGATCAAACTTGACAGATCATGTTTACATTAGCAATATTGCAACAGTATCAAAACAAACTTGCCATATCATTTTAACATTCACAAGTTTACAGCTAATTTGAAATAAATTTGCCACAACAAGTTTGCCATAACAACTAAATATCAAATAAAAAACAAACTTGCAGCAAATTTAAATGCTATCTGGGTTAGCAATAAAGTCGAAAATCTATTAAAGAAATCTGACAGATTGTAGTAACTTGATGTGCTGGCGTCTGTACCTTTCTCTAAGCCATAAATTGAGAAGTGTTTGTTAACGACTGCTGGATTGGGACTAAATTAGAACGCCAATGTGACCAACAAAGTTATTTATTCATTTTAAACTTTTGATAGTTCAACTTATATTAAATCAACATAATTAGCTCATAATTATGACCAATTTATAACACAACATCGATACCTATTACGATAAATTATCTTATCGTTTGAAACATTACTGATCTGGTTTGAACGACTTGATTCATTTGTAGACCTGTAATCCTTGATTTCTTTTTTATAATATTTGTGAAATGTCAACGCCGAGCGCCAATTTCCTCTCTCCAAAATATGATCAATGGGAATATTATCTGCCCAACTAGCCGAAGCTACTGCCGATCGCACACTACCTGGACAACTGTTTATACCAGCTTGTTTTAACAATGACTTAATCCAGCCCCATAAGATGGTGCGGGTAGCTGGTTTGGGCTCACCACGTGTGCTAATAAATAAATACCTCTTCGACCATTAGAGTACTCTAGCAATTTGTTAATCCAATAAATTGGGTCAATGTTAGAGTTTGACTCGCATTTAAGTAAACGCCAACCGGATTGCATATGATTTATATTAGGTATCAGTTTTGGACCCAAAAATCGGCCTTGTTTTCCTACAAAAGAATTTTCAACGACCGCTAACGAACGATTACGTTCAAAAATTTTCAAAACATCGTTACTTTCGAGCTCTACAAAACCTGGGGTAGAATTATAAAGTTTTTGTACTTCAGAATAACGTACTTGAGCCCAGTCAGGCGAGTTAAAATTTTGCAATTTGTTAAGCAAATCGAGATGCGTAATAACTGTCTAATGTCTGCGACTTGAGGGTAGTTTGTATTTTAAAATCAATCCCTTTTTCTTCGTTTAATTCATTATCCAGTTCAGTAGGGCTCGGAATATATAGAATAGACTCACTGTCAGACATGCACGGCTGAGTATTATTTTTAAGAATAAGATCTTGCAAAGAGGATACTTTTTCAGTAAGTTTTTTAAAAGCGTCCTCTAATTTACTTAGCTTTGTACGGCGGCGCCGCTTCTTTCGCCTACGATGTCTCCTTTTACGCTCCGTGGAATAAGAATCGCTGCTACTGCTCGAACCACTAGATTGCGACCGAGCACGTGGGGCATTGTCCATACTACCGTTATTAATATTTTCGTCTAAAGAGTTCATCATTTAATACAAATTAATTTCTATTTTTATTTAAAACTAAAAAGTAGGACACCCTTTTTAAAAGTAACGGTTTAAGGCTCTTACACACTGGCGCGACGCGACAGTGCGACGCGATTCTGCGATATATACCCATAGAACAATTTCTATGGAAACGCGCGCGACACTTCACATAGGGGCGACTCGTCGCGCCGCGACACCATACAAAATGAACATTTAGTATGGTGTCGCGGCGATATCGCGGCTACACGGTGTCGTGCTACTCGTCGCGCCGCGATTCGCGTCGCGCTTGTGTGAAAGGTGTTGCGGCGCGATAATATCGCAGAATCGCCAGGCGACACGTCGCGCGACAAGTCGCGCCGGTGTGTAAGAGCCTTTAGGTAGTGCTAATTAAACATAATATCTATGAAAGTAATTTTACCTCGCTACTCATTTCAGCCAAGCCTTTACTTTTAAACGCGATTACACCGTTCGGAAAGCCGAACGCCACTGTGGTCAGTGTTGCCAGTATGATTTCCCAAAAATGGACGGTTGGCTTTCTGAAAAGGTACGGTTTTTAACTTCAAGGTACGGTTGGGTCGGGATACTTCTGCAAGAACTAGATCTGGGGGCTTACCATCACCTCTTAAAGTAGGGCAGAAGTTGAACTGCACTACTTTTTTGTACTAAGACGTCGTACAAAAAGGTAGTGCAGTTCAACTTCTGAGGTGATGGTAAGCCCCCAGTTTTTTTCTTCTTCGAGTTGGCTGTCTGCGACCATAGGTTGGAAAAAAAGCGATAGGGAATCGAATATTCAAAGGGATATGGTAAAGTAGAACATTATTACCGATTGCCAATATCGAACAAATTCATTTGTAAATCAATTAAAGAATGAAGTAAAGTCATTAAATTCGTTAATGATGCAATCATTGACATATATATTACTAGCGTAAGGACCGGGCTAACGGCGCGTCTAAATGGCACCAACGCGCTGGCCCTAAAATGACGGTTTTAGGGCCAACGCGACTCAGTTGACAGTGGTACGCGCGAACTTCGAAATTCGAACGAAGAACTTCTATGTAAAATGTTCAGACGGGCGTATCCTTACTTTTGAAATCATTGGATGCAATGAATAATTTTTTTTTTATAAAAATTTGTCCCGTTTTTATAAACCCGTTGGATGCGAGAAGCACAGAACCGGTCGAAGTGGAAGTGCTTGGGGGAGGCCTATGTCCAGCAGTGGACGTCTTTTGGCTGAAATGATGATGATGATGATAAAAATTTGTCATAGGAATAATGTGATGAGGAAGTTCAGATATGAAGCGATATTATTCTCTATATTTAAAAAGGAACAAAAAGTATTGTTTTAAATAAATCACTAGTATAGAAAAGGTACGAAAAAGGTACGGTCTACACTGAGGTACGGTTGTGTGATGAATAGTACGGAAAACCGTAGTTCTTGGTACGGTCTGGCAACGCTGACTGTGGTTCATGGATATATCGTCATGCGCTCCGCAAACGTATCCCCACTACCTGCCGGATTGGGGCGGATATGACGCTACGGGGCTTATAGCGCTTCACCGTACCGGAACCGGATACGTCTATCTCAATTTATGGCTTAGAGAAAGGTTTAAAATTCCGTGGCTCTGCCAGAGTCAGTGACACCGATGATGGTGGATATTGGATAAATAGACGCAGGCCCAGTACAATAAGGAGACGCAATTTGATTCATCATCATCATCATCCACAGCCCGACTTCACCCACTGCTGGGCATAGGCGTCTCTTTTCTTATGCCAATCAGCACGCTCCAGTGAGCTGTGTCAGCCTCATCCAGGTTTTGCCTACGATGGCAATTTGATTACGAATAACTTATTATTCTGGTTATTAATCGGAAGGACTAGCTAAAGAAAGCCTGCTACTATTTATCTTGAAGGACACATATTTTAATTTATTATAGCTGGTATCCCTACACAAAACTGTCATCTATAAATTTTACTATTGTCATGTCATGTCAATATCAAAGAAACGTCAAAATTGATAATGATGACTGCTGCAGTTTTGTACGCAACAAAACAAAACAAAACATCATTAATAATTTAGAAATGGATTATATAGTTAAGGAATTAGGTATAAGTAATAAAAATATATTCCCCACTGCCTCACCTGGCCTTTATACCGTCGTCGTCCACACAAGCTGGTTGAAGAAATGGATAAAAAACCTCGAAGTGGACACCTCAGTGAACAATGTAGATTTTACCTTGCAACCTGGTGAAAGTGTACCTTATCCGTGGCGAAAAATATTTATGAGGGTATGTATCTATTCAGCAATACAATAATAGTAAGAATTTTGTGCTAGAACTGCGTATTAATAAAAAAAAAAAATTGAATTATAGGTATTGAATAAAAAAGTGTCCAAGGTTCTTCCACTGCCTCGATACAAGCTCAATGAAAACACGAATGAGACGCCCCTCACGTTCTCTCAACTACTGCAATATGTGTCACAAAGTAACCAGAGAACATTGTGGAAAGAATCTTATAAGAAGTACTGTCAAAATAATGATAGCAGTAAAGAAAGTACCATAGTGAATCTGTTAGAGCATGATCAGCTGATGTCTGAGGTAGTGCTTCGCCTCTACGGATGTAATATAATTAGGGTAAAGTGTGACGGAGCTGGACATATAGAGTACAAAGAGATAATACCTAATAAACATGTTTTAAAAATGTATGAAACACATGGTAACCTCCTAGCTGCTATGTTCACTATAGAATCAGATAATAACTTCTACATTATATACAGAGGGCAGTATGAGAACACGCTTCTAGATTGCCTGAACTTCAGTCCTAATTTAATAGATATAAATTATGGCCGTGGCCTGTTTATTGTGTACCAATTGTTGAATTTATCGAAGGCTATGAATGATAGAGGGTTGAGCTTAGGGATGCTAACTCTTCAAGACATTTATTTGTCTGAGAACTTATGGCTGCAAGTGTTGCCAATGATAACAAACAATATCCACTGCTTGGATGCATCCCTGATCATTGAACACAATAGAAGTAAGCAGACCACTCCTGCGATAAGTCAGGGGGCCTCTGGAAAGAGGGGGGAGGAATGGTGCTGGCGAAAAGAGGCTGTACAGCTGGAAAAGCTGTGCATGCTGTGGGTCAGGGGCAGGATATCTAATCTGGACTATCTGCTACACCTGAACATGTTAGCTGGAAGGTCTACCAATGATCCTCAGGCACATTTCATGATCCCTTGGGTGACTGATTTCTCTTCCAGATGTGGTAAGTCTTTGTACTTAGTAGTAGTAACGCTTTTGTTTTGTATGATAAAAGTGTGTTGTTATGATTCATGTTGTTATCTTCTGCACAGATGCTTGTACATTATCAGTAATGTTTGTAGTGTAAGTAAATGTATAGGCAGCCTACTTTTGGATAGGTATTACTTGCATTATTTGATTACAACTATGTGTACATACACACGAGCGACACTCGTCGTCGGCGACACAGGCAACTGCAACCGTCGACGCGTGTCGGCGACACAGGCAACTGCAACCGTCGACGCGTGTCGGCGACACAGGCATCTGCAAACGTCGACGCGTGTCGGCGACACAGGCAACTGCAAACGTCGACGCGCGTCGGCGACACAGGCAACTGCAAACGTCGACGCGTGTCGGCGACACAGGCAACTGCAAACGTCGACGTGTGTCGGCGACACAGGCAACTGCAAACGTCGACGCGTGTCGGCGACAGCTGTCGTCACGTGTCGCTCGTGTATTTGAGTATGGAGCGTAAATGATTGCTATTTCCAAATACTAACCAGAGAATGAAGCACTTTTTTTAATAAGAACAAAAAAAAAACAATATATTTTAACCAATTTAATTTGAATCTGTTCATGAGTAGGAAGTTAATACTTATCTTAAGTACAAATACTAATAATTGATTGTAATTCTTATCTTTTATCCTAATTCACTTGATACAATTATCAATTATGTTGTAAAAAAAATTTCAAACACTATATTATTAAATTTATAAGGCTAATTTAAGGAACTCTGCTATCACAAGGTTAACGTAGGGACTAAATAATAATAATTTATTTCAGATTCATCTTTAAATCCAATGCGAGCGATGTATTTTCGGCTTTATAATATAACTAGCGCGGTGTATGCGGACGAAGTCGCGGGTAACACCCGCGACTTCGTCCGCATGGAAATTTCCACCCCCCTTTTTACACCCTTAAGGGATAATTTCGGGGATAACAATTATTCTATATCCTTCCCCAAAACTCAAACTATCTCCATAAGAAATTTCATCTAAATCGGTTCAGCGGTTATTGATTCCCCATAAAAACTTCCACCTCCGTTTTCACCCCCTTAAAGGATGATTTCTGGTATAAAAAACTATCCTATGTCCTTTCCTGGGACTCGAACTATCTCTATACCAAATTTCATCTAAATCGGTTCAGCGGTTTAGGCGTGAAGAGGTAACAGACAGACAGACACACTTTCGCTTTTATGATATTAGTATTTATGTTGAAAGTAATTTAAAAAGCATTGCGGAAGTAAGCACGCCGCTCTCCGTCGCTTTTTTTCCGTAGCTGTAGATGTTACTTTACAAGCTACGGTTTTCTAGAAAAATGGTGGCCGCTACATAGCGGCCGCAGTGACGGCTGTCATAAAAATGATGGCAGTGGGGTTTGACTTTACGGTGTCAAATAAAAAATAAGATTAAAGAAACTAACACCCGACTACTGAAAAGGATGAAACAAGAAAGTACCTTCCCGTGGTCGCGTACGTAGGTATGAGCTATGGTAGCATAGCGACCACGGCACCTACTTTCTTGTTTAATCCTTTTCAGTAGTCAGGTTTTAGTTTTTAAACTTTGTTTTTATTGAATTATTTTGGGGCTTATTTCAGTACTATAATATTTATATTTTTGAAATGTGCTAATTAAGCCCTTTCATTTGATACCCAACAAGGCACCATCCCAAAATATGTATTTTTAAATTCATTACTTTATCACAGAAAAAACAAATAAGAAAGCCAACTCGAGCCTGTCACTTTAGTTAATTACTAGCTGACCCGGCGAACTTCGTACCGCCCCGCCAGCCGCTCTGTCTCCGCTTTTTAAATCTCTGATGTCTTCTAAGTGATATGCCGTAAAGGGCAATTTTGATCTCCATGAAATGCACAACGTATATAATGTATTTAATTGGATAAGGAATAATACTGTATTGTTTAAAATGGCTTAGTAAATAACCCTTTTTTTTTTGTAATATGTAAAAGATAAAAATGGTTACTGTGGGTTATCCTTAAGAGATAAAGATATACCATCGCGGACTTTTTTATTGATATTTTTAAGATATACAATTCCGTAGTACATTAATTTGATCTATCTCGTAAGGTTTAGCCAGCGTTTGCAATGCAAGCGCACAAAAATATGTTTGTTATGACATCACAATACAAATCTTTGAATTTCTCGGCTTTTCTCTACTACAATATGCATGTATAAACCTTCCTCTTGAATCACTCTATCTATTAAAAAAAAAAACCACATCAAAATCCGTTTGTTCCGTGTTTAGTTATTTGAAAAATTACGATCGAAATATGATTAATTAAAAGGAACGTGGTTTTATTAAATCATGTATTTATTCAAATAAATTAAAATTATTATGAAATTGTTAAAGGAGGTAGGTAGGTACACGTACAAATTATTACGAGCAGCAGGGCAGCGGCGGAGCGTGCGCGGGCGCGGGCGGTATTACGCACGGCATAACCACATACTTTGTTCTCAACAAAAGTTCTCTGACTTTATGCACAAAATACAGATAGTACAGAAGGCAATCACATGTATCTACTTCACTTTTCATCGACGGTCGCGCTAGGGTTGTCAACTTTGGCTTATGCACAAAAAACTATCGTGGTAGTGGCATTCGTATCTAGTTGTTTGATTTATTGTTCAGCATAAACTACAATATTAAAACAAAACAAAAAAACATAGTATTACAATACAAAAAGTTCAGAACAAAAACACTTTTCACCATCGAAAATCCCTAATAACTTCAAAACGGGTTACCCTATTTACACAATTTATTTTGCCCTATCAGTTTTAGACCTAAACCTATCAAATAAAACAACACAATATCTACACAAACAAAAAATCATGTTTTCAACTCAATCGAGCGAGCGTGCTCGGGCGATAATCTTTAAGTCTTGGGGGATTCCATTTCTCTGACGCTGACTGTACAAAGGTGATGCTTAGGTATTTCATAAGAAATCTCTTCCAACATTATCTGCGATAGAACAATAAACAGGCTTTATGGGACATATAGGCTTTTAAGTTACCAACGAAAATATAGTTGACACGGATTTAGAAACGTATAAACTTCCATAACTTTTAAGTTCGCTAGTAAAATTTTAATTCTATTCCTAGGAAGGAACTGGCGAGACCTGCGCAAGTCGAAATACCGTCTGAACAAGGGCGACAGACAGCTCGACATGACTTATGACGTCAGCAGCTGTACCGATCAGATACCGCACCACGTTTCCGACGCGCTGTCCGATATTACATGCTACGTCTACTTAGCGCGCAGGTTAGTGCACGCGAATTGAGATTTATGTGAAGGGGATACGATTTGTTTTTGACTTATAACATCACGCCTATGATCCGCGAAGGGTTAGGCAGAGATGTACCTATAGTACACCCACGTTACGCCAGTTATGTTTAAGTCCCATGTAACAGAGGGCGACCCTATTGCCAATAACCGGGAGCCAATCCAGACTGGGCTGCTACTGAGAAATTGCTGACCTGGCCTAGTCTATACAGTATGAAAAATTGGTAATAACCCAATTATTTTTAAGTAAATAGGTAAAGTATGAGCTACCATTTAATTTCAATATTTTCCTCAATAGATTGGATTCTATTTATATATTTGTCGGATTGGCCCAGACATCAGAAGTAAAACACAAGTTTATTCAATTGAACAATCAGTTATCTTAAATCTAGAAAATACAGAAATAATAATAATAATATAATAATAATTTTATTTATTTCAGGTAAATGACACCCATTAATGATACACGTATGAAATGAAATACTAAAACTAATAACGGCAAAAGGCGGTCACATAGGGCAGTACTGACTGTCAGGGACAGTGGTCCATGCACCCACCGCAATAAGGATAGTACTAATTGTCAGAGACAGCGTTCCACATCCAATAATCGGGCAGTACTGAGTTACTGACTGTCGAGAGACAGTGGTCCGTGCACCACGACGCAACCGTTGGAAATGCGTACCGATCAAACAGCGCAGCTCCTTATAAAGGCGATCGCTAGTGGGGGGGAAACCGTTACAATATTTTACTGGATTGGATACCAAGTCACCGTTTTGAGAGCAGTGGTGATGAAATAATTTACACAAAGTAAAGCGCCTGTCTGGGAAGGAACGGTGAAGGAAAACATCGTGAGGAAACCGGCATGTCCTAGAACCAAAAATTCGAAGACATGTGACATCCACCAACCCGCACTGGGCCCGCGTGGTGGATTACGGCCCACTCCCTCTCATTGAGAGGAGGCCTGTGTCCCAGCAGTGGGAACATTATAGGCTGATTATGGTTATGGATACCAAGTCCTTTAGGCCAAATGATCGATAGAGTGAATGATTTGCGTCTGGTGCACGTTCCACTAGCGCCATCTAGTCGCCGTCTCTCACAGCAATATCTTTATAATCTTTATTTATATAAAGCAGAATGTAGTACATGTAAAAGTTTTAACAAATATGTGCTCTAAGAGTTGGAGGTAGTTAAATGCTGTGATTATATTATATTTATCACTTAAATATATACTAAAATGTATTATGTATTGTGTGTCATTATGTCCCACTGCTGGGACACAGGCCTCCTCTCGGTGAAAAGTGTTACTAAAATGTATAGTGTAGGAAATTTTTTGTTATTCTAATAATTTTTTGTACACAAAATTATTAACTTTGTTTTAGGATAAGTTATGTGTAATTTAACTCAAACTCTTTATTTAGCGTGGATAGATGTTGCCATTTAATTTAATGAGATTTAATTCTGTTACTTAAGCGTAATTTTAGATACCTACTTTATTGATATTTGGACGCCGCCGTCAATGGCAAAACATAGTGTACCTATACACATTTTATTTTCAACACCCTGTTTTACCAATAAAAACTTTCACTTTGACCTTTATTAACTTTTACCGTAATAAATTCTCTCCTAGAACACCGAAAGAAGTCCTCTGCAAATATGTGCGAAACAAGTGGGTTCCCGCGGAGTACCCTGCATCAATACAGCGCATGCAAGAGTGGACACCAGACGAGTGCATACCCGAGTTCTACACAGACCCCACCGTGTTTAAAAGCATCCATGAAGATTTGCCGGTAAGAGAACAATACTCATTGCGAAATGAAATCATATATTCTACTTTCTCCTCTCGTATCAGCTGTAAGCTAATAAGCTATGATAAAAAGATGGCCAACTTAGCTCGTTGGTACATACCGCGACTAAGTAAAAATATCGCAGCGGTATTTTTTCGCGCACTTGATTTTTAACTCTCGGTTTTCTTCTATTTGGACAACAGTTACTGACCGTTCAAAGCTTTCTTAGAAAACCAGAGTTTTAGGAGAATAGCTGTAAACCGCTACTGTTCAACCACTACGTTAAACTGTTTAAAACTGTTACTAGCATCTAACTGATACAGTACCTATGTTAGGGTATGTAAGTTCGTCGTGGGATAAGACCGTACGAATCAAATTCCCGGCTAATTTGGCAAGATTTTTTAATACTGACAACATTGTGTTCTGCCCTGACCATAGCATAGCATAATCAGCCTATAATGTTCCCACTGCTGGGACACGGGCCTCTCGGTAAGAGGGAGTGGACCGTAATCGTAATCTACCACGCGGGTCCAGTGCGGGTTGGTAGATGTCACATGTCTTCGATTTTTTGGTTGTAGGACATGCCGGTTTCCTCACGATGTTGTCCTTCACCGTTTTGAGAGCAGCAGTGATGAAATACTTTACATAAGGCAAAGCGCCTGTCTGGGTTCGCACCTACGACTCGTAAGTCGCGGCCAGGGCAGAGCAGCGGTGGCCAAGTGGTACCCAGGTCTGAATAAAGTGCGCAGAATTTGATTCGTAAGGTTTTATCCAGCCCCAAACTTACCCCAACTTACTGTTATTTTTAGTCTGCAATTGAATATTCTTTGCACAGGTCGAAGAACATAATTTGTGTTATTTTCTAGGATTTAGGTATACCGTCCTGGGCGACATGCGCGGAAGACTTCATCACAAAACACAGGGAAGCCTTGGAGAGTACATATGTGTCAGAGAATCTCCATGACTGGATTGATATCACTTTTGGTTACAAGTGAGTTTGTTGTGTTACTTTTACGAGAAGTTAATAAATTTGGCATATTTTAGTATCACACTAATATTATAAAGGCGTAAGTTTGTGAGTGTGTGGGGGTGTGTATGTGCGTGTGGGGGTGTGTTTATATGTTTGTTACTTCTTCACGCTCAAACGGCTGGACCAATTTTCATAAAATTTTGTATGGAGGTAGCTGACACCCTGGATTAACATATAGGCTAATTTTTATCCCGATATTGCCACGGTATCGAAACTATAGTAATGTAAAGGGGTGTATAATAGGCAGAGGAATGAACATCTAGTCTGCTATAGTACTCACGATTTTATTGAGCAACACAGAATTCCAGAAAACAGTCAGTAGGAGAATAGTCAAGATTATAATAGGCACACACAGTCACAGTGCAAATGATAACAGTTATTACGATTGATTACGAAAGTAATAGGTGAAAGAGTTATCACGAAATCATGCGCAGCCTCTGGCTTAGGTACACTACATGAACTCATATACACAGCGTACAGGGTGTTTGGAAGCTGAGTGCAAAGCTTTAAGGGAGTGATAGTTGACACCATTTACAGCATTTTGAGCCATATATGTCTCAGGCGAAGCAGTGGCGTGCCTAGGGTCAAACTTAGGGCAAGCCAACTTAATAATAAAAAAAAAAACCTACCGTATCGCCTGTCAAAGTTGAGTCGACCGAGTCGTTTTAGTTCTTAGGTACTAATACGTGTATTTCATAATTAAGTATTGTAGGTTTTTGCTAATATCTATTAAATTGAATGTTTTTAATAGCACTATTTTTTTCTTTTATAAATTAAATACCTACTAAGAGTATTTGTTAATGGCTTAATGGTAATCCTTTACAAAATCGTAACTTTTCATTTTCGAGATATCAGTTTCACGTAATAAAATATGAGAAGATGTCTAAGAGCCATCTATTAACATTATTGGCATAATAAAGCTCTTCGAGTTAGTTCATATTTCACTCGCCCGCAACAGTCGCTATACGTAAAATATTACAATCTGGCCGAGTGGCCACTAGATGGCGCACAAACAAAATTGATTGATTTCTAACTACACAATTGTTTACGATGTTGATAATATTTATTAATTTGAATTACTCACAATGCGAACAGCCACTCTTCATTCTTCGCTTCTTAACCACAGACAGATGACAAACATCAAAGCACACGGAAGGCATGATATTACTAGATAGATTTACAGATACATATCAGCTTCAGCAATGACATACCTTCAGTGGCTTTGATAAAAACCGTTTGTTGTTGTCAATTCGTTAGAGAGCATGATCCTGGCGCCTGCTTTGATTTATATAATTGATTAAGCGGACTTTACAAAGTATAAAAATTACTTTCTGTATTCTAACTCAAAACGTCTATCTTTCTGTAAAAATGATTTCATTACATCAGCGTAAAAAGTTGGTGAACGTTTTAAGAATTCTGATGTCTTTTACTGGCACCAGCGAAGTTATTTAAATCATCGTAACCTGATGTATTCTAAGCGGTATTTTCTTTTGAGAAAAATATGCAACACCAACAGAATAATTTGTTAATATGAGAGCAGCCTACAATCCAATGAGTATTGTACGCTGATCGACTAAAATGCCTATTACGTGATTTAGATTTCTGAGAAATACTCAAATCGGTTTAGGTGAAGTAATGAGATTATATTTGTCTGTAAAACTCAAACTATTTACCTTTCCGAGTCCGAGTACTTAACGATTGCACACACTTTAATCCATCACAAGGAACAATTGCATGCGTTTCCGAATTCATTTTAATGATAAGAAACTTTTTAATCACTTTAAAACAAAGGTAATCACCGCAAAAACTAATCACAACACTTAACTTCACAGAAAATGAAGAAAAAAAAATCAAAGTAAAAAAATGCACCAGTTCAAAACTAATTTGAAATTGCATTATTGCATCATCATTATAGAGAAATTCAAGCTTCTGCGGAGCGCCCCGCGCACTTATTATTTACACCCACACGCTTCGTTACACGTTCATTCATAAAAAATCAAAAACCAGGCTTATAAATCAGTACAATTTTCGAAATGAGTACATACTAATGATATCAAGAAAGTGAACAATTTCTATACAAATCGTCCGAGATCTAGAAGCCTAATTTGAAGCCACCTAGTGCGAGCGAGACGGGACGATTTTTGTTTTTGCGTTTTTTGTTTTGGCATGCATGGGAGATGTTTGGCAACGTTGCGCATGACATGTAAACCTCGCAACCTTGCGGGCGGCGTAGGAATAGCGAACGGCCGCCGGCTGGGACGCGCGGAGTTTATTTTTTATTATTCTTATCAATTCTTGCGACATGTTTACAAGTTTACTTGTGAAGTTTTTTTTTTTTTTTTTGTTTGGCTCACATTAGATTGAAAGCCGGGCTTTTCGGCTTTAGTGAAAGGCACGCCCCTGAGGCGAAGTATGTTTTTTTTAATTTTTATCTACAAGCTTTAGTATGACTCAAAATGCTTGGTGTCAACTATCACCCCCTTAAGGCATACAGCTTCCAAACACCCTATATAAATAAATACAAATTATAAGAAACTTAAAGCATATTTTTCTTTATCTGACGTTATCGTCAATAAAAAAAAAAAATGTTTTAAGTTTATTCATTTTTTTAAGTGAAAACTTCTTTAGGCGCGTGGGGAATTTTTTGAGATTGGAAGAAATAATTGAACTCGCGATACTGTTACCGTAACTGACACCGCGCGTGTTTTTTATTTATAAGACGATTAAAAAAATACATACTTACGTAATTGTTCAAGTTTTCACTTTTGTCGGCACTCCCGGAGTGCCACTGTTTTTTTTTATTTTTACTCATTATTTTAACTTATTTCGTAGGCTCTCAGGCGCCGCGGCAATAAAAGCTAAGAACGTGTGCCTGTCCCTGGTGGACGGGCACACGCGCTTGCGGCGCGGCGGCGCGGTGCAGCTGCTGGCCGCGCCGCACCCGGCCCGTGCCGCGCGCGCGCTGCCGCCCGCGCCGCCCCGCATGCATTGGACCGCGCCTAAGGATGCCAGTATGTACTGCTTTACTGATATCTAGGAATCTAACCTGACTTACCACGGGTGTACCTTAACCTTCTCTAGGATTTGGATTAGGATTTTTTCTAAATGATAGTGTAAATACAACATTAGCTGAGCAGTTCACAAGTACTAAGTGAATACACCGTAATCTTTGTATAATTTTTTTTATAAACTGCCTAATTGGTGGTTGGGAGGGAAGAAAGAGTGCACCTGTGACTGCGCTTATACTTGTGCACTATAATATCTCCCGCGCCGAAGGCTGGTCTCCGCAGAGATTGGTCGCCATGGCCGAAATTTGGTCTGGAAGACTATTTAAACATCTCAAGATTGTCTATCCATATATCAAGTAGACAGAGTGAAGTTGTTATCACTGTGCTAGTAAGCTGATCATTTAAAAAGAGGTTGTAAGTTTAAGTAGTAGTTTAGTTTAACTTTATAACCATTTGTGGCATCAGTTTTATTATAATTATCATTGTCCACAGAAAAGTCCCTTCGAAACGACAGTTCAGACGATGTCTCGGATGATGAAGAGGAATCCACCAGTCTTCCTCAACACGTGTCACGGCTAAACGTCCCCCCTCAACGGGTCAGATCGCGACACAAAAGTACCAGCAGAGCTCGCTCCTTATCCAAGAGCCAAGGACTCGAAGACTCGCAGACAACGCCAAATGAAGGCAGGGCCTCATCCCACTCACGACACTACAGGGTCCAACGATCAGAACTTGGGAAGGGAGTCATATATCTACCGAAAGAATTCAACCCAGTAGCATCGATTCAAGCTATCGAATCCCTCGATAATTTCCGCACGAAATGCTTTTTTACTAAAGCTGAAGATAAGGAGAAACATAAAGAGAATGTTACGACTTTAAACCTGTATCCTGTACAGCAGGATATCAGGCAGGATAGTACAGTTTCAAACAAGGAAGGGTCTGATGATACAGCCTTCACGAACCACATGTTTTTAGCGTCATACGATCAAAGTTATTTGAAGAAATTCACACAGGATGCGCATCTGGAAAGTGTGTTAAAAGAGAGAAAGAATAGATCCTTTAATACAAGGTATACAACTGATGCAGCGATATATAAGCAGTTTGTGACTAAAAGTCGGCGCCAAGATATGTTGGTGATAGGATGTTTGATCGTGGAAATCTTCCTACATACTTACATGCGTCCGCTTAGAACGGCGAGCGATAATTTCATAGAACGATACAACAACTGCCGAACGGTATTAAAATATAACTACAATGCGTTACCGAGAAGTGTCAGCTACATAGCTTCCCTACTCCTAAACGTACAACCGCCCAGCTTGAGTTACAAAAACGAAATGACTCCCAAAAAGGAGGAACCGTTAAAGAAGATTCTAGTAACAGATAAAGGGTTACCAGCTCCAACTCCAGCGCAATTACTCCAACCTTTACTGATGCAGCATTTAATACCGTTCCCGCAAAGCTTTAATATTTTATACAAGTTATTGAATACGTTACATGAATATGAGTTAACAAGTACTGAATTAAACATACTGTACATGTACGAATGTGATGGCGTACAGTGCGAAAAGTACCAAAACGTTGATAAAACAAAACTGTACTTCAATCAGAAAATCGCTGAAGGAAAGATCCAGGCGTGCGCAACACATTTAGAAGTACTCCTGAACCAAGTGAATTGTTACAATCAATTCGATGTTCTAGATATATTTTTGTCTCACTACATAGAATTGCTGCAAAATAAAGACACATCAGTATTAGCCGCATGGTACTTATTCGACACTGTAAGCAAAGCCTTAGGCCCCGCTGAGACCAGAAAAAAGTTACTTAAACATGTATTAAACCTCTACGAAGATGATGACTTTGCTGTTGATAAACCTGACCAGCATAAGTTAACAGATATCGATAGTTTGTCTCTATCAGGAGGAGTATCGAATAAACAGAAATTTGTCAAACTCTATCACAATATATTCCTTCTGCAGTTGATGGTGAGATTAGGTCTTCAATGCTTCCTGGACAATTTCACCCAACATCTAGTTGAAGCGGTTGGAGGTTACAAAGATGTTACGGAGGAAGTTGGGTCTCCAGGCCATCTGTGTCACCACAAGGCCTTGTCGAACAAAAAACCGAGATACTCAGACGATAACGTGAAAAATGCTCTATCTAGTAATACGGACATATTTTCGCCTGATACGTCATACGGGTCTGAACACGTGACCACCCCAAGTGTTGAAAAGACAGAGGTAAATGAAGGTCTGAAGGAGAAAGACAGTGATAACAGAAGCGAGAATGAGTTGTTTCACTTTGAAACTGATAAGGATAGGCTCCCTAGTAGAAACAGCAGAAGCAAGTCTCCTGCGGAATCCATAGACTCCTGTAACTCTAATACTACGCAAGAAAACAACATCCAGACTCCTTCACCATCTATAGACCACGTATCTCCAATATCGGCTAAATGCTTCACACCGAACAACACAACGCAAAAAGAGCTTAATTTCCTAGTTTATAAAGATCAAAATCACGATACGGTAACACCCTTAAATAAACCAACTTCTCCTATCATAGAAATACCGACTAAAGCAATGTTTACAAGTTACTTACATTTCGCCGAAGAGGATGATTCTGAGGAGGTAGAATTCAGAAGACAATCACACGATCCACAAGTCAATTTAGATCTTCTAGAACCTTCTTCAAAAGGCTCTCGAAGTATGAACGAGGATGATTTTCAAGGATTTAAAGACCCAAATTCTTCTAAAATTTCTGATATGAGTTCTGAAAGTTTGATCTGGTTGTCTCATAGACTGGGACCAGTACTTACTTGTAGGTATATAACGAGGAATTTGTTAAAGATGTTGACGTTATGTTACATTGGGAAGGATAACTTAGCGCCTTGGGACAGTGAGGAAAAGGATGAGTTTGATGAGATATCCATTGTGAATAGCAGAGTTGTTGGAGATAGGAATGCTATGAAGGTCATCAAGTGCCTTACTTCTATAGTTGGTAAGTAGCTAAAATATTTCGTAAATATCCATGAATCTTACAAAGTTTAACTTGTTGCTAAGTAATAATAAGTAATGTCTGGACTTTTAAAAGAGACTGTGACCTCTGAGTTTGTTTCCGCCTTTCTTCTCAGAGTAGTCAGATAGGAAACGCCGACTTCATCTAGTTTAAAAAAAAACATGATTGACGTGTAAAAGTGTTTGTACAAACCTACTTACAAAGATAAAATCATTTCATTTCATTTCAATAACAGCCATACGGGTCGATCGATCAGGTTAAGCTACGCTTGCAGCGGTTGGTCCGTGGATGGGTGACCATCTTCATATACCAAGACCCTCCTGTGCCTCGGAAAGCACGTTAAGCCGTTGGTCCCGGCTGTCATTCGTGGATCTTTGACAGTCGTTACGGGTCGTCAGAAGCCCGAAAGTCTTACAACCCAGTCTTACCAAGGGGTATCGTATTACCCAGTAACTGGTTTGTTTAGGTCAGATAGGCAGTCGCTTCATGTAAAATACTGGTATTCAGCTGCATCCGGTTAGACTGGAAGCCGACCCCAACATAGTTGGGAAAAGGCTAGGCAGATGATGATGACTTTCATTACTTCTATATTAGAGTAATAAATAGTTTATATACCAATCTTAAGGCTCTAGACAGACGGACCGCATTTCAACTGCAATCCAACCGCAAATTTGCAGTTCAGATGCAGTTTGAATGCAGTTGACACGACTGCAATAGAACTGCAAACCAAACGTGCAGTCCGATTGCAGTTCGGATGCGGTTGCAGTTGAAATGCGGTGACATTTTTAATATGTGATATTAGAGTTTTAATATGGAAAACTAGGTCAAAAAACTGTTGTAAAATAGATTGCGGTTATTTGAAAAGGAAGGTGGAATAATTCGTTGAGACCCTTAGCTTACTTGATTGTTAGAGAATGTAGCGGTTTCTGCAACGCCACATGAGAACAACGCGTCATACTGACGACACGCAAAATCCTGCATCTCGCAGGCAGAGTTTACCGCGCAACTAGCATAGATACAACGGCCCGACATGAATCATAGGGCAGTTGCCCGCCAGACACAACACCCGTCTGGTCGGAGGATCCTCCCTTTTCTATAGAGTATGAGTGAACTTTACACCCTGTTCTTCATACCTCTATAGATATCTTACAATATTTTCTTAATTTTTCAACATTTTCTGTCTTCCTTACAGCGATGTACGGCGAACAACTAATAATATTCCAATACCTACCTCACATGGGCGAGTTGATCGCGTCGTGCCGCCGTCGTCTTTCCGCACCGCTAGAGGGCGGTGTTGTCGCGTGTCTGCAGCTCGTCAAGTATCTGCTGCCGCATATGTCTGATGTTAAACTTATGGAACAGTTGCAGGTACCCATTTTATCTCTTTATTAATGTACTTTCAATCGCACACTTGTACTATAAAAACCGCCCTTACTGCTAAGAAAATAGACTACCGACTTAAATTGTCCGTATATTCAAATTACGACTGTAATTATTTGACATTTGTATGAAATAGCTATATCACGATAAATAGAGAGTCAATTTGCTTTACAATAAAATTAATTTCCCTGACTTCTCCTTGTATCTCTAAAATAAGTCGAGAAAATAAATGTTTAGGTAAATTGGATTCAATGGTAAATCGCGAATAGGTAAAAGTATCCTACAGCAAGAATGTTATAAGACACCGCTGGGTCTAAAAAATAAATTAAAAAAAAGGTAAAATGTATCGGGACATTTAACAAATATTCCAACTTATATGTATACCTACATTATCAGCAAATAAATGTTTTCTTTTTTAAAAAGTGATTCGATTAGAATCGTCACTCCTCGCAAAATCAGAGTTTATCGTAAGATTCGCGGACAGCAAATCGGGCGGTACGTTTAACTTCTTATATAAACTATTTTTATTTTTCAGGACACATTCCTAAAAACAATCCTCCAACCGGCCCTCCGGTTAGCCTCAACAACTCGTTGCTCCTACCCCAGCGGCGCGGCGGCACGGTGTTCTCTAACCAGGAAACTGTTGGACGCTCTGCATGTCTTAGCGCTCAGAATCGGGCCTGAGATGACAAGGAGACATCTATGTGTGCCGGCTTTACAAAGGTAAGCCACTCTTGTAGGTATTTAAAAGTAGATGAACGAGGTACGAATTTCCTCCATTGAAAGGGAGAAATTTGCAGCCATGTGTGATATTGTCTGACAGTCCAACAGTTACTAACCAGCAAAAAAGCTTAATTTAAAGCATATGTCACAAATTACATTCAACTCAACTCAGCCTATAGCAGTCCACTGCTGGACATAGGCCTCTCCCAGGCTGCGCCGCTATCCGCGTCCAGCCTGTCCCAGCTACCTTCTTACGGTCGTCGGTCTATCTAGCTAGGGGGCGCCCCGCACTCAGGCGCGGTCGCAGCCTGAAATTTTGGAGGGGGTCACTCACTACACTAATAAAAAATAGGTATCTGGAATAAAATAAACATTATTGTCCTTTTATTATTTGGCAAATTTTTGAGATTTTTTAATTTGACCTTAGAAATTGGGGGGGGGGGGGGGGGTCATGTCCCCTGTGACCCCCCCCTTCGGACCGCGCCTGCCCGCACTACCCTTGCCGATACGCGGTCTCCACTTCAGGACTCGTCAGCTCCACCGGCCATTGGTCCTTCGACAAACATGGCCAGCCCACTGCCACTTCAGCTTGCTTTGGGTCAGCGCACACCAAGAGCAGAGCAGAGCATTTTCTGAGATTATTGAAAAAAATATCTTATGATTATTATCATACTTCGCAAAATTGAATACACCCAAATTTGATGCTCGACCATGCTCGAGCAAGCCGACTGCGTGTTCAAGTATGCATTCTACATGGCGTAAAAATTTTAGTCGACCATGCGCGAGCATTTTGCAGTTCGGTCTGCGCTGACCCTTACTCTGCAAGCTATGTCGGTCCTCCGGTTCTTTTCCGGATAACTTCGTTTCTGATTTTATGCTTCAAAGAAACTCCGAGCATAGTCCGCTTCTGAACGCACCTTAAATTTGTGGAACATACTTTACATGCTAATAATAAATATTCACCTCTGTTGCAGATTCTTTTTGGCGTTCGATAAAGCGACTGGCAAGATCGAAAACTGGCCGAAACAAGAAGAAAGTACACCAGAAAAAGTAAGAATAAAAAAAAACGATTTTCTTTTGTTTTTGACTCATCTTAATTCCTTGTGTCCACATGTATCATTTTAAGAGCGGTTCTGCACTACGTCCGATCCGAATGCGAATTAAAGATCCGACTTCAATCCGAATTGAGAATGTTCTAAATTCGGACGGATAGAGTTCGGATCTAGTGCGCAAGTCATACAAATAGGACTATGGTCACTTCGGACCGGCATTTCTCGGATTCGGATCGGATGTAGTGCAGAACCGCTCTAAGTCATCATTTATAGATTATGATATACAGGGTGAGGTGTTGGTACGTCAATAAATTAAACTTCGTATATCTAATCATGACGTTCCAAGCCTACAAACAAAAATTCTATCGAATAGTCGGCTGATTGGCAAAACAATCGGTTCATCACTACTATTTAATTTCCGTTGTTTGGATTTAGGTATGGTTTCAAAATACTCCTATGCGTTGCCAGTTTTTGGTCGTGCTTTTGTCTCCACACTGTATATGATCATTACCTTTTTCATGTCCAATTTTCACCTTCCCTTTCACAGTCATCAGACCAAGAATCGATCGACTCAAAGCCCGAAGGCTTTCTCGAGATCTGTCGAGACGGTACTACGGCCGAGTGGCGCGTACAAGATGGCCGCGTTGTCCGCGCAGACCTACCCGATCTCGCCTGCACCCCGCCTGACATCTGCGAACATCCATATGACACTACCAGACTAACGGTCAGTACCTATTACTTGACGAGGTGTAGAGATCGTTAAGGCTTTTCGGTTGATAATATACAGGGTGGTAGGGAAATCAACATAGAATTTAGTACATGATTCTGAACCCCCTGCATTGAAATTTTCCGTGGGTAAAAAAAAATGCTGTTCCATACATTTTGAGCGCGTAGGTTTTGCACGTTTCTATGAAACAGCCGATTATTTTTTTTGATAACCTAAGAACAATTTCTGCGCTAGGGGTTCTAGAATCATGTGCTGAATTCATGGTTACAATATGCGCGTCGCAGTCCCTACCACCCTGTATAGGGAAGCCAGAGTATTTTTTTAAACGTTGTTTTTTGT
Organism: Oligia fasciuncula; assembly: GCA_963082905.1. Lineage (NCBI taxonomy): Eukaryota > Metazoa > Arthropoda > Insecta > Lepidoptera > Noctuidae > Oligia > Oligia fasciuncula. Next base: position 17,609,736 of record OY720390.1, read on the forward strand.
TACTAAAATGTGGTAAGTGAAGGTCAAATATAACCAAGAAGGTCAATAACCAAGTTAGCATTTTGCATCGCCATCGCACCACATATCCTTGCACACACGACAATAGAGTTATGTATTGTGTGTACACTCGCGTACGCTTTCTAACAAAATGCACATGCCATCCGTACAAAGTCCAAAGTATCACAGAACCTTTTGATCAGTACATCTATTAGACCCAAGTATGTCCTCCTCAAGTTCTGAGTTGAGCTGCACGATTTTTGACAAATGCGTGCACTGATTGGACAGGTCCGCTCAATCTGTGTGGTTCTTTCCTCAAAAGACCATTTCAGACACCAATCTACATGGTCTTCACACGATCTGACCAAGATTTTGTCTGGACTTTAAAAGAGACTGTGACTTCTGAGTTTGTTTCGGCCTTTCTTCTCAGAATAGTCAGGAAACGCCGACCTCATCTAGTTTAAAAAAAAATATGATTGACGTCTAAAAGTGTTTGTACAAACCTACTTACAGAAATAAACATCATTTATCATTTATCATGTATGTATTATTATTATTATTTGGTTAGACACACTAGCAGCTAATTACCAGTCCATTCTTGAAGCAGTACAGTGTGGGCGCCGTCACAACATTTTCCGGGAGCCTATTCCATGCTGTTACAACTCGGTTAGACAAGAATTGCTTCAAAGGCTTTTTCTTTGATGAATTTTCCCATAACTTTAGGGAATGCCCACGCAAATGTTTGTTGGCATTCAGAGGTCTTGAAGGCGTACAGTCACGAGCACTAATATGTCAACACTTGGCAACTTTCAATTGCGTTTTTGTCACAAAATAACGAATGCAAAGTTGAAATACGACACTTTACATAAACCTATAGGTTCGAAAATACTATGTTCGTAATAACATACAATTTCATTCAAAAATGAAGGAGAAAATCGCCTTTGAATAAAGCCAAGTGTAGACATACTTATGCTCGTGACTGTACTTCGTAGTGTTCTGTAAGTCTTTTGTGCGTCTCACTCTCAATGAGCCTACCCCTTTGTCTACACTGTTCTAGTAGTGTGATAAGGCCAAGGTCTTTGAGGTGCTGTTCGTAAGGTATAATATATGTATGTATGTATTTCCAGGCTCAAGAGGAACTCCTGATGGTATTCGACGAGGAGCTAGCCTACCGAGCGTACACGACCTTCGCCAAGTTCATAGGTTCAGAGACCATGGAGCGATGTCTTAAGAACATAGATACGGTGCGCGCGCTCTGCAGGAAGTACGAACAGAACCACTCTATAAGGTATGAAATCAATATATTTTATTTCACGTAAACCATTTTGGTTTATGCTCTCAAAGCGGTGAAGGAAAACATCGTGGGGAAACCGGCATAATTCCAAGACCTGTGACATCTACCCGCACTGGGCCCGCTTGATGGATTACGGCCCACTCACAAAACAGAGGAGGCCTGTGTCCCAGCCCAGCAGTGGGAACATTATAGGCTGATTATGTTGTAGGTTTATGCGAAATGAGAAGAAGCAGAAATAAGCAGTAACTTGGTTCCAATTGGTTGTTTCCTATGAAGAAGAGCCGGCAAGAAATTCCACGGTAACTCTTTAAAAATTGTTGGTAATATTTCTAAATTACAGTGTTAATAGTGTTACGAGCTTCGGGTTCGTGACAATAAAAACTGCCGATTTAATAACCAAAAATAACTCTTTAATTAAAAACACTAATTACAGCTCAAACACACTAATTAAAATAACACAATCACACTACTGATCACTCTTAATTCGCACTTGAAGATCGCTTAGATGTTTTCGCTCTTGTCGCTTTATCCAAACTGTGTCGGTCGTCGCGCATCCCGGCCTTATATAGTGCCGCAGATAGTTCTAGAACCTTCCATTGTAGAAACACCTAGAATGTTCGAGTACATACCGGCCCCGACCGACTAGGTGACGATAGTTCGAGAAAGTTCTACAAAGTTCTAGTATCGAATTTTCTAGAACGATCGTGACTCGACTAGTTCTGCTACTCGATACTAGATGGCGCTAGTGGTAACTAATGTCACCATGTACCAGGCATCAATTGTGGCGCGCAACACTGCCCCCTCCTAAGACATGCTCGTCCCGAGCATTATCAGCCCCATAATAACGCGCCAGTCGGTCCACATGGACGATCTTTGGAGTACCTCTTGCACCTTTCTGTATCCGGTAGGTTACGTCATTGATCTTGGTCACAATCCGGTACGGTCCGTCCCATTTAGCTTGAAGCTTAGGAGATTTCCCTTTGCTGCGGACTGGATTGTGCAACCACACTAGTGAACCTTCGTCGAACCCTTTATTGTTCATTTTGCGGTCATAACGGGTTTTCATCTTTTCAGACATTTGCTGGCCCGATTGTCTGACGTGCTCATAAATGTCATTCATTTTGTTCCGCAAGTCATTCGCATAATCGGTTATACTGCGTGGGGCATCAGGTGGTATTCCGGTGATCAGGTCTGCAGGCAGCCGTAATTCTCTTCCAAAGTTTGCGAAAGCTGGTGTCACCGATGTACTTTCGTGAACAGCGCTTCGATATGACAACAAAAACGGTTGTATGTGCTTGTCCCAATCTCGTTGCCGATTTTCCACAACTTTGGCTAGGTACCTCTCCAATGTCTGATTAAATCGTTCCACCATTCCATCCGACTGTGGGTGGTAAGAAGTTGTTCTGGTTTTATGAGTACCCATAACTCGACAAGTTTCCTGGAATATTTGTGACTCAAAATTCCTTCCTTGATCACTGTGAATCTCTAAAGGTACTCCAAAACGACAGAAGACTTCCTGAACTAATTTATCTGCAACTGTCGAAGCTTCTTGATTTGGAATGGCGAAGACTTCCGGCCACTTGGTGAAGTAATCCATCACAACCATGAAATACTTGTTGCCACTTTCACTTACCGGAAACGGCCCCGCAACGTCAAGCGCTATCCTCTCCCATGGTGCACCAACATTGTACAATTTCAATGCACCTCTACTGCGAGTCTGAGGTCCCTTTACAGCTGCACAACTTGTACATTTGCGACACCAGTCCTCGACATCGTCCCGACAGTGGACCCAGTAAAACCGTTCTCGTATTTTCAGTAGAGTCCGTTTTACTCCCAGATGACCTCCTGAACAACCATTATGGTACAGCTGTAGGACATCCGGTACTTGAGCTTTAGGGACAACCATTTGCAAATGACAGCTGTCTCCCCGAGCATTTTCCCATTTACGGCACAGGACTCCATCCTGAATCACCAAGCTGTCCCATTGGGCCCAATAGCTTTTTGTGATCGAACTCATCGCTGAGACGTCACTCCACCTGGGCTTAGGAGCTCTGGCCTTCATCCACTCCAGAATCGGTTTGATGTCCGAATCTTCCTGCTGTGCACGTTGTAGGCTTTCCTTCCACTCGTTGCTGAGGTCTGTCTTGAGCATCCTCACAGGTACGACTTCTTTACTTTCTTGCCTAGTACAATGCTTGCAATCTTCAGGACAAGGTCTTCTTGACAATGCATCTGCGTTGCCATGTGATTTCCCGCTGCGATGTTCGACCACAAAGTCGTATTCCTGCAGTAGCTCAATCCATCTCGCAACTTGTCCTTCTGGATTTTTGAACTGCAATAGCCATTTCAGTGCAGCATGGTCAGTTCGTACGTGGAATTTCCGCCCCAGAAGATATTTGCTAAAATGCTGCAATGACTTTACCACAGCAAGCAATTCCCGTCTCGTGACACAATAGTTCTTTTCCGGCTTTGACAGCGACTTGCTGAAGTACGCTATCACAACCTCTTGATCACCATTCCGTTGAGACAACACACCGCCAAGTCCTATGTCACTTGCGTCTGTGTCAATTATAAATTCCTTGCCCGCATCAGGGTACCCCAAAATAGGTGTTTTGCACAGACGGTCCTTTAGCTCCTGGAATGCGATGTCGCAACTTTCATCCCAGCAGAAATGTCGCTTCTCTTCGGTTAGCTTATGCAGGGGTTTGGCTATGTCTGCAAAGTTCTTGACAAATCGCCGATAATAGGAGCACAAACCCAAAAATGCTCTGACCTGCGTCTTGTCTTTTGGAACTGGCCAATCCTTGACAGCGGCGATTTTCTCTGGATCCGTGCGGATACCTTCTTCAGACACTACATATCCCAAAAAGCTAACCCGTCGTTTGAATAGTGAGCACTTCTTCGGACTTAACTTGAGGTTGGCACTCTGGATCTTCATGAGCACGCGTTCCAGGTTTTGAAGATGTTCTTCAAACGTGCGGCCTACGATGATGATGTCATCCAAGTAGACCAAACAGGCATCGCCAGTTAGTCCAGTAAGTACAAGTTCCATCAACCTTTCAAAAGTTGCCGGAGCATTGCACAATCCAAACGGCATAACTTTAAATTGCCACAGACCCTTTCCTGTCGAGAATGCAGTTTTCTCCTTGTCCTTAGGGTCAATTTCGACTTGCCAGTAGCCACTTTTCAGGTCCAGCGTGCTAAACCACTTTACTCCAGTAAGCATGTCCAGCGTGTCATCAATTCTTGGCAAAGGATAGCTGTCCTTCTTTGTAACGTCGTTCAGACGACGATAGTCAACACAAAACCGCATGCTGCCGTCCTTCTTTCTTACCAGCACTACAGGTGAACACCATGGGCTAGATGAAGGTTCAATAACACCATCCTTCACCATTCCCTCAATCATGGTTTCCACTTCCTTTTCACGTGCTACCGGCAATCTCCTTGGCCGCTGACGGATAGGCAATTCTTCTCCTGTGTTTATTTTGTGTTGAACTAAACCAGTCTTCCCGATGTCAGCATCGTTTGACGAGAAAACATCGGCGTACTTGAGTAACATCTTCTTCGCCTTGACCATTTCATTTTGGGACAGAGCGCTGCGGCAGTCGTCTAAAAGTGTGGTCACTTTCGTTTGTGCATCCTTGCTGAGGGTCCCAGTCGATAGATATTGGCATCGACGCAACCAATCCACTTCCTCGCAAGTACCGACTAGTGTGCCTTTTTCTATTATCTGTTCCTGATCACAAAGGTTCAGCACACGTACCCCTGAGATGTCGGTGGCTCTGACCAAAGTTCGTGCCACTTTCCATGGAAGGTCATTGTCTACCCTTTCCACGAGTACACAACGATGTGTTTGCCTAGGATTCCGAGGAAGACTAACCGGCACAATCGTTTCCGATCTCGGCGGAAGAACAATCTTCTTAAGGCTGTACACATTCCCTGGTAACGCCCCTTCCACGAAAAGTTCCTCTTGTCCACATTTCAAAACACCTTGCTTGACATCAATCTCGCAACAATTCTTCCTCATAAAGTCAAGGCCCAGGATACAATCGTCCATTATATCGGCCACGATGACATTATGCAGGTAGATTCTGTTGCCTAGCTTCAACTCCATCTTCTTCTCTCCATGGACGGGTATGCGCTGACCGGTGGCTGTTACCAAATTAATGCGTTCTCTGTTGTATGCTGAGTCCCCAAGGGACCGTCTTGTTAGTTGGGAACTGACAACCGTGCGAGAGGCTCCAGTGTCTATGGTCAGCTTACACGGCGTTCCGTTGACCTCGCCCTTGATGATTAGGCTGTTCCCGTCATGGGTTTGTGTAATAGAAACCCTTGGGGCTCTTTGAACATCAGCCAGCACCCGCCCCGCAGTCCTGGCTATTACTCGTTTCCCTGCTGCTGGTGCTGGGCGGTGCTGTTAGCCGCACTGCCTTCTAGAGATCGGCCGTCTTCTCTTTCTGCAGTTCGCTTAGGGCAACTGGATCGAAGGTGGCCCCTTTCCCCACAGCCGTAGCACCTAGGGCTGTATACTTTATTGCGGTCGCGAACTGTAGCCGCTGCAACTTCCCTGACGCGATGGGAACGATAATCCTGCCGCACAGCTTCCACCTCCAGTGCATGGGCCAAGGCGTCTTTAAGCGTCCCGTGGTGCCCGAGCCTCACAGCAGCTCTCACTTCAAGGTCGCGGATGCCGTCGATGAATACCTGCACCAGGTTCCCATCAATAAGCGCAGGTACGGACTGGTAAGCTTTGCGAACCAGCTTCTCTACTTCAAGGGCCCACTGCTGCAGGTTTTCGTTACTGCGTTGCACGCGATCCTTGAGCTGCGCACGAAACACGTGTTCCAGGTGAGCGTCACCATACCGAGACTCCAATGCCTCAAGGAGCTGCTCGTAAGTCACTTCCTTACCGAGAGCTTCCAGAACGGTTAAAGCCTGGTCGCGCAGGCCTAGGGTGAGGGCAGTCATGGCCTGACTTTTATTCCACCCGTTCGCCTTCATGACAGCCTCAAACTGGATTTTGTAGGCCGACCAGGAAGAAGTACCGTCGAACGGTGGCACTTTGAATCCACGTAGCGAAGGTGTTGTAGCTACGGGAGCTGCGATTCCATCCCCAAATTTGAGGTAATCCAGCGTTTTCTTCACGTCAGCCATCACGGTTACCTTCACGTCAGCCATCACGTTGTCAACCCGATTATTTACTTGGTCGATTCGGGTTTCAGCTTCCGACAGGCGGTTGTCATATTGAGCAACCTTATCCTTCACCTCCTTCATGTCTTTCCCGAAGGTAGCGTGAAGGTCCTTCATAAGGAGCATCTGCTCCTCCTGGCGGCGCGCCTGCTCCTCCTGTTGGCGGACCTGTTCCTCCTTATCACGCTGGAGCTGTTCTTCCAGCCGACGAGCCTGTTCCTCCTGTCGACGGGCCTGTTCCTCCTGTCGACGGGCCTGTTCCTCCTTATCCCGCTGGAGCTGTTCCTCCAACCGACGAGCCTGTTCCTCCTGTCGGCGAGCTTGCTCCTGCAGCATCATCATCAGAGCAGCCAAATCTGGTGCTGATGATGCTGGAGCAGCTGTGGACGGGCCGGCCTCCGAGGTCGGTAGCTGGCCTTCCGACCTCTGTGGCGTTGCTCCACCGAATCTCCTCTGGTCCGTCTCCTGCTGGCGATGACTCCGGGTACGGATACCCTCCGTGTCGTCTTTGGGTAAAACCGGCATAATCCTTGCTTCTGACACCAATTGTTACGAGCTTCGGGTTCGTGACAATAAAAACTGCCGATTTAATAACCAAAAATAACTCTTTAATTAAAAACACTAATTACAGCTCAAACACACTAATTAAAATAACACAATCACACTACTGATCACTCTTAATTCGCACTTGAAGATCGCTTAGATGTTTTCGCTCTTGTCGCTTTATCCAAACTGTGTCGGTCGTCGCGCATCCCGGCCTTATATAGTGCCGCAGATAGTTCTAGAACCTTCCATTGTAGAAACACCTAGAATGTTCGAGTACATACCGGCCCCGACCGACTAGGTGACGATAGTTCGAGAAAGTTCTACAAAGTTCTAGTATCGAATTTTCTAGAACGATCGTGACTCGACTAGTTCTGCTACTCGATACTAGATGGCGCTAGTGGTAACTAATGTCACCATGTACCAGGCATCAATTGTGGCGCGCAACAATAGGTATAAGAGAGCAGTGTAGGCCTGACAATAATGGTGGTGTATCGTTGTTCAAAGCTATTGATTGAATTATTTAAATGTTTTTTAACAGGCCAAGCCGGGCTTTTGGGCTTATTAAGGCTTTTTAAAGGTTCCGCCACTAAGAGAAAGAGAATAAGTGTTTTTTAAATACAAATGTGTGATGTTAAGTATTTTTAAACACTGGAAAGTATTTGTGCTTAAAACACCTTGATATTATACATTATTATTTAAAAATAAAAAACAATTTGAAAATTACGTAGGCATATAAAAAATGACAGCGTTATTTTTTTATGTATAAAATAATTGTAACATGATTTGGTTTTGTTTAGCTAAACTGGTTAGACATTAAAAAAGAAATTGTCGATATGTGGTTGGTACACCTCTACCAATTAGCCCTTCAGGGCCTACCGTTATGTATTTTTTTTTAATTAGTCGGTTTAATTTTTTACTAAAAGTGCTATTTGTCTGTTTTGGTCCACAGTTCCCCCCTCCAAATCCGTCCCGACAAACGTGTCCAGCCATCATTCAGCGACGAGCCTCTAAACCGAAAGGACTTCTCTTCAGCCAAGCCTGAAGTCGTGATGGACCATATCTCGAGCTCGAATAGCTTCGGATCCAACGTAACACTCGTCGGCAACAGGATAGATGTCGCTAGTGACGCGTGTGATGTGGGGAATGGTGCGCAGGGGCATGGGTTCGATGTCGTGGCTTATAAGACGGATAACGGGATTAAGAGTAATAGGTGAGTTATTTTGTTTGACTGTCCAGAACTATAAGGTCTAGGTATAGCAAAGAACCGACAATTATTGGTATCTTCTACTTATAAGAAGCATGATTTTTCAGAAGAAGTTCCTCATAATATAACGAAAGTGAGCACTAAGGAAGGATTTTTAAATTCGTCCCCTAAAAGGGTTAAAACGGGGATGAAAGTTTTTATGACAGTTCGTAATTTTTATGGATGGAAAATTCCATCGGACACACGGGATTGTAAATATAATAAACCTAGAAGATACGTCATTCTTTACTTCAACACAGAATTTAAAAAATCACACACACACATCTCTCGTTAGTCCGAATTCGGTTGATATAGGTATTGTTCATGATAAAAATAGAACATACGAGTGAATACCTGCGGACGAAAACAACTGACTGTTGTGCGGTGGTATTCGTGGGTGACCGACTAAAGTCGGCTGCAGTTGGATAGAAATTCATCACCGGCAAAAACAGATTGTCTGTTTTGTTCCATAAATTCTTCTATAGCAGTCAAATCTCAGATAATTCTCCCAGAAAATTGACATTCCATCGCAACTTAAGGCTTGTATTCATGCCAACGACCTTGTGCATTTGGGCGGAGCTAACTACCCCTCTCCGCGCCACTCCGCCACCCGCATGCACCCGCATGCCAACGCGTTGCCTAGCAACACGAGGCGCCCCGCACTGAATTCGTGGACGAGTGCGGGGATGATATAGACACGGACTTTAAACGATCGCATTTTTAATTTATTATATTAAAAAATATACATGTTTTTAAAAAGTAACAAAACCAAATCATTTTCGTTTGTATTGCAAAGCACTAGATATTTTTTTTATATTCTTTTGATAAAAAATTAAGGAGTAAAATGGTTTCATCTCAACGATTTGGAGGTGATTTGGTGGTTTTTTTTCTTAATAGGTGATATCGATAGAAAAATTATGGCTAAACCAAATTACGATTCATATCATGTAGATTACCAACTATTTTTTCAGATGTAATTTCTCTGTAAGTTCCGGAGAAAAGCTGCTTCATCTGCACGCTGTTTTTAAGCTTTTTTCGAAAGAGTAGCCTTAATCAGTTATCTATTTTAATGGAATGAATTTTAAGTTGCTTTTTGAGTGACAAGTTTTTGAAAAAGGCCCTAATTCGTTTTTGGTTGCAATGGAATTTGAACTTTGTTAAGTATAACATTCAGTTTGTTGTTCCATAACTTGAAAATTATGTCAAACATAAATATCTTATTTTCCCTCCCTTAATTACTTTGAAGCCTGTGCCGAATAAATTAAATTCCTTTTTTTTTCTAGACATTTACGCGGTGACTGGCTAATATACTGGGAACACGAAATCGGTCGCCCCGACAAGGAGACACGGTTTAACCTCAAACAGATCAAGTTGCAGACTTTTGTAGGACATACACATTCTGTCAAGTCTATCCACTGCCTGGACAATGAGAGCAGTTTCATGAGCGGCTCTAAAGACAAGACTGTCAAGCTTTGGTCTTTGAGGAATCAGGTTAGTTAGTACCATATTGTAGACCTTTGTAGGACATACAATACAGTCAATACGGACATAAGAATTGTCTTTTAAGAAACTACTAAAATGCAGATTTTTAAATGAATTTGCGTATAAGGTTATAATGATTATTTTACCTTGGATAATGTTGAAATCACTTTTATTTATTTTTTATCTATTTATCCATTTGTTTCAGGCATCAAGGCCCATATAAACACATACAATACAATATTAATATAACTTAAAAACACTATAAATACATACAACATTATAATTACACTGAAAAACTAACAAACTAACGCACACAAAGTGTCTGCGTCGTGTTTCGCTGACTGGTGTCATATATCCGGCCACGAAACCGGCGGTACACAACACCCTTCGGCCAGAACTCTTCCTTGAGGAACTTGTCGGAACACGCGACTCCAACTTCTCGACCCTCAAACCTTTTACCACGTCAGCTTTTTATAAGCTAGCTAATGTCGACATTTCCGATCTGACTAACTCTGAAAAAAAGTTTGTTAAGCATCTATTCTTTAATTTCTAGGGTGACGGCAACGCGACATCTCAATGCAACTGGACGTATACGGGCCACAAGAAGGGCGTGCTGTCGCTGACGTTCCTCGAGTCGTTGCGACTTGCCGTGTCGACTGATTCCGTCGTGCATATATGGGACCCTTTCATGGAGAGCGTCGTGTCGCAGGTTTGTTATTATCATAGTGATTTTAATTGAGTTTATCTTGGGCATTACTGACATTGGTGAAGGAAAACTATCGTTAGGAAACCTGCACCCTAGTTGCGTAACACACTATCAATCAGAATCTGAATCATTTTGATCAATCCATTGCTTCATAAGTACGTAAATTTGTCTGCTCAACACTTAAATAACGCAATGAATGTTGTTGAACTGTCAAAATGAAACCGATTCCGATTGATAATGTGTTACGCAATTGCCCCGCTGAACTTATAGTTTTCGACACTAGAATAATGAATCTCTCTTTTTGTGTACCCTAAATAATTTATATTTTTTTAAATACTAAATAGCCCAGTAACTACGACCAACTTGGATGTCGGTTGGTTCTAACTTACCCTAACCCGTTTGGTCGAGGTACCATCGAGGAAACTTACATCTACCCAACTTGAAAACAAAGTCCCGTGCACACGTTGACCACATCTGTTAGCAAGCGTTACTGTAGCTGCCGAGCGCTGCAAGCAAGAATAGCCTAAGGGCTATTCTTGCTTGCAGCAATGTGTATAGATGGAAGTTTCCTCGATGGTACCCTAGCTTAGTTACTGCGACCAACTGTGAGAAAAGGACCCTCCTTTTGTAATAAAAAGAGGCTTTTGTTTCTTTTTGTTTATGTAACGAATGCTCCGTCTCCCAGCTGGACAGCCTGAAGGCCCCGGTGAGCATAGTGCGCACGCTGGCGGGCCCCTCGGCCGCGCTGCTGGCGGCCACGACCGACGCCACGCTGCGCGTCATCGACGCGCGCACGCCGCATACCTCGCACGAACTTAAGGTAAACTTATATATATATAGCAACTATAGGCATATCCAACTCCGTACAGGACTGGCATGTGTCCACCGAGATATCATGCTCAGACCACAGATGGATCCGCTATACCATCAACTTCAACCTAACCAAACCACAGCCAAGAAGGGTTCCTCGTAACACAGACCAAGTCAAGTTTACTAAACTCGTCGAGGCTGAACTAGGCAGATTACCCGCCCTTCCGGGTGAAATACCAGTAACCAATTTAGACGAACATGTAAACACAATCACATCCATCCTTTTATCTAGCTATGAACAGTCTTGTCCTCTCACGGTACCTAGGCAGGGAGCTCGCCATTCTTGGTGGAGTCCTGAACTGGAAAGACACCGTCACAAGCTGAGAAGACTGTTCAATAGAGCTATGAACACACGGTCGCCAGTAGACTGGGACCGCTACACAACAGCTCGTAAAATATATAAAAAACTTATACGCCTCAGAGGTAAGAATGGCTGGAGGCGGTTCTGCACCAACATTGAGAGTAACAACCAGGCAATGAGGGTTAAATCATGTCTTGCTCAAGAGACAGACCATTCAATAGGCTGCCTGAAAAAACCAGACAACACGTACACAACTAACGATGCTGAGACAAGCGAATTACTCTTAACCACCCACTTCCCAGGATGTCAGATTGCCACCCAGCAAAGCTGGGAACTGCATAGGGAAAGGGCCACGAGCAGCCTAGATTGGGAAGTGGCGTTAGAAGTAATCGACAAAGACAAAATAACGTGGGCAATCAACACCTTCTTACCTTTCAAGGCAGCAGGACTGGATGGTATTTTCCCGGCTCTGCTCAGGTGGAGTCAAGATATGCTGGCTGACTACCTCGTAAAGGTGTTCCGAGCGTGTCTGGCCCACCGCTACATTCCCTTGAAATGGCGAGAAGTAAAAATAATATTTATACCGAAACCAGGTAGGGGCGACTATACCCAGCCAAAATCTTTTAGGCCTATAAGCCTCTCTTCGTTCTTTTTGAAGACACTGGAGAGGCTGGGAGATAGGAAGATTAGATCCCAAATTTCGGTACAAAGACCTTTACATCCAAATCAACACGCCTACTGTGCAGGCAAATCAACAGAATCAGCACTCCATAGCGTAGTTTCACGCATAGGGAATGCTCTTAAAGACAAGAACCCAACTCTGGGCGCCTTCATTGATATAGAAGGCGCTTTCGACAAAACAAACTTCGTCAGCATCGAACAGGCACTTGCCACGCACGGTGTTGCGCGAACACTTATAGAATGGATAAATAACATGTTAAAATACCGAGCTATTCAATTTACCGTGAACACCACCACACGAGGTATCGTGAGTAGAGGCTGCCCACAGGGTGGGGTGCTGTCACCACTTCTGTGGAATCTAGTGGTTAATGAGCTCATCGCAGAGCTCAACGCCAGCAGTCTGTACTCGGTGGGATACGCGGATGATATAGCAATTCTGATCTCGGGAAAATTTGAGGGCATCTTATGCGATCTCATGAGAAAAGCCTTCAAAATAATCGAGAGTTGGTGCACGAAGCACGAACTATCGGTTAACCCAACGAAAACAGAACTAATAATGTTTACCAACAAGAGAAATCTTGGACCCCATAGGCTTCCAAAACTCTTTAACACTGAACTAACACTTAAAGACGAAGTCAAGTACTTGGGGGTGATCCTTGATAGCAAACTGCTCTGGAACAAGCATCTTGACTACAAACTTAATAAAAGCACAATTGCACTATACCAATGTAAAAAAATGTTAGGGAAAACATGGGGGCTCTCTCCGAAGATTACTCTGTGGTTATACAAAGCGCTGATCAGGCCAATGTTGGCTTATGGCGCTCTGGTTTGGTGGACGAGGACTGAACTCTCGACCACCATCACCAGACTACAACGCTTCCAACGACTGGCATGTTCAGCTACCACTGGCTGCATGAGAACCACCCCAACAGCAGCCTTGGAGATAGCCCTTCAATTAACTCCCCTTGACCTGTACATACAGCAGGAGGCGGCGCTAGCTGCCATCAGGCTGATGCATCTGGGCATATGGGGCAAAAACCTTACAAGTCCACACGCTAAAATCCTGGACCGGGCGATTGAGTACCAGCCTCTCATCGTTGCACCGTGTGATAGAACACCTAACCAACCAATGTTCAACAAAAACTATATTATACAAACAGTTCAAGAAGAAAGGGATCAGTCAGGAGCCAATGAAGTGCGAATCTACACAGACGGCTCAAAAACACAAAACGGTTCAGGTGCTGGCGTACACTCCCTTGACCTCAATATTAACTTCCACATACCGCTAGGCACACACAGCTCGATCTTTCAATGCGAATGTGTTGCCTTAACACAAGCTGCAACAGCAGTACAGCGCTTAGGCATCCGGAACTACGGAATTAAGTTCTTATCAGACAGCCTATCTGTGCTTAAAGCTTTAGAAAGCAAACAAACTAACAACAAACTAATCTTCGAGTGCCATCTAGCTCTGGAGAGTTTATCGACATCCAATCGTATTACTCTCCAGTGGATCAAAGGGCACAGTGGATCTTTAGGCAATGATGCTGCAGATGAACTTGCGAAGAGAGGCTCTGATATGAGGGTGCTAGGCCCGTACCCACTTCTCCCTTTGCCTTTCTCACAATTTCGTGCGTGGATTCGCCAAAGATCGACCGAACTCCATAACAACAGATGGTCGCGGGCAGCAGACTGTAGACAGTCAAAATTGGCCTTACCAATCATTCACCCGCGACTAACCAAAAAACTTCTCAGCCTAAGCAGAAATAACCTTAGAATAATAATAGGTTCAATTACGGGCCATAACCTCCTTAACAAGCATCTCTTCAACATAGGCGCCACAGACAGCCCCCTTTGCAGGGGCTGCCTTGACGCCGAGGAATCAGCCGCCCACGTCATCCTGGAATGCGAGGCCGTGGCTTCTCAACGTGTAGAAATCCTCGGAACAATGAGGTCGCTCCGCGAAGCCTGTGAAGCTCCCAGGAAGCTTCTGTGCTTTTGGGCGGAGCTAGGCTGGCTCTGTTAGCCAGAATCCCCACGCACAACGGACCGAAAGAGAGTCTAGGTGCGGAAAAGGGAGTCCCATCATCATCATCATCATCTTAAGGTAAACTTGAACAAACCTACAGTTATTTAGGTCGGATATTATCATCGATGATAAATCGTTCTTATTCATCATCATCATTTTAGCCGAAAGACGTCCACTGCTGGACATATGCCTCCCCCAAGCACCTCGACTTCGACCGGTTCTGCGCTTCTCGCATCCAACGGGTTCCTGCGGCCTTCACAAGGTCGTCGGTCCACCTTGTGGGAGGCCTTCCAACGCTTCGTCTTCCGGTACGCGGTCGCCACTCCAGAACCTTTCGGCCCCATCGGCCATCTGTTCTGCGAGCAATGTGCTCTGCCCACTGCCTACTTAAGTTTGTCAATTCTTTGGGCTATGTCGGTTACCTTGGTTCTCCTGCGGATCTGCTCATTCCTGATTCGATCACGCAGGGAAACTCCAAGCATAGCCCTCTCCATTGCCCTTTGGTTGACTTTTAGCCTTCTTATAAGGCCATTGTGAGCGACCACGTTTCAGTGCCATAAGTCATCACTGGCAACACGCACTGGTCAAAGACTTTCGTCTTGAGAGACTGCGGTATGTGAGACGAGAAGATATTGCGTAGCTTCCCAAACGCTGCCCAGCCGAGTCGGATTCGACGATTGACCTCTTTCTCGAAGTTAGACCTACCTAACTGGACAGTTTGTCCCAGGTAAACTCGTCCACGACTTCGAGTGTAGCGTCTCCGATCTTTATGAGAGTGGGTGTTACATGGGTATTTGACATGACCTTCGTTTTGTCCATGTTCATTTTAAGACCCACTATTTCGAAGGCTCTACTGAGGTCATCGAGCATTGTACTGAGGTCCTCCATAGTCTCAGCCATGACTACGATATCGTCGGCAAACCGAAGGTGCGTTATGTCCTCGCCATTGGTGTTAATGCCAGCCCCTTTCCTGTCCAGAACCTTAAAGACGTTCTCCAGTGCAGCAGTGAACAGTTTCGGAGAAATAACGTCTCCCTGTCTCACACCTCGCTGCAGAGGGATAGGTTTCGAGGTCTGATTCTGGAGTCGGACTGACATAGTGGCGTTTTCGTACAGACACTTCAGCACCTCGATGTACCGATAGTCGATCTGGCACCGTTGAAGAGACTGCAGTACAGCCCATGTCTCGATCGAATCAAAGGCTTTCTCGTAGTCCACAAACGCTAAGCAGAGCGAGGCAGGTTATATTCTTCGGTCTTCTGTATTACCTGTCGCAGCGTATGTATGTGGTCTACGGTGCTAAAGCCTTTACGGAATCCGGCTTGTTCGGGAGGCTGGAAGTCGTCAAACCTGCGCGTGAGACGGTTCGTGATGACTCTCGATAACAGCTTGTAGACATGGCTCAGAAGTGAGATGGGCCTATAATTCTTAAGAAGGGCATTGTCGCCCTTCTTAAAGAAAAGTATCACCACACCTCTGTTCCATGCCTGTGGTGTTCTACCCTCGAGTATGACGGAACCAAACAGCCTCTGAAGTGTCTTCAGAACGGGTTTTCCGCCGGCCTTCAGCAGCTCGGCCGTAATTCCGTCATCACCCGGCGCACACTGGTTCACTTTGGCAAAACTATGGACATAGGAATCGATGTGAGTCAGTGTGTATATTTTGAGTTGATTTTTTTTTACGTATTGCTCTTTTGATTACAAACAACTTTTTTTAGTAGCGTTTTTTTAAAAACTTATTATTTCCGAGAAAAAATATATTTTGTGTTTTTTTTGTATGGGAAGGTATGTAATGCGTGCGTGGGTCAAAATAAAACTTCGTAGGTATTCAAGAAGACGTCATTCTCAAACAGAAATGACAAAGAAATGTTATTGTATCCCTGCGGCTTTTCGAGCTACGGGCGCTCAAAGATTAGAAAAAAATAAAATATTTTGTTTCCATTTTAAAAGACTTACTGACAATGAAATCTGAAAATGACGTTCAAGATAAGTTTAATTTTAAACATTGCAGCACCCAACACTCATTAAAATGCGTGTATAATATTTTAATTTAGCAGAATCTTGAACATGACCTTACAATATGTGACTTTAGGAATAATACTAATAAATACTCGATTATGTTCCTAGAACTTTTGGCAAAATGGAAACAAAATATTTTTTTTTTTCTAATCTTTGATCGCCCGTAGCTCGAAAAGCCGCAGGGATACAGTAACATTTCTTTGTCATTTCTGTTTGAGAATGACGTGTTCTTGAATACCTACTAAGTTTTATTTTGACCCACGCACGCATTACATACCCTTCCATACAAAAAAAAACACAAAATATTTTTTTTCTCGGAAATAGTAAGTTTTTTAAAAAAACGCTACTAATAAAAGTTGTTTGTAATCAAAAGAGGAATACGTAAAAAAAAAAAAACAACTCAAAATATACACACTGACCCACATCGATTCCTATGTCCATAGTTTTGCCAAAGTGGACCAGTGTGCGGCGCCTTGTTGTTTTTGAGCTGCTTTAGAGCCATCCTAATCTCGTACAGGCTGACGTCCGGGATGTCTTGTATAGTGTCGGGTCGTTCTTATTACAATGAAAAAATAATTAATTGAGGCTAACAATATACAATGCTCAAACGTTCACTCTTCATTTCCTATTGTTGTGTGTAGCTGCAAAAAGTAATGGCGCAACAAACTCTCCAACAACATCGTCATTGCGTCAAAAATACGGTTTTTTTTACGGGAGACAATTGAAACAGCATTTTTAGGGTTCCGTACCTAAAGGGTAAAAACGGGAGCCTATTACTAAAATTCCACTGTCCGTCTGTCACCAGGCTGTATCTCATGAACCGTGATAGCTAGACAGTTGACATTTTCACAGATGATGTATTTCTGTTGCCGCTATACAAATACTAAAAACAGAATAAAATAAATATTTAAGGGGGCTCCCATACAACAAACGTGTTTTTTCAGCGTTTTTGCCTTGTGGAACGGAACGATTTCTTTATTTTTAAAATTTATAATACAGCTTTCAAAAACTCTTAATTTTTTGACGCAAATATATAAAAATCTTTACATTTAAACTTGAAGTTACATTAACTTAATGCTCCGCCTTCACAGTATCAATATTTAGTTGATTTCAGCAATCCGTCCACGCATTGCCGCACATGGAAAATATTCTTTCTAGTGTATTCATGAACGAAGAATTTATCTCGATATTTCTGACATTGCATGACCATATCTCACTAACATTGGATCGGCTACTCCAGCTGCCGATGAGCGCGAGCACATTCATCCGCTGCATGTGCGTGTGCTCGTCGGGCGGCTGGGCGGCGTGCGGGCTGGCCAGCGGCCACGTCGCCGTCACCGAGCTGCGCACGGGCCGCGCGCTCGCCGTGTGGCGCGCGCACGACGGGGAGGTAGGGGGACCTGCTAACCGAATAAACCTCACATCACACGGCTTATACGGAATTTCACGATAACACTGGTCTCGCCATTATGTTGCGTCATAATGACGAGACCATGCCTATACTACAAAACTACAACGAATTACATCATTCACTGATTAAACCAGTATTTAGTACCTCCAAAAATCAACAGTGGGTGACGGAGATCTTAGTAATTTCTTTACAAAATGAATTTTTCGTTTTTGACATTTTTTTACGCCTGAATAATTTAACGAGTAAAAATACTTCAAGTTAAAAGTTGCAGCTACATTTAGTGCAGATATCGTGAAATTCCGATTACGCTGTGCGAGGTACAAACATTTCAGGACAGGTACTAAATGGGTACTAAATATACCTGGTAGAATCTTTCAATTACAAGAGTTGGTCCCGCCATTATGACGTTTATCAAACCGATTATATTTTATGTAAAAAAGCGATATATGCACACCGCAAGAAGCACGTTTAAACTTGGCTGGTTAGAAAACCTGAACCCAATGTTGCGCCTGTCGTCAACGGAAGCATGTTGTGTGCTTGTCACTTTTTTGCACCCGATAATTACGACATGCCGTCCTAACAATTACTATTTTTGTTACTCAGGTTCTGAGGCTCGCGACAGTAGATGACCATAGACTACTCAGCTCTGGCTTGGATCAGGTCACAGCTCTATGGAGACCTGACGACGGAGAATTGATAGCACATCTCAAGTAAGTGACACTTTGTTATTTCTATAACAAAGCCAGGGAAATTATATATATATTCGTATATTCAAATCACAACTGTCATTCTTTGACAGTTGTATGAAATGGCAGAAACACAGCAAAGCAAACGTAGGGTGTCAATTTACTTAGCAATTATTTTCCCTGATTACTGTGCCCACGAATCCGCTCGCGTTGGATACACTGAAACTAGACCATATTATGCTACAACCAATCACAGTAAAGGAATCAAACTCAAACTCAAACTCAAACTCAAATCATTTATTTCAATTAAACCTTGTACAGGCACTTTTGAATTGTCAAAATTAAATAGTCTGTCAGTTAGTCAGAAAGTTGAAGCTAGTTACCCATTCCAAAGCGTAGATCTCTATGGAGAAGAACGGGCAAGAAACTCCATGGACACTCTTTTAAATCAAGATATTACAAAATCCTGGGTACATTATTCTTGTTGCTTCTATATGTGAGAACAATGTAAAAAAGACAGAAATGAAGAAACAATTCAAGACATAAGATTAAAAATAAGCCTTGGCAGTTAAGAGATGACCAGTCTCAACCGACGGCGCCCGTTCACGAACATGACGCGTGGATCAGCACCATCCAGCTCAACCATTTTGTAGGGAACCGAATGATCCAACACACGCGCCACCATCGGTGAGACATTTAAGTGAGCATGATACGTTCTCAACTGCCATGCTATTTCAAGTCAACATCAAAAATCATAATAAACGGAAACATGGTTCTTACATTTACAAAATTAAAAAAAAAAAGATTCTAAATTATACAAAACTAAAATTAAAAAAGTTATGTTCGTAATGTCAGAAACACAAAAAAAGAAAAAGGGAAGCACCTCTTCCAAATATTGAAATTAACTACAAAGATAGTCTTACAATCTTCAGCAGCTCCAACAATACTTTCAAGTGTCAATCAATTAGTTGTGGTTGTGGAGCAGGACCAGCATTGAGCCAGGCATTTTTATCAGCGATGTAATCCCCTAACTTATAATATGCCTGACTGCATAGTGTGCGTTTTATACAAGACTTGAATTTAAGAACAATCGGAAATGGCGCGTATCCTTACGGATTGACAATTTTAGCTGAGAAGAAGCAGCGACGCAACAAACTCCCCAGCACCATCATCTTCTAAACTAAGGTAACTAATTTAATTTCCATTTTCGCCCTACAGAGGCAGCACTGAGCCGGTCCACTGCCTCTCAGTATACTACAAGGAGTTGATCTCAGGCACAACGAACAACCGCATCGGGGTACACACGTCCCTCTCTCAAGACGCCAGCTTTTCGAGCACGAAACTACGCTCCGACACGTTTCGGGGCGTACTGACGTGCATGGCTGTATTACCGCTGAATAGGCTGCTGTTACTCGCTAGTGATAACGGTACCATAAGCCTGCTGTGTTGAGTTGTCGACAAAATTGGAAGGGATATCGATATTATTTTGGTCTGTATATACAATGTGGAGACAACCATACGACAATAAATAAAAATACTAGCACTAATACTAGAATTTTTATGGAAATATAAAATCAATCCTAACACTCAAATAAAGAGAGTGATTTTTTCAAATAAACTAAATAATAGTGATGGGCCGACTATGGGTTTTGTCAGTCTTTGACTAGCTATAGTGACAAAACTATTGGATTTATTTTATTGTTTTTTTAGAGTTCCGTACCCAAAGGGTAAAAACGGGACCCTATTACTAAGACTCCACTGTGTCGACTCGTCTGTCTGTCTGTCTGCTTGTCACCAGGCTGTATCTCATGAACCGTGATAGCTAGACAATTGAAATTTTCACAGATAATGTATTTCTGTTGCCGCTATAACAACAAATACTAAAAACAGAATAAAATAAATATTTAAGGGAGCCCCCCTTAAATACAACAAACGTGTTTTTTTCGCCGTTTTTTTTTGTATGCAGACTGGGAACATCATTAGATGATAAATGTGTGTATGTGTGTGTGTGTAAATGTTTAATTTATTGTTGTATTGTCGTCTCCGCCTTGTATATTTTGTTGAACTGTGTTAAAAATGTTGAACTTAGAATTGTTTGCACGATGTGCGACGGCTTATCAACTACATAGAATCGGCGCTTAGCTTTTTTTTATGATTCTGTCTTTACCAACTTACAGAAATAGAATGAAGTTTTAAATTAGTTTACGATAATGTTTAAGCTGAATCGTATGTTTTAGCTATTAGCTGTGTCGGATGAGCTTGCGTTGAAAATAAAACATGATTGTAAGACCAACAGATCATTCCATTGTACTCATTCCTAACACATTTTACAAGAATTTTCGTTTAAAAAATAATTAAATTTTAAGAAAAGTGTGTATTCATTATTAAAAATAAACTTTTGTTGTTATGTGTAGGAATAACGTATGGAAACTTTAAGTAAAAGTAAAAACATGCTTTAGCAAAATCTTCAAAAAGAGATTGGTCAAAGTAAAAAAAAAATCTGCTGTTTCATAGAAGAAAAGTACAATATCTACGCGGCCAAAATGTATGGAACAGCTAATTATTTTTTAATAAACGACTAAAAAATTTAACGCAGGGGGATTCAGAGTCATGTACTTACTGAATCCATGGTGACAGGTTGCGCGTCGCGTCGTCGTTGCCCTAATTGCGTAACACACTATTAATCTAAATCTGAATCATTTGGAAGGATATTGCTAATCCATTACTTCTTATGTTCGAAAAATGTGTATGCTGAACAACGTAAACAACGCAATGTATGTTGTTGAACTGTCAAAATGAAACCCATTGCTACTGATAGTATGTTACGCAATTAGCCCGCAGTTACCATGGATGAATTTATGTGATTTTATGATTATCATGGATGAAT
Organism: Oligia fasciuncula; assembly: GCA_963082905.1. Classification (NCBI taxonomy): domain Eukaryota; kingdom Metazoa; phylum Arthropoda; class Insecta; order Lepidoptera; family Noctuidae; genus Oligia; species Oligia fasciuncula. The sequence continues at coordinate 17,631,074 of OY720390.1, forward strand.
GGTTGTTCAGTTGTTTTTCATAACGGAGCTGTTTTGTAAAACAGCGGATTCTACAATCCATCTGCGACATATATTTAAAGTAAACTTCTAATGACGGGGCAGCGCCCACAAATCGCGCGAAGTAGCTTGAAATCATGATTTGATCCATTTATTAGTTGTTTTTATCGAGTTAAGTTACCTAAACAGTCTGTGAAGTTTTGCTAACTACTTGAATTTGGCCCTGCATATTTGTTCTAAGATACTAATAGTAAGGAAATAAGAATCCTTTGGTTTCACATGCAGTAAAATGTAGATAGACTATAATAGGACCTTACCATATGTGTCAAAAGTACAAAATAGTCGTTACCAAAGATGTTATTCAATCATAATAATTATGTTGAGATTATCTACCTATATATTCTTTGTATCCTCAGTTTAAACAGTACCTAATATTGTATTTTTAAGCATCTACCGAAATGATTTCCTAGTTTCGCTATTTTTAAATACACTCCCGATCTCCTAAGTCGAGCCATCGCGCTCTTTCTTTTAAGGTTGAGGCCCAAAATATCAAAATAGTGACGATACAAAGAAAAGTTTTTATGCCGTTTTGAAGGTGACGTACTGGCCATAATTTTGGACTGTCACTTTTTAAATGGTCGTGAATTCAAATTCCGATCAATTTTTTTTTTTGCGGATGGGTATCATCAAATGACCCCTCCCGCTCTGGGTGGAGCGGAAGGGAGTGTCAGACTCTTACTGACTAAAACCTACCCGTGTTCCTTCCTTAGCCCTTTATGTTCCGGGCCAGCGGTAACCCTTTCGGACAATCCCGCTGACCCGGCAGGCTTCGGCCCTATGGGGCCCCTCCTCGATGCTGACATCTCTTTGAGGCGCGCGTGGAACACGTACGCGCCGTCCGGCACGGGCCTGGTCCTGATCGGACGGTGAGCTACCCATTACTCTCCGCCCGCAGGCCCGCGCCTACGGTGGCCGGGAGTCGTCGCGCGGCTCCCGACGCCCGGAGCGTCTCCTGCGGCGGCTGGGACGGGAGGCTCTCTCCCTGAGCCGTCCCGCCACCTCCTTCGCTAGCATGACTGCTTCGCAGAAGGAGGTGACTGCCTCCCACTCCCTCTCGCCCCGGACCATGGCTTGCACCAGGACCGGGCGCGAGAGGTCGCCGCCGCTGCCGATCGCCTCTACGAGGACACGGCGGTGCTCCGCCCAAGCGGGGCAGACTTCCACCGTGTGCTCCACCGTGTCCTCTGGGCGATCCTGGCAATGGTGACACCCGGGCGTTTCCTCCCGCCTGATGATGTGCAGGAACCTCCCGAAGCTTCCGTGTCCGGTGAGGACCTGCGTCAGGCGGTAGGTGAGGGCGCCGTGGCGCCTCTCTAGCCACTCCTCAAAGAGGGGCCTTATCGCCGCTATCGCGGCGTGCCCTGCGCTGGGTTGCGACAGTCGTTCCTTCCATGTCGCCATGAGATCGCGCCGGAGCTCAGTCCGCTCCGCAGCGATTTGCCGCGGAAGCGGAACTTCCCCCCGGCTTAGTGCCTCCGCGCGCCACTCATACACGCGCGCGAGGACTATCGCCTCCAGATCCCATGGCAGCAATTCCGAACAATGAGTTCCGAATTTGAATTCACGACCATTTAAAAAGTTTTACATACAAAAAGTATAGTAGTGCAGAGTAGTGGTGGCCAAGTGGTAACGACCGCGACTTACGAATAGGCGCTTTACTTTGTGTAAATTATTTCATCACCACTTGTTTCAAAACGGTGAAAGAAAACATTGTGAGGAAACCGGCATGTCCTAGAACCATAAATTCGAAGATATGTGACATCTACCAACCCGCAGTGGGCCCGCGTGGTAGATTACGGCCCACTCCCTCTCACCAAGAGGAGGCCTGTGTCTTGGCAGTGGGAACATTATAGGCTGATTTTGCTATACAAAAAGAAAGTCATCACGAAAACAGGACGAGAAAACCGATAAGGTGGCTCGATTTGGGAGTCCGGTATCAATGTATTTTAATTATCGAGTAATTTGTACTGGATTAATTTTAACACATAGGTTTTCTAGCAGGCGAAAGATTATATTATGTAACCTAAGCGAAGTGTATTATGTAACTGGATAAAATCGAATTCAGCAATAAAGACAGATTTATTTTCTTAAATAACCATGTGCATGTATATTTAAAGATGTATGATTTTGTATGGGTATATAATACAGGGTGGCAGGGACACCGGTGCGCAACCTGTTACAATGATTCAGTACATAATTCGGAACCGCCATCGCTGCCCCTGCCTCCTTGTATTTAAAGATGTATGATTTTGTATGGGTATCTAATATAGTACACTCATACTTTTTTGTTCCCATTTAGCTCAACCAATATAAAATCCTCATTAATTTAAATTTAATTTGTATATAAGATAAATTTAAAAAACTAAACATGTAGAGCTGCTAGTGATACTTGATTTTAATTGTATATAAGAAAATATAAACGAAGCAAATGAACAGTGTATTTTTTGTGCTTGTTTTATTTGGTAAACCAACGTAAAAGAAGATCGGAACTTTTCACATGAAACATACTCTAACGTTGCCAGCACATCAAGCTACTACAATCTGTCAAATTTCTTTAATATATTTTCAACTTTAAGGCTAAATAAAGCATAAGGCTCAAAGTTGATTGGGAAAATTTAACAGTTTCGGGTAGCTTGGCGTCTGTACAATCGGCAATGTTAGCGGCTGACCACTGTTCAACTTTGGGGTGTATTTATAAACGTTTCGTAATTATACGTATCTACTAAACTTAACCATATATTTTTGACTTTTAAACGTCTGTTTTGCGCTCAGGCAGCCTGCGAAATTCAAATTTTATTAAGTTTTTTTGCAATTTGCAGGTCAGTGTCAGGTTGTATGCTTATTAAAATATGATTCACGATCGTAAAAAATATGGCTTTACAGAATTATAATTAAATAAAAATAAGTCTGCGCGTGGCTGAAATCGGAAATAATCGTTTGCCGCTATCTTCACGTTTATGACCGGCTCCGGTGTCAAGAGCAAAGACTACAATATGATGCTGTATAAGTCAAGAGCGTGTGCTGTGTTCCGTGTTTTCGAAAGTAAATAATTACCGTCGTTATGTTGGCAGGGATAAAATTTTGAAGTCAAACGTCGCTCGCAGACACAGAGTACTTTTTGATAGACTGACAGATTTATCTTGCACGCACTCATAACAGCAACCTCGAAAACCACAAAAATGACACCCAAGTCGAAAAATAAATAAAAAGAAACTAACAAGAAATATATAATAAGAAAAAAAATCCTGGTGAACTGTGGGTGTACATCCCGGCCCCTACCCTTTGAAAGAATACAGGCGTTGTTATGAAGAAATCTCATTTCCGCAACTTTTTCGCGCAACTATTCTTTTCCAAGTGGATTCGCGCAAGTTCTTTCGCGCAAGTGTCCTTCGCGCAAGTGTCTTACGCGCAAGTGGCAATGGTGCATTCGCGCAAAAGTCCATTCGCGCAAAAGTCCTATCGCGGAAATGTATTTTTGCGCAAATGGGTTTGCGCAAGTGTCTTTCGCGGAAAAGTCTTTCGTGCTACCAGTTCTTATGGCGCGTGGCCAAAATCAAAACTAACGCCGCGTTTGTTTTGTCAAAACATCAGTACATTATATCATACATTATCATGTTTACCAACAGCACTCCCATATCAACATCATTCGACCACCAAAAAAAATATCCTTGTTGTAAGTAGTGTATAGGGTCGATCGGTATTGCCCGGAGCATAAAGGGCTTAGGAAGGAACACGGGTCGGTTTTAGTCAGTAAGAGTCTGACACTCCCTTCCGCTCCGCCCAGAGCGGAAGGGGTCATTTGATGATTTCCCACAAAAAAAAAGCCCTTGGGTCACGGGAAGTGTAAACTGGAAGTGTAACTTAAATAGCAATGAAAATTAATTTAAAATAGCGTGCATGAGATGATTTTCTGTGGTGCCAGTCTTCGCGTAGGTACTCGCGCATATTTTTACCTAACACTTGAAAGAAAAAAATCCTCAAAGAACATGCTCAAGCATGCTCGAGCATTTTCCTACTCTGTCCTCCTTACCGTTCCGTACCTTCACAGATGACTGTTAATATAATGAACAATGCCATTTTATGCGAAAGGGCCACACTAGAGATTGATCTCCTCTTCAAGACCATTTTTTCCGTAGATACGTCCATTGGTAAACCAAATAAACTTTATGTCCAAGGTTTAAAGTTAGTTTCTATTTACAATTTAAAAGACAGGAAGCACTCCAGATTTATTTAAGCTCCTTGCAGTTAGGTCACCGATGTCACTCATTATTTGCCAGCGTCCGGGATCAGGAGGATTCCTCGGATAATTACGAAAATCTTTCCTACTTTCTAAAAACCCAGTCCTTTGCAGTAGTCCTAGCCAGGATTTTCGCAAAGAATCGATTTTTTTTTAAATTATCCTACGACAATCATCGACGTATATCAGTCTACGACATTTACCTATTATGAAAACCTATTTCATGCTTGCTGATTGCTTATAAGCAAAGAAGAATAAAACAGGATTTGAAGCAATAATGAGTATTAGTAAGAAATAAAAATCTGTCAAAATGACACGTTGTCTTTAACGTCGCTAATAAAAAGCAAAGTCCTCATTTTAAACATAGTCATTTTATGCTGGGTTTGCAGAAAGTTAAAGTAATTTTAACCGCGACTTCCAACCATGAGGAGGCAATCTCACGCTCACGCCCGGGCCAGCACTACCTCCATGAGGAGCCTGCGCCGGGGGAGTGTGATGGGCCACAGCGCCATAGAACTATCACAGATATCCCTCCTTAAGGAAGAAACTAACACGGGGGATCACTTCCTAACACCAGAGCAACTCGAAAACGTGTATCGTACCTGCGTGGCCACTGGCCTGACCGAGAGCTTTGCCGCGGAGCTGTTAGAACGTTATGGTCCAAACGAGCTACAGGAACTCGGTGGCACCAGTCTGTTTTCAATATTTATGCATAATTTGTTTGGTTGGTTTCCATGTGTACTTTGGGTGGCAGCAATAGTCAATTTTATAGGATACTTCTTGTCTAAGAACGAATCAAATAAAGAGGATGACGAAAATGAGGCCCACAGCGCAAAAGAATATCTCTATTTAGGATCTGTGATCTCTCTCACTATTATAGGCACAGGCTTATTTGGATTTTATCAAGAAGCCAAAAATATAGCAGTTATGAGTGGTTTCGAGAAACTAATACCACCGAGTGCAGTTGTTATAAGAGATGGAATTCGAAAAACTGTACCTAATAGAGATCTGGTCGTCGGCGACATTGTGGAAATTATTGGGGGAGATATAGTGCCAGCCGATATCCGAATACTTACATGCACCAATTTAAGTACAGACATGTCTTCTCTGACTGGAGAATCTGAACCTATAAAGCACAGGCCTGAATGCACTCATTCTAATCCTCTGGAGTCCAAAAATATGGCTTACTTTGGTTGTCCTGTTAATGAGGGTACTGGCAAAGCCATAGTAATTGCAACTGCAGAACTGACTCAAATAGGGAAAATTGCTGGACTGGTAACCGGCTTGAAGAAAGAAGAAACACCTATCGCAAAAGAAATTACACATTTAGTTTCGTGTGTGTGCGGCGTAGCATTTTTTATGGGTACAGTGTTCTTTATAATGGTATATATCATACAGAATAATTGGCTGATAGCGCTGCAATATATGCTGGGCATAATATTGGCCAATGTACCTGAGGGTTTGATTGTAACGTTAACAGTGTGTATGACGTTGTCAGCTAAATCACTTAAACGGAAAAACTGTCTTGCTAAAACATTACAAGCTGTAGAAACCCTAGGATCCACTTCATGTATATGTTCAGATAAAACTGGGACTTTGACGGAGAATCAGATGAAAGTGTCCCATTTATTTTGTAATTTTAAAATAATAGATAAAGATGACCGTTCTCACATTGTAGATTCGAGTTTTTCAAATTTATGTTTAGCAGGTTCCCTTAATTTAAAAGCAACCTTCCACCCTGATACAATAAACGAACCTATCCCTAAGAGAAAAATCATTGGCGATGCTTCCGAGTCCGCTATATTACGGTACATGGAGCAGAACCGCTCAGCCACAACGCTTCAAGCAGAAAATCCGAAAGTAGGAGAAATTCCATTCAGTTCAGCTTACAAATATCAAGTCACGATTCATCATATTCTAGACAAGGATTTCTACTTTTTAGTAATGAAAGGAGCACCAGAAATTGTATTAGAATACTGCTCTAAGGTTCTCGTTGAGGATGGCCCACAGATCCTCACGCCACAGTTGAAAAAAGAATTGAAAGCCAACTTCATCAAGATGGCAAATATGGGAGAGCGTGTCATTGGATATTGTGATTTACCATTGCCAGTCGAGGACTATCCGATAGGTTATAAATTCGACTCACAAGCACGTAACTTTCCCGTGGAAGACCTTATTTTTATTGGCGCAATATCAATGATCGATCCTCCGAGACAAGATATTGAGAAATATATTGGTTTATGTAGATCGGCTGGAATCAAGGTGATAATGGTGACTGGGGACCACCCCGTCACCGCCTTGGCTATATCTCGCAAGTGTGGCACTATTTCAATGCCGACTGCCTATGATTACGCGTTTGAACACCACATTGACCTAGCTGATGTACCAGCGCACATTAGACTACAATTTCAGGCAGCTATTATAACTGGAGACGAACTTCGTAAAATGAGCGTTCACGATTTGAAGGCAGTACAACTTAAGTACAACGAAATTACGTTCGCAAGAACCAGCCCTCAGCAAAAATTGTTTATTGTTGAGACTTATCAATCGTTGGGTTACGTCGTGGCCGTGACAGGAGATGGTGTCAACGATTCTCCGGCTTTGAAGAAAGCAGATATTGGTATAGCTATGGGTATTAACGGTACTGAAGTATCCAAAAAAGCTGCTGATATGATCCTGTTAGATGATAACTTTGCTTCCATCGTGCTGGGAGTAAAAGAAGGTAGAAGAATCTTCGACAATTTAAAAAAGACCATTGCGTATACCCTAACATCAAACTTACCTGAAATGTTACCTTTTGTATTGTATGCGGTCCTGGGTATGCCTCTGCCCCTTACACTCATTTTGATCATTGTTGTAAACGTTGGAACGGATCTACTTCCTGCAATAAGTTTAGCATACGAAGACTCAGAAGAAGATATCATGTCGATACCGCCTCGCAAACCCTCAGATCACCTCGTTAATGGCCATTTGTTATTTATGGCGTATTTTCAAGTAGGACTGATTCAGTTCTTCGGTGCGATGTATGCGTATTTCATGGTATTCGCAAAAGATGGGTTTTTTCCTTCTAGCTTGATGTTTGTTCGCAACGATTGGGAAAGCCGTAAGGTAATTGTAAAAGATACATTAGGTCGTGTTTGGAATTACTCAGACAGGAAAAGGCTCGAGAGAAAATCGCAGACGGCTTATTTTGTCGCTCTGTGCTGGACTCAGATATCGGATGTGATTATTTGTAAGACTAGAAGAATCTCGCTTGTGAAGAAAGGTATGAGGAATCACGTGTTGAATGCCAGTATAGTTATTGATTTGATCTCCGCGCTATGTGTGTCTTACTTGCCACTATGTCATGAACTTTTTGGTACGGAGAAGTTGGCTTATTCTGATTTCTTTCTGGCGATCCCTTTTATGATCCTTATGATCTGTATGGATGAACTGAGGCGTTACATAATAAGGAATAATAAGTCTAAGTGGCTCGAAAAGGAAACTTATTATTAACTTGCAACTTTTTTTTTATAAGAGGAAGCATTAATAGGTTCGTTAGTTTTGATCATTTGTTTTATTAATTGTCAAATGATTATTCCTTTAAATGCGGAATTGAGAAAATGTACGAAGTTTCGCATTTTGAGGCACCTAAGTGCATTTGAACCGTATTTAAGGCCTAGCTGTGTAAGCCTAGGCCTTAGGCGGATCACACACTACCCCTCGGAACGCAACGGGGCGCAGATTATTCATAAAAAATGCGCTTCCTCGCGGCGAATTTGGCTCGGTTTCCCGCACCCCGTCGCGTCGTCACTCGTCGCGTAGCGCGTTGTAGTGTGTGATCCGCCTTAGATACGGTTCAATTCCACAGACATAAGAAAAAAATATCATTCCTTTAGGTATAACTTAGCTGTTCTAATCGACATATCAAATTATACGTGCATAAACGGCTAAAGGGCGCGGCTAGATATTATGAATTTTAAACTGGCTTGCACATGTCTGCTTGTTATACGTACCGGAATAACTGCAGAATGTGACCTACATTACTCCAAATTATGTTTCTGTGCTGTATTTCTGCCTAGAATAGTTATGTAGGTACGGACGCCAGCTGGTCAACCTACCCGAAACTGTTAGATTTTCCCAATCAACCTTGAACCTTATGTTTTAGTAATAAAGTCGAAAATCTATTAAAGAAATCTGACAGATTGTAGTAACTTGATGTGCTGGCGTCTGTACACTGTTGAGTCTATATTGTAGACTGGGCACACTGCAGCGTGGAACATTTATCTCCAAGTCTTTTTAGTTTTTTCTTGAAGCTTTAATTTCGTTTGTGTTAGCTGTACCTTCATGCTAAAGTATACATTTCTGTTTCATGTGCGCTTTCAATGTCAAAATGTTATAATGTTTTATTGCATGTAGTACCTATGCACGATGACATATCAAGCATTACATATTTAAAGTTGACTTCTCATTGTAAAACAAATAGCTAAAACTGGAAATGTAGTCGTCTGTACAGTCAACAGCAAAAGTAGATGATCAAAATCAGAAATTCAATACTAATTAACGGAGTTCGCGTCAGAACTGTGTGGCAGAGCTGTTGCTGTTGAGCTGTGTGCAGAGACTGTGTGGCTGTGTGGCAGAGTTCTGACGCGAACTTCGTTCATTAGTAGGTATTGAATTTCTGATTTTGATCATCTACTTTTGCTGTTGACTGTACCTAACTAAGTTTTTATGTTTTAAATAAACTTTTGATTTGAAACATTACATTTCTTTTCTATTTAAATATTCCTTCTTAATATCATATATCTTGTGTTGTTATTGCAAATGTTGAAATAATTTACACAAAGTAAAGCGCCTGTCAGGGTTCGAACCTACGACCTACAACTCTGGTAAGTCGCGGCTGTTACCACTGGACGTAGAGTACCTATTATTTATCTGTGCACTGTGGCCTTAGTGTGAGTTTTTTCACTCAGGTTCGATTGCGAGCGCGTTAGAATTTTTCAAGGAAAAAAGTCACCACCTGCCACCTGGCCACCACCACCAGCAGCAGCCGCCACCTGGTGGTCACTAGGAGAAACCTAACTTCCCACACAAAATTCTAACGCGCTCGCAATCGAACGTGAGTCGAAAAAACTCACACTAAGGCCAAGGTTATTCCGTTTATCCACCCTAAGATGGATATACGCAGAAATGCATGTCCGAGAATCCACTCTAAGCCTATAAATTCCGTTTATCCAACTAGGCCTATTGTGGATTTTCGTACATAAGTTTCCGCTTATTCAACCTAGGGTGGATTTTTTGGCGTGGTTAGATAAATAACCCGTTATTTAGCCCTTAAACTCGTAGTCCAGGGCAATCCTGAATCCATTAAGATGTAGATACCTATCAGTCCCTAATTCAGTACTGAAAATCTGAAATGGTGGTGCTTAGTGGTAGACATTATCAATAATATGATACTTTTTAGCCCGGTAGGAGGTACGACCACCACACGGGCGAAGCCGCGGACTTCGTATGCGTTAGTTTTTAGTGTATCTAATTATTTTTAAGTTATATTAATATTGTAAGTATTGTATGTGTTTGGGCCTTGGTGCCTGAAATAAATGGGTAAATAAATAAATAAAAGCTAGTATGTTATAAATTCGCTGTTAAATATGTCACCACTGCTTAATATAGGTACCTACCTACTTATTTCTATCATCATCATGTGCCTAGCCTTGTCCCAACTATGTTAGGGTCGGCTTCTAGTCTAACCGGATGCTGAATACCTACCAGTATTTTACATGGACCGACTGCCTAGATCAGTGGCGAAGGGTGAATTTGACAGAGGTAAGCCGGAGCAAAAAAAAAAAAGCCTGTAGGCTTTTTGCAAAATACCTTATACCTTATATAGATACCTTAAGATATGATTATATTTCATCATTCTGAATTTTCGAAGGGAAGCCGGTGGGAATCGAGTTGTATGGTACCTTCGCCACTGCTGTCTATTCAGTGATCTCCACAACCCAGTTACTGGGTAATACGACGACGCCCCTTGATAAGACTGGCTGTCAGACTTTCGAGCTTCTGACGACCCGTAACGACTCTTACACTCTCAAAGATCCACGAACGACAGCCGGGACCTACGGCTTAACGTGCTCTCCGAGGCACGGAGGGGTCTTGGTACGTGAAGATGGTCACCCATCCATGGACCAACCGCGGCAAGCGTAGCTTAACCAGATAGATTGACCCGTGCGGCTGTTATTACTTAGCCACAAGCCCCTCAATATACTTATTTCTAATTAAATTATTATAAAGCGGGTAACGTGGAGTTGGTTACCAAAGCGTGTTGTGTTCCACATGTAGATTGGCTCATAACTGTTACAAGCAAGTTATGCCAAGCCCAAGTGTGTCCATAACCGTCCATATTGATACTAGATAACTGATAAATTGACAAGTGCGCGCAAAACTTTGTATTTCTTGCATCAGATTTTAGAACTTTCGATTTATTTAGGGAGCTGTTGCACTGGTCTCTAGTTGGATATTTGTCAATGTGGTACATGCGTGGACTAGACGGTGTAGTGACTGCATTCATGAATCATACACAGGGTCAAATCAAATTAGTTAGCGAAACTCCGCAGGTCGTGATGAGTCATCATTCATAACAAAATTCTCCAATTTATTTGGTGTCGGCGCAACACGTTGTTTTCTTCCATACTTCTCTATTAGTCGTCATCTCGGTATTCACCCCCTCCCTAATCATATCATCATTCACATCACTATATAGTCATCATGCAAATCAAAGTAAAAAAAAAATTTTGTTTTATCTTTATTATATAAGATAAGAGTAGGGGAAAGCTAAAGAAACGATGGATGGACTATAGTGATGTGAATGATGATAATTATGGTTATACAAATTATAAAACAAATATAAAAAAATATTTCCAAACACAATTTGTACACCATTTGCGGAGTTTCTCTAGCTAATTTAATTTGAACCTGCAATTAAAGCCAGTTTTACAAAATCCGGATCTAGGCACTTTTTAGCCGATAATTTTAAAATGGGAGAATTACACAGTGTTCATTTGCATAGGTGGTGCAGATCAAAGTAAAAAAAAAACAGTAAAAAAGAATGAAAGCTTGATTAATTCACCACACTGGATAGATTTTTACGATCGATGACATCGATCGACGTCGATCACAATCTAATTTTACCAGTGAACCCATAATTACATACAAGGAAATATGAAATGACGTCTATATTCTGATGGATGGATGAATACCATCACCAAATAGCTAAGGTACTTGTTGAGGTTCAGCCCTGCCCCTCTTCTGTGAGCACTAGTACCTATCTGTAGACCAGATCCGTGTCGCAGGATCCTGGATTCGATCTCCTGGTCGGGCACTATTATAGACCCATTTTTTCATCTAGAAATTTCTCAGTAGGTAACTAGCAGCCCGAAGTTTAATGCGCCCCATTAAAAGCTCGCCCCCCTATTACATGACACTTAAATACCTATAACGGGCGAACTGTGGCCTGTGGGCATCACCCCTGCTACTTCATTAGTCCCTATAAAATTGTTAATGTGACCCATATTATTTTCGTCAAACAGAACAGCAAGCTTGCAGGCTTAGGGGAATGCAGGCGTGGTGTTAATTTAGATCTAGATTCTAGACCAACGACTATCCCAAACTAATAATTAAGCATAACTAGCCTTTAAGCCGACACGTTATACACATATCAGTGCATATGCCAGTATCCTTGTTGCGAAATATGTATCAAGTGTAGATCGTGCGTGGTCGCAGTCCACACCGCTTTATATACGGTGCCCTGGCGGGGAGCGTCACACGTGCTCCACACCTCAAGACGTGCGCGCGCCACAAACATGCTCGCTAAGGTAAACATTATTTATATTATATTGTTTTAAATAAAAGCGAAATATATAAAATATCGAAAATTGGTTATCAGAAGAAAAATTCAGCGTACTTATTCACAAAACTTTCCGAATTTTGGTATCATATTCCAATCACAATTAGAAGCCAAAGCTATGTATGTACCTACACGAGAATTTCACGCCACTTTAGCCCCAGCTGCGCTATTCTGTAAAAATCTCCCCGTGAAAACTAAGGTGAGGTGAGCGTGAGTGTCGTACGGAATGATGACAGGTGACAGCACTCACGTTCACGTCTTCACCTAAGGGCCTGTTCACACCACGTTTTTTAAACGCGCCGTTGACGCGCGTTTTAGAAACGTCCGTCGACGGCGCGCTTTTATCCTACAGAGCAGTGCCTGGCAGAAGCTGACTCGCGTGCGTATCGCGTCTGTATCGCTACAGACGCGCGTCAACGGCGCGTTTAAAAAACGTGGTGTGCACAGGCCCTAAGTTTCACGGGGAGATTTTTACGGATTTTTTCTGCAGTAGGGCTAAACAGAGGTGAACTATTAAATGTGAACGGAGAAACAGAGGTGAACTATTACTAAAGATAGCCATGAGTCAGCCACCAGTCCGGTTTAAGCCCTTTTCCGTTCACCAGGCACAATACGTACAAACATTCCAGAAATGGCCCGATCTGATGAACTCTATCTATAGCTGATCAATAAGGTCAAAAATCTACAATCTCTCCGATTGTGTAATAGATTTAAATCGTATAGCTTTAAGCTTGAAACAGTCGTTTTGGCACGCAAACTCTTTTAAGCAATTTTGGTCTAGTTGCCTATATATTTGCACGAGAGTTTAAAAAGACAACGTATGGTCCGGCTCGGTTAGGTATGTGTCGAAGAGCGAGTGGCTCAGGAATTAACATTCTATAAGGAATCTAGGCTATGCATCGCGGGTTCGATTCTCGCAAGAAACATATTGTATGGCCTACAGACAGTTATTGTCTAGTTGTATGTTAATGCAACCACGATACAGAAAAAAAAGCCACTTTGTGGAAACTTGTATTTTAAACTTATGTGATTAACTTTATGTACTTAATAAAACTAAAAATACAGACTCTACAGAAAACCAAGGGTGTTACGTGGAAAAATAACATGATGGTAAGCTTCCCTGTTCTTGTCAGTTGTTATTATTATGCTGCGCGTGCGCCGGAGCGATGGCGCGGCCGGGGCTGCTGGACGGCATCGGCTACGCGTCCCACGGCTACGCTGCACCAGCGTACGCTGCACCAGCATACGCCGCGCCAGCGTACGCTGCACCAGCATACGCCGCGCCAGCGTATGCGCCGGCGATCACCACACACGCGATCGCAGCTCCTGCCATCGCACACGCGGCATATGCTGCACCTGTCGTTAAAGCTGTGAGTATGTGAAGAAACGGTTCAAATTCAATCTAATCCGCTTTTGTTTTTATTTTAAAATGCAAGTCTTGTCCTAGCTGTAAACTACTGTACGCTATCGCTGATATCATTAGTCATTTACACAATTCTTTATTGCATTCCATATGTATAACATATATGCAATGCAAGCAAGCAAGCAAGACTAGTGACGATTTCAGATTCTTGAATAAAAAACATCACACTTTGACCTTCAAGTTTTCTGTAGATACCTTCATGAAGGTATGACTCATGACCTCAAAACCAATACTGCTTGATTTAACTATTCCTTTTCCAATTAATCTAGCTAACTCAAACCCTATCATCATAGGTGGTACGCGCTGAGCCCATAGACCCGAACCCCGCGTACAGTTTCTCATACGGCGTGGCAGATCCTTCCACCGGCGACCAGAAGGACGCTTCGGAGACGCTTCAGAATGGCGTGGTGCACGGCACCTACAGCCTGGTGGAACCTGATGGTCACGTGCGCAAGGTCACTTACACTGCCGACAAGATCAACGGATTCAATGCCGTGGTTGAGAGGACGGGGGCTTCTGCTCATGCGGTGAGGGGTTTATCTAAACATAAAAAGTGGTAAAATTGTTTGTTTGTAAGAGGTCATCTCTGGTAGTGCTGACCCAATTACAAATATTCTTCCTCTGGTAGAAAGCTATACTCTATTGCCGAGTGCCATAGGATGTTTTTTCTATGCGGACGAAGTCGCGGTCAGAAGCTACGGGCCTATAATTGGTCGAAAGTTGTTGGAGTAAAATATAAAATAGGAAAATGCTGCTACCGGATTGGGTATGAAGAGGGCAGGGAACAGTCTATCAAAGTCTTGCGAAACCGCCGACCGTTTTATATATAAGTTATTTGAGAGAAAGGGTTTATGTTCCCTCAATACGCGACACGGTTGGCGCAGTGGTTAACCGATTGACTGCTGCGCTGCGTGTCGCGGGTTCGATTCCCGCACGGAACAAATATTTGTATGACCTACAAGTAGTTGTTCCGGGTCTGGCTGTTTGTGTATGTGAGTTTAAATGTTTGTAAACACACCCACGATACAGGAGAAATTCCTAGTGTGGGGCAACGTTTAAAAAAAAAAAAAAAACAAAAAAAAAAAAAATATCCCTCCACTTTTTAGAGTTGTTTTCTGCCTATTGTTCATTATTATATTAATTGCGAAAGTCCGTCAGAATGCTGAAATATTACCGTCTGCCTTTCCTTCTTCTAGGTGGCAGCCCCAGTAGCAGTTGCGGCTCCCATAGCGAAGGTATACGCTGCGCCGGCGCCGGTCGCTGTCGCCGCCCCCGTCGCGAGGTACACGCTACCAGGTGCCCACGTTGGCGTTGCCCACCCGTGGGGCTAAACCCAGCAACAACGAACACAAAGCGACCTAGTACCTTGCTGAACGTTTAACGATTGATGTCGATGAACAGACAATAGTGTTGGAAATCGAATTTAACGTCACCACTTTCCAGTACAACATTATTTTCTGGCGTCGCCAAGGAATTGGGCAGAATTCAAGTTTAGAACAGAGTAGTCTGTTAAGATGAGAATGTTGTTGCATGATTTTTAACTGAAAGTTTTCGGTAATAGTTTGGTTACAAGTCATAGGCCGCGGCTATATGGTAAAGGCGAATTGTAATATGTTTTTACCTATCTTTTGTAGAAGTTAATGTTTTTTGTTTTTGGGCCCTGTTTGTTAACATTTTGGAAAATTACTAAAACGTCAAAATGTACCATTGGGCGTTTTTCGTTTGAATGTAAAATTGTGAGGAATGGCCCTATTTTCTAGTTTTTCTCGCCTTTGCTCTCCGGCCATAGTCTGTAAAACTATATGGAGGTTTGTTCAGCAAGACTAGGCGCGCCTGATGACCTCGCCCGTCTACTGTAACTTATTATTTATTATGTACTGCTTTGACTGTTGCCTACGGACCTGATCTTGACGCATCGTATTATTTACGTAAATGTAAATATAATGTAGTTTTATAAATAAATGCAATTTTTGCAGTAATTTATATCTTTATTTGTCCCATGCGTGAAACATGCCGCTAACGGTAGGATGCTGCTTCTAAAGTTGTAATAGGCGGTTATTATGCCTGTTGCGTAACACACTTTTTTCATAATCCGAGAGTTTTGACGGAAACTCCTAATCCATTGGTTCGTCGGTTTGAAAAATTCGCCTGCTCAATTGTGACTGTTCCTAAATCACCCTAGGCTTAGATACTTATAACATTTTCGTTTTTCCTGGATTATTTTAGTACCTAGGTATTAGTGTTGAGATCGGCTTTCCCCAATGTAAATAACGCAATGAGCGTGGCTGAACTGTCAAAATGAAAGGCATTGCTATTAATTTCCATTGTACTTACGTGTGTTACACAATTACCCCGCTGTTTACCCATAAACTCGGCGGAAACTTTAGGCATCTATTTGTATGCTGCATAGTGTTAGTGAAAACGGGCATTTAATTATATAATAATTGGATAATATCAGTAATTTTGTGTCCTAGATCTAGTTAAGTACCTACTTATTACAAACAACGTGAAACATGGCAATGATAACAGTGTTCACTGTTCACATAATCTAACCAAGATTATGAAGAGACTCCGACCTCTCAGTTTTTTTTCGGCCTTTCTTCTCAGTCAGATAGGAAACGCCGACCTCATCTAATCTAATTTAATCTAATCTAACTAGCCAGTAAGTACTGGCCCACTGCAGGGCCTCATCTAGTTTTTGAAATATATTTGACACTACAGAAATAAAAAATAAAAAATTTATTAATCAATGAGTTAGTCATAGAAATAACATGAGACAAAAGGGGGGGAGAGACCTTTTGGAGGTGGAATTGGTAACCGCTTCGTGGCGGTCACACCTAATCATTTGTAACATAACATTATACCTATATGCCGTTGGCATCAAAAACTACTTAATAATGAACATGTGCAATACTCAATTTAGTATTAAATACACGAAAGAGCTTAAAATTCTGCATCCGGACTATGTCAGATCCATTTTAGGACGGATTTGATAATGTTTTCGTGTAGGTCCTAAACGGTGTCCCTATTTAGTAAAACAGGTTTATTTAGAGCTAAACCTTAGTTTTCCTGTTAAATCTAGTAATTATTTATGAAGCCTGTCCGACTCAATTACCTAAGGTAGGTAACCAGCCTCCCACCGGAAATGGTGGATGTTGAAATCGTCAATGTTAGAACCGGTAACTTGCGTTGCCTAGTTAGACTTGGCATAGACATATATGAATTGTGGCTTTTGTGTGTATAGACGCCGCACATGAAGCTACTACAATCTGTCAAATTTCTTTAATAGATTTTCAACTTTATCGCTAAAGAATAAAGTTCAAAGTTGATTAGGAAAATTTTACAGTTTCGGGTAGCTTGATGTGCTGGCGTCTGTACCACATCCAGAGATGTAAGTGTATGATGACATTTTTCCCGTGATAAGTAATTCATCATGAGGAAACCGGCATGTCCTAGAACCAAAAATTCGAAGACATGTGACATCTACCAACCCGCACTGGGCCCGCGTGGTGGATTAGAGTCCACTCCCTCTCGAAGAGAGGATGCCTGAGCTCAGCAGTGGGAACAATATAAGGCTGATTATGCTAAGTACCTAACTGAAGAAGGTACTGAACAAGAGACTACCTACTTCTTAAGGAGACCCTACCCTTTTAGTACATAATCAGCCTATAATGTTCCCACTGCTGAGCTCAGGCATCCTCTCTTCGAGAGGGAGTGGGCTCTAATCCACCACGCGGGCCCAGTGCCGGTTGGTAGATGTCACATGTCTGGTGGTGGATGGTGGGTATATACTACTAAAATTGTCATCTGATGACAACATACAGTTGTCTCAGCTTCGCAATTCGAGGTTGTAACATAATCAGCCTATAATGTTCCCACTGCTGGGACACAGGCCTCCTTTCCTCGAAAGGGAGTGGGCCGCAATCTACCACGCGGGCCCAGTGCGGGTAGATGTGTGTGTCTTAGAATTTTTGGTTCTAGGACATGCCGGTTTCCTCAAGATGTTTTCCTTTACCGTTTTGAGAGCAGGGATGATAAAATGATCTACACAAAGAAACGCGCCTGTCTCAAACCCACGACCGTCGGGGCCTGTTGAGGTTGTAAAGTTAGGTTTAATTAAAAGTTAGGTTTAGGCAAAGAAAATATAGTGCTATTAGTGCCTGAACATTTGAGATAATTAAAAGGAAGTAGTAAATTAAGTTTCTAGATCTGGGGCACGTGATACCAAATTTAGAAAAGATACGTGTGTAAGGATTAAGAAATAACATTGACATATTCCGCCAATTTGCGGCTATATAAATATTCAATGTAACTACAAATTTAGGGCGAACGTACGAATATGTCCGAGAAATACTGGTTCTATGAATAAGTACCTACTTACAGTAATTTAGTTTGTATGTGATAAATGTTATGTTATGTTATGGTGAATCATTGAGGGCGAGAATTTGTTTATGTTATGGTTTAATGTAATTACGCTCATTCTTGGTTAATAACTTGGTCAAGACTAACGTATGCCGTTCAAACCTATCTATCAATAAACATGGGCAGCTTTTATAAGCACTTGCACTAAGGAGCGGAACCAAAGCATGATTGCGATTTAATGACCATCTTATTTCAAATCTCATAACATACTTAGGTAATACTACTTATTTTTATAGAGGACCAATTTTGTTGTTTCGGCTAGAAAGACCAAACTCGGGGGCTTAATATAGAACCTTGAGGCACCCCAAATAAAAGAAAACCATTAAACAGTTGAAATAATTCATTGAACTAAACAATGTACCACTTAAATCCCACTATGCAGTTCTACACTATTTCTACAGAAGGCTACGCTACAAGGCAAGCCTTGGACTCCGATCACACTGGGATCCTATTCTGTTGGGCCCACTTGGTGATGGTCCTGACGATGTTGTCAGCTCGGGTGTGGGACCTCGGGCCTTTGAGCAAGGCCAGGGCGTCTCTGAGGTCGGCTGCAGCATTGGGCTTGCTGGCTGCAGCGGCCTGGGCGCATCCACAGACTGCCCCGCGGAGACCTTCCCACATTTCTGGGCCACCGTCCATTCTGGGACAAAATTATTAAGTATTATGTTGCTGACATTATAGATCGCTGCCATAACTTTACCTAACTACACAAGTCGTTATTAAGGCCCTGCGCAGACGGCACACTTTTTGTGCGATCGAGTCTGCGGCGCACAAAAAGTCTGCATGGCGCGCAAAAAGTCGGTCGCGGATTTTTCACAGACTCAACGCACACGACGCACATCTTCGATCATTTTGTCGGCAGAGCTGTAGGGACGTAGACGCTATGGAAATCGTGCAGAGATCGCGAAGTATTATTTTGTACAGACTCCAGCACATCAAGTTACTACAATCTGTCAGATTTCTTTAATAGATTTTCGACTTTATTGCTAAAACATAAGGTTCAAGGTTGATTGGGAAAATCTGACAGTTTCGGGTAGGTTGACCTGCTGGCGTCCGTACATGAAGTACAGAAAAAGAAGAAGAAATAGAGAATTTTGGGTACATCCTATACTTTCGGAAAGATTACTGAAGGGACAGTTCCATACTAAACATTCAATTCTGAAACAACATCGACCTCTGGCGCCATGATAATAGATCGCGTGCGTTACGTCCACCCCTAGCAAATGCAGATTGCCGACTAAAGTGTGCGCCGTCTGCGTTAGCGCGCGTTGAAGCAAACGTTCAATTTTTTTCACACACTTTTTGAGCGGAGCGGCGCGCCGCGGCGCGGTGCGGTCTGCCCGAATTACACGGATTTTTTGTGCGCCGGACTTTTTGCGCGTCGTGTGCGTTACTGAATATAATTGCATAGGTTCTATTTTCACAGACTAAAAAGTGCGTCACGGATAGTCTGTCGTCTGCGCAGGGCCTAAAAATTAGTCCATGTGCGTTTTTGTTTCAATAGCGTCATTTACTTAGCACTTGGAGGAGTAAATTGTTGTTATGGTTAAAAAGTCACTAAAGTCTCACCCAGTTTGAAAACATAAGGTACCTGGGTCGAATATGGCCACCCTAAGGTTTCGTGTCTATTTTTTTATAGTTTTAAAGATTAGAGGGCGAGTCACGGTATTTATTTATAAAGTGTACCTAATAAGCTTTCATATTGTAGCAAAAAAATTATAAAAATATTGAATATTTACAGATATTCTTTACTTTTTTGTAGTAAATGTAGAAAATGGCCATATTTCCGACAGGGTAGGTAAATATGCCCATGGATGTGGCCATATTTACTGTATTATAAATAATTAATAAATTCAACAATTATAAATAAATAATAAATGTTTATTCAGTATTTAAGTTGGTAATATTATTAAATTAATTATTATAATTGGTATTATAATTTATAAGTGTTAATAATAACCAATTAAATCTACATAATCTTAATTTTCTATCGGTTAGTCCTCACTACACTGGGTGCATACATGTCCATATTTATCAAAATCATCTGCTGTTAAGCCAATGCACTCCTCATGACCGTAGGCCCTAAACAAAAAAAAGTAATAAGTTTTTTATGTGTCAATAATTCATACGGTAAATATGGCCAATCATTGGCCATATTTTCAGTCACGACTTTTTTTCCTCTACATTCCTCTATATTTAGACGAATCAAAAACACATTAGTATTTTGAGAAATACACAAAGAAATACCAAAATACAATTGCTGTACAGCATGGCAACTTAAATAGAAAACAATAAAATCGAAAACTAACAGAAATATAAGACCGAACTTAGTTGGATTTTTTTATAACGGCAGCACAGCCTACCACTTCCATGAAATCTGAGAGACTGGCGTGGGTGCGAGAGGGGTGGCGGGGGCGCTATTCGGATACGCGGCTCGGCCGCCATCGTATGCCGTCGCGTTTAATTTTATAAAGTGTTGTGTTTTAGAGATAATAGTATGTGGCCATATTTATCGGCTGGCATTATTCGACCCAGGTACCTTATTTAGTTATCGTAAAACTGCAGTAGTATGTGTAGGTACTCGCAGGTATATCGTATAGTAGGCATCAATTTCAAGTAGGCATTTTAGTACATATTAAATCCGCTCTTAATAGATTGATCTGTGATAATTGGACTCACCTGTCGAGCATGTGGAAAGCTTTGGCGGCGACTAGGAACTGCCCCATTCGGTAGCTGTCGTTGGCAACCAGTTGCAACAACGCGAAGCTGTCGGGAGTGCCCGCTGACTGTCAACCAAATACGTTATTAGTCATGAGGAGATCAAATAATAATATGTATTAAAGTAGTTAATATAAAAATCGAAACAACTGACCGACTAAAAAATTAAAATTATACTTAACTAAATAAACAATTGAAAATAAATTAAAGTTAAATTGAAATAAATAATTTTAAATGGACTAAAATGAAAATAAAATTGCAATAAGTAATTAAATTAAAATTATACAAAGGAATCAGGTACAGCAACCAATTAAATCTACATTTTATTTTATTTGTCGGCAAGCAAAAGTGTTGATATGTTATGAAATGATGAAAACATTTTGCTGGGCAAAAAGGTGACAACCTGTGTAGATGTTTTTTTTTCCTGTAAATAAGAACTATACAGGATGCCGAAATCCACCACAAGGGCCCAGTGCGGGTTGGATATGTCACATGTCTTCGAATGTTTGGTTTTAGGACATGCTGGTTTCCTCACGATGTTTTCCTTCACCGTTTTGTCACTCCCACTCATAGAGAGGAGACCTGTGTCCCAACAGTGGGAACCTTATGCAGGGACATCAGCTGCTTCATAGAAAAGCGCAATACCTACGCGGACAAATGTATAGAACAGCAATTTAGTTTCCATACCTTAACACACATGTCTCAGGCGAGCGCAGCATCCTTGGTCATGACGTGACAGCGGCACAGACAGGCGAGGAACATCAACGAGCTACGCATGCTCTCGTCTTATATCGCCAGGGGACTCTCTTCAGATGCATTAGTTTACATACCTTAACACACATCGGCTAGGCGAGAGCAGCGTGCTTGTTCATGACGTGACAGCGACACAGACAGGCGAGTAACGTGAACGAGCTGCGCATGCTCTCGTCTTGTATCATCAGGAGACTCTCTATAGATACACTAGTTTACACATCACAATACACATCTCCCACGCTAGCGTAGCATCCGTGTTCATGACGTGACAGCGACACAAACAGGCCAGGAACGTGTACGAGTTGCGCATGCTTTCGTCTTGTATCGTAATGAGATTCTCTTCAGTTGCATCAGTTTTCGTACCTTAACACACATCTCCCAGGCGAGAGCAGCCTCCTTCTTCATGACGTGACAGCGACACAGACAGGCGAGGAACGTGAACGAGCTGCGCATGGCCTCGTCTTGAATCGTCAGGAGACTCTCTTCAGCCTCGCGGTAGAAACCCGTCGCTACTTTAGCCTGCCGTATTAAAAACACGTTAAGAAAGAAAGAAAATTGCGTTTAATTTAAATTGGACTTAAAGGACACGGACAACGATGTCTGAAGGAAGTGGTCTATAATATTTATAAACCAATAGATATATGGAAACTACAATTTTAGAGAGTTCCTAATGTTTTATAAGGACGTCATCGAAATCAAAACAGGCAGAATTGGAAAAAAAATATACTAAAAAGCAAAAGGAGAATTCGCGTACAACCATGTTCTCTTTTCTAACAGAAAATATGATAATCTAAATCGTTTCAAAATCCCAAGCTACGGAAGACCGCCTCAAAACTGCCTTTTCCTGCAAAGTATTTTAATTGAATGCAAGAGGGTCACATCAAATTTTCGCAGCAGTACTTATTCAGTATTTACCTGAGCATAATTAAAGTTAAAAGTATCATCATTGACGAAGAAACTCTTGATAGAGTTGAGATACACAAGTACTTCTTCATAATGCCCCGCTAAGAAGTATGAGGAGGCCATGCACTGGCGGCCCGGGATTGTGTCGCATTCGGACGCCGAACTGCCTACCAGGTGGAAACTCTGCTGGGCCAGTTTTAGTTGCTCGTCCTGTAATGAAATGGGACTTATAGATTGTGTTCTTCTCCCGTATCGTCGCTGATATCGTCGTGAAGCTGTTTTTTTTTAATTATAAGCCTGTGTTGTTCCACGGCAGGGAAAAGGTCTCCCTTCCCTCTTTCCACTTTCCCGGTGTAGGTACTGCGATTAGGGGCCAATCCCAAGAGATGAGATGAGCTGGACTCCATCTTTTTAAGAAGGAGTCCAGCTCATCCCATCTCTTTCCGTCGTTTAATGCTGTTTAAGATCCACTGAGTGGTGGTTCTTTTGCGTAATTGCGGCTCCGACATGCGACAGAGTGGCCAGCCCAGTTCCACTTTAGTCCAGCAGTTGAGCGGGCCGTGCTAAAAATATTGCTATCAGCCAGTCAGATAGCAGTAATAGATAATATTATAGATAATGTCGATACGAAAAGAAGAATAAGAAGAGGGGGGGGGGGGGGGGACGTAATCAATTCGCCGCTATAGATTTTGGTCGTGATTATTATGCCCTTTCCAAAGTGTCCGTTATATTTTCTGCATTGACATTACATCATAAGACGATCTCCATAACAAAATATATATATGTGAAACGTGCAGGATATTAGAAATTATGCTGTCTACTACTTGGACTACTATCCCGCAGTGTTAGAAGACTTGGTCTTCAACCAGTGCGACCTGTCCGTCATGACATACGGACCATACGGCGGTGCTGAAACGTGGACACTGACGGTCGGGCTGGTCGCTCAGCGCGCTATGGAGCGAGCTATGCTCGGAGTAACTGGGTTGTGGAGGTCAGATAGGCAGTCGCTCTATGTAAAATACTGGTATTCAGCTGCATCCGGTTAGACTGGAAGCCGACCCCAACATAGTTGGGAAAAGGCTAGACAGATGATAAAGATAAAGATATTTTATTTTGCAAATACGGGTACAAGTCATGGTGGTACATAATATCGTCACCGGAAAGGCAAAAGTACTAAAGCGCCATTTTAGCTAAAATGAGTTTTATATATGGTTGGATTCGGTTTTTTTTTCTCTACACACTGGTCTTGGTCTCATATCAATTTGAGCAATACTTAAAAAGTTACTGGCGCTTTAGCAGTGACATTTTTGTTTTTTTTCGATACGTCTTTTTTACTTACCTAAAGGAATTTATATGACTTTTATTGATAATGTTGGTTAGTTTTTTTTTCTTATTGCCATCTGCCTGTCGACCCTTGTTGAGAAACCTAAAATGCGTAATTTGTAACTAATGGGGTCGCTTAGTAAAGTTGCCTTACGTAAAAATTTATGGACTTAACGCTTTAGTACTTTTGCCCTTCGACATTTTTAAATGAAAATCTTTTTAGTACCTTTGCTACAATTATCTACATTGTGTGGTGATTATTAGGCGTATTTGACGTTTTACTTTCTTGATGAAAAAGTATTTTAGCTATAAAAATTTTACTCCAAGAAAACTGTGGTGGTACATTAGTATTGAAACCAGTAAAAATCATCATCATCATCATCAGCCTATAATGTTCCCACTACTGGGACACTGGCCTCCTCTCAATGAGAGGGAGTTGGGCCGTAATCCACCACGCGGGCCCAGTGCGGGTTGGTGGATGTCACAGGTCTTCGAATTTTTGGTTCTAGGACATGCCGGTTTCCTCCAGTAAAAATATTAATGATAAATTGACAGTTATTGCAGCTGTATTTTTCTGGATTTTGTTATGGTATGTAACATTTAAGGATCATACGTTTGAAGCGTTGCGCATAGTCATTGGCGCTTCAGTCGATTTCCAAATTAAAATTACCAAAAAACGTAAACAAAAAAAAAGAATAAAAATAGAAAAAAAATATCGGCAAAAATTGTGTTAGATGACACTAAAGAGAACACAGAGCTAGAAAAAGGAGAGCGAACAATTAGCAAGAGGAAAGTTAGGAACAATCAAATGAACAGTGGAAAACAATAGGTACACAACTAAAAGTGGAAAAGTTATAGAAGACAAAAAAGTGAAGACTTCTACATTTACACCAGAAAATTGTCATAATAATGATAATAATTTGTCAAAAGCTTCAATAAAAGTTGATTTTCCGTGTAGAACATAAGTTTATTTTCCTTGTTTTTGCTGCAATCGCTGCAATTGTTCAGTAAGTATACAATCACTAGCTGACCCGGTGAACTTCGTACCGCCTCGAATATAAATTACTACACTACCCTAACCTGCACTACGTACGTTACACTACGCTTCCCTACTCTACGCTACTCTTGGCTACGCTGCTCTACTGTACGCTAAGCTAAGCTACCCTACCCTACACAACACTGTAACACTAGTACTACTACAATCATTACAACAACAAAAAAAACTATTATTCGGGTCGGAGACAAATTCAACAAATCAAAGATCATCAAAATCAGTCCAGTCGTTATTAGCCGTTATAAATAGTGTAACTATTATTATTATTGACTTTGTTTTATTTATTGAGATTTAGATTGTTAGAGTTGATACACGTCAACAAGTAACCCCGTTATGAATCTGGCAAACGACCCGAGAGCTAGATTTACCCGGCACTATACCGAAGACATCCCGGACGTCAGCCTGTACGAGATTAGGATGGCTCTGAAGCAGCTCAAAAACAACAGGGCGCCGGGTGATGACGGAATTACGGCCGAGTTGCTGAAGGCCGTCGGAAAATCCGTTCTTAAGGCCCTTCAGAAGCTGTTTGGTTCCGTCATACTCGAGGGCAAAACACCACAGGCATGGAGCAGAGGTGTGGTGATACTTTTCTTTAAGAAGGGCGACAATGCCCTTCTTAAGAATTATAGGCCCATCTCACTCCTGAGCCATGTCTACAAGCTGTTTTCGAGAGTCATCACGAACCGTCTAGCGCGCAGGTTTGACGACTTCCAGCCTCCCGAACAAGCCGGATTCCGTAAAGGCTTTAGCACCGTAGACCACATACATACGCTGCGACAGGTTATACAGAAGACCGAAGAATATAACCTGCCTCTCTGCTTAGCGTTCGTGGACTACGAGAAAGCCTTTGATTCGATCGAGACATGGGCTGTGCTGCAGTCTCTTCAACAGTGCCAGATCGACTATCAGTACATTGAGGTGCTGAAGTCTTTGTACGAAAACGCCACTATGTCAGTCCGACTCCAGGATCAGACCTCGAAACCTATCCTTCTGCAGCGAGGTGTAAGACAGGGAGACGTTATCTCTCCGAAACTGTTCACCGCTGCACTGGAAAGGGGCTGGCATCAACATCAACGGCGAGTACATAACTCACCTTCGGTTTGCCGACGATATCGTAGTCATGGCTGAGACTATAGAGGACCTCAGTACAATGCTCGATGATCTCAGTAGAGCCTCCGAAAGAGTGGGTCTTAAAATGAACATGGACAAAACGAAGGTCATGTCAAATGCCCATGTAACACCCACTCCCATAAAGATCGGAGACGCTACACTCGAAGTCGTGGACGAGTATGTTTACCTAGGACAAACTGTCAAGTTACGTAGGTCTAACTTCGAGAAAGAGGTCAATCGTCGAATCCGACTCGGCTGGGCAGCGTTCGGGAAGCTACGCAATATCTTCTCGTCCCACATACCGCAGTGTCTCAAGACGAAAGTCTTTGACCAGTGCGTGTTGCCAGTGATGACTTATGGCACTGAAACGTGGTCGCTCACAATGGGCCTTATAAGAAGGTTAAAAGTCACCCAAAGAGGGCTATGCTTGGAGTTACCCTGCGTGATCCAATCAGGAATGAGGAGATCTGCAGGAGAACCAAGGTAACCGACATAGCCCGAAGAATTGCCAAACATAAGTGGCAGTGGGCAGGGCACATTGCTCGCAGAACAGATGGCCGATGGGGCCGAAAGGTTCTGGAGTGGCGACCACGTACCGGAAGACCTAGCGTTGGAAGGCCTCCCACAAGGTGGACCGACGACCTTGTGAAGGCCGCAGGAACCCGTTGGATGCGAGAAGCACAGAACCGGTCGAAGTGGAAGTGCTTGGGGGAGGCCTATGTCCAGCAGTGGACGTCTTTCGGCTGAAATGATGATGATGATGAGAGTTGATAGAAGTAGGTAAGTAGCAAATATACGACTAAAAGGCAATAAGTCAAATTGTTTTAGATCTTTACACTTAATTATTACGTATAAGTAATAATGACTAAGAATGTATTAGTCTGGAATGCATGTTAGTTGTTTTTGCGTTCTTAAATTTCAATGGATTTATTGAATAGTGTTTATGCTTTACTGTACCTGAATATTTTTATGAAGATAAGTATTATTGCCTTACGAAGTGGACAGAGCATTTATACTAAAGCGACACTATCTTCGGAAATACAGTAATAATAGGCAATATGTCAACTTTAACACATAGATAATAATATAACAATGATTTTTTGCCTTCAGCATATTTAAATTGGAATGCTAGAAAAAAAGATATGCCAGATTTAGTATTTAAAAAAAGTTTAAACCGCTCTCCTGTAAAATGCCCTTTTTGCAGTTTAGTACTTTTGCCTTTCTAGTGACGATATACATACAGAAACAGCCATATTTTGCCAATTACAAAGCATGCAAAAGTATAGAAATTACAATTAAAATACACATTTACTATTCCATTACATAATATAATTCTAGTTCATCATTACCTAATAATTATCAATGTTCAACTATTCAATTCAATTAATACATAAAATAATTCTTATTCATCAGTCAATAATATAAGTAATGTCAAAATTTCTAATAGCTATTTAAATACAATATATAAAATAGTCAAACAATTTCTTTTTCCGATAAAAAGTCTTCAACCCTATAATATACTTTGTCTACTAAAAAGTTCCTAAGTTTTTTTTTTAATAATGTAAAATTATAGTCCTTCCAACAACTTGGTATTTTGTTATATATTATCGGTGCCATGCAGCAGACGCCCTTGCGCATCAGAGTTGTTCTAGCACTAGGGATACATAAGCTACTATTGTCACGCCTATTCCGTGGAAATACGTCAGCCATTCGTGAAAAGCGATCCGGGTTTAATTTTACAAACACTGCCATTTCTAAAATGTATAAACTTGGTAGGGTTAATAATTTATATTGTTTAAAATATGGCACGCAGCTATCCGTGCTTTTCAATTTAAAAATAGACCGTATGCATCTTTTTTGTGCCTTAAATGCAGTTTCTTTTTCTGTTGAGTTTCCCCAAAAGATAACTCCGTATCGCAGATGGCATTCAACTATACCATAGTACGCAGTAAGGCATGCATCCAGATTTACAATAGCCGATAAGGTATATAGAGCATATGCAGATGAACTTAGTTTCTTGCAAAGTAACTCAATGTGTTGTTTCCAGCTAAGTTTTTTATCTATTTCTAGCCCAAGAAATTTAGTACTAACTACCTCGTCAATTTTATTATCGTTATATTGCACATTGAGATTGTCTGTATCTGTCAAGCGTTGGTTAAATTGGATTACTTTTGTTTTATTTAAATTTATTCTTAAGTTATTTGCCTCTAACCATTTTATTATCAATTTTAACGAATTATTA
The DNA here is from genome assembly GCA_963082905.1 of Oligia fasciuncula. NCBI lineage: Eukaryota > Metazoa > Arthropoda > Insecta > Lepidoptera > Noctuidae > Oligia > Oligia fasciuncula. The sequence goes on from OY720390.1 coordinate 17,659,201, forward strand.
ATGTCACTTTGATATGTATCAACGCTTTTCGAAGGTATTGTCACGGTACTGTCATCTGCGTATAGAGTCAATGGTTGTTCAATCCATTCCGGTAAGTCATTAATATATACTATAAATAACAAGGGACCCACTACACTACCCTGCGGTACCCCATAACTAACTTTTCGCACTTCTGATCTGAATATCTCGTCATGTTTATTAATTACATTTATCCTGTTGATTTCGGTTATTTGTCGTCTATTTTGTAAATAAGATTTAAAAAGTTCTAAAACATTACCCCTTATACCATAACCTTCCAGTTTTTTTAGTAGTGTAGGATGGTGGACATAATCAAATGCCTGCGTCATATCGCAAAAAATGGCGCAGACTGGGTTTCGTTTATCCACATTATTTATGACATTATATATAAAATCATAAATCGCCATATTTATTGATTTTCTTGGTCTAAATCCTTTTTGTTGCTCACACAGAATATTATATTTGTCAAGATATTTATATAGCTCTTTGTGAATATATTTTTAAAATATTTTTGAAATATTAGAAATCAGTGAGACTGGCCTATAATTTTCCACTAGCTCTCTGTTTTCCTTTTTAAATAGTGGTTTAACAATGGCAATTTTCAAACTCTATTATATACAAATTAATGTATAATTTCGTACAGAAGCTTCATGATTTTTGTACATAGCTAAACTGGGTCTCTCGGCTGAATCACTGAGCTAATCCTTGTTCTATTATACTTATTTTTTATATTTTTTATTTGAACTCACATCATTAGTTTCATTGTACAACCTTACTGCGACCACAGCCCTCAGGATGTAATGCAAAGGCGAGGTTGGCTGCAAGGGTTCCAGTAGTGTCCTCGCTTCTAAAGGCTCTCGGTTGCGAAGCCGGTAGCCTGCCAAGTTGAGCCGGGCTTCTGGCACCACATCCACTAGTTCTGGTAAGACCTGAGGAAAGGTATCAATAGGTCATCTTCCCATTTTCAGTGTATGTAAGAACATAACTAAAATTATTCGTTATTCTTCTAAATTCCGCAACGGATATTATGTAGGTTTTAGCATCGTTTTTGTGCATAATACATTCATACTGACTACCTCGTAAGTGTAGTGGTCTCAAGCATGAGGTCCTAGGTTCAAATACCCGGTGGGGCAAAGTGTTATTGGGTTTCCCCATATGAGATTTTTTCCTTGAAAATATCTGGATTTGTGCCCTGTTGACTGCAATAGGCTCGCCCCATAAACGCAACAAACGCAAAACATAACTGGCGAAATGTGTGTGTAGGTACTTTATGTACAGTCAACAAAAGAGATGAGTATGTAGGACTGTCGGATATAGTTGAAGTTTAGTAAGACACCGATGGATGTTGTCGACTGAAGTTTATATATAAACGAGCTGTTTGTTTTCTATTAATAAAATAAAATTTTATTCGAGAACATAAACTTCAACTTTATCCGACGATCCTGCATACTTATCTCTTTTGTTGACTGTACACCTCTGCCTATGCCTCTAGGTAATATACATTCATATTAAAGTTACGTTTAATAAAGGAATCTCCATGTGTTATGAAGTCGTAAAAACCATGCGAAGCAGCACCCTAATTCCGAAACACACTATCAATCTAATTCTGAATCATTTTGAAGGATATTGCTGATCCATTGCTTCATATGTTCGAAGAAATATGTCTGCTCAACAACTTAAATAACGCAATGAATGTTGTTAAACTGTCAAAGTGAAACCCATTACTACTGATAGAGTGTTACGCAATTAGCCAATTACCCCGCTGGAGCGATTTATAAGTAAGCTTTGGGTTTGGAGAAATTGTGTTATGTTACCTTTAAAGCACCTTCGCCATTTCTGAAGACTACCAGATTATGCTTGACTAGATCTTGTCCGAAAGTGTGTTGATCTGAAGTCATTTGTTTCAGTTCGTTCTCAGCTGCTTTACCGTTGTACAATCTGAAATTGGTGTTGTTGTCACACGCTTGTTCGGGTCGGCATGATTCGGCATAGCCGGCCGGCAAAATATATTATTCGAAGATTATGCCGCCACGTTATACCGAATCATGACCTCTTGCCTCTTGCCGACGCTTAATGTAGATATGAGTATTTGGTGAAAAAATTTGACTTTTTTATTTTTAGGTATTTTGCTGAATGGTTATCTGATGAAATAATATTTATTTATAAAATTTATAGAATCGAGTGTATTCATCTCCATAACTATTTTCAATAATTATCAAATTGCAAGTTTGCTTAGCGTCCCAGATGTTAAATGAATGAAACCTTCCTCTTCCTTACAAAGGACGTTTACCTGAAAAGATTGCAAGCCTTCAGGTTCCCCGCGACAGTGGAGGAGGGGTGCTGAGCTATGTAGACCCCCAGTACCTCTTGGGACACGTCATAGTAATCCAGCTTGTAGTAACAGAGAGCCACGTACACGTTCAGCGCCATAAATGTGCTGGAGGAATGCAAGAATGTTAGAGATGCAAGAAGAATATTACGGATGCATAACCATAATCAGCCTATAACGTTCCCACTGCTGGGACACAGGCCTCCTCTCTGTGAGAGGGAGTGGCCGGGCCATAATCCATCTTCGCCGCGTGGTGGATTATGGCCCACTCCCTCTTGCAGAGAAAACCGGCCCGCATGGTCCACGCGGGCCGGTTTCCTCAAGATGTTTTCCTACGCCGTTATGAGAGCAGTGGCAATGAAATTAAATACACAAATTAAAGTGCTTGCCTGGGTTACTTACGACCTACATCTCGTAAGTAGAGACCAATAAGTACCATTGGGCCACCACTGCTTCCCTACTAAGGATGCAAGAAGAATATTAAAGATGCAAGAGAAAATTCGTTGATGCTTTCAATTTTAATTTGTGTCTGCCAAAACTAGTGAACCTTTACAAATAAAAATGGATTCTTTCAAAATATAAAATAACGTTTTATTCTCGACTGCTATGATAATACATACCTACAAATGATTTCTACTACACTAGTCTACAATGTGTTTTCTAAAATGATAAAATACAGACATTGCGAGGCTGCGCAGCGCACAGCGCTCATTCGCATGATTCGCAACGTGTGGGACGTTTATGTTCGTGATGACATTGCAAATCATGCGATGAGCGCCGTGCGCTACGCATGCCTCGCGATGTCTGTATCCGCCTTTATAGGTAAGTTCATACGTTTATATTGTAACAATGAATTTCGCAAATTTTTTGTACATGTACGGACGCCAGCAGGTCAACCTACCCGAAACTGTCAGATTTTCCCAATCAACCTTGAACCTTATGTTTTAAGCAATAAAGTCGAAAATCTATTAAAGAAATCTGACAGATTGTAGTAACTTGATGTGCTGGCGTCTGTACGCGGCTACTAACGCATAGACGAGAAACTATTGAGACGAAGAAAATAATAAAATTATTCCACCGTACTCCTGACTACATAGTACCTAGGTACGTACTGATCATATATACGGGGACTACATGACCTAAAGCGCGGTCACTGTCGGACAGCATAGAAAAGAAAGAGAAGCGCGATGACACACCGCTGGTAATTTATTGCAAAATATCAGAATGGTTTTATGTATATTAGTATGGTTTTTAATGGAAAAAGAAAGTTTTCAGAGGTATCTTCAAGATTTTTTCTAACGTATCAAATTAGTTGTATTATGTTTTCAACACTATCTAACTAGCATTATCCTGAAGAATATCATATTAGATATATGTATTTTTCTGATTCTGTTTACTGTAGTCGATCATTCAATAAAAAACTTGCGTTTTTTGCGTTTAGGTCCTGTAATCCCCTTAAGTATAGATAGGTTACCCATCCATAGAAGACAACACCTTAACCCACTCCATGTCGTCTTTTTCTAATCTTTTATATCTGTAGGACGACGTAATATTAAACGAATGTTTATTGAATGATGCTGCTTATATAGCTGTTTGTTGATCCTATTTAATCATTATCATCATCATCTTTTTCCCAACTACATAATATATTGGGATCAGCTTCCAGTCTAACCGGATGCAGCTGAATACCGCAGTAGGTATTTTACGTGGAGCGACTGCCTCTATCTGTTGTTCCTATTTAATATCATGATCACACTTCACACTGATATTATAAAGGCGGAAGTTTGTGAGTGTGGTTGTGTGTGTGTGTGCGTGTGTGTTTATATGTTTGTTACTTCTTCACGCTCAAACGACTGGACCAATTTTGATAAAATTTTGTATGGATACCTCCATACAAAATTTTATCAAAATTGGTCCACCCTGGATAGACATATAGGCTACTTTATATCCCGATATTCCCACGGGATCGACATTTACGCGGATGAAACCGCGGGGCGCACCTAGTAATTAATAAAATAGGAAAGGGGTTCCTGGAACGACTTGGGAGAGGCCTTTGACTAGCAGTGGGTCAGTAAAGACTAAAAAAACAAAAAAGATATAGGTAATTTCTCTAATGCTATTGGAATTTTTTTGAAGAACGCGAAGTTCTACAGACTTTTACAGAGTAAGGTAGAATAGAATACCTACTCTTTATTATGTACCTACACCATATAAATTACAGACATAAAAATAGAAACTGTACATAGGGTGACAAAATGGGCGGTCTTATCGCTTAGGTTTTTTTTTTTTTTTAAGTTCTTAATAATTAAAAAAAGAAAAGAACCTTGACTCATAATCACAGTTTCCTAAGATACACTTCTACAATAACCGTATTTTATAGGTGTCACTATGGCCAGACTCCTCGCATCACTTTTTAGGGTTCCGTACCAAAAGGATGTCGACGGGACACTATCACTAAGCCTCCGCTGTCGTACGTCCGTCCGTCTGTCTGTCAGCTCGCGGGCTGTATCTCATGAACCGTAATAGGTGGACAGTTGAAATTCACAGTAAGTTTTTCTATTGCCACTATAACAACAAATAATAAAGATAAAGTAAAGTTAAAAAAAATATGGGAAGCGTGTTTTTTCCGGCGTTCGATCTTGCCTTATGGTAGGTACGGAACCTTTCGTGTGCGAACTAGTACGACTCGCACTTGGTTGGTTATTTTAACATTAATTCTAAACCTACCGTCTTTCAAGCAACAGCTTCTTATACACGTCAATAGCCTCCTGGTAATGCGCCCTCAGGTAATGCACTGAAGCGAGACACAGTTGGTCTTCGGGCACGTCGCGCAGAGTTGCGTGTGCGCGCATTAAAGACTCCTCGTCACTTAGCTTGTGGGCCAGGTGGAACTGTAGACGTGTCTGGAGAGGAATTTCATTTGAAGTCAACTAGTCAAATTACAAATTACCTACATCGAGTAGGATTTCTTTTTTGAACGTCAAATCATCTGCCTAGCCTTTTCCCAACTATGTTGGGGTTGACTTCCAGTCTAACTGGATGCAGTTGAATACCAGTATTTTACATGGAGCGACTGCCTATCTCACCTCCACAACCCAGTTACTGGGTAGTACGATACCCCTTGGTAAGACTGGTTGTCGGACTATCGGGCCTCTGACTACGTGACTACCCGTAACGACTGTCAGATCCACGAATGACAGCCGGTACCAACGGCTTAACGTTAGTGGCATGGATGGTTCTCGGTATGTAGAGATGGTCACCCATCCACAGACCAACCGCGGCAAGCGTAGATTTACAAGAAAAGAGAAATGATTCTAGCAGCTCCTAGAAGAGGGCTTTGTCAGCTATCCTTTTTATATAGTTAACAGTAAGTAGTAGTATTGTACAGAGAGAATATTCGAAATGACAAACCGCTAGACGTAATGCGGGCCGGGTACCGGGGCTATGGATATGCATGATAAGTGGCCATACACCGTCAAGTTTACTGGACGCGGCTTCAAGTCCGCTGCAAACTTGACGGTGAACTTGATCGTGAGTGGCCCGCATAAGCGCGCAATACTGAGGAGTCTTCGATGGCGAGACCGTTTTAACAGCGCGGGGGTCGGGAGGGGCCACTCGTGTCTGAAGTTTACTCTTGCGGATTGTCTATACCTTCAAAGAACATTTCGGTGCTTCTTCAGCTGCTTCCTGTGACTCCTGGTACATACCTGGACAGAATTTGAGATGAACTTAGGAACATGGAACACTCTTGAATGTTGAACTTTACCTAATACTGTCTCTCATTTAATAACCCCAATGGTGATTAAAAAATGTAACTCTCGGTTTATGAAAGACTTTTCAGTTTAAATCTGTTGTTGAAGGATCATATCGATTCGATGTTTATCATTTTGCTTATAATCAGCCAATAATGTCCCACTGCTGGGACACAGTCTCTGTTAGAGGGAGTGGGCCGTAATCCAACATGCACGTGGGCCCAGTCCGGGTTGGTAGATGTCACATGTCTTCGAATTTTAGGTGTTAGGACATGCCAGTTTCCTCACGCTGTTTTCCTTTACCGTTTTGAGAGCAGTGGTCATTAGATAATTTATACAAAGTAAAGCGCCTGTCTGGGTTCGAACCTACGACCTACAACCAGTAAGTCGCGGCCGTGGGCAACCACTACCCATTTTGCTTTTACCAATAACAAAAGATGCATGAGATTCAGAAACCTAAGCCTACCTCTATAAGGTACACAACTGCAAAAACCGTGTTTCTGACAAATAAATTACTTTAACTTTGAAAAGTTTATTTGGGGTCACCGCAACATGTCTTTTCCTTCCATACTTCTCTATGAGTTGTCATCTCGGTAGTAACCCCCTTTCTACCATATCATCATTCACACAGCGCATCTATCGTTTCTTTGGTCTTCCCCTACTCATAGCCATCAACATTCATTCTCGAAACTTTCCTCTCGACGTTTTTCCGATTCTCACACAACTTTTCAGTTACCTACCGGTGCCATTTTCAGACTTCCTCCTAAGTACTCATTTTTTAACATTGAATCTAGCAGTTGCTTGGCAAGTAGTCTTTAGTCTTAAAGTTAAATCCTCAAAGACCCTACAAACCTAAATAAAAGTAGCACACAGCGATGTCCATGGCGATGTAGTCAGATACGCGCGCGTCGAGTTTGTCCCGTGTGCGTACGCGCAAGTATACGTCCAGTGCGCGCCGGTACTCGCCCAGGTGGAACCAGCACCACGCGCTCCACACGTCAGGCCACACATCTACGTTACCCTCGTGTTTGAGGAACTAGGAGAGAGATAATTATGAACTATTACAAAAACTGCCTTGTTGGTCAAGTGCTCAAGTATTGAGTCCTGGGCTTGATTCCAAGGTCGGCCAGTGTTAATTGGATTTACTATTAAGCCGGAATTTTTCAGTACATAGCAGCCCGCAGACTGTATGTATGCCTGTTGGTGGCATTATAGGCTTGGCCTCTGGTTATATATGAGTGGCATTATGTAGTTAATGTATATAGGTAAGTTGGTAGACTTTGCCTTTGCTTGCTCCTTCGAGGAAAACAATTAAACGGGTTGGACGGATACCATTTATATTTTTGGATACATTTTTTGGAGGAGACTGTCGATGATGATGATGGATGGACAAGGTTCACTTTATCAACGCATACAGCACTGTTCTTTGGCCTTATAATGACGTTCAAATAAACCACGTCACGGACTTACCTCAAGCATAGTGAGAGCGCCAACATAGTCCCTCTTCAGCAGAAAATCTTCTAATTCTGGGAAGCTTTTCTTGCCGGAACTACTGCTTGTATTGACCCTGCTCTCAGTCGCTGGTTTTGATCGAGATAGAATCTAAAACGAAACCAAAGTACCTATAGCTAAATTTTTTGCAACACTTCAGTATGATACCTACCTATATCTTATAATGTTGTTGTTTATTTTAATGTTTCATGCTGGATTATGTTCGAACGCAATGTGAATTGTTACTGAATAAAAATTGAATTGAATTGAATTGAATTGATAAATAGAATTGCCAAATAATTCATAAAGAATCTATTTTTTGTGATTTCAAGAAGTAACAGCTTTGTTAGTTTTTTTTTATCAACAAAAGAATGATACAGCTTACCATAATTATTTATTTTTAATATCACGAAATCACAAATTATTTGTTTACTGCGCATCCATGCAACTATCCCGCGCTTTTGTTGACACAACGTTGCTATGGCAACGCTTCACGCCAAGGAGGTTCGATAGTCAAACATGCTGTCCTATGAAGCCATAAAATCATTAAAAACAGCTGTTGCCTGGCAATAAACAAAACTGTTAATTGACAAACAGCATCATATTGTAGTCTTTGATTGACAATTTTTATGTATAATCATTTTCATTTTCAATCGGCTCCTTGAAATATACATTGGTTTTTTATAGTTTAGTGCGAAAAAAACCGAAAACTGACAGGAAATGTCGGAGACTGCAAAGTCAGGGGCTTCGATGCCCTGCGTTTGTACTGAGGAAAGTACAACTGAAGAGTCCCTTGTCAGTGGGAGCTGCATGTGCCCCCGGGATGACATCGGCATCGTCATCCATGAGCCAACATGCCTCCTGTTCAGGCATGAAACGATTGTGTATGATGTGAGTTATTCATCATTAGCACTTTTTTTTCGTCTGCCTAAACTTCGAAGCCTGATTTAGGTTTCCTGTAGGTACATGAAACCGGAACCGCATCGGTGCCGTGCCGGAACTGCTTGTACCGCATTGATGCTAAGTTTTAAATAGTAAAGCAACGATCGCAGTTCTGTAAAGCATTGCCCATGCAACTGTGAAGGCTTTACACAAGTTTTTACACTCATTCTGACTTACCAGTAAGTACTAAAAATTTTGCTTCATAATTTCTTCAAGCGGTGCACACGCGGTGCGGGCGCGTGGCGCCCGATGCGGCGCATGCACGATATTCTGCATTCGTACACAAACATGCGGTTCGGGGCCGGTGCGGCTCCGGCTTCGTGTACAGACGCCAGCACATTAAGCTACTACAATCTGTCAAATTTCTTTAATAGAATTTGAACTTTATCGCTATAATCATAAAGTTCAAAGTCGATTGGGAAAATTTTACAATTTCGGGCAGTGATTATGTTTAAAGGAAAGATACGCTACGTTCATACTGAGCGACGTTCTGTATTGTTGCGTTGTTATTACAAAGACTTACAACTCCAACTGCGATAGATATATACGGAACGTGTGACACAGAAAGACATAGCAACAATAAAATTACAACAATTGTCTGAATTTGTCTGCAATAATTTGCGCGCGCTAGTGCCATATCTACCTCCTTAATATAACTAATATCATTGGTTTCGGGTAACTTGATGTGCTGGCGTCTGTACAGGAAGTTTGCACATGAAGATTGCGATTTAATTGCTTGTGGCACAGCATTAATAACAATTAATGATGTGCCACAAGCAATGCTTGAAGGAACAATAAAAATTGCACCGTCTAACAGGATTTGAACGATGCAAGTCATTTGTTACTTCAATTTGATTGTATGCTACAGACAAGAAACTCGCATCGTGTTTAAGTTTCCTACACTCTAGCAGATCAAGATGGCTGGCTTGCTTAGCGCCTACTAGAGTCTAGCGAGACGACCATGAAAATAAACAATCGTCGAAAAAAAAAAATCTTATCATTCACACTAATGATCTGCATTATTTTAGGCATCTATCTGCTCATGCGATCACCCGCCATTTGATGAAGATGTATGTCCCTGCGTGTGCGCTTGCCCTGTCGACAAGTGCCGCTGCAATAAGTCTGGCAGGGAAGCTTTCGACAAGTTAGTATCTTGGATATACTCTCTTGGATATACTCCGTTAGAGGCCCTTGGGTTTGAAGGAAAAGTAGCGTTTAACTTTTGACGGGGAAAATATTTCTATGAAGGATGTTTAGTTTCTCAAAAGAGCGGTTCATACGTATAGCGCGTCATTTCCATGGTGGTCATCATTTTACGTTATCTGACGCTACCCTGACGCTTTGAGGACACCCATGCTATTCAACCGTTTACGGCCATAATGATAGCCGATTTAGAAAATCTGTTTTTCTGTGTTTCATCGGTATTCGATATCGATAACCATCACGTCTAGGTATGAAATTAACACAAAAAAGCGGATTTTTTAAACTGTTATTTTAAATTACTACACTACATAAAGTCGCTGTTGTTTTACCATTTTTTGGACCGAAACGTCCACGGAGTATCGCTAGCTAATTTTATCTGACCTTGTAGTTACATCCAGCAGTGCTATGAATAGGCCAATGATAAAATTGATGATGAAGTTATTATTCAGTACCAAAGTTCATTCTTTTTTGTTCATTCAGATGGCGCTCCCAGCGTGACATGGGGGCGATGCCAGCAGTGCTGGAGGCCACGCACCCGCTCATGCAGAAGTTCCAGGAGACGCTCAAACAGTTCTTGATCAAGGAGAACGCTATTGCCGAGGACGAGATAGTTAATCTGGTAAGACGTTAATAATAAGGGCTGATTTTTCCAACGGCAGATAATTTTATGCGAGCAATAATTTTGAATTTTTGACAGTTCTTCCATACAAAAATGGTTGCCTGTAAAGTCGGTTTTACGGGCGAAGATTTTACGTGACAACGACCGATCATCCGATCATAGTTGAGTGGGAGAGAGACGCAAGGCATTCGGCGGGCCTCTCTCTCGTTCGGTGACTCATCGTAACGTTACCGAGCGTTACACTTTTTCATAAGTGACTCCCAGTCGCAACCTAATTTAAGACGTTGTCACGTCAAAACTCTCAGACGTCAATTTTATTCCACGAATAAAAAATAATATATGTCGATTGAAAAATCAGCCCTAAAACAAATAAAGTTATGGTTAGTATCTACAGAATAACATGATCTGATTGTCGATAGTTTTAGGATAATTTCATGTTGAAGATACCTCACCGCGATACCTCGCGGTCGCGGTTTAGCTCGCTAGGTATGTATCTCTATGTCACATCCAAAGCATGCTAATAACATGCACGTGCACATGCCGAAAGATACATACTGCGATACATCGCGTCTGGTAGACGACGTTTCGTAGCTTAGCTTCATCGTAATAGTAGCCTGATTCAGACTCCACCAATCAATATGCCTAGCCTTTTCTTAACCAGCATCCTTTTTCGGGGCCACCTACGGTGGGACAATGTAGGCTAACTTAAAAAAAAAAGCCTGATGTATCTCACCGATAACGCTATATAGTTGGCTGGCCTGTTGGTCTAGTGGTCAGTGACTATGACTGCTATGCCGGAGGTCGTGGGTTCGATTCCCACCCAGGACAAATGTTTGTGTGATGAGCATGATCATTTGTTCTGTGTCTGGGTGTAATTTATCTATATATGTATGTATTTAGAAATATATAAGTATGTTTATCAGTTGTCTAGTACTCATAACACAAGCTCTGCTTAGCTTGAGACTAGACGGCGTTGTGTGATAGTTGTGGAATATTATTATTACTATATTATTATTATTATTATTATTATAGTTCAGTGACTATGTTGTATTGTATCCATCTTCATTTCCGTCATACAGCCATATTTTGCAACAATTACCAGCTACTGCTTCTGTTACAGCGTGAAGACCTAAAGCTGAGCAAGCAGCAATACGACAGGGACCTGGAGACCATCTACCGCAGCGACCATGACACCAATGCGCAAAGGGTATGTGCATTACCTCCAACTATATTAAATTAAATTTACATCTTAACTGCTTCTTTGCCCAATAACCTGTTATACATATTTATGGCTAGAGTGCCTGTTGAAGGAAACTGTAAAGGTTAGCGTTTGTAATATAGCAACAACTTGGTAAGATATAAATTTATCTAAATTGATTTAATTAAGTCGTCATTGAAGTCAACCATAGTTGGCTTAAAGATAAGTCTAAGTCATAGCACATGTATTAAATCGGAAAGGGATCGGCACCGTATCGCCTTTCGCCTCACCGTCAAACAGGCGTCAACCTAACGTAAGAACGTTACCAAAGCGGACCAGAAGCTCCGACGCGACGCCGCGCTTACGGCTCGCCGACCGCTGGTTGATGGTGCAGCAGGCAGGCCGGAGGGGTGAGAGGGGCAAGGGTGGACGAAGAGATGTAAGCTCGGGTACGGAGAGACGTAAGCGCGGGGACGACGAGCCGTAAGCGCGGGGACGTCGAGCCGTAAGCGCGGGGATGACAAGCCGTAAGCGCGGGGATGACGAGCCGTAAGCGCGGGGACTACGAGCCGTAAGCGCGGGGACGACGAGCCGTAAGCGCGGGGCACCGCGGTTCGTGAGCTTGTCCCGAGGCGAGGGGATTGCGTCACGATTCCGATTAGTGTGCGTTGCGATTAGTGTGTGAATACTGTATTCTTTGTATGAAACTCGACCCTACCGCAACGCGAACTCGAGCCGTTCAGTATTCTGAATACTGAACGGCTCGAGTTAATACGGTGCCGATCCCTTTCCAGTTTGATACGTGTGCTGTGACCTTTCAGTTTTCTGTAGCTTACAGGTAACTGCAGTACAACCTACGACTCAAACCATGAAACCACTGACCACGGGATTAATGCCGATATTCTTGGTGTTTCGGTCTGGCTTTTCAGATTCAGCGGTTGTCCCCAGTGGCTCCAGTTTGTTTCCATTCCAACCTCTGGAATTCAATATTTACCCTACGAAATCTGCGGAGTAAGCATAGCAGTAGCAATGGCTGTCATTTTGACAGTTCAACAAAATTCATTGCGTTATTTACATTGTTGAGCAGACAAATTTTTCGAACATATGAAGTAAGGGATTAGCAATATCCTTCTAAGTTATTCAGACTGTGATTGACAGTGTGTTACACAATTAGGGTGCTGGACAAATAATATAAAGTAGTAATAGTTATCTACAATAATAAGCAGAATCATTGTTGTCGTAGGTCCTGATAGAGGAATATGAAGCAACTTTAGCGCAACGCACATTGGAGCGTGAAGCAGCTGACAAACGTGCCAGAGAGTCCAACGAGAAGCATAAGAAAGCCAAAGCTAAACTAGACGAGGATATAGTTAGAGGTACTTAACTATAATACCTATGGTCAGTCAGAGAAGTAAATTGTCAAGCAAATTGCCTGTTGAAATTGCCAACTGTCAAGGAATTAGTTTTATTTGAAATTAAGGACTATTTAAGTTGGTACTAAATTGGCTTAACAATATATTTCCCTAACTTTACTTATATCGACATGTTTTATTAGCGTATTGCCTTGGGCCACCGTGGGCTTACTGGCGGTTTCTAGTAAAGGTTTTTTCAAGATTGCAAAATAACATTTATCCTCGTTTTAAAAACATTTTACTTTATCTGCGGCGTATCTTCTGCAATTAAAATGTGTTAACATGTTGTTGTCCGGCTAACATTCTTACCACTACGGCGAGAGTTATCCTTTGACAAGAAGAACTACGAAACATGTTACCATACGTTGTTTACTCACATCCATTCCATTTATCAATAAATAAGTATGTACAGAATAGCAGGGACACCGACGTGTAACCTGTGCTGGATTCAGTACCTACATGATTCTGAAACCTCAAGCGTTGAGAATTTTGGTCGGTGTTTTAAAAAAAATGCTTTTCCATACAATTTAACCGCGTAGGTATTGATAACCGACAAAAAAATTCTACTTTAGGAGATCTAGAATCATGTGCTGAATGCATGGAAACAGGTTGCGCGTCCATGTCCCTGCCACCCTGTATTTTATGAAGATACGATATATTTTCCTTATTCAGAACGTGAGGCCATAGAGGAGATGGAAGCTCTCGCTGCTCTCTGCAGGCAGCTGGAATCGTGGCGCGACGAGACCGAAACGGACCTGACCGTCAGCCAGCGCGTGTCTGACAAGATGAGGGCAGAAAAGAAATCCCTCGCAGATGAGAAGAGGCAGCTGGTAGGACGCTGACAAGTTATTTAGTTGTAGTGCTTTTTTCTTATTACGAGAGATGGAAGGAGGCTATTAGTCCAGGAGTAAGGTGAGGCGTGGCGAGACTAGACCGACTCGGACCTGACCGTCAGCCAACGCGTGTCTGACAAGATGAGGGCAGAAAAGAAATCCCTCGCCGGTGAGTAGAGGCAGTTAGTAAGAACTTCAAATTTTATGTAGAGTGCTCCTTCCTTGCTAAAACTATTGAGGGCAGAGAGTGCAATTTGTTAAAATGCTCGTGCGGAGGAGTGATCAGTACTACTATCTATTACCTACCCTACCACCAACATTCCAAACTACCATTTTCTGTCAAAAAGCGTCAATGCGTTCGCATATGGGAATAGAACTCCATGATATAATCATCAACAAGCTAGTTAGGTAAAAATTTTATTTGGTACTTCCTGTCATAAAGGTTTTAATAGCCCTGCGGGCCCTGCCCCATGAGCATTTAGATTCTCCTGTACAAGTAAAATATATTTGATTCCTTACAGGACATGTTCCTGTTTGGTCTGAGCAATGAAGTGTGGAAGCTTGAATCCAAATTGGAGATGTTCAAGAAACAGCTGGAAATCAAGAATGTCGAGATGGAGAAAGTAAACGATAAGGTATGTTTTTTGGTAACCTATCATTTCAGAAGCAAACAGGATAAAGGTCCTAGCACACGTATCAAACCGGAAAGGGATCGGCACCGTATCACCTCGAGCCGTTCAGTATTCTTTGTATGAAGCTCCCTACCGCAACGCACACTAATCGGAATCGTAACTTAATCGCCTCGCCTCGGGACAAGCTCACAAACCGCGTTGCGATGCGTTACGGCTCGTCCTCCCCGCGCTTACGGCTCGTCGTCCCCGCGCTTACGGCTCGTCGTCCCCGCGCTTACGGCTCGTCGTCCACGCGCTTACGTCTCTCCGCACCCGAGCTTACGTCTCTTCGTCCACCCTTGCCCCTCTCACCCCTCCGGCCTGCCTGCTGCACCATCAACGTTAGGTTGACGCCTGTTTGACGGTGAGGCGAGAGGCGATACGGTGCCGATCCCTTTCCGATTTGATAAGTGTGCTATGACCTTCAGTCCACATCATTAGGACCGGATTCGTCTGGTGTGCACCAGTGTCGGCACACACAGGAAACCAGTATTTCCATATCTATAAAGCAGAGGAGAGAAGATAGCTCTAGCCTAGTCTTCATCGAAATCTATATAAATAAACCAAGTCGGGTTAGTTACACCATTTATAACTCAAAAACGGCTGAACGGATTTTACGATCTTTGATTTGTTGGATTTGTCTCCGCCCCGAACAGCAAAACTATTGAAACAAGGGAAACATCCACCAAAAAAAAAAAATGAAAATAATTCATTTTCTCATTTATAAATTCATTCTTATTGATTCTGATGCGGTACGTAGTTCGCCGGGGTCAGCTAGTTTTAAATACAGATTCAAAATGAAACTGATGATCCCTTAGGTGGCAGTATACGCAGCTGAGCTGGAAGACCTGGAACTTGACAAGCGGCGTCTGGTCAGTCTGTGGAACACTGTCATCGTGAACATCATGCAGCGGGACAAGGTGTACGACTCCGTCAGGGATGATTATAGGTAAGTACCGAAATAGAGGTAGGTGTTCAGTAGAAAACGTAGATCCTTCCACTTTTTCGTTACCGGTTTGCCAGGTGTTCACATGCTTACTGGTGATACCTGGTGGTCTCTTGGTCGCAAAGGCGACTGCTGAGCGTGGGGTCCTGGGTTCGACTCCCGGGCCAGGCGAAGTATTATTGGATTTTTCCATTGGGAATTTCATAGTTACAGCCCGGAGTTTGAAAGTTGGCGGTGTGATACCCCCGCGTGCCTCTGCAAGCAAGTTAAGAAGTTGGTCCTGCGCCTGACCTCTCTCCGGTCGTGTCGGATTGCCGTCCCATCGGACAATGAGAGTGAGGGAAGAGAAAGTGCACCTGTGTTTGCGCACACACTTCTTCACTACAATATATCCCACGCCGAAGGCTGGTCTCCGCCGAGATTGATCGCCATGACCGAAATGCGGTCTAGAGGACTACATACTTACTACCTACAAGGGTCGTATCAAAGTCATCATTGTTCCAGAAGTGCGATTGAGTTTTTCACTAAGAATTACAGTAGTAGATAACTATCATAAAAAATCCAGCCTCCGGGGATTTGTGCCCATCAGAGTTAAGCATTAGACTCACTCCCTTTATCCAGTCACGTGACAATCTCCGAGATTATGCATTGTGTGCAATTCATCAATCGGACTCGTGTTCTTAACCTAACCTCACAGTTTTGGCGCCCAGCGTGGGGCATCAAAACTAGAGTACGAAAATGTTTGTTTTTATTTAAATTAATGTAATTTGTTATCATTTATTGTGATTTTGTGTGTTGTGGCGACGTACGTCTTTTGTGCGCTGCATAAATGTTTTATCTATCTATCTATTTACAGAACTTTACAAGATAGCTACCGCACACTGATTCACTCCCTCGAAATCACCAAGAAGATGGTGATGGAGGAGATGAACAAGGGCAAAGAGATCACCATGAACAAGGATAAACTCATCTACGATATCGACCATGCTAATAAGTTGCGTGAGTACCTATATAACTACTGAATCAACTTGCATGATCAAAATGCATTTGAATCGCTACTTTTGAATCTCTTACTTTTTACAAACAGTGGAGTGTTGACAGAAAAAAGTGGGACTATACCTACCTATTTGTACCAGACTACCTACCATTAACAAAAAGTCCACCCTAAGTTGATACGCGGAAACGCATGTTTGAAAATCCACCCTAGGGCTAGTTGAATAAACTAACTAAGGCTTAGGGTGTATTATTATTAAATTGTTTATTATTCACAGATGAGGCCGAGGAAACAAAGCGCCAGAATTTAGAAACTCAGATCAATCAGCTGGCGGAGTCCATCGAAATGACCGAAAGAGACCAGGAGATGATAAAATCAGTACGTATGATAAATAGGACTTAATTCAAAATTAGGGTCTTTCCTTAAAAAAAAAACAAGTACCAAATAGGAACTCAAAAAGATAAAAATCAGCGAGTAGATCTTTCATGTTCAGTGTCTACGAGGATGAGGTCCTCCTCATCATCGCTTTTTACCAGCCGAGATCGTGGCTATGAGAAAGCCCATTACGTAATTAAACCAAAACTAGATACTGAGATCATTTTTAATAGATTTCTACTTAATTTTACTTGCCGCACTTTCAGGAAAACCAAACGATGAACAACATACTGAAGAGCACTTGCAAGGATTTGGATAGGAAGGTGGAATACAAGATGAAGCTAGAGAACGAGATACTGTTGAACCTGCAGGAGTGTCTGCTGAACGACAAGGCTGTGCAGTCCATGGCCGGCGGCATCCGGAAGATGAGGGAGATGTCCCGGAAACAGGTGACTATGAAGAAATCAAATATAATGTATGAAATAAGAAGGTATAAAGGTAGGCAGTGAAATGAAGACCAACTTCAACGACTTATTTATTTCTATTGTAGCGATAAAAGTAACGTCAAGGTTAGTGATGCCGATGTCTGTCCCGGCTGGCATTTGTAGATCTTTGACAGTTGTTACGTGTAGGTAATCCGAAAAGTCTTACCAAGGGGTATCATATACGTTACCCAGTAACTGGGTTGTGCGGGTTAAATAATCATGAAAATAGACTAGAAGTCGACCCAATATAGTAAAAGCACAGATTACTGAATAGTTACTACGTAACAGATACTTCACTCAGTAGAAAATTTCCAATACCTATTACGATAATTGCCTACTCCCTCGCGTCAACAACCACTTTATGCTAAAATGCGCCTAAATGCTCAAGCGTACAGCAGTGATTGCTTCGCACCGCGCGATTCCACAGTAATCGCAGGGCTGCCTCTTCGATAAAATTAAATTAACATAACTTTTTATCTATGTTATTGAGAACTGTGAATATGTTCTGACTTTTATGTGGCAGTTAAATTTTTTATCATTTATTATAAAATATTTAACCAACTTAAAAAAAAGGAGGTGATCAGACATACAGGCCAAACTGAGATGTTTGACTTGTATGGTTTGTAGGTATGTATGTTTGTGCGCGATAATCTCGCGTTTGGCTAAACCGATATCGATCCGGTTTTCAGAAAAGAATTTGTTACATTTAGGAGAACGTTTTAAAATAAGTATAATACTTCTTAGTTTGATGATGATCTTCGGAGATGTTCACTAGAAATGAAAAAAAAAAAGCCTTAAAAAAAGAGAACCGACTTCAAATAAAGCACTAAGCCGTAAGAAATAATTTGTTTTTTTTTTATGTTAGTGCTAACAGCTGGTAATTACGAATCGAAAAAGCACCGACATCAAAGAAGAAATTATTTCTTACGGTTTAGTGTTTTGAAGTCGGTTCTCTTTTTTAAAGTTTGTTTTATTATATTTGTAAGTTTGTTTTGTTTTATATATTGGTGCTGACTGTGGAAGAAACCTAGATAAAACATAATTATAGACATCAGTGTGTAGGTAAAATAAAAAAATCTTTAAAGTTACGCGCTTCGCTTGCGAAAACCGCACTGAATTTGATCCGCCGGCGGACCGAGACCGCTCGGCTGGGCGGTAGGCACTTATAGCGCGCAAGTACATGGAGTGACGGAGGCCTGGTAAAAGGCAGATGTCTTTTGTTGATCGGTTTGTGTGAGACGTCTGCCTTCTTTGGAATGTCTAAGTATATTCTAATTCTCATCGATTTATTTACGTGCTTTGCGTTCTCACTTACAGGAAATATCTCTAATGACAATGGAAAATCAACACGCGAACATGATGCTCGAGATAGAGGTGATGCGGAACCGTCAAGCGAGGAACAATATAGTGTTAGAAGAGAGCCAGAACATAATGCTGGCGAAAGAGAAAGAGATAGAGAATATGGAGGCCGAGTACGACCAGAAGACGTCCCTCATGATGAGGAAGCAGAGGGAGCTGGATATTACACAGAAGAAGTATTTTGCGCTAAAGGAATTGTTTGATGTGAGTTCTGGGACACAATTTATTTTGTTTTTCATTTATTTTTAGGTTCTAAGCCACAGAACAGAAAAACTTTCTGTGGTCTAAGCTATAAACCTGTGGCCAATTAGGTACACGATATAACAAGTAGGTATATCAATTGTTTGAAATATTACTTCTCCATGAAGCTTTGTAGATCAGATGCTGAGATGAAATCCGCATTACAAACGACTTTTAAGATATAAAGAATGATATAATCGAAAAAAAACTGTAAAATCTATGTAAATATGGAGAAGCTTAATGCTATAAGGCTCAACTCACACCAATAAGAGCGTCGAAGCGGAGCGCATTTTCAGTGTCATATGAATTTTAACTTTATTTTCATTAAT
Organism: Oligia fasciuncula; assembly: GCA_963082905.1. NCBI lineage: Eukaryota > Metazoa > Arthropoda > Insecta > Lepidoptera > Noctuidae > Oligia > Oligia fasciuncula. Next base: position 17,678,397 of record OY720390.1, read on the forward strand.
AAAATACTTATTATCGCAACCGCTCGGTAGAGAAGGCAATTCGCCGGAATTCCAGCGGCGCCGCTGGCATCCGCGCGACTCGTTCGAGTTTCTCATGCAATAATAATAAAATAAAAAATAAATAAATAAAATGTGTTTATTGCATCATCTTAAATAACTTATTCTAGTTACAATGGGGAGAATCCATTTAAGAAATCAGTTTGCTTGTGTTAGGATGCTCCGCCCTTGCTCAGGTTATAATTTGTTATAGAGCTATTTCCAGATAATGTAAACTTTTACAAATAAAAATAAAAACAAGAATAAAAACAAAATAATGAAATGAAAACACTGTTTTTATGAAAGGCAAAAAACGCGCTAGTGTTGTGTGTGTTATGTGAGTAGGAGATTTGTGGAGGTGAATGTGTAAGTGAGTAGTGGGTGAGTAAGTGTGAGTGAGGGAGTGGAAGTGGATGGTTGAACCACACAGTTTAAGATTGTGGAGTTATGTTCATTATTTAATGTTTTTTTTTTTTTTGCCAACTAGATAACCCTACGACTAGTCTTGGGATAGGAAAATACTGTAGGACATTAACTTCCATTGGCGGCAAAATATCGAAGCGTAATATACATATATATTATATTAAATACTGTATAATATTATAGTTTCATTGATTGCACCATATTTTCCACTTCGTCGTAGGTCTCTGACTTAAGCCATTTAGACAAAGCGTTTTTGCATTCGCGGTAGGTTAGTGGGTATATGTCAAGTTCTTTATTTAGAAGATTGTATAAATGGGATGATTGGCTAGTAGTAGAACCTTATGCAATAATAATAAGTATTATAGTAATGAAAATAAAGTTAAAATTCATATGACACTGAAACTGCGTTCCGCTTCGCCGCGCTTCGACGCTCTTTTGGTGTGAGTTGAGCCTTAGGTAGGACATAAGGGATCTAAGTATTATAGTAATGAAAATAAAGTTAAAATTCATATGACACTGAAACTGCGTTCCGCTTCGCCGCGCTTCGACGCTCTTTTGGTGTGAGTTGAGCCTTAGGTAGGACATAAGGGATTAAACCCGTTCTTGTCGCGCAGAAGGTACGGACAATATATATATATATTACATAGTCGTGACGTCACTTCTATGATATATTCACAGTTCAGTGCCATTTCCGTCTAGCAGTTATTTTAAAACATTTATAACTTGGCAATTTTTTAAGCTTTCACACGTTGTTTTCACTATTTGCAAACAAATAATAATCTTTTGAGTAAAAAAGAAATTGTCATTATCCCTATTTGAATAGTCTACATCTTCGATCAATAATAGTACGTCTACATACCTTTTAATGTTTACATTGCTGCATTGTAACTGTCATGATCTATATCCCCAGTCGAAGTCGCCCCAAGAGCGTCGTATCGAGGAGTTGGAGAAGCAGGTGAAGTGCCTCCGCGAGCGCACGGAGACGATGCAGCATGAGTGGCTGCGGCAGCAGGGCCACGTGGTCAAGCTTGCCGACCAGCACCACGTCATGGTTACCGACATCAACCTTATCTGCAAACGTTAGCACCTACAAATATCTTCCATTTAATAAAAATCTTAGATTCACTGACAGACAACGCACAGCCTAAATCGCTGGGTAAAATATAAAAATAAATAAAAACGCTGGTACGAGGATGTTTCAAAACTCATCCTCTAAACTGAAGGGTTGAAAGTTTGTATAGAAGTTTGTCATTTTTTCCATCGGGCACGACTTGTAGTACAAACGTAAACGCCAGCACATCAAACTACCCGAAACTGTAAAATTTTCCAAATCAAATTAGAACCTTATGTTTTAGCGATAAAGTTGAAAAGTTATTAAAGAAATTTGACAGATTGTAGCAACTTGATGTGCTGGCGTCTGTACATTTATATTTTAGAATTGGTTGAACACATCAGAACACGTTTTGTACCTAGTTCGTCAGTAGGCGGCCCTTACGAAAGCAGCAGAAGTTTTAGCAGAAGCAAAAAGTATCATACTTGAAACTGGCACAGTAGCAAAGGCCACAAACGAAGGACGCTAAAATCTACCAATGAAAATATGTAAGTTTAACAAAGTCATGAATTTTATTAGGTACCTACTCTTCACTTTTTCAGAGATACAAATCTGTGAACAGAAAATAATGCGCTTGCAAGCGGAAGCCGACGCAGTGGAGTCGGACAAAACCCGAGTGGAGCGCTCGCTCCGGACGTTGAGTGGGAGACTTCAGGTGCTCGAGCGCACGCGCAAGGACGCTCTAGATCGGAACCAAGACTCGCAGAAAAGCAACATGGCGGTCACGCACGAGTATTCTGCTAATCTCAAGGTAAGGACAAAACTGCAAGTGTCTGAGTATGAAAAAATGCAAGTTTTCGATCTAACTAATGATCCAACTGCAGCGCTAAAGATTTAGGCCGCTTGTAGATGAACCTACCTTTCATTAGACAATGGACCATGTTTTTTACATTGGGTTGGATATTGGTTCGGCGTCCGGTGCATGTTATATAGGCAATTGTAAACTAAACACCGGTAAAAAATAAAATTGTCCATTATCCGGTGAAAACACGGACGTATACGAGCGGATTCCTTTTTCTTTACCCTATTCGTTCCTATAAACTAGCTGTTACTTTAATATTTTTATAAGCTTCAAAGTTATGGATGGCACATTTAAAACGATTAAAATATTTCTAGTTTGCATCATGTTTCAAAATTTCTTACAGGATGCGGAAGCCGAAATAATTCAATTAGAGGAAGATATAGAAGAATTGGATAAAGAGAAGATGAACCTAACACAACGTCTGGATCGCGTTCAGAGGGAAGCTCTCATTTGGCAGAGAAAGGTCAGTTGTACCCAATATCATCATGGCGCATGGCTTCCTAAGTCGATCCAAAAGCTGTGTTTCATGTATTCATACCATAATCAGCCTATAATGTTCCCACTGCTGGGACACAGGCCTCCTCTCGGTGAGAGGGAGTGGGCCGTAATCCACCACGCGGGCCCAGTGCGGGTTGGTAGACGTCACATGTCTTCGAATTTTTGGTTCTAGGACATGCCGGTTTCCTCACGATGTTTTCCTTCACCGTTTTGAGAGCAGTGGTGATGAAATAATTTACACAAAGTATTCATACACACACTAGTATGCATACACTCATTGACAATAAGCACACGTCCGCACGGGCGCTTATAACGCGACGTTTTTTTTTTATCATACTCTGGATTCTCAACTCTTGGGCGTCGAGTCGAGCGTTGAGAATCCAAAGGAGCACATACTAGCACGTTGTAAAAGCGCACAGTTGGAGTTTCAACTCTCGGTACTAAGCTGAGCGTTTGCGTTAGCGAGAATTCAGAGCACGGTACGGTAAAAAACCATCTCTATTAGACCACATTCACACGGACGTTAAAATATCGCGGCGGAATTTTATCGCGCAATGGATTTTCAACCCACAGCTTAATTAACACCGAGAGTCGAAAATCCTACAATGTGTTTTTTTGGCGCGCTGGGATGCGCTCTGTTGGATTCTCAACGCTCGGCTCAACACCGAGAGTTGAAAATCTAGTGCGCGATGAAATCCCGCCGCGATATTTTAACGTCCGTGCGAATGTGGACTAAGTAAAAAACTGATTTACTTCCAACATCTCACAACTTAAGGTCCAGTTGAAAACCAGCGTCAGGCACTAGTTGCCTGACAGTTGTTTTATTGCGACCTGTGGGGTAATTGCGAAACACACTATCAGTAGCAATGGGTTTCATTTTGACAGTTCAACAACATTTATTGCGTTATTTACGTTGTTGCACAGACACAATTTTCGAACATATGAAGCAAGGGATTAGCAATATCCTTCAAAATTATTCAGATTGTGATTATAGATACGTGTTACGCAATTAAGGTGCTATTTGGTGAAGCCGTGTGCCGTGAGTGAGTGACACACTGCTAAATTTTTACAACGCCATATTATACATTTATTTTGCAGAATATGTTGTATATCTTTTAGTCGGTGCTAAATAAATGTATTTTCTTTCTTTCTTCTGTTCTTTAGGGAATATTAGCAGTAGAGCTGAAGAAAAACATGAAGAGTGCCAAGTCAGCCGCTGGCGAAATTGGAGTAATGAGGAATGAAATACACAGAATGGAGGTAACATTGAATTAAATCTAAAGTGTCTGGGTAATGACAAAAATCCTTGGTCGATGGAAGGTTTTGTAGGTGTTAATGGACCCATATACATGTGAGAAGCTGGCTGATAATTATCTCAGATTTTAAATTCAAATACAGGTGCGTCGAGAAACCCTTCGTCGCACTAGCGAGAAGCTGGCTGATGACCTGGCGCTGTACGTGACGCGTCGAGACACGGTCATAGAGAAGACCAGGGCACAAGCCGCGGTGGTGAAGTCGCATCCTACGACCACCTCGCAGACAAGCTACCATCACAAACTGAGGCTCGCCAAGGCAGACGTTACTAGAGTTGCCAAGGTATACATGATGATATATCTAGTATAGCTTTTGCCCGCAGCTTCGCTCGCAAATGTACGACCGGGACTAGCACAATATCCTATGTCCTAAATTTGATTTGATTTGAGCTATGATTTCACCCACACATGTAAAATGTAAACTAATTAGTTGGTTCTACTGTACATACATATATACCTACATACTAGGTACACACACGTAACTTATGTAGGTAGAGGTATAATTATGTTACACCGAAGACCCAACGTTAGTTAGTTGGGTAATGTACCTAACTGATGAATGATGAAAGATAACTTGGTGATGCGTGGTGGTGAATGTTGATATCAAGCAATATGAAAAAGCTTCTATAGGTACGTATTGGCAATTAAAGTCACGCTTGAATGTGTTGCTTGCAGGAGATCATAGAAGCGAAGGCCAATATGGAGCAGCTGCAGAAAGAACAGGAGCGTTTGGACCGAGATTTGGCAGAGACCAACATCACTAACCAACAGCTGGAGGAGCGCGTGGCAGAGCTCATCCAGGAAACGCGCGTCACGGAGAGGACCAAGCACTGGGTCAGTATGGTGCAGTGTAGTTACAGGCACATGAGACCTGAAGGACCAGGAGCGCTTGGACCGAGAGCTGGCAGAGATCAACACCACCAACAAACAGCTGGAGGAGCGCGTGGCACTGCTCAAGAGGACTGAGCACTGGGTCAGTACGGTACGGTCATGCGGTGTAATTACAACGCTACAAGGTTCTTCTGGCGCGTGGCCGAAATCGGAACTAGCGCCGCCATCTTGTTTTGTCAATACAATTTCTGTGATAATTTTCAAACTGTATGTTTACCGCAGATGATTACCAATTTATTTTATTTCTTTAAGTAAAACGGCTTTAAATAAAACCAATTACATAAATTAAAGACAGCTTGTGCAGACGCCAGCACATCAAGCTACCCGAAACTGTCAAATCCCAATCAACCTTGAAACTAGGTAATTCTTTAACTTTAAAGTTGAAAATACACACATCAAAAGTGTCTAGGGATCAAGCATTTTTATGCGGATTTCTTGAGATTGAGATGTGGCTTTGTAATAAATTTATGATTTTATAAATTTATATGGATCCTTTTTGGTGCATTTCATAATTTGAATCAGGAACTGTGAATCAAATTCGAGTAAAAGATGAAAATCAGCTGTCAATATTTTCCCTATAAAAACATACAACGCATTGAAGACATTATTAGTGCTACTGTTTCCCTACTACTGATTAAAACCAACGTTATTATGGAGCGGCGACGTCATTTAAGCAGGGAAGAAATGCTCAGAGCCGTGGGAATGATAGAAGCTGGTTCCCGGCAACGTACTGTGGCTTTAGCTCTGAATACAAGTCAGAGTGTTATCAGTCGACTTTGGACACGTTACCGAAGCAGTGGTACCGTGGCTGAGCGCCATGGAGGACGGTATCGCTGCACCACACGGAGACAAGACCGATACATTCAAATCTTAACTCGAAGAGCTCCAACAATAACCGCCATGATGTTAGCCGTGAGGCTTCATCACTCTTCAGGGAACTTAATTAGCGACCAAACAGTCAGAAACCGCTTGCATGAAGTGAACCTTCATTCCCGAAGACCGCTACGGGTACCACCTATAGCAATGCACAATCGTAGGATTCGATATCAATGGGCTCTTGAACACAGAAATTGGGCAGAAGAACAATGGCGTTTCGTGTGCTTTTCTGATGAGTCTCGTTTTGGTATGAGACCGGATACAAGACGTATACGACACTGGAGAACCCCTGGACGCCAACAGCGATTAAAATCCTGCCAGGAAGTCCATCCTTATAGTGGTGGAACCATCATGGTATGGGCGGGTATTTGGATCGGCGGAAGAACTGAGTTGATTTGGATCAGAGACAACCTCAACGCTCAAATTTATGCTGAGACGATTGTATCAGACGTCATCGTTCCTCTACAAGTGCAAATCGGTCCCTTATTTCAGTTAATGCATGATAATGCACGACCGCACACCGCAAGAGTTGTAAGACAGACTCTCGCCGCAGCTAACATCAATGTCCTGCCCTGGCCTGCTCAGTCGCCAGACTTGAACCCGATTGAGCATGCATGGGATATGCTACAGAGAAGAGCTCTGCCGAATATGGAGGGTATCCAGTCGCAAGAAGACCTTTTTTTGTTGTTGCAACGAACATGGGCGGCCATTCCACAGCGTGATTTGGATGAACTCATTTTGAGTATGCCAAACCGATGTTCTTGTGTTGTTAGTGTTCGCGGTAGAAACACGGATTATTAATTGTTTAAGTTACCCAATAAAATTTTAGAGAAAACTGTTATTTCAGTCTTTTTTTCGAACTTTTGTGTTAGTGGTTCAAATGTCAAAAATCCCTTTATTAGGAAAATGGCAAATTTCTTTATTAATGCAAAGGTGACTTGGTTTATCGTTACTGTGACAAACGAAAACACTTTATTTGATGAATCCTTAAAGAAAATTTTAATTAATATCAATCAGGAGAAAAGTTATTGCAAAAATATATGTTGATCCCTAGACACTTTTGATGTGTGTATATATAGTTCAAGTAAAAAGTTAACTACACTTTCGTGAATCCCCCTCACACAATGATATTATAAAGGAAAGATACGCTACGTTCATACTGAGCGACGTTCTGTATTGTTGCGTTGTTATTACAAAGTACTTACTGCGATAGATAATACGGAACGTATGACACAGAAAGAGATAGCTATCTGTAGTGTGTTGCTCGCTGCTATTAGCGGACTAAATGAAATTACAACAATTGTCTGAATTTGCGCCCGCTAGTGCCATATCTACCTCTTTAATATAATATCATTGCCCTCACAGTACTTCTGACAACCAACAATGCCTGCCCTGTCAATTTTATTCAGGCACCAAAAGGTCCATAGACCACTCTACATACAGGCACATGACATACACCACTCTACATACAGGCACATGACATACACCAGTTTTGTCTCATGGATGGCCATGCACCTGCGATGCCTCTGGCTCACCTGTTAAGTGATCACCGCCATCTAGACTACTAGATGGTGGTGATCCGTCGTCCATTTAAACCGACTTCGGAGGAGGTTCCCAATTCTTCGAATATTTTAGGCCATCCAACACCAGTTTTTGTGACTCACAACAGATAAGTCAAATAAGAAAATTATTTCTACATTATTGGAGCCGATTCTGTTGTTCACAAACTAAACTAAATTTATGTTCAGTGCATCTTTTTCTTTCTATTTCATTAAGAAAAGGACAGAAGATAAATTTTAGTTTAGTCGTGTCAAATTAATCAGCGCCTGACGTAAATAGACGTAATTTTAGTAGGCAAGTTTTTAATCACGTCTAAACTTAAAAGGAGTAGTGTCATGACAGGACTAAACTAAAATTTATCTTCTGTCCTTTTCAAAGAAAAAGATGGACTGAACTTAAATTTAGTTCAGTTTGTGAACAAGGGGATCGGCATGCTGTCTAGGTTTTTAATAATAATAATAATAATAATAAATCTTTATTTTCAGACCATTGATCCATAATGTACACATAAAAACACGTTAAAATTAAAATAACAAGAAAAAATAACAAATAAAATCTAATCTAATTAAAACCTACAAAACAAAACCTAAAAAATAAAAACCTACCTCACATATCTGAATGACGGTCTGTGCGCCGCCATCCAGTGACCTATTATTTGGCCATCTACCCTGCCGGCTACAGTACCCACGAGGCTGTTGGGGCTGTCGCGCACCCGACGCATCAGTGATGCGATTCGCAGACGCAGCAGCGACCCGAAATCCGGAACGCGTGCGTCCGCGAACATCCCCGAAGCGCTACAGAAGCGCGGCAACCCCAGCATCACCCGGAACGCATTATTATATTGGACTCGTAAAGCGTTGTACGAGCCCTGTGCATAACTGACCCACAGGGCGCACGTATACAGCGACTGGCAGTAGGCTCTGAACAATGTTATTTTAACCTCTCGCGTACACCGTGCGAACCTGCGGGCCAGCATGTTACACCTGACAGCCAACGCTCTACGTTCCCTTTCCAAATCGTCGTCATCCGACAGCCTATCGGTGACCCAGTGCCCCAGGTATTTAAAACGAGTGACTCTTTTCAGCGGAACTCTGCCTAAAGTAACCGGTGGAACAACGTCATACATTTTATTTTGCGCCTTAAACACTAAGAGCTCGCTTTTAGTTGAGTTGTACCTGAGACCATGAGTCACCGCATAGTCTTCACAGATTCGGAGGAGCTTTCTTAATGCACTGATCGATGGGCTCAGCAACACCATATCATCCGCGTAACTTATATTATTGATGCATTGTCCGTCAATGGAGCAACCGACTTGGGTGTTGCTGAGCTCACATATCAGCCGATTGACATACAGGTTGAAGAGCCTGGGGGAGCTAAGCCCCCCCTGCCTCACGCCGCACTCCAACCTGTACGCACCCGATATGGCACCAGCCCATCTAACGTAGTTGGACTGGTTGCTATACCAGTACTTCAGTACAGCAATCAGTCCCTCTGGAAGGCTAGTGTCATGGGTGAGCTTCTCCCAGAGGCAGTCATAAGACACTAGGTCGAATGCCTTGGAGAGGTCCAAAAAACACGCATAAACAGGTGTTTTCCTTGCTGCATAGTATTGGACAGTATGCTTGAGACAAAGAATCGCTGTTTCAGTCGATAAATGTGGCCTAAACCCAAATTGGGCGTCATGTAGGGTGATATATTTATCCAACTGCCTGTCAATCAGACCGTCCAACACCTTTGCAGCAATGGTCGCCAAGGAGATAGGCCTGTAATTATTCTTGTCACTCGTATCTCCAGTCTTGTTTTTTATTATAGGAACGACAATCGTTTTCATAAGGTCCTCTGGAAGATAGGAGTGACTCATACATAAGTTAAACAAGAGAGCTAAGACACGGGGCAAGTGCTTACCTGCATATCGTACGTGTTCTACGCTTAAGCCGTCATGTCCAGGAGACTTACCCCGCTTCATCTCCTTCAAAACAGACCCAACCTCCCTAGCGGTGAACATGATAGGCGTGCCCTTGAACCCCTCCCTAACATCCGACCCGCCCGTCGATGGACCTAGTGGTGACTCTGTCCTGAACGAAGCCATAAATAAATTAGCAATAGCCTCTGGTTCGTTTACGCCACCGACGCACACTGGCAGGCCCGACTTAGGATTCAAGCTGTTGGTGGCTTTCCAGAAACTACTAAAATTTTTAGCTTCGTGATGACTCGCAATTTCATTCATCTTTAATTGATCCGCATTGTTTTGGCACCACTTTAGCTTACTTTTAAAATTTTTTCTACTTGCCACCATATTTTCATATAGCGACCCCGTTCTAGGCTTACCAGCTGCCGCCCAGCTCAAAAAATTAAGCCGAGCCTGCCCATGCGCATTTTTAACGTGTTTATTCCAACCCGGTTTATTATATTTTTTGCGCTGAACTTGGTAATTGTGACTAGTAGTTGCAGCTTCGCAAAGAATATCTACAATATTTTTATATAATTTGTCAACTATTCTATGATGTTCCAAGTTAGTACAAATATTTTCACTACGACTACAATTAATAAACTCTGCCGGAAAGTCAATTTCCCTTAGCTTTTCATTGCAAAGTTTGGTGTACATAACCGTTTGCGTAGGGTCCCTATATCCCCACTTTACTGTATTACACTGAGACTGAACAGAGGTACACTTAGATTTTAACATGTCCAGTTCACAGTTTATTTTTAAGGGAAAATGATCAGACCACGTCACATCATAAGCCACACTAATGTCCTTAATAGTGTCCCAAGCCGCTTTAGTTACTACACAGTGGTCTAACCAGCTAGTCGTACCATGAGCATCACTTACATACGTGTATGTGTCCGATCCACTGCCCAGTAGGTTAAAGTCAGCGCACTGCCACTGCACTTCAGAGGAAAAGTTGCTAAGTTCTCTACCGAACAGTCCACTTGGTTGCGCATTATAGTCCCCAAGCATAAACACTGCATCCACCCCACTACTTTCAATTATCGCATTTATTTCACTAAGGCAGTCTACGAATTCACTAAGATTGTCATTCGATTCAGTTGGCATATAAACCGAGAACACTATAAACGAACTTGCGCCTACACAGATTTTAATAGCAATAAGACGCTCACTCTCACAACTTAACACCGATACGGACTGATAAGCATTCTTACGCCACAGTATTGCAACTCCACCGTACGGACGCCCTCGCAGAATGCCTGCTGAGGCATCCACCGCTGATTTTCCAACGTAGTCGAAGTTGGGGTCAATGCCTCCCAACAAAGAAATGTCGTGTGGCATCAACCAGGTCTCCTGTAGCGCAATGATGTCCGATGTATTGCATAGCAGTCTCACGTAGTCTATTGACCTTTTTAAGGATCGACAATTAAATGTTACAAATGTATTTATCTTTAACTTCGATGTGTTACCCATGATTTAGTACTTTATTTGCCGATTGCCTCGGTTGTTCTGTAGGGTCTAAAGCACCGACACGTAACACCGTCCGGCCACACTTCATTGTTCAGAAATAGGTTTAACTTATCCCTGTTTATGACTATTTTATAAGCATTGTATGGTTTATCCGTTTTCATTTTAATTCTCTGTAATGAGACCTTTTCCTTTGTTTTCTTAAGTATGTGCTCAGCTATATCCTTCACTGATGTTTCTTTGTGGACATTAGAAAGAAACAAAGTAATTTTAGTGTTAGCTGACTTAAATTTATCATCTGGCAAACAATTTGCGTTGCCACGCACGCCCTCGTACCTATTTCTATGTTTACGCCTATATGCAACAACCCATTCCTCATTGGGACATTCGTGCTTCGATTCGCCCCCTTGGCTTAACGTATCCGCCACAATATTCGCATACGTTTTATCATTCTCTTCCGTACTACGTGACTGTGGCAGCGGCGCGGGCGGCGGCGGCGACAACGCGCTCGCCGACGGAACCGGTTTGTTATCGGGATGGTTGATGTTAGTGGTGGTTAATATATCATATAGCAAAATAAAGCACCTTGCTTAATACACACATCATAAAGCAAACGCTATCGTGGCTCTCACAAGTTGCTATTTGCTTATTGCTTTTTTACATCGCACTCTGTCTCTGTCATCGCGCGAAACGCATTAAGCAATGAATATATTATTAAATCGTTATAAGCAAGCACCGCGTGTGATTTGCGATCTCGGGCGGCTCACGTAAATACGTAATATAATTAATGATATGCTATTTGGTTCGTGTTTTTTACTTTTGTGATTATTTTGCTTCGTACTTTTTTAGTGTAAATAAATAATTATATATTAATAAATATCGTATGAGGTATATGAGGATATGTATAAGTATGAAGGAAAGTTGATGTTGTTGTTGTTGAGTTGTTGTTGTTGTTGATTTTGTTGTTGTTGATTTTGTTGTTGTTGAGTTGATGATGTTGTTGTTGAGTTGATGATGTTGTTGTTGAGTTGTTGTTGTTGTTGTTGATTTTGTTGTTGATGTTGTTGTTGAGTTGTTGTTGATGTTGTTGTTGATGTTGTTGTTGTTGATGTTGTTGTTGATGCTGTTGTTGTTGTTGAGTTGTTGTTTTTCATTTTGTTGTTGATGTTGTTGTTGTTGAGTTAATGTTGTTGTTGTTGAGTTGTTGTTGATGCTGTTGTTGTTGTTGTTGTTATTGATGTTGTTGTTGATGTTGTTTTTGATGTTGTTGTTGTTGATTTTGTTGTTGTTGATTTTGTTGTTGATGTTGTTGTTGAGTTGATGTTGTTGAGTTGTTGTTGATTTTGTTGTTGATGTTGTTGTTGAGTTGTTGTTGTTGAGTTGTTGTTGAGTTTGTTGTTGTTGATGTTGTTATTGTTGTTGTTGAGTTGTTGTTGAGTTTGTTGTTGTTGATGTTGATGTTGTTGTTGATGTTGTTGTTGTTGATGTTGTTGTTGATGCTGTTGTTGTTGTTGAGTTGTTGTTTTTCATTTTGTTGTTGATGTTGTTGTTGTTGAGTTAATGTTGTTGTTGTTGAGTTGTTGTTGATGCTGTTGTTGTTGTTATTGATGTTGCTGTTGATGTTGTTTTTGATGTTGTTGTTGTTGATTTTGTTGTTGATGTTGTTGTTGAGTTGATGTTGTTGAGTTGTTGTTGATTTCGTTGTTGATGTTGTTGTTGTGTTGTTGTTGTTGATTTTGTTGTTGAGTTGTTGTTGAGTTTGTTGTTGTTGATGTTGTTATTGTTGTTGTTGAGTTGTTGTTGAGTTTGTTGTTGTTGATGTTGTTGATGTTGTTGTTGAGTTGTTGTTGTTGATGTTGTTGTTGAGTTGTTGTTGTTGTTGGTTGAGTTGATTGTATCTGTTTTATCGTAATTCATAAACGCGATGTAATATTCTTTAGCATGCTGTCAGTCACCGCGCTTGCTTTATTCGCGCCCGCCCGTAACATAACAAGTCAAGTATCAGGTACCTACGCGTATAAAAAAAGCATGATTTAATAAAGCATATTAAAAATCATGATTAAAATATAAAGCATTAAGCATTAAGCAAGTGATTACCTTATAGCAACTTTGAACACCACTAGTTGATGTGTTCGCTGCGCACGGGCTTCACTAGAGCACGATCGCCGCTCGTTTCTGTGTGAGCGAGACCGCACGCGGTGTTATCGGATGGTTGGCACGAGACAGGTAGACACACCAGATGTTGCGTGGCCTTGACCGTTTTTATTTGAACTATTTTTTCTCTCGGCGAAGAAACAATCAGCTGATGTTCGTTTTGATTTGACATCTCGCTATTAGCCGTAGAGATACAATCAGAATCATTTTGGGAAGTTGTATTATAAAATGACTGTATTCTCGTAGGATTTAAAGTAAGATCTGAATGATTTGAAACCAATTCTGTCTTCAAGTTCTGTAAATCTTCTCTTGACACGTAATTATTTTTAATGGTGTCTAACTCACTTCGTAGTACTAATAAATCTTTCAGCAGCCTTGTTACGTCCACATGATCAAAGGTGATCGGCGGCAGCTTCTGTAGCTCCCGGGCTACAAATATTGGAGTTATGTCCGGATCTGTAGACTTAAAAAGATCTATAATATCTTCCAAATCTCTCGTCGTTTTCCCTTTATTTTTTCGCTGTATCATTCGCTTAGCATTAGGAATGGCTTGGAACAACAGAGACTTTGCTCCACTAATTTCTTCCTCCTTGAAAGCACCCACACATATCTGCACTAGGCTCACATTATCCATCACATCTATCTTGTTTTGTATGAAGCACAGTACTTCACTAATCACTATGTTGCAGTTATTGCATTTAATAACGTCCGAAGACATTCTCAAGACACACGAAGGTCATTGAACTTTCGCTCACGGGTCAGCGACACGTCCGTACGTACCGCCGTAACTCGGGAACTAAATAATAAAGGGTGCACTAATTACAAAAAAAAAGTAAAATAATGGCTTCCAGCTCCTAGAACGCGTTGTTCGCGCGCAACGCTTTGGCAACGAGCTCTCCACTGCCATCAAGCGCCAGTCAGTTCGCGTCAAGAAACCGAAGGACGTAACCCTGGCTGAACACCAACAAGCGCGGGAGTTGAACAAACGCATCAGGTAAACACAATAGTCATAGGATTTTGATTCGTTATTTATATAACTTTCTTTTTTAGGGTTCCGTACCCTACAGGTGCCAATGGGACCTTATTACTAAGGCTCCGCCGCTGTCCGTTCGTCGGTCTGTCACAGGGCTTTATCTTTTGAACCGTAATAGTTAGACACTTGAAATCACAGAGTATGTACTACATAACATAATGTTACGAGGTACGGGTTCGTGACAATAAAAACTGCCGATTTAATAACCAAAAAAATGACACTTTAATCAACAACACCAATTACAACTCAAACACACTAATTACAAACAAAACACAATTGCACTACAGAGCACTCTTAGGGCCTGTGCACACGCGCCGTCGACGGCGCGTTTTTATCGTATAGAAGGTCTACAGGCTGCGTCTGACTCGCGTCTGTATCGCTACAAACGCGCGTCAACGTCGCGTTTAAAAAACGTGGTGTGCACAGGCCCTTAATTCGCACTTGCAGATCGCTTCGATGTATTCGCACTTATAGCTGTATCCAAACTGTGTCGGTCGTGCGGCACCCCGGCCTTATATAGTGCCGCAGATAGTTCTAGAACCTTCCATTGTAGAAACATCTAGAATGTTCGAGTACATACCGGCCCCGACTGACCAGATGTCGATAGTTCGAGAAAGTTCTCGCATCGAAATTTCTAGAAGGATCTTGACTACTAGTTCCGCTACTCGATACTAGATGGCGCTAGTGGTAACTAATGTCACCATGTACCAGGTATTAATTGTGGCGCGCAACAATAACATCACGCTCCGTTTCCTTGAAGGGTTGGACAGAGGTGCATCTATAGTATCTACACCTACATTTCACCAGTTATGTTTCAGTCCCATGTAATAGGGGTCGAACCTAATTGCCATCATCCGGGCACAAATTCAAACTCCGGGCTGCTACTGAGAAATTCCAGATATAAAAACCCTATAACACTTTGCCCAACCTGGAAATCGAATCTCATGCTCAGCAGTAGCACTTGCGAGTGCGACCACTAGACCAACGACGTGTACTACTTTGGCTGCTTTGACGACAAATAATAATAAACCCTCTTTTTGGGCTACGCCGCAGTCGGGTAAAATAAAATAGAGTTTTTTAAACATTAAAGGCAATACAAGAAACGTGTTTTATTCGACGTGTTTTGCTCGATCCTGGTACGGAACCCTTCCGTGTGCCAGTCCAACTTGCACTTGGCCGCTTTTTTCTCTAGCGTTTATTGTTTATAAATTAACTGACTGCGCGACAATGACAGAGTATAAAGGTTGAAAAAAAACCGAATACAACATCGATCACTAATATAGAACTTCTAAAGATTCGATAACTAACAAAGAAATTCCTAATTAGTGATTGATGGTCTACAACTAAAAAGTTCAAGCAGTCTGATACAGTTCATGGCGTCGAAACAACAACTGCATCAGACTGTAACAACTTACCAACTTACCAAGGCAAATAAAGGCATCAAATCTGAGATTAAACTAAAACTAAAATACCTGCCACAAACTGTTTGAAAAGTGAGCTTATTAATCGCAGTCGGGTTTTTTTTACTGTCATAATTCTAGATCTTGGTCTTCACTATAAAGGGAATCCTAGTGTCGGGAATAGCGAATCCATACTAATATTATAAATTCGAACGTAATTGTTGTATGTGTGTAAATGTCTGTCTGTCTGTATGTTACCTTTTCACGCCTAAACCACTGAACGGATTTCGATAAAATTTGGCAGAGAGATAGATTGCATCCCGGGGAAGGACATAGGTTAGTTTTTATCGACATACCTCGCGGGCGAAGCCGCGGGCGGAAGCTTGTTTGATATAAATGATGGTAATTATAATTATGAACTTTTTCTTCTAGATTCATCGTCAGCACTTTACAACGAGAATTCCCGCATCTCGAAGATAAACTGGAATATATTTGGAATACGCTGAATATATTTTCGCCGGAGGAATCACCAAAACTGTATACTGCGGGCACTTGCACTCTTGTACAGTCTGGAGTTTTCCGTCTGACAGATGAAGATATTATAGAGGCAGCCAGAGACAAGCTGGGTATCCTGGGATGATATAAATATATCAAACACTCATATTGTTTTATTTTTTAGAATGTTTTATAATTTATTGTATTTGTGTGACTTTGACGTGTTTATGAATTTACTTAATTGAATAAAACGAGTGTGTACCAAAATAATTGTATGAATTTATTTACAAACTGTCTAAATGTGTGTATACCAAGACGGTACCTATATATCTATACCACAGATAATATAATACTCTAAAACAAAATGAAAGAGCTAATCTCTGGAATCGGACTTGAAAAAATATTTTTGGTCTTGATAGCCCAATTCTTGAGGAAGGCTATAGGCTATTTAACATCGCGCTTGGACTCTTAGAAGACAAGCAAAAAAAAAGAAAAATAACGAGAAGCAAAAACGAAGTAAAACGCAGGCAGGCGATGCTATGTGGCGGGGTGGGTCGGGGGAACAAGAAATTCCACGCGGACGAAACCGCGGGCAGAAGTTAGTAAGTTATATATGTCGGAGACATCATTAGTACGGGAGCTGACTTGACAACGAGGCGGAAGCGATGTGACGACAACAGGCGCGGTCGCAGCCTGAAATTTTGGAGGGGGTCACTCACTACACTAATAAAAAATAGGTATCTGGAATAAAATAAACATTATTGCACAAGATAATTTTATTATTATAAATTTATCGCTGTTATTATAAATATAGCTAGAAATTTCCTTTTATTATTCGGCAAATTTTTGAGAAATTTCAATTTGACCTTAGATTTGGGGGGGGGGGGTCATGTCCCCTGTGACCCCCCCCCCTTCGGACCGCGCCTGGACGACAACGACCATTCGGAACGCCAGCGCCATCTGGTGGCGCTTGGCAGAGTCTAGCCTGAGTTCGTGGGGGGGTCGACCCTCGACGATAGCTGGACAGACCAATGTGAAGCTCTCTTGGACATTGGACATCGTACGAACAACACGTGCTCAGAAACTGTCCCGCGTTCCGTATCTGGTTGTATCGTGTACCTACAGTGTGTGATTTGCTATTGTGATTAAATTGTTCGTGAAATTATACTCTGATTTGAACTGCAAACTGTTTTTCTATTGCGCAATAACCAACACTTACCCACAGTAGCCCACAATAGTTAAAATATGGCTGATAATAACGACACACACTATACCTTCTCCGTCATATACATACCACACAGTATGTATAAACGTGTGAGTTATCGGGTTATCACACGTTATTTCGATTCTTCTCTTTGCTAGTCTCCACTTCTAGAAACACAGCCATCTCTCAAACATGGTTGATTGTTTTGTTTGGTTTATAAATCAAACTACAATGACTAAATTACCATTAAAATTTAATAATAATTTTAACAAACATTTTTAATGATAAATCTTAACAAGAGTTTAACAACAAAGTTTGACAACCACTTCGAAGAACGAATCTTGTGGGGCCAGTCACATACCTTGGCCATCACAGGATGAAAAAACTTAGCATAAAACAATATAAGTAATAGTTCCTGTTCAGCTTCTGATCATCATTGAAATAATATCCACAGTCATTAAGTTCATACAACAAAAACAACATAATCAGCCTATAATGTTCCCACTGCTGGGACACAGGCCTCCTCTCGGTGAGAGGGTGGGCCGTAAACCACCACGCGGGCCCAGTGCGGGTTGGCAGATGCCACATGTCTTCGAATTTTTGGTTCTAGGACATGCCGGTTTCCTCACGATGTTTTCCTTCACCGTTTTGAGAGCAGTGGTGATGAAATAATTTACACAAAGTAAAGCGCCTAGCTGGGTTCGAACCTACGACCTACAACTCGTAAGTCGCGGCCGTTACCACATTAAGTTCATAGTCGCATTCAAATACTACCCAACCAAGCGCTATAGACAATGAGATAATGGGGCACACCCATCGCTTGAGCCAAGATTCAAATAAGCATCGCATACGAATATAAACATTATTCGTATGACAGTAATGTTCGTATTCGTATGAAATGCTGGCTTACATTCGCGTAAAGGAATATAATTATAAGGTTCATATTCGTATAAAAAAATGACTGAGTTAAGTCAAATGCGGTCTGTGAATATTGCTCTTAGCGTGAAGTCTCCGTCTCCTATAAACGTCGTATAGAGCGCCTTGCCTTACGTCACGGCATTATGCTTGATAAAGGAACGTACAGACGCCAGCACATCAAGCTACTACAATCTGTCAAATTTCTTTAATAGATTTTCAACTTAATCGCTAAAGCATAAGGTTCAAAGTTGATTAGGAAGATTTGACAGTTTCGGGTAGGTTGATGTGCTGGCGTCTGTACCTATTGAACTGGTATTTTTGAAACGCTAACTTCAATTTAAAAATAATTTGAAAGGTTAACGCTGTCCCGTATTTTCAGGAACGCTGTCAAAAGACCTCCAATTAACCTACATGTTTGACATGTTTTTGACATTTGTCTCTGATATGAGATTGTGATTTCAAATTGAATGTTTTACAGTACGAGAGTGTGCCTTCAGATGTTACCAATAGCAACTCATAATATGAGACTCCACAAGAGGGGCTCGTGGCCGATAATAACAGTCGCACAGGTCTGCAGGTGGAGCAGTGGTGGCCCAGTGGTAACGGCCCCGACTTACGTGTGGTGGGTCGTGGGTACAAACCCAGGCTTTACTTTGTGTAAATAACTTCATCACCACTGCCCTCAAAACGGTGAAGGAAAACATCGTAAGGAAACCGGCGTGACCTAGAACCAAACATTCGAAGACTAACATGCACCAACCCGCACGCTAGCTACGCTTGCCGCGATCGGTCCGTGGATGGGTGACTATCCATTACATATCGAGACCCCTCCGTGCCTCGGAAAGCACGTTAAGCCGTTGGTCCCGGCTGACATTCGTCGATCTTTGACAGTCGTTAAAGCCCAAAAGTCTGACAACCAGACTTACCCAAGGAAAGTTGGGAAAAGGCTCGGCAGATTGATTAACCGGTACAACCGGCACCGTACCGGTACCGGTACCGGTACGGTGAAGTTGCCTAATTACCTTGGTGGGCTAGTATCTTTATGAATTAGCTCATCTGGTGAGCCGGGCGAGGGTCACGCGGTTATAAAGTTCTTCTCGTGGGCCGTGTACTCGTGGCGCTTGCGATGGTCGGAGCGGCCGAACTTAACGCCGCAGTATTGGCACGGGTGTCGCTTCTCCTTCGTGTGACTTATCATGTGCACGTTGAGGTAGCTGTGGGCAATAGAGTGGGTTAAGTTGATGCAGTTTCCAATCCACTAAGATTTACTAAAATAATAAGGCCCTTTGTAAATTCATTTATCAAATTAAATTTCAGTCGACGACATCCATCGGTTTCTGACTAAACTTCAACTATGTATATCCGACGATCCTGCATACTTATCTCTTTTGTTGACTGTACATACACGTTTTTCTTGCCCTGTAAAACTAAAAACTACGGTTGATTCGCCGTGTGTAGGCATGGTCGTCAGTGTTGTATGGATCATTAGGGAAGCTTGCTGTCAGACACGTTTTCTCTACGGCGCGGTTTATACGACGCCACGCCGAAGAAACCGTGCCGTGTAGGGCCTTAAATTTCAGGCGTCTGCCAAACTTTCTTCTTGGTCGATTATGACCTTCTACGGCCCGTTGTACTATGACGTAGTGCGTGATATCTCTAAGGAACCGGTAGAGAATGCCTATTGAATGATGTGCTTTTTACTTGCACATGCACAAAATTTACTTTATTCCCACCACGACTTTATGGTATATTTATGATTCTGCCAAAATGGCCTTTTTAGGCCCCCTGGTACAATTCCCGGCTTATTAATTGATGTGTACCCAAGTAACGTATATATTTTGAAAAATACGCTAAGTGAAGTGCATTAGGGCGCTTTCAAATTAGCCTGAAACAATCGTGCAGCTACAGCGCTGCGGCCGCAGCTTATACAATTTAGAAATGCGCTGCAGCCGCGTTGCTAACGCGCGATTGATTGCGGCTAATTTGAAGGCGCCCTCAGACACGATAATAAGACACTAACTTCCTTTTTTTGAAGGTCATATCGCACAGTGTGCAGGCGTAGGTTTTCTCCTCCTTATGGATCTCCCGGTGGCTCTTTAGGATCGAGGTGGTAGCGAAACTCTTACCGCATTCAGGACACTCACATGGCTTCTCTTTTGAATGGCTCCTACATGGAGAAGAAAATCAATTATAAATCTTTGGAATGGTTATGGCCGCATCCTAACCAAAAGCGGAAAACCGGACCCCGCCCCGAACTCTGTCGGCGCGACCCGTTCACCGAACAAAACTCAAAGTCAGCATTTATTTCAATTAAACCATTAATTAACAGGCAGTCAGGAAGTCGGTCAGTCAGAAAATAATTTTTAAATTAATGAAACTAGTTGCCCAATCAAAAAGTACCATAGCTTTTGGTCAGGACGCGGGGGTACCTGTTTATTTAATTTTATTTGCTTTCCATCAGGCGACATCGAAGTCATGCATGAGCAGGTCCATAAATGAAAATAAAAAAATATTATGGGCCGACTAATCAGATCAGATAATTTTGGGTCAGATAATTTTTATCTTTTGTACAGAAAATATAATTATCAAACCTGCGTAAATATTCTGATAACACTTGTCTGACAATCTAAAAAAATAGGGATCTTATCTACTCATTCAGTGATTATTAAAAACAACGGTTTCAAATTATGAATCAAATAAGTAGGCCTTTCAGTACAAACTTACCGTAAATGAATTTGCAAATGGTATTTCTTAAAGAAGCTTTTTGAACATAATTGACACAGATGCGTCTTCTCTTTATCGTGAACTGCACGTCTGAAAACGTTAATTTTAGATTAGGTATATTAGTAAAACCATGATGCATGTCATACAGCAAATATTAATCATATTCTAGATTGGTCAAACGTAACAAATGAGCCTAATATACGCAATGTAACATGAAATGTAACTTAACAACTAGGCGAATTTGTTTCGAGGTGTGTATATTTATTTAACATAAAACAGCCAAGGCTCTAGGCTCTCATAATTCTCTAGTAGAGTCTAGAGTATTGTGAGTTGAGACCTTAGCCCGCGGGAGATCAGGTGGCACGCCAACGAGTTTGAATTGGCCCGCCAAAAGCTATCAACTGGCGAATGGCGATAGTCTATTGAAAAGCCGCAATTATATTTAGCCCGCGCCGCGTGTCCCCACGCGTGGGTAAGCTATCGGTTACATACATTTAGTATAGGATTGATTACATTAGTCCCGCCCCGCGTGTCGCCACGCCACGCACTAAATGTATGTAACCGATAGCTTACCCACGCGTGGCGACACGCGGCGCGGGCTAAATATAATTGCGGCTTTATTGATAACAGAAGGCCAATTCTCGTAATTTAAAACGTTCAAAATCTAGTAGGTACCTATCAGGCTCATCTCGGCGACAAACAAATGTCAAAATGTAGGGAAATTAGAGGATTTAGAGGTATTTTTGACAGATTGAGACTGAGATCAGATTGTGAACGTTCTTAAAATTACGAGAATTGCCCCTCAGATTTCAGGACTTCAAACCAGGTCTAAAAAATATTTTGCTTCGTATAAACTCATGATCAATTAGCCAACAATATTTAATTTCAGACTTGATTTTACTATCGACCTTTTTGTCGCCAAATATTGATAAGTTGATAGCAAAAGTACCTAACCTAGTTTTGATTAATTTTAATAGCGAGGTATCTACCATAACTGCAGGCAAGTTTTATTTACTAGATGGCCCGCCAGCTGGTAGTAGGCCTTGACATACTGAAAACAATTTTCTTCCATTCGTCCGCGAGCAGATCATCAGGCTTAGCGTCCAAGAGAGCATTGAGTGCAGAGAGCTTTTGCGAAGGGCAGAGGACTGGACTGAGCGACGACGGATCGAATCTTTCTTGTTACGTTTTCCTAATCTCTACCCAGCATTATGTCTACTCACTTATGAATCAGCACTCTTTGTTTAGTGGAGAACTTCTTATCACACTCTGTGCAGGGGAACGGTCGGTCCTTTGTGTGCGTAGTCATGTGCAGTTCCAGGCTTGAGTTAGATATGAACCTGCGTCCGCATGATACACATTCATAGGGTAAGGCAGCTCGGTTGTGCACCAAACGGTGGTGCTGCTTCAATGATGTTACCACTGAGAACAATATTATGATGACAAAATTGCAGTACATTTCTTTTAAAGTGAAATAACCTACAAAAGAGTTGTTGTTTATTTCACTTTACCATATAATTATTGCACCACGCAATAAGTAGGTATTGCTAAAGTAAATAAAAAGCTAAATACTGAATGTATTGAAAACACATGTTTTCTGACTAGGTGTGCTGACTTTGCTATTTCATTACGGTTGTATGCCAGATAGATTTACACTTGTAAATGGAAATTTTACAGTCTATGATTACGGCATAATGTAAGGCATCACTCTCATAACCAGGATGCATACAGGTTGTTGCCCCTGACAAGTCTATCAAAATCACAGTGATCTTTATTCTTGTTGCAGTATCTGTTGGGTTGCTCCTACTGACAAGTCTATCAAACTCACAGTGATCTTTATTTTTGTTGCAGTAAGGTATCTGGTGGGTTGCTGCTGTCGGAAATAAAATATATATGAAAGTACTTTACAGTCACGAGCACTAATATGTCAACACTGGGCAACTTACAATTGCCATTTTTTCGTGAAATAACGAATGCAACGTTGAAATACGACACTTTACACAAACCTATGGGTTCGAAAATACTTTGTTCGTAATAACATAACATTTCATTCAAAACTAAAAGAGAAAATCTTCTTTGAATAAAGCCAAGTGTATACATACTTTTGCTCGTGACTGTACATCCATTACTTACCTTTATGACACAGCGAACATTCCTGCTTTATGCCTAAATGTTTAATCTTATTATGTTTGTACCGTGCGCTGTGACTGGAGAACATTTTGTCACATGTTTTACACTTAATCCGTTTCCGTGAAGCTGCGGGTAAATGCAGGAATGAGTGTGCCTTCAGGTCTTTTACAGTTTTCCCACATTCCTCACACATTTGTTTAGCAGACTTGGAAGCTTTATCTGGTTTAACTCTTGGATTAGCTTTCGTTCTTTTCCTTCTTCTTTTGAGCGGTCCTAAAGGACAGAATATGCAAATATTATGAGCAATTTTATATATTTATTTAATAAATTAAGAACACAAATGTACAGAGGCGGACTTAATGCTATAGGCATTTTCTACTAGTCAACCTTTGGGTGATGCAGAGACAAACAGAGAGAGAATTTTAAATAGTATTCTATATTAATAACATGCTTGAGCCCATAGTATTGTAGTAAATTATTAGTTTTCATAGTTCTTGAACAAATGTTCTCATTACTTGTGAAACATGTATCTATTTTATTTCTTTTTGGATTTGGAAATGGACCCAATGATGTTGATCAGCTGATTGTGTACAAGGACAACAGAATTAAGAAATTAGGGTCAGTTCACACCGAGACGCGACGCGACGCGCAGTTTTCAAGATAGGAATACAATTACAGACCTTATCTACTACACTAAAAGGTACACGATTCAGTGAACTACGCCGCGCGGCGGCGGCGTTGCGCTGCGTAACTCGACGTAGTAGGTAGACACTGAATTGTGTACCTTTTATTGTAGTAGATAAGGTCTGTAATTGTATTTCTATCTTGAAAACTGCGCGTCGCGTCGCGTCTCGGTGTGAACTGACCCTTATACATTGTTTATACATACCCTTCTCTTTAATTTCATTGCTTTCATTTTCTCTGTCTAATACAAATTTAAGATTTTTTATTACACTTAGGAACTCATCGTCAGATTCATAATCTAGTGTAGATTCTTCATTTTTTAAATAAAGCACATCTTTTGGTTCCTTATCATCAGATTCATAATCTAGTGTAGATTCCTTATTTTTAAAATATAGCACATCTTTTGGTTCCTCCTTCACAGTTACATCAAGAGAATCATCACTCAAGGATATCAGCTCAGTTTTAATATCGTCTCTTAAGAACACCTTATTTTCAACACCAGTTTCTTCTTGCACTGACTTCAAATATGCATCATTTTTTAAAGCTAAACATTTGAACTCGTGGAATGATAGTATTTTCTTATAACATTTTAAACATAGTTTTGTACTAATTCTGGAGTCTTGCTCAACCTAGGGACAGAGAGTATACACTCTTATTATAGTGATACAATTTGGACAAGGACAACTTTCATGGTTCAACAATAATGTTGCCCACGTTATTGTTGAACCATGAAAGTTGTACTTGTAATGCACTATGTTCTAGTTCTTTTCTTAAGTTGTTGCCTAGCAACTGTGTTACAATGCTATTTATGCTATGCTATTTTCATTGAAAGGAAGCTCAGCCAACAGTTATAATATTCCAACAAGACATTGTTTACCTGTATGTCCAAACAAAACATGAAAACATCAGCAAAACTTTGGTTGTCACCATTTTTAGCACTTTCTGACTGAAATATGTCCTTCTGCGACCCGCCTGTAAGACAAATTCTACACAGGTCCATAATAATGTATTGATTACAACTAAATTAAACTCTAAAATCCGAAAACCTTAATTCGCTACAACATTGACAACTTGGCAGTGGCTTGATGTGTTGATGTGACAACTGACTGACAGCAACTGACAGTTGGTTGCAGTGTTGCCAACTGCTAGCTTTACCTTTACGCAGTTGCTAGACATTTTGAAAATGTTGCTAGATTGTCGGTTTTTTTTAAACCAAAAAGTTGCTAGAAGTAGCTAAATGTTATAGTAGATAGGTAGATTACAATAAAATGTCAATTTCTGACAATAATTTTTATTTTCATTATTTCCATCAAGAGAGTTAATTCTTGTGTACACACAGCTCCATTAAATAGTTACCCCCCCAAAAGACATGTGCGTTCAAATCCGTGATAGGCCCAAGTTGGTTTTTGTATTTTGCAAAAACATTTTATTTTAAATAATGCATTGTTTTAGTGAATAAATAAGTTTAAGTAAGTATTTTTTTTTTAATTCTGTTTTTATTATTGTTTTTTTCAATAAAACAATACTTTTGCGACAACAAGCAACAATAAAAGGGTTAACATTTACGACAACTTATTCATCGTCTAAATAGACTGGAGGTTTCAAGACCGCTTACCGTGCATAAGATTGGAAGTTCAAATCCTATATAGGCACGAAATGTGCTTTTTGTTCATTATATTATTTTGATATATTTTTCTATTTTGTTTTAAGTAGTAATTATTTATAAAGAATTAAAAAATCAAGAAAAATAAAATACTTTATTAATCATTTAATAATATTTATTATTGCTATTATTTAACAAAACTATGATCTTATTTTACAACAAACAGAACAACTATTTTAGTTCTTATAAAATCAGAAATCATTTAAAAAAAAAATGGATAAATAGTAGTCGTTTACTCTTCGCCGTTTTAAGTGAACGTATACAAAGTTCTAACTTGAAGGTATGGATTAATTTTATAAAGACAACGTAAGTAAGTAAAATTAATGGATACCCTCAAATTATAACATCTTTCGATTAGACAGGTACCTAAAGATATAATGACTCAGCCGATAGTAGATAACAATTTCATCGCAATTCATATGGGCTCGCTGGCTAGTTCATCAAACTGCCGGTATGAGTATGACGACGTTCGGTGATGCGATGGTTCGAATCCGAGTCAACACAATGGACTCTTTTTGAAGTATTCTTTGGATTATTCGTAAGGAATTCAATGTTGTAGCAGTGTAACATTTTAAAACTTGAGGGGTTAGGACATAGCGACGCTTTCTGTACATACGCTATTGAATAAAAAAATAAGTTTAAAATTCATCAATCAAAGAAGATGTTGATGGTTTGGGTCCTGTATCTTTCGTCGTTAATTTCGAATATTTTTCAGCTGTGCCCATTTTATGCAGTACATCTCTAAGCAAAACCCAGTTATAGCAGCATTTACCACTTTTCCTGAGGGAGTCTATAATGCAGAGGATTGAGTTCAGAGTTATCAAACTCATTCGGTGTCTTTGCTTCTACGTATCATAGCATCTGTGACCATAGATTCGCGTTTAATTTTTATTTTTTCTTTCGAGTAGTCTTGTGCCTGCTCGGTCATTTTAAAGATCGCTCCGTACTAGTTCATTTCGGACAGTGAACTAGTTCATTCTATTAGTTCTAATAGCTCTATTCGGTCTTCGCTCTCGGTAAGCATTCCCATAGAGCATAGATAGCGCGCTAGCGCGGATCCGGATCACTCACAGAGCAAATACGCACTCCAGACATTATTATACATAAACCACTACGTATAAATAAAAAAATATATAAATGCAACATCCATAATTATTTATTTATTATTACCACAGAGTACACAGCTGATAATTATATTAAGAGAATTTTAACTGAATTATTTTGTACCATTCAAACAGCTCGTCTCCCGTGTTTGGGCGATAAGCTAAAATAGACACTAAGGCATTGAAATAACGCGCATCTCATCTCATTCTTGCGAATTCGGTCGGTCGGGTTCGGATAGCATCGTCATTCGTCGGCTATTCTTTCTCGTTCTCATTCATTCAGACATCGAATGAAAACGTATAACGTTTCTGTCAAACAATCAGCTCAGACTGTATTTCATTTTCTCGTTCGGGCGATGTACGAGTACGAAAAGAGCTATTAGACCTATTAGACCGGTTACAAGCCAGCGTTCGGAAACGTTTCTTTTAGTACAGTGCGAAGATACGGTTCCTATTCGTTCATCGTTCATGAACTACACAAGACTACTTTCGAGTCTCGGTCTCACGATGAAATGAAAAGTTGCTAGAAAAAGTGGCTGAAAAGTTTAACTACAAATTTAATTTAAGCTGTCTAAAAAATTGTAGCTGTCTGTCACCAAAAAATAGCTAGATTTAGCTATAAAGTTGCTAAGTTGGCATCACTGGTTGGTGGACATGACTTACTTGACAATGATAACACTACCATGAAGGTATATACTATATACCTTCATGAACACTACCAATGTTAAATGTAGACCATGGACGTAATATATTACTACCCGATATATTACTTTACTCTATGTATTAGTGATGTGAACCGGTTTCATAAAAACCTAAATAAAACCGGTTTTAGTAAAAACCGATAATCACCGGTTCTCATTGAAAAACCGATTACAATCACAAAACATGTATCCGAGTCTTTGATATGTATCGGAACATGAGTCTTTTCCGTTAAAAAATGGTACGGGAATCCCCCGATATACCATTTTAATATGCGACTAACTTCACTATACTAAAATATTCCAGTAATGCTATTCAGTAAAAATCTCACCGTGAAAATACTTAGGTAAAGTGAGCTACTGAGCTGTCAATAGTGTCAGGTGGAATGACAGCTCACTAAGCTCACTTCACAGTTATGACGGTGATCTTTTTACAGAATAGCACCGAATTTTGCTTGCGAATTATTTGGAGTTGACATGTTTGTTTGCGAAAATGCCTAAAGTAAAAGGTAAAATCAAGTACAAGAAATTATTTTGAGAAGATTGATAATCTTATTGCAAAGTGTAAGATAAGCGCTAAAGTGATCAAAGTTGGATGAGGAACCTCGAATTTATGTTGGCACATATTAAGAGAAACCATCCCCAGGCTACAGTGGAGGTGGATCGAGGTGAAGTGGGTGATCAGCCAGGTGACACACAGGCACAGGGAACGTCTACTGGCACAACACAAGAAAAACCAACGGAGACTCCACGCGCACGCCCCATATTTCATACTACTCTGAAAATGACCGCAGCAAGTAACAAAAAGAAAATTGATAAATATTTGACTGTGATGATCGGACGGATGTACGGACGACTGACCACGGACTTTTTAGGAAAAACCTAAAAAAAACCTTAAAAAACCGGTTTTAATAATTAACTAATCGGTATAAACCGGTGTTGAAAATTGTAATCGGTTCACATCACTACTATGTATATTACGTCCATGATGTAGACTGAGTCATAGACTACTATTTAATCTATAGACTCATGGTATCCGTGCTTAGAGTAAGAAAGCTATAGAGCATCGGGTAGCTTGGCCACACATGAGACCAAAAACATGCCAAAAACTAACTTAAATAACATTGGCTACTTATATAGCTGCCTTGAAAAAACGGGCACGCACTGAGAGACGGAAATAGTATAGCTTTATCCTTTTCTATTACTTATAATAACTCAACACTCTATCCCTTTCTTGTGGAAATGAAATGGCGCTACCCGCCGTCTATGCTTTTCTTTGTCTAAGTATGCCGTGTGATCCGTGTCACCGAAAGAGACAAAATAATCCAGCAATCTTCATCATACTATCATTTTTAGGGTTCCGTAGCCAAATGGCAACGGAACCCTTATGGATTCTTCATGTCTGTCTGTCTGTCCGTCCGTATGTCACAGCCACTTTTTTCCGAAACTATAAGAACTACACTGTTGAAACTTGGTAAGTAGATGTATTCTGTGAAC
Source organism: Oligia fasciuncula (assembly GCA_963082905.1). Lineage (NCBI taxonomy): Eukaryota > Metazoa > Arthropoda > Insecta > Lepidoptera > Noctuidae > Oligia > Oligia fasciuncula. The sequence continues at coordinate 17,707,025 of OY720390.1, forward strand.
CGCATTAAGATTTTCACAAAAAAAATAGAAAGAAAACAATAAATTATGGGGGTTCCCCATACTTAGAACTGAAACTCAAATTTTTTTTTTTCATCAAACCCATACTTGTGGGGTATCTATGGATAGGTCTTCAAAAATGATATTGAGGTTTCTAATATAATTTTTTTCTAAACTGAATAGTTTGCGCGAGAGACTTCCAAAGTGGTAAAATGTGTGTCCCCCCCCTGTATCTTCTAAAATAAGAGAATGATAAAACTAAAAAAAATATATGATGTCATGTAAACTTCCACCGAAAATTGGTTTGAACGAGATCTAGTAAGTAGCTCGCCGGTGAAAATTTAAAAACATATGATGGTACGGAACCCTCGGTGCGCGAGTTCGACTCGCTCTTGCCCGGTTTTTTACAGCTTATTACACTCCACCTTACCATTTTCACAGTTGCGCAAATGTACGGACGCCAGCAGGTCAACCTACCCGAAACTGTCAGATTTTCCCAATCAACCTTGAACCTTATGTTTTAGCAATAAAGTCGAAAATCTATTAAAGAAATCTGACAGATTGTAGTAACTTGATGTGCTGGCGTCTGTACATACTATTATTGAATTATGCACGAAAAAGATCTTATTTTCCGTTTAATCGCGGTGTAGTTTTTATTATTTCATTCATATTTTTTATTATTAATTCATTCATAAACGTTAAACATGTTGTGCACATTGATGTGCTTAGTCGACACCTCGACACGCAGTAAGGGACAGAAATACTCTTACTCTGTCTCTTTTCTATATTTCTCTTTTACTTGTGCGAATGAAAAAGAAGATTATGCAGCAGTCTATAATTTACTTACTCTGTCTACGACTACCAATTTGGGGCCATCCATAAATTACGTCACACGTTAAGGGGGAGGGAGGGGGTCGACGAAGTGTGACATTGTGTGACAAAGGGTTGGGAGGGGCCCTAAATTTCGTGACGTCACATTTCAAAATCTATTAAACACGAACTTTAAACTATTACTTTACGAAAACCTCAAAAACATAATTACTTATTTTATTTATCCATTTATTTCAGGCATCAAGGCCCTTAATACCTACCCTTCATTCATTTAAACTACATTTTTGATAATAGTCCAGAGGCGCCAGGGTAGCCCGTTTTTTTTTACGTTTTTTGCAGTGGTCAGTATTAAGTTGTACGTTGATTTTGATTATAATATGATTCGCGGCCGTAACAATGTAACAAATATGTATTTACAGAATTATAATCATTAAAGTCATCAACACAACTCTCTAAGACCAAGTCTCCCCAAGAATGACTATTTCATGAAATCTTGACATTTGTGGATTATACTAACTTAACAAGTTGTATTACTGATTGTAATGATGTAAATACATTTTCAACACACTTGCTCGTAAAGTGGCTCTTATTGAACCGCTTTAAGGTCCATAATGGAGTGTATTACGAACGCGTGCTTTTTCTTTACTTTAATCCACATGTTCTGTAATACCACAGATAACTATTTACTAGTCGAGTAGTCGGAGACGCGCGCTTTTTTAATCTCATCAAACCCTGCGTTCCGAATTGGGAAATAATCGATGTGTTCCGAATTGGGAAATAACCGAATTAGCGTGAGCGCGATAACGATAACGATGTCCCGTGAATCGTCATAGATGACGTCATGACATTCGCCATCTTGCGATAATGCCGACCATGCCCTAGAATAATATTACCGTGAGCGCTGTCAAAAATTACAGTGTGTGTATGAGGTTGTGTCAGTGTGTGTTTTGTTTTGAGTTGCATCATCTTTAAATTAAACTAACGTGGCATTTTTGAAATTGTGCTTCTGGCTGACAGTCGCCACCTAACCAAAGAAGAAGAACTGAAGAAGAAATGTGGTGTTTATACAAAGAAATACTGTAATAATATCTTTTTTACATTGTGTAAGCACTGTCATGTGAGCGCGTTCACGAGTGTTCCGAATTGTTGCCAGCTCTCAGCAGTCATAATAGTAATATCTAAATCGGAACGCATGTGAGATGATGCATGGACGTAATATTACGTCCATGGAGATGATGTGAGCGCTGTGATGTGAGCGATTATAGCTAATTCGGAAAGCGCCGAAAGAAACTTCATGCCGAAAGAAAAAATCCGCGGGCTATATTTCAATTTTTTTTTAAATAGTCTGTATTGTCCTTGGTCGCAAAATGAACTCGCAGGGGACCACAGACAAATTAAGGTGAATGCGCAGTGGTAGACCGCGAAATTCTTAGGTTTTTTGCAATTTTCAGGTTTGTGTTTATTATATTTTTTCTATAGGCTGTATCGGTTTTGTCTGTGCCATAGATTAATATATTTAAAATGAGTCAATGTTGCGCGCGCATAGCTAGTGCTGTCTAGCACGGCGCGCGGGAAAACAAAACCAGCGCGCCATTTTCCATACAAGTTAATATTTAACAATACAAGTCTGTTTTTTTTCCTCGCAAGTGTGTTGAAAAACGTCGTATGAAACGCGTGTGCATTAATCAATATACACTCGGCTTTCTTATCGCTCTCGCCTGCGGCTCGCGCGATAATATCGCCTCGTGCATAATGATCAACATAGCACACATGTATCATAATGTACTATTTCAACACACTTGCTCGTAAAGTGGCTCTTATTGAACCGCTTTTAGGTCCATAATGGAGTGTATTACGAACGCGTGCTTTTTCTTTACTTTAATCCACATGTTCTGTAATACCACAGATAACTATTTACTAGTCGGAGACGCGCGCTTTTTTAATCTCAGCAAATCCTGCGTTCCGAATTGGGAAATAATCGATGTGTTCCGAATTGGGAAATAACCGAATTAGCGTGAGCGCGATAACGATAACGATGTCCCGTGAATCGTCATAGATGACGTCATGACATTCGCCATCTTGCGATAATGCCGACCATGCCTTAGAATAATATCACCGTGAGCGCTGTCAAAAATGACAGTGTGTGTATGAGGTTGTGTCAGTGTGTGTTTTGTTTTGAGTTGCATCATCTTTAAATTAAACTAACGTGGCATTTTTGAAATTGTGCTTCTGGCTGACAGTCGCCACCTAACCAAAGAAGAAGAACTGAAGAAGAAATGTGGTGTTTATACAAAGAAATACTGTAATAATATCTTTTTTACATTGTGTAAGCACTGTCATGTGAGCGCGTTCACGAGTGTTCCGAATTGTTGCCAGCTCTCAGCAGTCATAATATATGATCAAACGAACTTCCAAGTGAAGTTCGATCATTATTATGATGAGTTGCTTCATTTGAAGATATGATTATAACAATGTAGTTTCCCTACTTACTTGGTAACTTCGCACATATTTTAAAGATTTTTTAAAACTATTAGGTGACGTAATTCCGGTCTGACTGCACCTCGGTTGACACTTTGACGTGTAGCTCATTTTTTAGAGTCATGAGTATGATATAAAACTTTCTCTATATCTGGGAATCTTCAAGCGTCAGGGAGGGAGGGTGATCATATTATCTTCAAATGAAGCAACTCATCATAATAATGATCGAACTTCACTTGGAAGTTCGTTTGATCATATATTATAACTCGTTGCTTCATTTTTCAGATATGATTATAACAATGTAGATGTTAAGAGTCAGAAAGTTTTGAAATGGAAAACAATAAGGTTTTAAACATTATGGTTTTATTTACCTATAGACAAATCAGCCTTATAGTTATACTTATGTTTCCGTAATGGTACGTTACATTTATATTTACTTATTTCGAATTAACTTCAACGAGCTAAACATAAAGATCTTATCGATCACATGAACATAACATAAATAAACATTTCTGTAGTGTAATATAATCTTATAATAGGTACCTATAGTTAATAGGAATTAATAATCAGTCTGTATGTCTAATCGTAAGCAAACAGATTTGGCAAATTCGCCTTCGTTTATAACGCACCTATTATAAAAACGAGCAAATGAATTAGATGAACTAATAGTCCACCCTGCGCTTTTGCGAATGGTTTCTATATTAACTCCTGGTTAAGCTTGCGGCCGAGGTTGACGCGAGCCGTGTACTGTGCGCGGCGAATACACTGGTATCAATGCCGCTTTCTGACAAGACTTGTTTGATCCATCTACTGATGGTTTGCGTGGTAGTGGGTTTTTGTGGCCGTTTGTACGTCAACAACAGATTGTTTGTACTCTCAGGTCTTATGCTTTTAGTTATAGAAATATAACCTGAGAGCACCGTAGCTGGACATATACGCGTATTTTTCCTGAAGTATGGCAAGAACAATATTGGCTGGTCTCTGCCGGGTGCGGATGTCTTTATGATGTCTGTTATGACGATCTTTATGCCGCTATCAGAGAAAAGTATGTTCTCGAGTTTAATTAAAGACAGCGTTTGTACCCTGTGAGCTGTGTGAGTTAGAACTCACTATTAGGGAACCATGTTGAGACATGGTTTAAAACCAATTGGGGATTCCAGGCGGTGGAGTACTTGGGTTTTATGGGTCTTAATTTATAAACAACGTCGGAAACTATAAGGCTTTGCAATAGTGGGAACCATGGCTGTGATGGCCAGTTGGGATACTTAAACTAGTAAGCCATGTGCATTTGTCATCAATAATTTTTCTAAGGCATTTTAATACCAGGGAAAATGGTGGAAAAGCGTAGAAGAAATGGCTCTGCCAGTCCATCGTAAATGCGTCTACGGATGCTGCGTCAGGGTCTTGTTTCCATGAGATGAATGTGGTACACTTCGCATTATCGCGGGACGCGAATAAGTCTATTTCAGGTTGACCAAAATATTTTATAATGTCTTGGAATGCTTCATCGGAAAGTGACCATTCAGTATCCGGATTGACTACTCTAGACGCGGCGTCTGCCCGGTTTTCTTTGGAATTTACGTATGATAGGTATATGACCTATAGGTTGCGCTGTTCACAACATTTCCAAAGGGACCTAGCCAAGTCGTTTAAGTGGGGGTATTGAATACCCCCATACGATTTATATAACTGATCGCAGTGGTGTTGTCCATGCGCAGTAATATTGTTTATTTTATTTATTTATTGGTTGCATCACTGGCGGAGGATTTCAAACCTAGAAAGGCTGCCATCAGCTCTATGACAATAATTTTCTGAAGACTTCCATTTGCCATGTACTTGAGCGTTGTTGCAAACAGAACCCCAGCCTGACATCGACGCGTCGGTATAGATTTCGATGTCAAAATTTGGCTGTCGCATAAGGTTGCGTGTAGCCACCAGTTCAGATCCTCTAATATAATATTAGGTAGGTTAATTTTAGCTTCGTAATTATTATTATGCTTAAGTAACGCTAGAAACTTCTGGCGTTCTAAAATCTTAGTGTATACCCAAGCGTATTTAAGGGCTGGGCTAGTGGCGACTAGAATACCGATAAAGCGAGCTAATTCGCGGATGGAACATGGCTGTAATTTAGTGAATTTTGTTACTAATTTGATGATGTTACGTCGCTTATCGGCTGGCAATTGTATAGGTACTGAGATACCTGGTATCGTAACAAAATCCTAAGTACTTGCAGAATTGTCGCGGTTTTAACATACTTTTATCGTAATTGACTTTGTTGTCAATTATCCTAGAAACTCGAGTAGTTTCAAAGTTTCATTTACGTTATTATGACCATTCTCGTAAGTATTTCCAATGCATAAAATGTCATCTAAATAACAAACTGACTGAAAACCGTGATGTCTGAGGTAAGTTATGACTTCCTTCATAACCTTAGTGAATACCCGTGGGGCAACGGATAAGCCAAACGCCAACGGCATGCAATTAAAGCCATATGTTCTTAGCGAATTATTGGGCTGAAATTGATAAATATTTACGGTCGGAATGCCTAATGCCTAAGAGGAAATACGCCTCTTTTAAGTCGATGGTAGCAAGGTATCCATCGCGTGGTATCAATTTGCATGCTGTTCGGTAATCCTCCATTTTTAAAATGTTCGCTATTGATTAGCTTGTTTAAGGTTTTTAGGTTTAATATAAAGCGTTTATCGCCGTTAGGTTTTAATGTGAGGAATATTTTAGAAATAAATTGATCTTTAGTCACATTGCACTCTGAGATAGCCCCTAAAGATTTGAGTTTCATAACGGCTTTCATCATATCTGATTTCTCAGTATTTGATAGGTTGTTTTTAGGTATTATTGATTGTCGTACATGTGTATGAAAGGGTATTGGATAACCATTTTTTAACCAATCAAGAACAACATTGTTATTTTTAGCCATCGGTCATAAAATTGGGTAAGTCTAACCGCATGTACCTGCGTTAACGGTGACGCTGAGCGGGAGCCCGAGGTTTGTCCTGCGAGGCCGGGCGTTGTGGCGGCTGTGCTGACATCGTGTACGGACAGCGATTCCCCGCCGTCGTCATCGGCCTCCTGTATGCACCTCGCCCGCCCCCCCCTGTTCGCTGGGTATCGAGGAGGCAGGTTCCAGTTTCCCGGGTAGGACTGGCGGGTATTAGGAAGTTGAGGCGATTTTGAAACTTTGCGGTCTTTTTTATGGAAAGGCCTTGCTTTTCAATGGCCTTGGCGGCTTTAATTTTTTCTGATAAGAACGAGCCAAACAGTGATTTATCCCGTTCGGACTCGTTGATGATATTTATGAATGCCTTGTCCGAGCTAGGTGTGATTAATTTCACTCGAGCCTTGATGGCGGTGATTCCCGCACTAGCTGTTGTTGAGACGCTGTAAGTGTCTTGTCGCGGTTGCGAACCATGTCCGGTACCGCCGCCGAGATTTCAGCATTCAACTTGGGTGCTTGAAGGAGCCTACAATTGTCTGGCACAAGGTACTCTTTCAGTACCTTGTCCTTGTTTTCTTTAGGCATTCCTTTCCTTAGCAAAGGAAGCCACAACTGCGATAGATTATCGTGAATGTTATCGCCGTAGTCAGGCGAATCTGATGTCGATTCACCGAGTGGCGACAGTAGATCAGGATCTAACAGTCTAACTCAGGTTCCATGCTACCAGTAGTTGCCTCAGGGGGACAGGGTTCCGCCTGGGCATAGTGTTGGTTAGGAATGTCGCCAGATTCCGATTCCACGTCTTGTGGTACGTCGGTTGGCACGGGTATTGGCTCCATAATAGCTTCATTATCATTGCCTGGGACCACATCAGGATCTTCGCTACCTAAAATTACAATTTGTAATTAAGGTTGTGAAGATAACAATTCTGAGGGTAGTGTAAGAAATAAAATTTCTTAATTGATTTTGCACGTTAACGTTACATCTGTTTTAGATTGTACGTATTTTCTGTGCTTGTTTGTCATCGTTAAAGACTCGCAGTCAATCCCGATGCAATATTAAAGAATAAAATTTCTTAATTGATTTTGCACGTTAACGTTACATCTGTTTTAGATTGTACGTATTTTCTGTGCTTGTTTGTCATCGTTAAAGACTCGCAGTCAATCCCGATGCAATATTAAAGTTTAACTTTTATAATTTAGTTTTGAACAATGTCAAAGTTATTGACTCGCAGTCAATCCCAGAGCATTTACAAAACTGATATTTTTCACTATTCACTTCTAGATCACCAAAGAATAAAGTATACTTTGCTTACCTTCATCATCCGATGACGATTGTAACGGTCTTTGTTTTTCTTCAATTTTTCTAATTTTCCTAGCGTAGTGATCAATTTTTGATTGCGCGCTTCTTTTTGGCATGATGCTTAAGGGCGCGTGCGATAGCTACCGCGCACGAAAAAGGAATGAGCTACACGTCAAAGTGTCAACCGAGGTGCAGTCAGACCGGAATTACGTCACCTAATAGTTTTAAAAAATCTTTAAAATATGTGCGAAGTTACCAAGTAAGTAGGGAAACTACATTGTTATAATCATATCTGAAAAATGAAGCAACGAGTTATAATAGTAATATCTAAATCTGAACGCATGTGAGATGATGCATGGACGTAATATTACGTCCATGGAGATGATGTGAGCGCTGTGATGTGAGCGATTATAGCTAATTCGGAAAGCGCCGAAAGAAACTTCATGCCGAAAGAAAAAATCCGCGGGCTATATTTCATTTTTTTTTTAAATAGTCTGTATTGTCCTTGGTCGCAAAATGAACTCGCAGGGGACCACAGACAAATTAAGGTGAATGCGCAGTGGTAGACCGCGAAATTCTTAGGTTTTTTGCAATTTTCAGGTTTGTGTTTATTATATTTTTTCTATAGGCTGTATCGGTTTTGTCTGTGCCATAGATTAATATATTTAAAATGAGTCAATGTTGCGCGCGCATCGCTAGTGCTGGCTAGCACGGCGCGCGGGAAAACAAAACAAGATTCATGAAATAGTTATTCTTGGGGATTATATGGTCTTAGAAAATTGTGTTGATGACTTTAATGATTATAATTCTGTAAATACATATTTGTTACGGCCGCGAATCATATTTTAATCAACGTACAACTTAATACTGACCAGCAAATTGCAAAAAACCTAAAAAAAATTGAATTTCGCGGGCTACCCTGGCGCTTTCGCCTTAAGATGGTTCATTCCGTTCATTCGGTCAATTTTTGGGGCACCCCACCCACAGACCCGCACCCTTAAGGGCAGGGTTGCCAGACGTACGAGAAATCTCGTAACTTTACGAGATTCAGCCTTCGATCAACTATTATTGATCGAAGGATTCAGCAGTCTCCGTACGAGAAAAGAGAAAAAAAAGTCTCGTACACTTTTTTACGAGATTTTAACAATGTTGCTAATACGGTTAAAATTTCCATTATGGTCCATCGATTTATGAAATCGTCATATTATAGATACAGTAAATGGTAAATTTTTAGCTGCAGAAAGTGCAAAAGGCCCAGATCGCAAAGGAAATGGTATACATTTCGAACCATCTCAGGAAATGTATTCCAGAATGACGGCTGAAAAACTATAGAATAGAAACGAAGATGATTTTACCAATACCCCTGCCTGACATTACATAACACTAACAAAGAAAACCTCATGTACTAGTAGCAAGTACAAAATATATTCCAAAAGTTAATACCTACTTAATTTGTATTATTTTTTACCCTTAGATTTTGGTAAAATTATTTAACAAATATTTTTTATTTGGCGGCAGTAATAGTACATGGTGTAAATTATGGTAGGTGTATAGGATGTTTAAAATTTATACTTTTACGAGATTATCTTTTGAAAGTACATACGAGATATTTGGCAACCTGTACGAGAAAAAAAAAATCGGCATCTGGCAACCCTGCTTTAGGGTAGGTATATAATGTTGCGACCTATCACCATGTTTGGCAAGCCAATCCCTTGGGCGAAGCATGCCAAATACCTAGGTGTGATACTTGACAGGCACCTCTCCTTCGCTGAGCACATAAAGACGGTCCGTTCGCGCGCCGCCTTTGCTCTCGGCAGACTCCACTCCGTCCTCAATGCACGCAGCAAGTTGTCACTAAGGTGCAAATTGCGAATTTACACAGCGTGCATTCGACCCATAATGACATATGCCTGTGCAGTCTTCGCCCACGCAAAGCCCCATCACATCCATAGGATGCAAACCCTGCAAAACCGGTTCCTCCGAAAGGCTACGGGATCCCCTTGGTTCGTACGTAATGAGATCCTTCATGTTGACCTCAAAATCCCCACCATCCATCAATTCATGAAACGCCTTTCCAAGCGTTTCTTCGATACCGCCGCCAAACATCGCAACCCTCTGGTTGTCGAGGCCGCCAACTACACCCCCTCCCAAATCAGCAAATGCCGCCGTCCAAGGCACGTCCTCACCGACCCCGATGACCCCATAACCCTCCTCCAGGAGAGTAACAAGGCAACCAGTACAGTTCATAAACACAAAAACAGAAAACCGTCATACCGACCTCGCCGACGAGGTCCCACGCGATGCCCCCCAGTAAATACCCCCCACCGACCCTTGCTCGATGTAGTGCCAGCCCGCGCCGCAGCTGAGCCTGTAGACTTAAACTCCCGACTATGACCTCTGAGTTTGTTTCGGCTTTTCTTCTCAGAGTAGTCAAATAGGAAAAGCCGGCCCCATCAATCTTAAATAATCAAAATCTGACCCAGCCTGCCTGTCCCATCTTGCTGCCCTCTCCCCAGCGACGCCCTAAGCCGAGGTTCGTACGTAGTTCGTACCCCACAGGGGGTGCCCTTAGCGCAGTCGCTTAGTATATAGTAAATAAATGCCCCTGGCTGGAGGCTTTGAGTTTTCTTAAGGCAACCACAGGATAGACCGGTTAAGTAGTCACGACCTCTCAAGGTCAACTACGAGATGCCATATCAAAAAAAAAAAAAAAAAAAAAACCGATGAGCCACAGGACATCTCTCGCAAGCTCCTATTATTATACTCTTTGCTCGCAAGGCACGGTTGGTCGCCTCGCGAGAAATGTTGGTGTAAAAAATCACAAATATTTATGAACGTAGAATTATTTGGCTTAGGTACTATTAGGTCGAAAATCTTCGAGATTTTTCAAAAGAAAACCTAACCATTATCTAAAACTAGGTGCTACAATTTTCGAGCTCAATTTTTTAATCCTGCGTTTCCAGGGGGCCTCTATTATTTACAAATTGCATTTCTTATCAATCATCAGAAATACCAAGGTAAGTAGGTACATAGCCCTAATTATGTTGTGTTTTGTCTTATTTTTTATTATTTTTCTATATTTTATTTTTATTTAATGTATCTACCTAATGCTATTGTATTGTATGATCCAACTGTTGATCGAAATAAAGGAATTGAATTGAATAGCACTACCTAGTTTTAATTCACAAAAGGACAAAGGACGAAGGAGGAGGACATGTCACCCGGGCCAGCCCGGGCGCGGCGGCGGCGGAGCAATATAGGTGCAATTCCAAGATGGACCGCAGGCCGCAAAATGCAGCTGCTGGTTCAAGCGACACTATTGGTTTCTATGTATCTCTATGAAAACTGCGGTCAACCGCAGCCGCTAGCCGCTTTTTCGCCTGCGGTTGCAGTCTGCAGCCCATCTCGGAATTGTACCTTAAATAGTGTTCTGTGCGGCGGAGCTTCGCAATGGCTAAGGCCGCGGCGCGCCGCTGTCTAAGCGCACTTCACGTAAATGATGCTCGTGTACGGGCGCTGCACTGCTCGCCGTCAGTTGGGTCTGGTTATCTCTTCACTGACTACAGCTTATTTTTATTAAAAACCTTTTTGAATTGTTTTGTAATAAATGCTTTGTGTTTGAAAATTTATAATAAAAACCGGCCAATTGCGCCATTGGCCAAACTTGTGAATTTTAAGCTGGTTTGAGCTACTGCGAGACCTAGGCTAGAGGAGGTCTTTGCCCAGCAGTGGGACAGTACAGTGTACGTTACCCCAGCAAGAAAGTGTCTCCTAGAGTTATATGAGTAGAACGTATAATTGGTGCCTTATTTGCTGTAAATGTGCCCCCACATAAAAAATGTGTGCCCCTGTCGTTTTGTAAAAAAACGATTCTTGCTGGGGTAACGTTTTTCTAGCAGGAAAATTCTAAACGAATGATCAGAGAGAGAAAAATTATGCATGGCCAGAGAGCTTATGTGTGCCAAAATGTGCCCCCAAAAAAAATCTGTGCCCCTTCAGGTTTTCGAGATATTGCATTTCCTGCTGGAATAACGTTTTGATGAATCGTATATCTCTAAAACCATTGCATGTGCCCCTGTAGAATAAACATACACGAGTAGCTCTTAATGTGTGCCCCTTAGTGCCCCAATTAGATTTAGGGGGCACACATTTTTTATGTGCGGGCACATTTACAGCAAATAAGGCACCAATTATACGTTCTACTCATATAACTCCAGGAGATACTTTCTTGCTGGGGTAACGTACACGACAGTACAGACTAAGGAAAAAAAAACTAAGCCTTACCAGGCTTACCGTTTCGATAATGAAGTGGTATCTAATCGTGTATAAAAACGCCTGACAGAAAATTACTATCAATGTTGTCTCAGTCGGATCCATCATGCAACTGTAGCCAGTCTCTCTCTAGTATCTAATACCTAGTAGTCTATGACTGTAGAGCGTTCATAGCAATAGGTATTCAGAGCATTCACAAGTAGTCACACACAGCGTATATTGATACTGCATCGCGTCTGTATGATTCTGCATTGCGTCTGTATCGTTGCTGCATCGCGACAGGCAGAATCGTGGTTACAGAAAGAAAGAAAATACATTTATTTTATTTAGCACAGACTAAAAAGACACACAGTCAGTAGGTACACCAGATAGTCAGCTAATAATGTGACTCAGGCTGGCAAATCTTCAAAATAGCTCGAATTTAACTAGGTCAATAGGTCTATGTGACGGCTAAACACCCCTATTTCAGAATTTGTGACGCTACAGAATTTTAGATATCACTAGTAATGTAGTACAGTCACCAGCAAAAATATATATACACTTGGCTTTGTTCAAAGGCGATTTTCTCCTTTATTTTTGAATGAAATTTTATATTGGTAGGAACATAATATTTTCGAACCCATAGGTATATGCAAAGTGTCGTATTTCAACGCTGCATTCGTTATTTCGTGAAAAAATCGCAATTTAAAGTTGCCAAATGTTGACATATTGGTGCTCGTGACTGTACAAAGCTTGATAAAGAAATAAACTATTTTTCATCCCTCATGCTCGGAAAGTAGTGTTTGTTTGATCCGAATAGCGGGTGGAAGACGCTGCTTCCTACCATAGGGCGGGAAAGACTCATAGTAATTGCTTCCCTTCCTAAGGCGGGAATGAATTTTAAAAATGGAACTAAATTTGGTTGGGTAGTCAGCTCAGTCAGACACCCTTAATTGATTATGTAAATATTTATTAGGCTACCCATCAAATCTTATAAATGTGCGTTAATTAGGAGAGTTGGATAAAAAGCTCATATGTTAACGCCATTTAATCTTTCATATTTAGCGCACAAGTTTAGTTAACAATTTACCTTGAATAAATTCAACATACTTAAAGGTATAATAATTTTGATGTCAGTTGTGGTCGAGGCTAAAAAACATAAAAATTGGGGATTTCGAACATCCTGACTTCACCATAGGGGCTGTGCATATACATCATTTAATTATTCGACGAATTTATCCATAGTTTATGGTAAATAAGTAGTGGTAATGAAGTTTTTTTATATCTTATGTCCAAGTTTCGCGCCAATCGTGCGTGTTTTCTTTTCACAAATTTCACACACAGGTGTACTTAGATAAGATTTAAAATGTGACAAATATTATTGAAAATATTATAAACAACACGAAAAGGCCTAGGTTTTAACGTAATATTCAAATTACCACTACCTACTCAATTTGTGTTCAAAATCGTCGACCATTATTGTTTTTTTTTTTATTGCAATGATGTGCGAAAGCGATTATTCCAACAATTTTTTTTTAATTTCCACTGACGAGTAATTAATATGAGGAATGTAATCGATACTTGAAAATTAAATAAAATTATTTTAAGCAATAAATACATGCATTGTTTTAATGATTTATGCTTTTATCTTTTATAGATATCATTTCAATCTCTTCTAATAATTGTCATGTCACTAGCAGCATTTATTGAATTCCGCGCCGAAATGTTTCTATATTTGAATTTATATTCGGAAAGCGCTCGCTGTTTAAAATTATTTTAATTTATTGGACAATTATTTATTGTGGATTTTATTTTTGATACTTTCTAATAGTATGCTACAGAATTCCCAACAAACATTTTTTAGGTAGGCTTAGCAAAAGTTTATTTGAGAATGATGATAAATTAATTCTATAAATTGGGTATTGTGCAAACACTTTACATTTCAATACATTTTGTTATAAAAGAGTTTTTTATTCAGTTTCTACAATTTTTTTTTTATTGCGAGTATCAATTAGGCTGAATGCAAGTTTTGAATCTAAATAGAAAGTTGTGGGGACGGTCAGCACTAAAAAGTGACGCGGTGTGTTCCATATTTCAAATTTAAAAAAGACTAATATATAGTATGTACTATTCATGTTATTATTATCAATTAATATTTTAGAAAAACTGCTATTTTTACTTTCCTTATATTCGAAATGAAAAGTAGAGTGTTTAACACGGGTGAAAGTCATCAATTCCCACTCGGACTATAGCCAGTCTAAATGCCTCGTATGGGAATTGATTCCTTTCCACCCTTATATAACAATCTACTATTGTAGTTGTAGATAATCGATCGAAAACGTGTTCAGCCAGCTTGAAAAACCACTTTTCGCAGGTCTCTTAATCTCGGTGACGGAAGTGATTTTGACGACTTTTTGCTTATCAACGGGCGTCACATAAAGTGACAGGCATCCATTGACTTGTATATTACTTTTGAAATCATTGCAGGCATCGAGTTAAAAGTTTTGTGATACGTACAGTGGTTTAGTAGAAAAATGCAAAAATCTGTGCCCAGCCAGCTTGAATTTACGTATAAAACTTTTGGCTGGCACTTCCGAATCTCAATAACGGGAGCGTTTCCGAATATGGTTCCTTTAATAACATTTAGTGAGCCTGAGTTCAAGCTGGCTGGACACATGTACCTATCTCCGCTGCCTGATGATCTACGGCCTTCGAAATATGTTCAAAATTTTGTGACGGGGACGATAATGATGACTTGAATTTGTGACGGAGAAACTTTGCGTAGTTTAAAAGATATTAAATTAAATTATTAAATTTTCCCATACAAACACTGCAGTAGGGGGCTACCAATATTGTAGGTTTTATGTAAGACTATGTTTTCTTTAATTGACGAAAATCCGTGTATTGGTGATACTAATAATACGAACAACTGTAGGTATTTAAATCGATATAAGACAAAAGTGTAGAAGTGAGGAAGGGGGGGGTAATTTTTTAATGTTATTGATTATTTACGTGCAGATACCTACTCTTTTTAGTAGGTAGGTATTGGTGTTTTTCATGGTAAGTACATAGGTAGATACCGTATAATTGTTCGAATATCAATTTTGAACAGAGTTGTCAACTAAAAAGTTTTCACACTCTAGAATTTTCGAGATTTGGCATAGCGTTATGACTATTTGAACGACATTTTTTTGGAATTGAAACCAAGTCGATACCTACGCCCCACCCAGCCGTTTGGTTGCACTAGAGGTGAGGATTGTGTGGAGACGTTCACCACACAATGGTGAGGCCATTGCAAATTTCGACTGATTCCGACTAATTGGCGACTAAACAAGAGAGAAAACAGTACTTCGCTAGGTGCCCTAATTTTTGAGATATAAATGTGGCCCTGCTGGGAAACTCTCTCCAGATCGGCCACCTATAAACCCTTATATCTTTTGAACCAGTGACCGACAAATTCTGATATTTGGCGACAAATTTCGACTAATTAGCGACAAATTTTTTGTGTTATCAAAATTAAAATTCCTGATGGTGGCTATGCCAGAGTCAGTGATACCCGTCGCTCACCTAGGATAACGGGTCAGCACACAGTGACGATATATCGCAGCTAAATCATACAGCCCGACTTCCTACATAGTTACTTTACTCTTTGAGTCCGACTGCCGACAGGATGCGTCCCTAAATAATCGTCGTTATAATTCTGTAAATACATATATGTTACGGCCGCGAATCATATTTTAATCAACGTACAACTTATGCTGACCAGCAAATTATAAAAAAACGTAAAAAAAATGCATTTCGCGGGCTACCCTGGCGCTTTCGCCTTAATGGTTATTTTAAATTCCTTCTAGTTATTCAGCTGTCATAACTCAGTAAGCATTAAAAAACACAATATTAGTCTTAGCTTTTATTTTCTTGTAAGAATGTTGGATACAAATTGCTAATTTCGTATCAAATATTTAATAAAATGCCACAGTATAAGGAGAAAAATTGTATATATTATAAATAGAAGCATTTTGGACGCCATACAAGTACCCTTGACGCTTCCTACAGTAAATGTTACTTTATGTATGTCGATATGGCCCGGAAGAGCCTAAAGTTTACCAACGAAAAGACAGACACATTAACTTCTAACTATGAATAAAATATATGTCTAAAACAATAAATCAATCCCTTTAAATCACGAGTTGTGATGTGTAGTAAGATGTGGTCGAATACGTTCGCATATTATTAGCTGCCATTGCTTGTTTAAAACATAACAGAATATTCCAATTAAGGTACAAAATAAAATTGCAAACTGGTTATATAAAATACAAAAAAAAAAAATAAGTAAGTATTAAAAAGCTAAAAAAATATTGCATAAAACTTTCATTCCTACAACATTATAATTTATTAAAATTAATATTTACTGAATATACAATTCAATTTAAGTGAAACACTGCAAGGTAATACAACAATTTTTCATTATAATAATATAAAATTGGCAATAAACATGTTTACTCCAACTTGCTGTGGAAAATCTAAATGCTATTCATAATAAAATATATTCTAGTCATTACTAATTGTCAAAAAGGTTTATAATGCTATCACCTAGATACAATCTTTATTATATTAAAAAATAAATAAATAGGCACATCACATTCACTCCGAATGTTCGAAATACTAACTTAACGAGCTAAATTAGAATATTAATTTCACATTGTTCTCTTAACTATAAATTACTTAAACAATCCACAATTATATTGTAGTATTGCTGGTGACAACAAACGTTGTTATGGCGTTCCGGAATTTGTACTAACATAAACATTCATCATTATATTTTGTCGTTATGGATGTGGCCAGGCAGCTGGTAAGCTATCTTGTAAGCATACAAACGCCTAAAAGCTTCACCTTCGGGGTAGCCATATTAAAAATAGATTTAAGAACAATTAAATAATGAATTTAAGATAATCTCAGTTAATAGAAAATTCTTGGGTCGACTGTTAAGTACAGATTAAGCATCTATTTATAATTTTAACTAAATAATACACAACATTGCAAAGAAAATTACATCCAAAATAGTCGCCGTAATATAAACATGCAAGCCACATAAATCAATAGTAAATAATATTAGAATTAACACAATAAAATGCAAATATACCTAATACCTTAGAACACGAAGGAATTAATTAATACATAAATGTACAGAAAATGCTCATAATTGGATATTTTTTTAGAGCAACCAAATTGACTTTAATTATTAAGGAGAAATGAATCCATGGCAGTACCTTTAGCTGTCTAGGCATAGAAGCAAATTTAACGCTTTAAATACGTTTACAAATTATACTAGTCGTAAAACTAAACGTTTTCACTCTTAATACAATTTTTGTCAAATGATAAAAAATACCGGTAATTCGTCATGAATCGGTGGTCTGAATACCGGTTGAACGATATAGTACTACACATTGGAATATAGACAAGTGGCGGAATATTAGACCGGTAGTAGGACCGGGAGCGTAGAGAATGGTTTCGAAGAGTGCGTGGTCGCGTGTCGTGTCGTGTGGGCGGCGTGTCGGGCGGCTAGTTGGTCTCGGCGGCGGCGGGCGGCGGCGGCACGGGCATGGTCAGCGGGGAGCGTTGTCGGTCAAACATCTCGAGGATCAGCTTCGGGTCGGTGCCGGCCGGGACCGTCACGGTGCCCGTCTGTGTGAACACCGCCTTATGAGTACCACCGTACGTTCTTCTCGGCAACCCGTGACGTCCGCGCGTGTTTACCAGGGTCTACTGGAGATTATTGCCAAAACGACAACGTTTAAAACTCTTTTTTTTTTTTTTACTACAATTTATAATAGTTATGATGGTGAATGATCCCTGTACGAACAATACACGAGCGGACGTCACAATACATTGCGTATAGTTTGAGTTAGTTGGTCAATACACAATTTAAATTTAGTTATTTTTAGTAGATAAATAAAGAAACTGGATATAGAGAATCTAAAAGGTTAATAAACAGAGGCATATGAAGCTAAATAATTGATAGAAGGGATCTAGTATACTTGGTATAGATAAGGGCGTTCATGCAAGGTAATGTAGAAGTTATTGTACGTAAGGTACTATGAAAGCAAAGTGTGGGGTACCTCGATGCGCGTGATGACTCCTTCCTCGCGACTGTGTTCTAGGACTACAAACAAAACACAAAGCGCCCGTCAAACATATAAACGGATAAACATGAAACATAAACATATAAAATGGTGTATGAAGCGATTTAAATCTTAAGGTTTATTTTTTTAATTTTAACAATCGGCAGAATAGTAGAAAATGAGCAATTTCTGTTGAAATTTAAGAGAGCGAATAAAGTCTTCTAATACTTTAATCAAGTATTAGAAGACTTTATTCATCTTTGCATCTATACTAATATTATAAAGAGATAAAAGTGAGTATGTATGTAGATACGATTTCAAAAATTCTTTCACTAATGAGAAGCTACCACAGATATAGATAGACCTAGATATCGCACGTATCACGATATGTATGAAAACCAAGCGTGCCATTTTTTGACTACCTACTTCATACTTTCACTACTTACTTTCACTTTTCCCATCACTAAATAGTGCTTGTGACGTCATCGTCACAAGCACTATTTAGTGATGGGAAAAGTCAAATCAATTCAAAGACGCCGCCGCATGCGGCACCCGTCTCGCGCCACCCCCGGGGCCAGGCGCCAGCGCGAGCGCTCACCCAGCCAGCAACGATACTATTCTGTAAAAAGATCGCCGTGATAACTTAGGTGAAGTGAGCTGTCATTCCACCTGATGCTAGGGATTGAGCTCACTTCACCTAAGTTATAATGGTGAGATTTTTACAGAATAGCATTATACAGTACTCAGTACTGGGCGCGAAAGTGGCGGCTTACGATTTCTGTACGTAAGCTGGGCACGCGAAGTTGCTCTTGCGTTATCTAGGAGTATCTATATCTGTGGAAGCTACAGTATTGCTGAGTGTCATAGGATTTTTTTTTTAAACAAGAAATTTAACGCGAACGAATTCGCGGGTAAGCTAGTAAATATAAAGCCATTGGATTTGATTCGATGTTTTTCCTTTCGCTAACCAACCACAATAACGAGTTTATGACAGCCGATTTATGAACAAGCTTTTAGAAATTGATCATTTTCTGTAACCATTATTTTATTAAACAATAAAAATATTATTTTGCGCGTATTGCAAAAGCTTTGCTTTATAAACATCATAATATAATTTGTATACAAAGTAAGCCAATTCATAGCGTATATTTCGCTTCCATGCAAATCATATTTTTATTGGTGGGGGAGATTTAAATCCTGAAAATAAAAACTGTATAAATATGTCAGATTTGAGTTTGAAAACAGAAAACTACTAGAACTTAATTGAAATTCGTGTTTCTATTCACAGTCTAAAAAAACATAATTATTCGCAAAATAGTATATTATTTTGAACGTCAAAATATTATCTATTGTCCGACAACTAGTGGTATAAAAAGCATAATCAGCTTAATATGATGTTCCCACTGCTGGGACACAGGTCTCCTCCTCTCTGTGAGAGGGCGTGGGCTATAAAACACCACGTGGGCCCAGTGCGGGTTGGTGGATGACATGTCTTCAATTTTTTTTTTGGTTGTAGAACTTGGAAAATGAAATTTTCTTATTGGTATCAAGGCTCTGTCCTAGTCATGTTCGTTACATAGTCTCGTTAACGCCCATTTACACTAACTCACGGAAACATCTAAATGAATGCCTAAATGAGGCGTTTAGTTGCAAACCCCGCTAAAACGTTTTTCACAGAACGTTCACAAAAAAAAAAAACAGTTTACAAACAGATGTATTATTGTGAATAATTAAATGATATTTAATTAATAATATAAGCACAGTGAGGTCTTTATAGCGGAATAAAAGGAGAATAAAATCTGTAATAGCGGGATTTGTAAGTGACACTCAATTTTGGCGGGTATTGCGAGTGAAATGTCAGTTGTCGGGTTTTGCTATTGACCTGTCAAACTATGTCGGGTGCTTTGCTGTTATTATATCAGCTTTGCAGTTTCACGAGTGTTTTTGTCGGGTTTTGCTACGAACATTCCATTTAAACTGTCGTTGTCGTTTACGGTGAACCCCCTAAACAACCCGCGATGTATCGCAGTGAGGTATCCTTCGGCATGTGCCTGTGTGTCAACAAATGCATTCTAATAAGAATGCATTTGTTTTACAAGGAGGTGTTATCGAGGTAGCGAGCTAACCCGTGACCGCGAGGTATCGCATCTTCGGCATGTGACCCTTAGTGAAAATGGGCATTAATCAACAATCGACTTAATTAGGACACGATAGTAGTGTTCTAAGGCCAATTCTACTGAAAATGACATCTATTAGTCATTACGACACAGTAGGAAAGAGTGCCTAAGGAATGACACTATCATTACGTCAGTCATCTATTTTGTAGATAAGGTTCTACGTGTGTGTGACGTCATACTCACTGTTCTCGCTGGTGGAGTTGGTGGTGGTGGTAGTGGTGGTACCGTCGCCGTTGGAGTCGTTGACCGTGGTGCGCGTCGTCGTCTTCACCACCATGGAGGACGTGTTCACTTGCGAGTTCTGAACGTGGAGGTTTTTGATTATGTAAGGAAGGGGACTGTGTGACTAATTTCTTGTCAGTTTAAAAGTACCAGTGGACTGTCTATTAAAATATTGATCAGCGTTTGGGAAAGCGTCTAAGCGTCATTGGGGGGGTTTAGAGCTGTGACATGTCAGTCGCCGGGAAAAGATTGCATGCGTACATCTGACAAGAATTTGTTCAAATATGTCAGAACATTTACAAAAAAAAAGTGACGATAGGTATGACAAGCATACTCTATAGTTAAGCAGTCGGTGCTGTCACCATAGCTGCTGACTTAAGCCTTAGCATCCTTACTCACTGGACTAGGGGTGTGTAATTCTTTACAGAACCGACTCACTGATCCGGATCATTGAAGTGATTCAAAAGATTGGTTCAGTAACAACGTTTCAAATGCATCATTTGGATCTGAACCATTACTTTGCTCTGTGCTCATTCCGCGCGACGCGTCACTCTCGAGGCGGCTGAGCAGTGTGCGAGCGAGAGAGGGAGACTGAGATACACTGAGTTACTGAACTATAGACTCGCGAGTCGCGAGTGAGCGGCCGACATAATTACAATCTATACAAGAAATACCAAATGAGATGTGTATCACTCATACTCTCATAGATTTTGATTCTGTGTTTTATACAGGGTGTTTGGTGCATCGTTTGCCAAATTGAAATGGTTGACTGAAGGGGTCATCTGCTAGCCTTTCAAACCCCTTAACACCCCTCATGCCCTGTGATTTTTTTTTATCGACTTTTATTGTTTTACTAAAAAAAGACCCAAATTTTACATTAAAATACAAATTTAAAAAAATATATAAGGCGTAGACTCTGAATTTTAATTTTATTTCGATGTGTATTGTTTAGGAGTACTTTTAAATACAAAATTAGTGACATTAGTCACCTAGTTTTTTTTTAATTCACTCGCAAAGGTAAAACTTAAATTAAAGCTGTAGATGTTACAGCTGTTTATATGGCTACAAAAAAAAAACAAAAACGACCGGGATCTTCCAACTCCCTCATTAATTCTCCAGTCTATCCTCTTGCTAATGATGTGCCACATGCCATAAAAATCTTTTAACAACTTTGTGAATTCGCTAGAATTGTGAATCAAGTCACTTATGACCACATTCCAAATTCTAATGAATTTTTTTTTTATTGCGTAACTGTTACTTGAGAAAGAGGTAAAATTTGTTTTCTCACTCTTGCGCAGTAAAATCTATCTTTTTAACTTTTGTTGTTATTGTTAAACTTTGTTGAGTTTTTTGTTATTGCAATGGCGACATTCTCTAACGAAGAATATGCGGACATCATGATGGCTTACGGAGCCGCCAATGGTGTCGCTCGTGCAGCGCAACGACTTTACCAGGAACGCTTTCCTGGTAGACGATTACCTGGCTGCAGAGTCTTCCAAGACACATACCGACGCATACGCGAGACTGGCAGTGTCACTTTTAATGAACCAAGGGGACATATTGTGCGACATAATACGACTTCGAAATACGACTTCGTACAACAACTGTCGAAATACGAAACAGATGTCGGGCCTGTATTCGCAACAGAGGCCAACAATTTGAGCAGGATTTGTAACAATTATGAAATAATTGTTAAAAATGCAATTTTGTTTTTTTATTTCAAGTAAATCCCACGAAAAGATAGAGATACGAGACAGATTTTACCTTATAAGAATGAGATAACAGATTTATAGGTTTGTCAGGTATCATTTAAGCAAAAATATTTGTTTAAATCATAGTTTTGAATATTAGCCTTAGGTGACTCGATTCACAATTCTAGTGAATTCACAAAGTTGTTAAAAGATTTTTATGGCATGTGGCACATCATTAGCAAGAGGATAGACTGGAGAATTAATGAGGGAGTTGGAAGATCCCGGTCATTTTTGTTTTTTTTTTTGTAGCCATATAAACAGCTGTAACATCTACAGCTTTAATTTAAGTTTTAACTTTGCGAGTGAATTTAAAAAAAAAACTAGGTGACTAATGTCACTAATTTTGTATTTAAAAGTACTCCTAAACAATACACATCGAAATAAAATTAAAATTCAGAGTCTACGCCTTATATAGGGTGACTGGTAATTAGTGACCGATACTTAAACACGTGATTTTACTCATCATTATGAACAACTTTTACTATGGGACCAACCCAGAAATCGCGAAAAAAAAATCAGCTGTTCCCTACATTTATGTTCGTCTAACTCGTCAAAATGTAGAGAACAGCTGTTTTTTTTTTCACGGTTTCAGGTTTGGTCCCATAGTAAAAGTTGTTCATAATGATGAGTAAAATCACGTGTTTAAGTATCGGTCACTAATTACCAGTCACCCTATATATATTTTTTAATTTGTATTTTAATGTAAAATTTGGGTCTTTTTTTAGTAAAACAATAAAAAGTCGATAAAAAAAAATCCACAGGGCATGAGGGGTGTTAAGGGATCTGAAAGGCTAGCAGATGACCCCTTCAGTCGACCATTTCAATTTGGCAAACGATGCACCAAACACCCTGTATAACCTTTGAACCGATGATCCAAATGAAACATCAGTGTTTCGGATCATTTCGGTGATCGAGATGCAAATGTTCGGATCGCAAAAATGATACACTTTGCCCACCTCTACACTGGACCTTTCATCACACCTCCGTATAGCCCAGAAGGGAATGGATTTAGTGCATGTGTAAGGTTGACTGGTAGACCATGTTTCGTGGCAACTAGCCTACATTATAAGTAAATGCGTTTCCACTTATGACAAAAACTGCCAGTAAATTGAAACTTCATTAACATTGAGCTATCTATCTGTGACATTGGTTTTGAAAGCAATTAAAGACTCTGTTGTTTTTTGACGCGCAAGTGACCTTTAACCTTATGGTGGTAAGCAATTACGAGGTCGAATATACCATCAAAGAATATTCTATCTATCCTTACCTCATCATCTGCCTAGCCTTTTCCCAACTATGTTGGGGTCGGCTTCCAGTCTTACCGGATGCAGCTGAATACCAGTATTTTACATGAAGCGCCTGCTTATCTGACCTTCACAACCCAGGTACTGGGTAATACGATACCCCTTGGTAAGACTAGTTGTCAGACTTTCGGGCTTCTGACGACCCGTAAAGACTGCCAAAAATCCACTATTCATAGCCAGGACCACCGGCTTAACGTGCTTTCCGAGGCACGGAGGGGTCTTGATATGTAAAGATGGTCACCCATCCATGGATCGACCGCGGCAAGCGTAGCTTAACCTGATCGATCGACGCGCGCGGCTGTTATTACTTAGCCACAAGCCTCTCTCTCCTTACCTGTAAGTTAATATTAAGCTCGGGCGCAGCCTGTGGGTCGGGCGCGGCATTAGTGTGGTCGCGCACTGAATCCACTGTGATGTCGGCAGATACCGCTGTTACGTCGTGCGGTGCTTCTAACGTCTCCTCCTGTGACATGAAATAATGATTTTATTGAGGAAGTTTGTTGTTTATTTATTTTAAAATTGAACAGATACTGCGAAACTTGCACCACAAATCACTAAACGTATTAAAAACATTATTCTGTCTCTATCATCTTCAAAGGATTGGCAAAAACAGAACGATGTTTTAAATTCGTTACTAACTGTATTTGTATTTAGTGATTTGTGGTGCAAGCGGGCCTAAAGGTTCGTCTTTCTTTTATTAATCTTTGACGCAAACAAATAATTATAATTATCGGTCTTTTCACACCTAAGACAAGGGAAAGCCTACTTTAAAGCTATGAGCGTAGAGTTGCACTTTGCAATACGAACCCTGTGTTCACCGTTAGTTAGCGGGGGCTCCGCCACCGCCCCGCGCAGCGCGGCCGCCCACGGCGACAGGATGATGTGGCATTGAGCGATCGTCACCTACAAACACATTATTTAATTATGTAATACAGGCTGCACACAAAGCTTTACATGAATGTTTACATGCTAATCAAAATTAATGTTACAGATTAAGGGAAGTCTTCCCAATCTCGTATGCAGAGGCTGGTCATCTTTTTCAAATGATATTTTTGTATTCAGTCTGCATCAACCTACTGCTGGGCAAAGACTTTCTTACTAGACGAGATAAAAATATAAAAAAAATATTATAGATATTATACAAATACCTTCGTAGCCGAGAGTGTAATCCGTTGTAATTCCGACGAGGAGTGCAAGTAGAGAGCTTCGCCTCGTTTCGAGAAGCATAAACTTGAAATACCACTGAAACAAAATAAGTTTAGTTAGGTTTAAGATAGATTCCTATACAGAAAACGTATTTCAGCCGTAAACTAAAAAAAACACGTCGTATATATTTAAATTAACGTTGCAAGATACGACAATGATTATCAATTAAGAACTTTTTCACGTCAAACAATACAGTAAAGTTGTTTTTATCACTTTATTTTTGTCTAGGTCGGCTCATTCAATTCAACAGTATTCATTGAACAACATAGCCGACCCGAAGCAATTACTACACATTCGGCTTGTGCCGATTGGCGTCACAGAAAAATATAATAATTATAATAAATATTTATATTAAAAAATAAATTATTATACAATTAATTTCACTAAGGGCTGATTTTTCCAACGCCAGATAATTTTATCGGAGGAATAATTTTGAATTTTTGACAGTTATTTCATACAAAAACTGTCAAACATGAATTTTATTCCTCGAATAAAAGTTATTTGGCAATGGAAAGATCAGCCGTAAAAATGTAAAAAAATCCTATTATTAAAGGTAAAGAAACAAATAAAGTATAAAATAATAAATATATTATCTACCATCGCTTAATCCTCTTAGGTTCGACTCGGCTTAATTCAAGTCAAGCAGAGCGGCTTTTTCCCGAACATATATTTTATTTTATACAGTGTGAGTCTTTATAATGTGCACATAACGGAATGAGGGAAACATAGCTTAATTTTATCGACGGAAAAAATATTTGAAAAAATAAAAAAATATTTAAAAGGATTTTACCTGCTAAAGTATGGTGATTGCAAGGCTTTTCTTTAACAGTTGATAGGAAATGTTGTGATTGAGTTATAAACATGGTATTTTTACGTTTAGAAATCTAATACGATGGAGAATAATTTAAAGTAATCAAAAAGGGTAGGTAATCGGGGCTTTTATTGAGTAATTTTACAATTATTGTAAAAATTGATGAAAAAATATCAGATTTTGTTAAAAAAACCGTAATTCTCAATTGAGGAGCGATTGTTTATACAGGGGTCACAGCAGCGAAAAATTTTTTTTTTTTTTTTTTTTAGTTAAAAAAAAAAATCCGTCGATAAAATTAAGCTTAGTTTCCCTCATTTCAATATGTGCACATTATGAAGACTCACACTGTATATTCGAATTTGTCGCTCAACTGTGCCGAATCACGCCGACCGGATCATGTGTAGAGCACCCCTTAGGTTTAAAGTAATCAAAATAGGGCACACAATACAATGAGTCAGTAACTCACTTGATGTCCTCCTTGCGCACGGCGGCGGCGTTGAGCTGCCGGCGCAGCTCGGGGCTGAGCACCAGGCAGTCGCCCAGGTTCGTGAGGCACAGCAGGCAGCACTCGCGGTGCCGCGCGGGCCCGCACTCGAACCATGCGAATGCCGTACGACGGACCTACACAACAAAAAGAGTTTAGAAGCCGAATAACAGTCATTTATTTAGATAGAAGTTCTAAACTGAGAAAAAATTTGGGTGACGACCTCACCCTCATTTTTTTTACGTCACCGTGAGGTACACCTCTGCCTGACCGTTAAGGGAAATAGGCGTGATGTTAAATTCCTAACTGAACTAAAATAGATGTCAGTATACACAAACCAAAAGTAAACAGCAAAGTAGAACAATGACTTCGATTTTATTTAAGAATTCAGATAATAATTTATATGCAGGAAATTCTGGGCCAGGATTATCTGTTAGACTTTATTAAATTCAAAATGATCAAGGTCGCATTCCACCAAAATTTTATACCTAGAAAAATTCTTAAACTAAGAATAAATTTTGAATTTTTGACAGTATTCCCATCCTAACCATCCATATATCTGTCTTTGGTGAAATAAGCCATTAAATGATTAGTCTCGATAAAATGAACTGATATCCGAAAGTCTACTAAAACTTAGTGAAAGTCTCAGATATTGTGTATAATCTCGTGTCACTACTGTTAGTATTTTAACTGTGAACCATGACCAACCAATTGAAACATTTCGCTTGTGACGTTACATGAGTGGCATGAAGGTTTATATGAAACAGAATATTTAGAATTAGAGTGTAACATACCCTAGCGCCCTCGTGCGCGGTGAGCTTGTACTTGTTGTGCGGCTTGAGCGAGGGCAGCGTGAAGATCTTGAACTGCTCCTCCGACGTGATCACCACGCGGTGCGTGCCGCTCTCGGGCAGCGGGGACACGCCACGTTCAACCTGAGGAAAAGTATTCATTCATTATTTATTGTTCGATCATTTAAAACCAAAAAAACATACATTCGAATAAGGCGGAGAATGACCACTAATTAAAGTCCAAGTTATAAAAAAGTTCGTTGTAGGCCCAAAACGCTTGCCATTCATCACTTACTAGTTCTTGCTGGGGAGAAGACGCACAAGTCCCCAGTAATACGTGTCTCTCTTTTTTCCTTTAGATCTTAAAGATTCTATGCAATTTTAAGATTAATAACAGAATCGAGGTACTTGTCAGTAACCGACGCCGACGACTTACATAATGTGATCCAACTTTTGCATTTTACCCTCTGTTTACCAATAGACGGACATATTATCAAAAAACTAAACAAGTCTTTTTTTGCAATAGAGACTAAGGTATGGTACAATACGATCGACGTAACTTGGCAAGCCTAAACTTCGCGCAGAACGCACGAACGTTTTTTAGGAACCAAATGGTGGCATGAGGCGAGTGAGAGAACATGCGCGAAAATTCGCAAAGGCTATACTCAGGCCCGCCAAGTTACGTCAGTTCTATTGTAACTTACATTTCATATTGCGAAGGAGGCATAAAGTTGATAAGTTCAGCAGAAGATTCTGCAACCTTCTACTATTTTATCGACGTACCTCTAGCGGGTCAGGCAGCGGTACGGCCGCGCCGTCCAGCACAGTGATGCCTATGACCGGGGCCCTGTGCTTCAGCTGTATTTCCTTGGCTAGTTGGCACGTGACGGGCTCGTCTTTCCTCTTGTTTGTGTTCGGCACGGTTATCGTGAACGCGTATACAGTTCCGTTGTTTGTGCCCGCCCAGAGGGTTGGTGTTGAGTTTTGTGCTGCAAAAAAGGTTTTTTTTTTCATATTTATTAATCATAAAGTTTTAAGTGTGAATTTCGATGGTTATAAAAGTAGAGTAGAGGATCCACCAAGCCGCACTGGACCCGCGTGGTGGATTACGGCCCACTCCCTCTCACAGAAAGGAGGCCTGTGTCCCAGCAGTGGGAACATTATGCAATGTTATGTTATGCTAAAAGTAGAGGAAGACCAAAGGAACAATATGTGAAAGATTATAATTCTATGCAAAGAAAGGGGGTGCTTACCGAGATAACTACTGATCGAGATGTATGAAAACCGAGTAGGTACATCCCGAGGACAGCCGAACACATCCGAAGCGGGGAATTTTTAATCGTCTTTTAAACAACACACGCTCGGTATCGCTTACGGTAACAGTGGCGCGAGTTCAATGGTTTTTTCCCATCTCAAAAAATTCCCAACTCGCCTAAAGAAGTTTTCATTTCAATGATAATTATAAAGTATACTGGTGTAGGCATTGACATTAAAGCTGTACGTACTGTTGATAAGGAATGTCCTCCCGAAGTACAGACAGCGCACCATGGATCCGAACCCGTCATCCGCAGGCCGCGCCTCGATGGCGCGTTCTACTGGCTTCAACTCTGCGTCTGTATCTGAAGCTGCTTTGTCTGCCGGCTTCTTGGGGATAGGCTGCAAAGGAAGAAGGCATATCTAAAGGACAATGCTCGCTCATGGATGTATGGAATCCCGCACCATGCTGCATCAAAGTCAAACTTTGTTTTTTATAGATTACACTTATCATATTAACTCCTACAAAAGTTATTTTTGTAAACAAAACCCGGGTTTCGGAGATTTTCAAAAAAATCTGAATAACCTAAAACTAGGTACTTTATTTTGTTTGACACGTACGGCCATTATTAATCTAAAAAACAGCCTATTCTATTTTAGTTATTTTTAATTAATGAAGAAACGACAAAGTATAATTTTTTACATGTTTTTTGATAGACATCATAGCACTTTCAAAATTCAAGGTCATATCATATCATTTGAAACGGAACGTCATGTAAAGGGAATAAAACAATATCAACACTTTTTTACTTTAAATTAAATTACCTGTTCAAAAATTAAATCCCTGACGCGTAATGTCGTAAAAAATTATGAAAATAATTACAACAATATTTTGATCTTGATGCATGAGACTCTTTGGTACGACTTTTGGTCATTCTCCTTTGAACCACTAGCAGAGTACCTATAAAGCAGGTCTGCAGCGACTATATTTATTTATTTATTAAAACTTTATGCCAAGTAAAAAAACTGTACAAAGGCGGACTTAATGCCTTGGGAATTTTCTACCAGTCTACCTTAGGGTGATGCAGAAATAATACACAGTAGACACACACAGCACACTATATCTTTGTAAGACATAGGCCTCGAAATGTTTTTCAAACAGAGATGTGGTCTCTAACAAAACACGCAATGTTATGTAACTAGACATGCAGCAGATTTCCGTATCATAGCATGTTTCTATAGGCCGACCGATTAATTGAGACGTTGCCTGAAGTAGCTGCGCGGTGCGGGAGGGGTGATAGTTGTCACAAGGTGACGAGTCACTGAGCTCTCGCTTCACGTCACCACACCCCTCCCGCACCGCGCTGCTACCTCAGGCAACGTCTCAGTAGCTTCAGTCGGCCTATAAAAGCCTTAAAAGTTAATACACTGTCGAAATGTTAGTTATTGGTTAAATAGTCATTAAAATTAGTTGCGATTTGCCCACTGATTAAATTGAGTAAGTAGATTTTTATAGGGCTCGGAAGTTATCCTGGATTTTTGGGGTGCTCATCCCAATTTATGATTATTCTGGATAGATATTTTAAGACCGGCTACAATAGCTACGCATACTCACTTGTGTGGGTGAAGTTGGGCTTGACGTGGTAGTTTGACGTCGCTGTGACCTTCCTTTCCGCAGTCTTCTGAACGACTCCCTCAGCGACTTCTTGAACGACTTTCTCCTTGAAATTGGCGTGTCGCCAGCACCGGAATGATCTGGAGAAAATAATTTATTATTATAAATGATCACAGATTCTGTTTGACGCTGGTTTTCCAATGAGAAAATCAGCGTCAGATAGAATATGACGTGTTTATCAACGCTGAAATGACCTTGATCTTTTTTTCGAAGCCGTTGTTAAAACATTACTTTCACTTTATATTTTGTGTTTCACGAACTGTGTCCAAATAAACTTTACTTTCTTTTGGTACCCCGGTACCGAAATGACAAGAACCGCTAAGTACCGGTACAGGTCCTGGACTACCGGTTCCAAGCCCTGCACTCACCGTGCGGGTTGAGCGTGCACTTGTGCAGCAGCGCGCGGCAGGTGACGGCGTCGACCAGCGCCAGGCCGTGCGCCGTGCCGCCGCACAGCAGGCCCCACTCCCACTGCGCGCCCAGCGCCGTCACTGCCGCCGGCGGGACCAGTTGTACCACAGAACTCGCCTGCGGACAGAAACGTACAACATGTTTACAATGAACCTAAACATGACTTTCACAGTAGGGTTCCGTAAAATATTAAATTCTTGACAAGGTATGACATACTATGCAATACTACGAGACTCACCTGGTATCCTTGTGGGAATGTGAGTGATCCTGATCTGAGCGTGAGCTGGTCGTGTCCCTTCCACACGAAGCCGTCACGATCCGACACGATGTTCACTGTCACAGACTGGAAAACAACAACTTATATATGAGAACATATTTGATATTCGCCTCCGAAGGGGTTGGCATGGCAGTAAAGTTCACCTACATGTCCCCAGTAGTGTTAAAATTTTCATATTATAAGGCGAGCCAATTACTATAAACTAGGCATAATTTTAAACTCAGGGCAGCTACTAGGAATTTTCTAATGAAAACCCTAAAAACAATTTGGTCAATCTTGAAATCGAACTCTAGACCCCCTGCTCAGCAGTATTACTTGTGACTACTAGACTGAAGACCAGTTAACTTTAAATAAAAAAATATCAAATTACATGGAGGGCAGGAGTTTTATTTATAAAATGATGTTGTATGTACCTTAACTTCAGCAGTGTTGGAAGACGTCTTGAGGCTCGCGACAACTATGTGACCCGCCGCGCCGCCGATTGTCAGCATTCCCGATAATGGGCACAGGATTACCTAGAAAGCACATAAAATTTTATTATTCTAAAGATTCTAACCTCAAAATATTTTCCTAAATAATAAATTGATCTACAAGCGACTAATTAGAAGAATTAGAGTTTATTTTTATGATCCCAGTGACATTACACTGACAAAACATAGATTTTTGGCAACTTGAACACAAACTCAAAGCAATTATTTCAAATAAACCAATTATTACAGGCACTTTTGAATTGTCAAGGGGTCGAGCAACTAGCTTCATCTTTCTGGCTGACCAGAAAGATGAAGCTAGTTGCTCATTTCAAAGCACAGTAGTAGGTACCTATGGCGAAGAACGGACACTTTTTTTTTTACAAAATTTTGATTACATCATTCATGTTGAAAATATGCATGTGAGAATGATGCAGAACGTTAAAAGCGTCCGTAATGAAAAGATAAAAAAAAACAATTCAAATATTAAATTTAAATAAGCCGTGGCAGCAATCATATGACCAGTCACTACTCTGATGGCGCCCGATCACGAACGTGACGCGATGATAAAAATTAAAAACTTGCAAAGCTCATTACAATACTGGTAAATAAATCCTGTGTTTTGTGCGTCAAAACATAGGATTTATTTACCCTAAAATATACCTACTGTAATGCTCTCGGTGAGAGGGAGTGGGCCGTAATCTACCACGCGGGCCCAGTGCGGATTGGCAGATGTCACATGTCTTCGAATTTTTGGTTCTAGGACATGCCGGTTTCCTCACGATGTTTTCCTTCACCGTTTTGAGAGCAGTGGTGATGAAATAGTTTACACAAAGTAAAGCGCCTTCGAACCTACGACCTACAACTCGTAAGTCGCGGCCGTTACCACTTGGCCACCACTGCTCGTATAATTTATTTAAGTTTATTCTTACCCTTTTAACAGCAAGTCGTGGGTCGTCGCTGTAGGGGTCGAAGGTGCCAACCCGTCTGAATGGAGGCCATTCCTCTTCTTCGTTCTGACTGTCGTTGTTCTCGCCTATTTCTTCACCACTACACATAGAAATAATACATTGATTATATGGAAATGAAGGTAAATAGTAGTCCCTGGCAAAAGCGTGGTTAAATGTGTTGGCAAATCAATGCGGCT
This sequence comes from Oligia fasciuncula, assembly GCA_963082905.1. NCBI lineage: Eukaryota > Metazoa > Arthropoda > Insecta > Lepidoptera > Noctuidae > Oligia > Oligia fasciuncula. The sequence goes on from OY720390.1 coordinate 17,738,933, forward strand.
GCGGAAATATTGCGCGAAACAGAACCACGTTCTCGACAAAAGCACAAGTGCGAATACGGCGTGACGATGCCCGGAAAGTAACGTAAAAATTCATTTATATTACAATACGACCGACGTAACTTGGTGGACCTGAACTTTGCGCAGAAGGCTGCGCAGTAAGATTTTTTAGGAACCAAATGGTGACATGAGGCGAGTGAGAGTTGCCTTTTTGCGATACTCAGTTGAAAAGAGAGGTCTTATCCGGGGACCACGCGGTACAAAATCTCAGGCAAAAATCATGAAAATGAAGGGTTTCACAATAAGTCCAACGAAAACTAAGAAAAATACATTTTTGATTAATGCCATAATGATTCCAGTGTAAGAGAGAGACGGAGCTATAGATGACCGAAAGCCATCCCTTTTTCGCACTGGAATCATGATGGCATTAATACTTCCTAATACGGGCCCTGGCCAACTTTTCCAGGTATCGTTGGACAAAGTCTAGGTAATGAACAATGGACTACTAACCAGGCGTAATTTAATTTCTAATTACGCTTAGTCTTCGCAGAAAAAGATGAGATAAAAAAATGTAACAGTTTATAACAACAGTAAGAAAAAGGAAACCAAAAGTGAGACAAAAAAACTAAACTATTTATAGAAAACTCAACTAATAATATCCTCAATATTGCGTGCATTACTTGTCTATGAAAACCGGCATGAATTGAAGAAAAAATATATAATTATAAGCATGCAGCTGGCAATAAAATAATTTTCCATGCTTACAACATTATTTGTTACCTTGTGGTCGACCGTTTGAGCCCACTTCGTTATGAGCAAGCAATAAGCAGAGGAACAAATCGTTAGCTAACGTTAAATGCGTCGACACACAGTCGCCATTTCGGGGGTTAAAAAGTCGTGATGGTTAAAGGTTCGACTTTACAAGTTAAGACTTTCCGAGTATGTAGTTCAATTTGTGTTTCAATGGATTTTTCTCATCATCATCATCTGCCTAGCCTTTTCCCAACTATGTTGGGGTCGGCCTCCAGTCTAACCGGAAGCAGCTGATTAACAACATTTTACATGGAGCGACTGCCTATCTGACCTCCACAACCCAGTTACTGGGTATTACAATACCCCTTGGTAAGAATGGATGCCTCTTGTTTTAAATAAAAATCAATTGATACAGAATTACTTGTTGTAAAAAATATGCAACCTCAAAATAAGTGGGAAATTCGAATTACCCCTTAAAAGTTGTGTCTGATTTCATGTTTGTCTTTCGGGGGCTAGGAGAATCACACTTTTAAGAGAATTCGGCACTTTCGGCGTAATTTTTAGATTAGAGGGACAGGAAAATACAGATATAACTCTTTTGTCTTCTTGGGTAATAATGGTAGTTCGAAGTATGCAAACAAAAATCTGTGCCATAGGCTTCTACGCCGCGCCCTTCACATTTTAATAACTGTTTTTGGAAGCAAGAAAAACTTATGCCTTCCGCATTCTATACGGACAAATTAATATATTGTGCAAAAACACGTATTGCTCATATCGCTAAAGATTGGTATTTAAGATCATTTGGACGGTAATAATACAGCAACACAATCTTATTACCTTAGGTTTCCGCGACTCTGAAGTCTAATCGTTAAACACGATGTATACAGAGTATTAAAATACAACCGAATTGAGAACCTCCTCCTTTTTTTGAAGTCGGTTAAAAAGCCATGTGCCAAAAAAACGCTACACTACTATTACGTCACGACAACTTCGTACCCGCTATGTCCACTGCGTGTCGAGGCCTCTATAGCAAGCTATGAGTGACTTTAGCAGGCTATGTAAGTTATCATTTTGAAGAAACTAGAGATTTATTAGAAGATTCTAAGTATTTAAAATGTAAATTAAGAAAGCATTTAGAATTTAGACTATTTCGCATTTATTTAATGTGTCATAATTCAATTTACAAATGAAATTAGTAGGGGGTTAGTAAACTACTATTAAACAAATATTTTTAAATTAACCACGAAATTGTTACTATTTAAATATTGTTTTTCTGCATTGTACTTAAGATTCTCTCGTATATTATACAGGCTGTTTATTTATTTACCTGCATTAGTTATGAGGTGATTCTATCCGTCACAATGAATAACTTTTATATAAAATCAATGTCCCGGTTCGTTAAAAAGTGAAGGAGTTTCCAGAATGCAGGTATGAAAGTGTTTTTTTTAATCGCATATTCTTCTGCCTTTTCCTAACTATGTTAGGGTCGGACCAACCGCGGCAAGCCACAAGCCCCTTTATCTTAATGGGGAAATTGTTCAGTAAGACGGGAAGATCCCTTTAACGAAAGTAGGTGAATGAAGCGACAGCTCATCGAAACATCATAATCAAACAGTATTCCTGTTTCCTCACCTGAACAGCTGAGACGTGGTATACTTGTACAACGGTGTCATGGCGACGCCTGTGACGTCCCAGAAGCGTACGGAGCCGTCTTCGTGTCCCGTCAGTAACAACTGACGTTCGGCATGCTCGCTGGATTCTGTGATGCCGCCGGATATCGGCCACGCGCTGTCGGAGTACATGTTGTCGCTTTGCTGTTGACCTGTGGGAAATAAGTAATCGTCAAATTGTCTTCAGGTAGTGAAGCTGGAAGCCTTACGGAAGTCAGAACAACGTTTTTCTTCTTTGTTTGTTTGGACTGTGTTAATAATCTTGGAGAGCCGTCAGACGAGGTATGCTTTTCACAATTTCTCTATGCAATTTAGACTATACAGTTCGCGTCAAATAACTTTGCCGCTCTGAAGTAGGCAAAGTTATTTGATTAAATAGACCTATATAATTATATGAGTCGTCAAGTTCATAAAATTAACATCTGAAGATACTTTTCTCTGGATTGCATACCACGATATTTTTGAGTAGATTTACAAGTAACTCACCAGCAGCTACAATGTTGTCGTACACGTTGGAGGCCACGTTGTCGACCAGCTGCGCCGTGGTGACGGCGGACGCGTGGATGGACACGAGGTAGGGCAGGCGCAGCGGGCGCCAGCGGGAGTCGCACAGGTCTATCACCACTAGCTCCTCTTCTGCTAATACCACCTGGAAGGAAGGTAGGTGTTAAGGATATGGTATTTTCTAGATGGGATGGGTTCTCATCGAAAAGTGACCCAGTGCGAGAAAGAGATGGAGCTAAACAGAACTTATAGCGTTATCCCTTTTTGCACTGGAATAATGATGAACATTTTAAAGTAGCACTTTTAATCGTGCTCGGCAAGGACTTTCTTGGTATAGTAAAAGTTTACGTTAGTAATTAAAGAAATTCTTGAAAGTAGTTACAGGATAACAACACGGATTTTACGTTATTGTAATATATTTAAATAATCGAATTAATCACAAAATTAGTTATGCCTTGCGAAGTCACAAATAAACGGTAAACGAGGAGCATTTAGTTATAGGAATCTAAAAAGAAAAATAGGCTTATTGACTTACTAAAGCTGCAGCGACTTGGTTGACGGTTTGTAGTAGCATCTGCGCAGGAGTGTCAGGCCGGTCCTCTTGTAGCGGCACACCGTCCGGTGGAACAGGCGTCGTTGTGAAAAAATCGATTACCTAAAAAGCAAAAAAATATTATTACTAAATAAAAAAAGAAAGTTTTCACATAATAAATGCCGCATTTTTTCTTCTTAAATGTATACAAGTAAATGATTAAACAGACCTATCCTAAAATGTATGAACATCCTATGTACAGTGTTTCTGGCAAATAAATTTCTTGACTTTGACTTTTATATTAGCCAACATCTTAGTATTCACCCACTTTCTAACCATATTATCTTTCACACAATTCATTCATCGTATCTTTAGTCTTCCCCTGTTCTTATTGCTATTATTGGCTTATTGTAGCGTTATTTCTTCTTTACTTACTCGGCTAGTAAAATCGAAGGCGACGTGTTTCTCTCCCTGTTGTACTGTGACCGTGTATTTGTCGGAGTATGAAGCTCGCGGCATACCACCTGCAATGAAAATTGTAGTGTTTAATGATAGCGGAATGTAAGTAAAAAATAAGAAAAAAAAAAAAAAAATAGTTGTTGTTTTTTAAATAAATGTATTTGCCCCAATTTAATATTATACACACTTCCGATACGACACCTCTGTTTTAAGTTTTGGCCACTGTAAAGACACCAACGCACGGTACATTTTCTTAGAGAAGAATGACCTTCAAATATATTTTCTGTCGGCACTCCTGGAGTGCTATTGTTTTTTTTTATGTATACAGTGTTCAGATGTAGAGCTTAGACGGTAAACCATCACACGCCCAGTGGTAGATACCACTGGGCGTGTGATGGTTTACCGTCCACTTCCTCACACAAAAAACAGGCCCAGCAGCTTGAACATAACAGATAGATTATTTGAAGATAACGTACCTGCATATATAGTGATCTCATCGCCGTCCAGACTGGTCCTGTTCAGTATCTTGTTGATGGCCTTGCAAGGGTAGGGCCCGTATGGAGTGATGGGCTCCTTCAGTGGCCGGTCGCTGGCGGCGCCCGCGACTTCCCACGTCACGTAGGAGCCGTCGTTGTGCGATGAGGTGAAGTGCTCGCCTGGATAGAGATGTTACAGGGTTAGGTCAATAATATAAGGAACAAAGATAGTTCTAAGGACTGCTCTTAGAAAGTCTTAAGAACACATTGTATTGTAATGACGGCAATTCTGAAGATGAGTTGGTGTTACGTATAAAGGTACAGACGCCAGCACATCAAGCTACCCGGAACTGTCAAATTTTCCCAATCAACTTTGAACCTTATGCTTTAGCGATAAAGTTGAAAATCTACTAAAGAAATTTGACAGATTGTAGTAGCTTGATGTGCTGGCGTCTGTACAAGGATGTAGCGGCACCTACATCGCCGCTTGCGAACTACGCATAACAGCGACTTCATGCAAAATCTTGCATGCAGTTCATCGATCACTAATAAAGAACTAGATACACAATCAGTGATTGAAATTGAAAAACTGTGATTGGAATTTTTTTCACTACTTCTACTTTTGTTACGTTAACATAATTTTTTTTATAAGTGACATACCATCATCATTCCAACATAAGCTCTCCAGCTGTTGATTGGACACGAAGGTGTGTGTGGGCGCAGCGGCGAGGCGGTCCCATAACACAACGAGTCCTCTGTTGTAGCCAACCAGCAGGCGGGACGGCACTTTAGGGTGCTCGCAGATGGCTTCCACTGCACCTGGGTTCACTTTGAAGTCTTCTGGACAACTGGAAGTTAAAGAGAAGGAGGTTATTCGATACATTTTTGAATTAACAATTTGTTTAGAAATTAACGAAGTTTTATTTGGTCCTCAACCACTACCAGGTGCGGTATTATGACATTTTAGTGTCATCATAATTCCAGTGTGAGAGAGAGACGGAGCTATGCATGACCTATAGCACCGTCCCTTTTTCCGACCAGAATCATAATGGCACTAATACTTATCATACAGCCCCAGGGTAGTCAATGAATGCAAGAGCACAGAATAAATAGTGCAAGAGGAGTAAAGTAGATAGTTCTTAAAGCGGTCTTTGACCAACAGGAGGCGACATAATTATGATTGGTGTGATGATTCCTTCCTCTGTTTTATATGTTCAGAATTCCTTGAAAAAAGTGTTAACTAAACCAAGCAACCGTCTGGACATGTATATGAAGAATCGGTCTATTAAAGGTATTTTTAACATAATCTTTTTCTATTGGCAGTTTTCAGTAAAAAATCTGATGCGGCTCATATTCTTTTATCTATAAAATTCAAAGTCCTGACTGACTGATATATCAACGCACAGCCTGAACCGCTGGTCCTAGAGACATGAAATTTGGAGGGTGTGTTCTTTTCTTAGTAGGTATCCACTAAGAAAAGGTTTTTCGAAATTCCACCCCTAAGAGTAAAATATGTGAATGGGGGAGGGTGAAATTTCACGCGGACGAAGTCGCGGCCAGAAGCTAGTGTCACATAAAAAACATAACACCACGCCTGTTATCCCGCGAAGGGTTAGGCAGAGGTGTACCTTAGCATGTACACCCACATTTCGTCAGTTATGTTTAAGTCCCATGTAATAGGGGGCGAGCCTATTGCCATCAACCGGACACAAATCCAGACTCCAGGCTGCTATTGAGAAATTCCTGATAGAAAAACCCAAGAACAGTTTGGCCGACCTGGGAATCGAACCCACTTCATGCTCAGCAGTAGTGCTTGCGACCACTAGACCAGAGAGGCAGGTATTTTTTATTCATATTCATCATCATTTCAGCCGAAAGACGTCCACTGCTGGACATAGGCCTCCCCCAAGCGCCTCTACTTCGACCGGTTCTGTGCTTCTCGCATCCAACGGGTTCCTGCGGCCTTCACAATGTCGTCGGTCCACCTTGTGGGAGGCCTTCCAACGCTACGCCTTCCGGTACGCGGTCGCCACTCTAGAACCTTTCGGCCCCACCATCCATCTGTTCTGCGAGCAATGTGCCCTGCCCACTGCTACTTCAGTTTGGCAATTATTCGGGCTATTTATATTATTCATATTAAAACTACTATAGTATCAGTATTTGTCAACCAAACGAATGAATGGAATCATTTCAACCTCGCCGGAAACTGCATTCATAAAATCTTTCATGTGTAACAAAACAGACTGACACCTCAGTCCATAGTAATATTATAAATGCGAAAGTGTGTCTGTCTGTTACCTCTTCACGCTTAAACAGCTGAACAGATTTAGACGAAATTTGGTATAGAGATAGCTTGAGTCCCGGATAGTTTTTATCACAGAAATCACTTATGCGGGTGAAACCGCGGGGCACTGCTAGTCAGAAATAAATTAATCAACATTGATTTTCCTCTGAACTGTTGAAACAATATTTATTAGTAAACGAATCTGACTGCTTTATTAGTAAAGGTTTTTAAAAACAAAACAATTTTAATATTTGTAGGACATTTTAGCTCTGATTTTTTTTGCACATTTTCGGTCTGTATGTTTGCATAAGACAGGTGCCAAAAGAGAACCAGATGCTTGACGCAGGTTCTGTAATATCTGTAGCAATGCTGCCTCATCTGATCTAACGACCAGCCGGTCGATTCTGTGAAAACTTAGGTGAAGTGAGTTTGTTTTTGCTAGGAATTTTTTTGGGGTGGTGTGGGATCTACCTCCTAGTGGTCCACCCCGGGCAACGGCACTACAGGCTTGCCTGTGGTACGGCTGAACGATCCTACAAAGCGGTGGTAGGCTCCGCTTGGAGCCGCCTGGCTCGCGACCACCATTCCACCGGAGTCCGGCGCCAAGCAGCTTGCTGTGTTCCGTCGGTGTGTGGGAGTGCCAGTGCCTTTGGGGGAGAAGGAGGTTGTCAGTTGCTCTGTTCAGAACCGGTCTTGGTCTCTGGGCACAACTTGCCGGGTAACTCATTCTGGAGGGTAGCGGGATCCGAAGCACGGTGCCAGCCGTTGGCCGACCGCAGTCAGTAGGGGGCCCAAGTAGCACGCCAGCCACGTGCCAAAGGCTGCCCCGCCAACTCGCGAAAAATCCCGGTATGCACCACCGTGCCAGCCGGCGACTGGATGGGAGGACCCGGTGGTCATATCCGGGGGGGTTCGGGCGTCCCCGCAGTCTCCAAATGAGTTCCCCATAGGTTAAGTTAGCTCTAGTGTCCCATTTGGTTCACTGAGCAGCGCCTCGACAAGTCGACTTTTTTCCCCAACAACTCTACTCAAAATGACCAAAGCAAAGAAGAATAAGGTTAAACAACGGCTGCACTTCCTCCCACTAAAAGTGCACCTCACTAATATCAGGGGGTTGCACTCCAATCTCGATCCGGTCCATCACCACCTTGAGACCGAGAAGCCGCACTTGTTTTTCCTGACGGAGACGAAAATAGCAACCCCGTCGGATGTGGCGTACCTCAACTACCCGGGTTACTCTCTTGAACACAAGTTCAAGAAGCAAGCTGGGGTCTGTGTGTACGTCCGCGATGACATTTGTTGTCGTCGTCTCCGTTGCTTTGAAAAATCGGGTTTTTCTGCCGTATGGCTACTTGTGGACACAGGCATGGAGAAATTTCTCTACATCGGCGTCTACCGATCGCACAGCGGTGACCAGGAGACAACGGCGCTCTTTAATTACCTCGTGGAGTCGACTGACGTAGCCCAGCAACGGTACCCAACAGCGAAGCTCATTTTTCTGGGGGACTTTAACGCCCATCATAAAGAGTGGTTGTTCCCGTTCCAGAAAACTGACCATGCTGGGTTAGAGGCGCGCAAGTTTGCTTTAACGCTAGATCTAACCCAGATGGTGAATGTGGCAACGCGGGTACCGGATGTCGACGGCCATACTCCCAATTGCTTGGACCTTCTGCTGGCAACTGATCCGGACAGTCATTCAGTATCGGTCTCAGCCCCGCTGGGAACGTCTGACCACTGCCTGGTGAAATCCATTTCGACCTGCTCTCCTCCAGATGAGAGTCCTAGAGGCACGAGGCGAGTATGGCGATATGAGTCAGCAGACTGGGATGAGATGCGGCACTTTTTTGCGTCTTATCCATGGCGGCAGGTGTGCTTCTCCTCGGGTGACCCCTCGTGCTGTGCTGACGAGGTTGCGGACGTGATTCAGCAGGGGATGGAGTATTTTATTCCATTCTCCGACATCCAGCTCGGTCACAAATCCCGGCCTTGGTATAATGCAGAATGCGCCCGCGCTGAGGCCCGTAAAGAGTCTGCGTACCAAGCCTGGGTCAAGGCCCGCGACCGCAAAGTTAGAGCGCGTAGGGTTCGCGCGAGGAAAAGAGCCTTTAATTCTGCCGCTAAGTTCTGCAAGCGGGTCTTACGTGGGGCACGTTTTGACCATGTCGGACGTATTGGGAACAAACTAGCATCACACCCTCCGGGTAGTAAACAGTTCTGGTCCCTGTCTAAAGCGGTTGAAACGAATTTCTGTCGTCCCACTTTACCTCCAATGATGAAACCAGATGGGTCGCTGGCTCACTCTGCAAGTGAGAAAGCAAATTTATTTGCATCTCTCTTTGCAAGCAATTCACGTCTGGACGCTGGCTCGAAGCAACCACCCACTGTACCTCATTGTGGCTCCTCGATGCCGGAGATCGCAATTCACATTAAAGAGGTCCGAAGAGTATTGTGCAGTCTGGACGTGAACAAGGCAAGCGGGCCTGATGGTATTCCAGCGAGAGTGTTGAGGCAGTGTGCGCCTGAACTGTCTCCTGTGTTGACACGCTTGTTCCGCCTCTCTCTTGAAAAAAGAACGGTGCCAAAATCCTGGAAGATTGCAAATGTACAACCAGTGCCCAAAAAGGGCGACCGTGCAGACCCTGCCCATTACCGTCCAATCGCCATTACCTCCATTCTGTGCAAGGTTATGGAAAGGGTACTGAACAGTAAGTTGCTGACCTACCTTGAAGACAATGATCTCCTCAGTGACCGTCAATATGGCTTTCGCCGGGGACGGTCAACTGGCGATCTTCTTGTGTATGTCACGCACTGCTGGGGCGAAGCCATCGAGAAACACGGCGAAGCACTTGCTGTATCGCTTGATATCTCGAAGGCCTTTGACAGGGTCTGGCACGCCGGTCTACTCAGCAAGCTTCCTGCTTATGGCATCCCCGCTGATTTTTGTAGCTGGATATCAGACTTCCTGAGTGAGCGAGCGATCAGAGTGGTCGTTGATGGCTGCTCCTCTGACCTTATGGCTATTGATGCCGGAGTTCCTCAGGGGTCTGTTCTCTCTGCAACTCTTTTCCTGCTGCACATCAATGACCTACTTCGGCCTGGTATTGTTGGGTACGCAGATGACAGTACTGTTTCAGAGAGATACTTGTCCAGCGCAAAAGCCAGCGGGGCCGAAGTTCGTTTCTTGAGAGAGGCCATGGTAGAGCGGACAGATTTGACCTTAAGCCTTGTCTCCCAGTGGGGTGATGACAATTTGGTCTCTTTTAACGCCACCAAAACACAAGCGTGTCTTTTTACCGCCAAAAGGAGTCATTTTGACCAGACTCCTACTTTCCGGGGTACATCTGTTCCTGTAACAGATCGGCTCGAGCTCCTAGGCATGGAGTTGACGTCTAGTCTCAACTTCGGCGCTACCATCGAGTACAAAGCCCAAACTGCGGCCAAGAAGCTGGGCATCCTAAATAGGGTGAAGCGATACTTTACGCCTGGACAGCTTTTAACCCTTTACAAAGCGCAAGTCCGATCCTGCATGGAGTATTGCAGCCACCTTTGGGATGGCTCAGCGAAATATCAACTTGCCGCGCTTGACTCGGTGGAACGCAGAGCTAAGAGGCTCATTGGCGACGAAGAACTGGTGGATGCCAAGCTTCACAGCTTGGCTCATCGCCGCAAGGTTGCCTGCTTGTCGGTCTTCTACAGATTGTACTTCGGTGAGTGTGCCCAAGAACTCCACGACCTCATTCCACCGGCCCCCTTCTACCTTCGGACATCCAGACGCACTGCAAGTTACCATCCCTACCTAGTTGCTATTCCACCAATTCGCACTAAGCGTTTTCAATTGTCTTTTATAATGCGCACAGCAAAAGAGTGGAACTCTTTACCTGCGTCTGTGTTTCCGAGCTCATACAACCCGAATCTCTTCAAAGTAAGAGTGAACAGGCTTCTTCTGGGTGAGCTCACTCCATCGTCGACTTTGTCTCTGTCAACTCTGACCTAGACTAGAGTCAAGAGCAAACCCATTTCAAATAAAAAAAAAAAAAAAAAAAGAATTGACACTATTGACAGCTCACTCCACGCTCACTTCACCTAAGTTTTCACGGTGAGATGGTTACAGAAAAACACCGCTGTTCCATTAAAACTTGTATAAGGTTAATGAAACACGGTTGTGCACTAATTAACCTGCAGTTGACATTTTTAAAATATACGTAAACATTAACTTTTTTATTTCATTTGCATTGTGGGACTGGGTCCATAACCGAATGAATCACGGTTGTGTACTTACCACAGATTAAAAATATTTGATTATGAAGCAGATAATACAGTTGTAGATGGAGCCACTTTTATGTATACTCATTTTGATACCAAAAACTAACACAGGTCTCTAGCAAAATTTTGATGGGATTTTTTTTTAATATTCTTAATACTTACTTCTGCATAACAACATCCTGATATATCACATCTTCGGTGACGGCGAACGTGTTAAGGTCCAGATTGTATATGTTCCCGCCCTCGGTGCCGATCAGCAGGTGCTTGCCCGTCGACTCGACGCATAGCGACGACATCTTCTTGTTCTTACCCTCGAATAAGTATGTCTTTAACTCCACCAGGGATTTCTCGTTTATCTCCCATAAGTGGAGGCTGTTGTCGTCGGATAGGGATACTAGCCGGCCTGTGCCTGGAAAGGAAAATGACATAGTTGATTATAAATGTTCATACATGTCATCATCTACATCTTCCAGCCCATATTCCTATTTGTTTTGTTTCGAGGCAATGTACAGGCTGGTACGTTATCGACGACGCGCAAATTGTAACTAAGAATGCAGCACATAATTCTAGATCCCTAGCGTAGAAATGTATCGTCGGTTATAAAAAAAAACAGCTGCTTCATAGAAAATTGCAGTACCTATGCGGTCAAAATATATGGAACAAATTTTTTTTTTAGTAACCGATGAAAAATATCAATGCACTGGGGTTCAGAATTTCATCCATGAATTTATGCATGGTAACTGGTTGCGCTTCAATGTCCCTGCCATCTTGTACATTTTCGACTTCACCCATACATCTCTGTTAACTGTTAGCTCAGTATTTACACCTTTCTAACTATACCATTCCTCCCACGTGACCATCTTCTTTTCCTCGGTCTTTCTTGATTATTATAATCATCCATATTCATACACACAGGGAATCTATAACTATACAAATAATAAAGCTGAAGAGTTTCTTTGTTTGAACGCGCTTACCTCTGGAGCTAACAGTCGGATTAGAAAAAATCATTTTGCATTCGGTAGTCCAATTCGTGAGGAAGGCTAGGTATAAGGATAGGCTATTTATTAACATCACGATAGGGGCCCATTGGGGCCGAGCAAAGAGAAAAAAAACGAAGTAATGGCATGGACAGGCGACGCGATGCGATGCGACGGTGTAGGTCGGGGGAACAACAGAACAAGAAATTTCACGAGGACGAAGTCGCGGGCAGAAGCTTGTAGCTACTTAATATGCTGATAAAAATATACTCCTAAAATAGTGCTCACATAATCACACACAATTAGCCTATAATGTTCCCACTGCTGGGACACAGGCCTCCTCTCTGTGAGAGGGAGTGGGCCGTAATCTACCACGCGGGGCCAGTGCGGGTTGGAAGATCTCACATGTCTTCGAATTAGAACCATACTAGGACATATAGTTTCCAAATAGTGCTCATGTTAGTTTCATTTCTTGATTACATGATTCCCGACAAAAAATAGTCCACTTCCCGTCTTGCCACTGATGCTGTCATCCAACGTCCTGGATGACTGTTAAAACTCAGACTATTCGCAGTAGGTATGTAGATAGTTCGGGGATGGCCGATTTTTGGATACAGGAGTTGCTAATAGCTGATAAGTAATGATAACCTCGTTATCACTTGGCAGAAACCGATCAATGAACTGTAAGTTTAGCCTTTAGGATAATATTACATGTACAGAAAGCGTCACTATGTCCTAACCCCTCAAGTTTTAAAATGTTACACTGCTACAACATTGAATTCCTTACGAATAATCTAAAGAATACTTCAAAAAGAGTCCATTGTGTTGACTCGGATTCGAACCATCGCATCACCGAACGTCGTCATACTCATACCGGCAGTTTGACGAACTAGCCAGCGAGCCCATATGAATTGCGATGAAATTGTTATCTACTATCGGCTGAGTCATTATATCTTTAGGTCCCTGTCTAATCGAAAGATGTTATAATTTGAGGGTATCCATTAATTTTACTTACTTACGTTGTCTTTATAAAATTAATCCATACCTTCAAGTTATAACTTTGTATACGTTCACTTAAAACGGCGAAGAGTAAACGACTACTAATTTTATCAATTATTTTTTTAAATGATTTCTGATTTTATGAGAACTAAAATAGTTGTTCTGTTTGTTGTAAAATAAGATCATAGTTTTGTTAAATAATAGCAATAATAAATATTATTAAATGATTAATAAAGTATTTTATTTTTCTTGATTTTTTAATTCTTTATAAATAATTACTACTTAAAACAAAATAGAAATATATATCAAAATAATATAATGAACAAAAAGCACATTTCGTGCCTATATAGGATTTGAACTTCCAATCTTATGCACGGTAAGCGGTCTTGAAACCTCCAGTCTATTTAGACGATGAATAAGTTGTCGTAAATGTTAACCCTATTATTGTTGCTTGTCGTCGCAAAAGTATTGTTTTATTGAAAAAAACAATAATAAAAACAGAATTAAAAAAAAAAAACTTACTTAAACTTCTTTATTCACTAAAACAATACATTATTTAAAATAAAATGTTTTTGCAAAATACAAAAACCAACTTGGGCCTATCACGGATTTGAACGCACATGTCTTTTGGTGGGGTAACTACTTAAAGGAGCTGTGTGTACCTAACCCGCAGAGGCCAGGTTTACTGTTAGTTCTTTGCGTTCTTATCATTTCTGCTAAATATTATCTTCCGATATGATCTAGCAAAATTAAATATCGACGCAGAATGTTTATATTTGCATTTTCTTATCGAAAAAAAAAAACTCTAGCTCAAAAATATGTAATAATATCTGATACCGAGTATCGTATATTAAACATATACCTACTTCACTATAGTATAGTCAACCTCGTTATACACTTAACACCCTTTTTTTTTTTCGGATGGTAAATCATCAAATGACCCCTCCCGCTGTGGGTGGAGCGGAAGGGAGTGTCAGACTCTTACTGACTAAAACCCACCCGTGTTCCTTCCTTAGCCCTTTATGATCCGGGCCAGCGGTAACCCTTTCGGACAATCCCGCTGACCCGGCAGGCTTCGGCCCTAAGGGGGGCCCCTCCTCGATGCTGACATCTCTTTGAGGCGCGCGTGGAATACATACGCGCCGTCCGGCACGGGCCTGGACTTAACACCCTAAGGTAAGGTCGAATTAATACAGTCCTTTTTCAGTTATTGTACCTCTGACATTGCGCAACTATCAAAATTACAGTGATCCTTATTCGCGTTACAATAAGGTTGCTGTTGGTTTGCTGCTGTCAGAAGTAAAATAACAGTGACACATACAGTCCTCTTACAACTGTAGGTATTAGTAGTTTAGTAGGTTTCAGTTTCAATTTGATAAATTTTAATGTACTGGGGTTTTATTTTTCAAATGTGGTAAGCCAATATTGAGATCGACTATACATAGCGATATCTAAAAAAGGGCGTAAGTAGGTACCTCGTGAGTGTGACACAGATGAATAATGTCCTAAAATAATTCCTTATCAAAGTCACTGGGTGACTAAACGTTTCATAATAAACGAATGCGTGGGCGCAGGCAAGCTCCGCGGCTGTGAATCCCTAACGAAATATGTGTTTTATTCCTATCTGTTTATATTTAAAGACGAATAAACTGCAATTTAATAGGACTGTTCACGGTTTCGAAGAAAAATACTGTTTTGATGTTTCTATGGAGTTAAATTAATTGTTTGAGGTTTTATTAAAACGTTGTTGTTTCTGGTTTTTTATTTTATCTCTGTAAACACTTATCGGACAGAATATTATGTATTGTAGATGTCCTCATAAGATATTTTAAAGCATAACAGCACAGTGCAATTAATTACTCATCAGTTAATCACCAATAAACCTAATCAAATCCAAATAATCAAAATACAATAATAAGTCATCCAACACTTGAAAACTAATCTTATCCTGGTAGGTAGCGGTTCACCTTAAAATACCATAACGTACTCTCACTATGCTATTTTAGCAAATACTACGAGTGGATAAATTTTAAATTTTATATCACAGTCAGTTGTCTTATAACCGTGGATTAAAATTTGACGTCTGACAGTACTAGTAAGGAAAAAATGACAAACATTCACAATGTATTCTGAGTGAAAGATTTACATAATAATATTATAGATATAAAAGTTGAGTGAAATTCGCCCTAAAATGTATGACGACGAGATCGTCGCTTTTCCCGTCCCTTTTCTCTGAACCAAAATGGGATCTTGCTCATTTTACCAAGTTATCCAGGACTTATCAGATGCAACGTAAAAGTTCTTAGTGTATACTTTTGGGACTCCCCAAGTTTTAACTGTAGATGCTACTGGGAAATTTGCTGACAAAAACACACTTTTCTATTTTCTGTGGGGGTAAATCCTTTTGGAGATATTTTTCTAGGGAGAACAGAACTCTGTTCTCCTGATGTCGGTCTCTGACCGAGAAACCCTAGAGTTCTTCCTGCTACCATGAGCCCGAGAACTAAAGATATTGTTGCGCGCCACAATTAATGCCTGGTACATGGTGACATTAGGTACCACTAGCGCCATCTAGTATCGAGTAGCAGAACTAGTCGAGTCACGATCGTTCTAGAAAATTCGATACTAGAACTTTGTAGAACTTTCTCGAACTATCGACACCTAGTCGGTCGGGGCCGGTATGTACTCGAACATTCTAGATGTTTCTACAATGGAAGGTTCTCGAACTATCTGCGGCACTATATAAGGCCAGGATGCGCGACGACCGACACAGTTTGGATAAAGCGACAAGAGCGAAAACATCTAAGCGATCTTCAAGTGCGAATTAAGAGTGATCAGTAGTGTAATTGTGTTTTAATAATTAGTCTGTTTGAGCTGTAATTAGTGTTGTAAAATAAATTGTTATTTTTGGTTATTAAATCGGCAGTTTTTATTGTCACGAACCCGAAGCTCGTAACAATTGGTGTCAGAAGCAAGGATTATGCCGGTTTTACCCAAAGACGACACGGAGGGTATCCGTACCCGGAGTCAACGCCAGCAGGAGACGGACCAGAGGCGATTCGGTGGAGCAACGCCACAGAGGTCGGAAGGCCAGCTACCGACCACGGAGGCCGGCCCGTCCACAACTGCTCCAGCATCATCAGCACCAGATTTGGCTGCTTTGATGATGATGCTGCAGGAGCAGGCCCGCCGACAGGAGGAACAAGCTCGCCGACAGGAGGAACAAGCTCGCCGACAGGAGGAACAGGCTCGTCGGTTGGAGGAACAGCTCCAGCGGGATAAGGAGGAGCAGGCGCGCCGCCAGGAAGAGCAGATGCTCCTTATGAAGGACCTTCACGCTACCTTCGGGAAAGACATGAAGGAGGTGAAGGATAAGGTTGCTCAACATGACAACCGCCTGTCGGAAGCTGAAACCCGAATCGACCAAGTAAATAATCGGGTTGACAACGTGATGGCTGACGTGAAGGTAACCGTGATGGCTGACGTGAAGAAAACGCTGGATTACCTCAAACTTGGGGATGGAATCGCAGCTCCCGTAGCTACAACACCTTCGCTACGTGGATTCAAAGTGCCAACGTTCGACGGAACTTCTTCCTGGTCGGCCTACAAAATCCAGTTTGAGGCTGTCATGAAGGCGAACGGGTGGAATAAAAATCAGGCCATGACTGCCCTCACCCTAGGCCTGCGCGACCAGGCCTTAACCGTTCTGGAAGCTCTCGGTAAGGAAGTGACTTACGAGCAGCTCCTTGAGGCATTGGAGGCTCGGTATGGCGACGCTCACCTGGAACACGTGTTTCGTGCGCAGCTCAAGGATCGCGTGCAACGCAGTAATGAAAACCTGCAGCAGTGGGCTCTTGAAGTGGAGAAGCTGGTTCGTAAAGCGTACCAGTCTGTACCTGCGCTTATTGATGGGAACCTGGTGCAGGCATTCATCGACGGCATCCGCGACCTTGAAGTTAGAGCTGCTGTGAGGCTCGGTCACCACGGGACGCTTAAGGACGCCTTGGCCCATGCACTGGAGGTGGAAGCTGTGCGGCAGGATTATCGTTCCCATCGCGTCAGGGAGGTTGTAGCGGCTACAGTTTGCGATCGTAATAGAAGGTACAGCCCTAGGTGCTACGGCTGTGGGGAAAAGGGCCACCTTCGATCCAGTTGCCCTAAGCGAACTGCAGAAAGGGAAGATGGCTGGTCTCCAGAGAGAAGTGCGGCTAACAACACCGCCCAGCAGCAGCAGGAATACGACTTTGTGGTCAAACATCGCAGCGGGAAACCTCATGGCAACACAGATGCATTTTCAAGAAGACCTTGTCCTGAAGACCGCAAGCATGGTACTGGGCAAGAGGGTAAGGAAGTGGTACCTGTGAGGATGCTCAAGACAGACCTCAGCAACGAGTGGAAGGAAAGCCTACAACGTGCACAGCAGGAAGATTCGGACATCAAGCCGATTCTGGAGTGGATGAAGGCCAGAGCTCCTAAGCCCAGGTGGAGTGACGTCTCAGCGATGAGTTCGATCACAAAAAGCTATTGGGCCCAATGGGACAGCTTGGTGATTCAGGATGGAGTCCTGTGCCGTAAATGGGAAAATGCTCGGGGAGACAGCTGTCATTTGCAAATGGTTGTCCCTAAAGCTCAAGTACCGGATGTTCTACAGCTGTACCATAATGGTTGTTCAGGAGGTCATCTGGGAGTAAAACGGACTCTACTGAAGATACGAGAACGGTTTTACTGGGTCCACTGTCGGAACGATGTCGAGGACTGGTGTCGCAAATGTACAAGTTGTGCAGCTGTAAAGGGACCTCAGACTCGCAGTAGAGGTGCATTGAAATTGTACAATGTTGGTGCACCATGGGAGAGGATAGCCCTTGACGTTGCGGGGCCGTTTCCGGAAAGTGAAAGTGGCAACAAGTATTTCATGGTTGTGATGGATTACTTCACCAAGTGGCCGGAAGTCTTCGCCATTCCAAATCAAGAAGCTTCGACAGTTGCAGATACATTAGTTCATGAAGTCTTCTGTCGTTTTGGAGTACCTTTAGAGATTCACAGTGATCAAGGAAGGAATTTTGAGTCACAAATATTCCAGGAAACTTGTCGAGTTATGGGTACTCATAAAACCAGAACAACTTCTTACCACCCACAGTCGGATGGAATGGTGGAACGATTTAATCAGACATTGGAGAGGTACCTAGCCAAAGTTGTGGAAAATCGGCAACGAGATTGGGACAAGCACATACAACCGTTTTTGTTGTCATATCGAAGCGCTGTTCACGAAAGTACATCGGTGACACCAGCTTTCGCAAACTTTGGAAGAGAATTACGGCTGCCTGCAGACCTAATCACCGGAATACCACCTGATGCCCCACGCAGTATAACCGATTATGCGAATGACTTGCGGAACAAAATGAATGACATTTATGAGCACGTCAGACAATCGGGCCAGCAAATGTCTGAAAAGATGAAAACCCGTTATGACCGCAAAATGAACAATAAAGGGTTCGACGAAGGTTCACTAGTGTGGTTGCACAATCCAGTCCGCAGCAAAGGGAAATCTCCTAAGCTTCAAGCTAAATGGGACGGACCGTACCGGATTGTGACAAAGATCAATGACGTAACCTACCGGATACAGAAAGGTGCGAGAGGTACTCCTAAGATCGTCCATGTGGACCGACTGGCGCGTTATTATGGGGCTGATAATGCTCGGGACGAGCATGTCTTAGGAGGGGGCAGTGTTGCGCGCCACAATTAATGCCTGGTACATGGTGACATTAGGTACCACTAGCGCCATCTAGTATCGAGTAGCAGAACTAGTCGAGTCACGATCGTTCTAGAAAATTCGATACTAGAACTTTGTAGAACTTTCTCGAACTATCGACACCTAGTCGGTCGGGGCCGGTATGTACTCGAACATTCTAGATGTTTCTACAATGGAAGGTTCTCGAACTATCTGCGGCACTATATAAGGCCAGGATGCGCGACGACCGACACAGTTTGGATAAAGCGACAAGAGCGAAAACATCTAAGCGATCTTCAAGTGCGAATTAAGAGTGATCAGTAGTGTAATTGTGTTTTAATAATTAGTCTGTTTGAGCTGTAATTAGTGTTGTAAAATAAATTGTTATTTTTGGTTATTAAATCGGCAGTTTTTATTGTCACGAACCCGAAGCTCGTAACAATATCATCGAAAAGCATCTACTAAATCCTTGCTAAAAGAATGTGCTAAATCCTTGCTAAAAGAATCTGCTAAATCCTTGCTAAAAGTGCAGTTTTGTTTCCTTACCTGGTATAAAATGTATCTGTGTGACAGATGCGTCTGAGTTTGTATGCTGTCCGTATAGTTCGACACCGGGTCTGCCGTAGACCTTCAGGGCACCGGTGGCTGTTCCCAGCGCCACCACCCGGAGGAGCGGGTCCCATGCTAGTGCCGATGCTCTGTGTGGAAAGCCGTGCTGGACTGTCTGTGGACAAAGGAGAATGGATTCGTTAGTTTTTTTTTTTTTTTTTTTGTAACAATTTAGGGGGAAGGCCCAAAAGGGAGGACGCCTATTCTCAGCAATGGGTGGGACAAGGCCATTGACGATGGTGATGAAGACGTGATTATATTTATAAATTAAACTTGTTTATATCTAAAAATAAGTGACAATGGCGCCGATTCTGTTGTTCACAAACTAAACTAAATTTAAGTTCAGGCATCTTTTTCGTTCTATTTCATTAAGAAAAGGACAGAAGATAAATATTAGTTTAGTCCTGTCAAATTAGTCAGCGCCTGACGTAAATTGATGTATTTTTAGTAGCCAACTTTTTAATCTCGTCTAAATTGTCTATGGAGTATCTTAATTTGACAGGACTAAACTAATATTTATCTTTTGTCCTTTTCCTAATGAAATAGAAAGAAAAAGATGCATGAACTTAAATTTAGTTTAGTTTGTGAACAACTGAATCGGCGCCACTGTGACAAATTAATGTTTTGTGATGAAAACACAATATTTGCAGAAAATTGCATCCGAGTCTTTTCTGATAAGATTTTGTCAGGAAAAAACAATTTATTAACTGAAGGCCAATTCCCGTAATCAAAAACGTTCAAAATCTAGTCGCAGTCTCATGTGAGCGACAATCAATGCCAAAAACTTTTCAAAAATGTAGGGAAATTAAAGGTATTTTTGACACACTGAGACCAGACTGTGAACGTTCTTAAAATTACGAGAATTGCCCCTTTTTTTTTTTTTTTTTTTTTTGCGGATGGGAAATCATCAAATGACCCCTCCCGCTCTGGGTGGAGCGGAAGGGAGTGTCAGACTCTTACTGACTAAAACCCACCCGTGTTCCTTCCTTAGCCCTTTATGTTCCGGGCCAGCGGTAACCCTTTCGGACAATCCCGCTGACCCGGCAGGCTTCGGCCCTATGGGGCCCCTCCTCGATGCTGACATCTCTTTGAGGCGCGCGTGGAACACGTACGCGCCGTCCGGCACGGGCCTGGTCCTGATCGGACGGTGAGCTACCCATTACTCTCCGCCCGCAGGCCCGCGCCTACGGTGGCCGGGAGTCGTCGCGCGGCTCCCGACGCCCGGAGCGTCTCCCGCGGCGGCTGGGACGGGAGGCTCTCTCCCTGAGCCGTCCCGCCACCTCCTTCGCTAGCATGACTGCTTCGCAGAAGGAGGTGACTGCCTCCCACTCCCTCTCGCCCCGGACCATGGCTTGCACCAGGGCCGGGCGCGAGAGGTCGCCGCCGCTGCCGAGAGAATTGCCCCTCAGGTATCTTTCCTCAATTTAAAAATAGCCAATATACATCATCGTATCAGCACCTACATGCCATAACCTTCGAGAAATAAAATAGTTAAAGATTGCCTATTTACAGGACAATTACATCCGACGAATGCGAATAAGCAGGTAATTAAGTGATAGAATGGGGTTTTTGTAGCCGTTTTGACACCTCGAACACAATGGGGTGACGTCACGAAACGTGCAAAGATGTCTGACTCATACTCTAGTACTTCTTATGTAGTACTTACTAGCTACCAAAAGTACAGGGAAGTGTTATGGACATCGATTTGAAAAAAAAAGGCGGGTTTTTCCTATAATATGAGACTACTATGTCTTTTGTCTGTTACTAAACTATTATTATTGTATTCTGACCTATTCAATATTTAATTAATTCAATTTACTTTTATTTATTTAATTTATTTAGTTATAATAATATTATTGTGACATGTATTTTATTCCTTGGTTACTAACATAATTTTTAAGTGTACTTACTAACATAAATATGGATCTCTGTGTCTGACTTAAATAAACTATTATTATTCAAAGTTAACATTCGTTAACAGTGTACACTTTTATAAAGAAGAAGAGGGGAAGAGGAGTCGGGTAATGCAGGGAACTAACTGCGGTGCTATTCTGTAAAAATCTCACCGTGAAAATTTAGGTGAAGTGAGCGTGGAGTGAGCTGACAATAGTGTCAATTCCTAGCAAAAACAAACTCACCTCACCTAAGTTTCACGGTGAGATTTTCACAGAATCGACCGGCTGTACTACATCCAAAGCATACCACCCTGGCAGGGACACCGACGCGCAAACTGTTAGTCTATCCTGATGGATTCAGTACATGATTGTTTCTGGGCTCCCTAGGGTTGAAAATTTTCGTCGGTTATTTACAAAAATAATCAGATGCTCCAAACATTTTGACCGCGTAGGTGTAGCAGTTTTCTATGAAACACCCTGTATAGTGTATACTATCTACTAGCTTCTGCCCGCGACTTCGTCCGCGTGAAATTTCACCCTCCCCCCATTCACCCTCTTAGGGGTGGAATTTCGAAAAACGCCTTCTTAGTGGATACCTACTCTTCACAAAGAACACACCCTCCAAATTTCATGTCTCTAGGACCAGCGGTTTGAGCTGTGCGTTGATATATCAGTCAGTCAGGACTTTGAATTTTTTATGTATATAGATTACCAGGGTTTGTTTGGTTTTGGAGGTTTATTAAAGAACGAGATCATCCCTTCACAACAGCACCAACCATTAAACTAACCAGCTGAACTTGAAAAGCCATATCTTTACTTTACACATTGTTTATCTCAGAAAGCCATAACATAAATTTTACAACCCCATATCTTCCCAAACGTCAACCAAACATCTGTTTTAGATAAAAAAAAAACCGGCCAAGTGCGAGTCGGACACGCACACGAAGGGTTCCGTACAACAAGACAAAAAACGCCGGGGAAAAAACACGTTTCTTGTAGGGAGACCCATTAATTTTTAACTTTATTTTTATTGTTTTTGTAGCGGCAATAGAAATACAGTACCCTGCAATACCCTATTGATGGACGGACGGACAGCGGATGCTTAGTAATGTAATAGTGTCCCGTTGGCACCCTTTGGGTACGGAACCCTAAAAAAGAACAGCCAAGTAATTAAATCCTTTTATGAGACGACAGTATATTTTTTTGGACACCATGCGCCATAGCGTGCGTGCTGTCATTCAAAGTTTTACGTCCAAACGCCTAATTAACTACCACTTGAGAATTAACAAACGATTACTATAAAAAATAATGACGCTAAGTTATCGACTAAGAAAAGGGACGTGGGAACTCACATGGACAGACAAACGTGTTGTCGGAAAACTACGTAGGTATGTGATACTCCTGCGAATACCTAGGTATTATGGTATGAGCATATTTCTTACGAACGTAGCAAATATAACTCTTACGGCGTGTGCACACCACGTTTTTTATACGCGCCGTTGACGCGCGTTTTAGAAACGTGTGTCGACGGCGGCGGCGCGCTTTTATCCTACAGAAGGTCTACAGGCTGCGTCTGACTCGCGTGCGTATCGCGTCTGTATCGGCAACGGACAACGGCGCGTTTAAAAAAATGTGGTGTGCACAGGCCCTTAAGGGAAAGCGATAAGGTGGCCCGCGAAATTCAAATGTTCTTACGTTTTTTGCAATTTGCTGGTCAGTATTAAGTAGTACATTGATTAAAATATGATTCGCGGTCGTAACAAATATGTATTTACAGAATTATAATCATTAAAGTCATCAACACAACTCTCTAAGACCATGTAATCCTCAAATGTCAAGATTTCATGAAATAGTCATTCTTGAGGATGGGGCCCGCTAGGCATGGCGGGCTGATATCAGTCGAGGGTGCGGCGAATGTACAAGTATCTCTCGGGGTTCTCGGGCCCCCGACTTATGGTAGTAGAAGGAACAGTGAGTGAGGTTTTAGTCGGTAGGAGTCCGACATAACCCTCCGTTCATCCCAGACGGAGAGTTTCCATGTGGATGTCCCAACGAAAAAAAAAGGTTAGGTTAAAGGAAAAAAGTCCTAGATACGCCAATGCACCACGCGGGCTCAGTGCGGGTAATGTCCATGATAAAAAATAAAAAAAACTGTCAAAAACGTTATCGCGTTGAGAAGATTTCTGGGTTGTTTGAGTACGTTTCAGAGGCCAAAACCAGTCATTCCTACATTAAACCCACCACGAAGACGGTTTTTGTAGAACTCAAAATGTATCATGCATTGTTGTCAGAGATTAACTAAGTTACTATGCTTTTGTGTCGGTACGTGACTAATATGAACGATTTTAAATTAATCACGTACGGATCGTACGGTATGTAGGTACGCCATACGATCAATCATTTGCCACTACTCTGTCGACTTGCGTGTAGTAGCGAACGAGTATTAGACTCATACAATCCTATTAACATAAAATAACATCACGCCCGTAATCCCCAAAGGGTTAGGCAGACGTGTATAGTACAGACGCCAGCACATCAAGCTACCCGAAACTGTCAAATTTTCCCAATCAAGTTTGAACCTTATGCTGTAGCGATAAAGTTGAAAATCTATTAAAGAAATTTGACAGATTGTAGTACCTTGATGTGCTGGCGTCTGTACATACACATTTCGCCAGGTATGTTTGAGTCCCATGTAACAGGGGGCGAGCCTATTGCCATCAACCGGGCACGACTCCAGACTCCGGGCTGCTACTGAGAAATTCCAGATTGAAGAACCCACGGATATCGGATATCTATGGAAGAACCCAATAACACTTTGCCCGACCCGGGAATCAAACCCAGAACCTCATGCTCAGCAGTAGTACTTGTTACCGACCAACAAGTGTAATTTAATAGGATACAACGAACGATACGATACGATGACTACGAACGATACGATTACTAGTGTAATTTTATAGGATTTGTTTTTAGGGACTTGTCTTTCTTTTTAATTGGAGCTCAGACGTGCTAAATGACCGCTATTAATTATAGACAAAAAATCTGAAAGATGAAAGGATTTCCAAAATTTCCATTACTACGTCTAAGCTATTTTGAGAACTTGCCTAACAATATATTTCACATATCATTGCGCTTAAGTATCACTATGTAGTAGGTAGACTACCTTGCTCTGAGTGTCGGTCATTACGGTGAACGTATCATTCTCGCATTCAAATGCAAAGATAGGTAGAGCTGTAATTACCGCTTTTGTTAGGCGATATTTGACCATACGTCATGCTGGCTGGTACCACCATATCATTACACAATTCAGGCCACGTGAAAGCCAGTCCAATTGAACACAATAGTAAAGGTATTACGATGCGAATGGCGTGTACTAGGTTGGCTGTCAAATATTTGACGTAAAAATATTAATTGCGATGACTCAGGCAGGCCGTAGAACATTAGGAAAACCAATTAAGGTCGTAATGAAGTTCACGTTATAGTATGAATCAGCAAAAACCATAAGTAAACAAAACGTTTCATTAATAGACAGCCACTTGAAAATAGCATAGTTTTAATTCATTTGTATTTAAAGCAGAGGGACACTACATAATCTTGAACTTTATAGCTTCAACACTAAAGTGTATTTTCGCATTGTGGATGCTCTGACAAAAGTTCACAGTTCGATGGGTGCCAATTCGGAATGCCGTCGCATTCCTGATCGCAGTCAGCGTGACCGTCGACCTCAAATGCTTATGTTGCTTATCACACAGGTATTGTGTCATCTTCGTTTAAAACAGCTGTTATTTCGTCGAACAGACGGCTTTGTTTGAACTGTGAAGTTTCCTTGTGTCTGTGGGAATTTTCCCGTTAGTTATTAGATCGAATAATACGTATATTTTATTCTTTAGCCCGTAGACAGTCATGGGATTAGTCAATCCAATGCCACGTTCAATATCAACATTAGAAAATATCAAGACATCAATATTGCTGCGGGCCTGCTCTTGATCTCGATCACGCCTGATGGAAAGCGATAGATGAGGTCTATGATAAAGCGAGCGTGCCCAGAAGACGCACTCTTGCTTTGTAGGCAGACGGGAAGGAAACACAGACATTACTTATTTCATACCAATACAAAATCATGCCGCGCCTTTCATTATCATCATAACAGTACCTTATGAAGTATAAAGCTAACAATAACAGTCAACAAACGAGATGGTCGGAACAGCGCCTAGCATCCATTGTCCAACTTCGACCACGATTGTGCAACAGAATCTGCTTGTAGTCGGTACACGTGCACTCGCCTACAAAGTTCGATAGATAGCTTTGTTGGACCGGTTTACAACAACGGTGGTTCTCAAACAAATGCCAGCTCTCCTTCAAGTCCAATGCGTGGGAGATCGTCAAGATGAACCTAACCTAAGACAAGGGGACATAAGAAAGACAGCTAAAATAAACTGACAAAAACCCTATTTGCGTAACATACTTTCAAGCACAATCTGAATCACTTTGAAGGATATTGCTAATCCATTGCTTCATATGTTCGAGGATCTTCAAAGCCCTTTGTTTGATCAACAACGTAAATAACGTAATGAATATTGTTAAACTGTCAAAAGGAAAGCCATTGCTACTGTAAGTGTGTTACGCAATTACCTCACAGGTCAGAAAATTCACGGAATAGATAATTTATCTATTCCGTGAGAAAATTCATCAGGATTAGGAGAAAATTAATGGCGTCTTTACGAACTTATTTTTACCTTTGGAGTAAAAAATATAGGAAATGCTTTTTTATCTCCTCCGCGTATCAAGAAAGAAAAAGTTTGAGCGCCTCTGGTTCTTAACCGTTATGGGCTCTAGCCTGTCATACAGCAACTTAAAGGATACAAAGCCAAGGTATGGGCATTATTACGAAGTACGAAAGACCATATTATTCTGTTGAAGATATTGTCTAACGAGATGATAGCTCAAATCTTGCTTTTTTGGTGCGGTGCAACGCCCTGAGAACGTGATGTTGTTTCAGATGACCCAAGATCCGAGATTCGCTAAGGTTCCATAAAGTCTTATATGGAGTTTTGATAATCTTAGTTAGGGCGAAATTGTTATTGTCAGGGCGTTTTGTGGAGATAAAGTGACACAGGAATGCCAACAAATAGAGATCATGAAATCAGAGGGGCAACTCTCGTAATTATAAGAATGTTCACAGTCTGATCTCAGTCTCAATCTGTCAAAAATACATCTATTTTCCCAACATTTTTGACAAGTTTTGACATTGATTGTCGCTGAGATAGATTGCGACTAGATTTTGAAAGTTTTTAAGAGATGTTCTTAAGTAACTTTTTAGACCTGCTTATGCGTATGAAGTTTCATTAAAATCGGTTCATTCATTTCGAAAAACAAGGGCTTGAAAGTTTGTATGAAATGCCGTACGTCGCGGTCGTAAACGCTCTTAATTACGAGAATTAGGTTTGATCGTATTCTTTCCTACGAGCCATTGATGGAACTGATACTAAAGAAAGAGAGGTTTTTACTGGCACATTGACCTAACTTCCGCTGGGAAAGAGCTTCTAGCATACAAATCGATACGCATGCAGTATTATTGACAATGCTTTCTGGGAACCACCTTAGTTTCTATACGGAGAATAGAATAAAATACTCTTTATTATGTACACCATATAAATACGGAGATATCCTATTACGTCCTAATCGGTTACCCTCGTCCTACAGGAATTTCATAATACATACTAATAACAAACTTGAAGAGTGTGTTTTGTTTGAACGCGCCAATCTCTGAAAATACGATTTATTCCGGTCTGATCCCCTGAACACAAAACAAAATTAAAGATTTTTTTTTAATGTCTCATGCGTGAAAAAATCTTTTTGCGTTTGATAGCCCTTTTTTTGAGGAAGGCTATAGGCTATATAACATCACGCTCGGATTATAAGGAGCCGAGCAAAAAGAAAAAAAGTCAGAAAGAACGCTAAGCGAAATCGAAGTAGGTATTAGCGCGGGCAGGCGATGCGATGCGACGGGGTGGGACGGGGACTCGGGGAAATGAAATTTTACCCGGACGAAGTCGCGGGCAAAAGCTCTGCCGTCATAATGAAAAAGGGCACAACTAACATTTTTTCCAAAAATGAGTAAAATAAACTGTCTTAAGCGCCTTTTTTTCTGATTACAATTATGTGTACAGTCCCCGGCACGTAACTTGGCAAGAATCGTTAGATTAGTTTTTCCTTTCTTTAACTTTCTTGTAAACAGACATCTTTAAAAGTAATCTATGGCAATAACCATAGTATAATGACAAACAATAAAAGTGGCAATTTTCTTGTTGCACTAAGTGTACATGCGCTAACTTACTTCCACTACACCAAAACCTTGCCAAGTTACGTGCCGGCGACTGTATAACTTAATTTTGGATAAAATTTTAGTTGTGCCCTTTTTCTTTATGACGGCAGAGCTAGTTACCGATAATGTCATACTAAATACAAACTGATGCGCCAATAAACTAATTACGATTATTACAAACGTCACTCGTTCATCAATTACGGATAATAGCTGAATTTAAATGACATTGCTCATTCATATTCATGATGGGTGACGAATTAACCACATGGGCAATTAGTGTTGCTGTTTGTGTATCTGTGGTCATTATGCGCCACTCAGTACATGGGCAATTTGGGGAACCAGCTTATCTGTTAGCTTACATTGATGAGCTTAATAATAATAATAATTTATGCTTATTTTATATTTTAAGAAATATTTTAAAATGTAATTAACTAAGTAAAAAAGACAAATAAACGAAATAATAATTTATTAAGGCACATAAAGGTTTTGTAGTACATGAGCGACCCAGAAAGTATGCATTATTAATTACATGGTATAGGTAAAACGAATTGTTGGGTGAATCGCAGGCTGCTCTCCTAGCTAGATTACTGAGTAACCTGTATTTAGGCGAAACAGTTTCAACTGTCTATTTGAGTATCACAACCTATATCTTGAAATGTGTGCTATTGGTTTGAGCTTTCAGTACAAAGGAGCAAGATATCTATACTAATATTAGAAAGCTGAAGATTTTATTTGTTTGAACACGCTAATCTA
Organism: Oligia fasciuncula; assembly: GCA_963082905.1. NCBI lineage: Eukaryota > Metazoa > Arthropoda > Insecta > Lepidoptera > Noctuidae > Oligia > Oligia fasciuncula. The sequence continues at coordinate 17,767,154 of OY720390.1, forward strand.
CGGAACTACCGTCGGATTAAAAAAAAATTGCATTAGATAACACAATTCTTCAGGAAGGGTATTTAACATCACGGAGCTGAGCAGAAAGAACGCTAATAGAAAAGAAGTAACGGAGAAACAAGTATAGGACATATTTTATGTTAAAACAAGAAACAATCGAAAAGAAAACTAGTTTTTAACATAAAGAAAGGACATAATGACATGGGATTGTGTCAAAGAGGATATGGATAGAAAGGGAGTGAATACTGACATGACGGCTGATAGAGATGTTTGGAAGAAGACATGAGAGACCCTTAATATATTGGTATAAGAGCAGAAGGATAACGACCGGAATAAATCGTAAAAAAATGAATAAGAATGTGGATTATGAAACAGTTGTTATATAGTTCGCTCTTATAGCACACAGGGAAGTCGTATGAAAGACTAAAAAGCATTAAGTCATCGTCTAGTTCACTTCTTATCTAACACGTCATCCTATGTGCAGGTGGAAGAGTCATAAAACCTAGTCAAGACCTAGATCTAGGTACAACTGCAGTTAACATCATCAAGTACTCGGTTTACGAGGAGCAATTCGCTCGTAAACTTGCCAATCACATTAGCCCTGGTTAACTGGAAGTAATACGATTGTTCACATCAAATTGCACTGATATGCCTACGCACCTTGCAATGATGTCACTGTGCCATTTAACAGCTGCGGCTTTCGTGCCAACTGACGTCATTTTATGACGGCGGATTAACACTCGTGTTTAAAAGTTTTTGTCGATCGTTTTTTTGTTTGCTTGGTATGCATCGTTCTACTTTTTGGTCCTTCCGGGATCGGTCACCCTTTCTTTTCCGCTCATAACTCGTGCTTGGATTATCTAACCCAGAAGTTATGGCAGGTGCATGGACAAAAACGCCTACCTACTTGAATAACGATGACGTCGTGTTCCAAAAATCTCGTTGGCCTTACGACTTGGCAGTTGTTTTGCGTAAAACCAGAAACTGGTGATACAATTCTTGGGACCAAACTCTCTATATCAAAAAACCGGTTCAAGGCGCGTAGACATAGGTTAAAATATTTTGTTATTTCTTGATTCAATCCCAAAGAAAATGGTCTATATATGTATTTGTACAGCACATTACGAGTAAACCACGATAATTGGTGAAGACTTAAAATGCCGAGAGTACCGAGCACTGGTACTTGGTTAGCAGACACATAAAAATAGACAAAGAATGAAGAAGTAATTAGGAGAGTTGGTACTTAAAAACGACCGGATAAAAGGGCCAACGATTGTCCCGAGAGTATTTCTAATTGCTCATCCGAAGAGCATTTCAAAAGAGGCAAACAAAACTTTACGACTGTACGAGTCAGTTCTTTAAGAATAGACGTTTTACAAGGAAACTTTCACTGCTGCAGTCAAGCTGAGTAAAAGAAACCCTCTTCGAAATACATCAGACATCCTGAGAAGGATCTGTACCTCTCACTATCATTTCAGAGATAACCTGTCCATGTAATTATGTAGTGAATAATGATTAAATAGACAAAGGTGGTGACCCTGGTAGAGGCCTTGACCATTATCGCGGGAGTGCCGATAGTGTAAATATAATTAACGCGCCCGTAATATTTATATAATGTCGTATGAATCATTTTGTTCCGGATAACAGAGAGTTTATTTATCTAGATGTGTGTGTAACCTGGTATATTTACTTCGTGGTCGTATCTCGGCGACATTAGGATGGGCCTCATCTAGCAAACACATTGGAAGTAGATTTATTATTATTGTGCAAGACACCTCATTTTCTGCACTCTTTAGATGCTGCATCCTAAATAGACGATCTGATTAGATGTTTCTATAGCAAAAACTATTTAGATAAAGGATCTACCGGACCTACCGTCTTTCAACTAAGGATCAAAAGAGCTTTTCTAATATATGTTTCTGGCTGGAGAAATCATATCCTTAAACGCCATTAAAAATCATTGGAAGCACTAACAAATTCGGGGCTTGCATCCAGAATAACATAAAAGAAAGTATTGTAAAACTTCACACGGTACTTATATGGCTTCGGGAGGAAACAGTCGAGGACGCAGTGCGAATTCATGCGTACATTATAATGTCAACGACTTCTAATAAAACTATAACTATCTATAGAGGAAGTCCTTTCTGGTCTTTCTTTACTGTTTCCTTTTGGGTTCCTTCCGTCATATCATTGACATCGTTGTTCCACGCATTTTTTATAGTATAGACCTTGCATTTATGACAAGCTTTCCTGGTTTGTGCGAGTGTCACCCTCTCTTCCCCGGGATCTGTTATAGCTGTTGGATTTGTATCCATAGTTCCATTGAATCGTTAGATACAATTTAGTCGAGAGACTTTAAAAATTGGCTATGATTAACAAGCTCTTCTAAGAAATCATTTCGCAAGTTTACAACCACTTCAAAAGTCGCACACGTAATGACATCAACGAAGCAAAAGTGATTGAACATGATTAATCTATACAGGCCAGAAATATTGAAGAGGTCAATGATACGACCAATTCTTAGCTATCAACAGAAATGAGATGATAAAATTAGTGCATTCAAGGTTGATATACATATATGTGGTGTGTGTAAGTGATAAATGGATCAGGAAAAAGCTGTGTCGGATTGATAAAGATGTCTAGACACATCAGAATTAGCACAAGCTGGTTCTGAATAACGGTGATGGAACAGAAGAACTATTTTGATCGACAGGTGCGTATACCTGTCAAAACAGACTCCATAGAAATACACGTGTAAGTGCTTAGCTCTGCTACTAAATTACTTTCTAATAAGCTTTTCTGTCCGTGGTAATATTATAGCGGTCTGTCAGCGTGCCAATAATCAAAACAGACTTTATGTTAAACGTTCGAGAGGTTTCATTTTTTATATCGAAACCACTTGAGGAGTAAACTTGGGGCTATATAGATTGTAGAGGCTGGCATGTGGGCGATGCACAGACGGGTATTTGACCCTAAAACGTGGCCAAAACTATTTAACAATATTTTTTGAATATTTCGGTGCTTACATAGCCTAATTTATTGAAAAACCGGGCAAGAGCGATTCGGACTCGCGCACCGAGGGTTCCGTACCATCATAATTATGTTTTTAAATTTTCACCGGCGAGCTACTTACTAGATCTCGTTCAAACCAATTTTCGGTGGAAGTTTACATGGTAATGTACATCATATATTTTTTTTAGTTTTATCATTCTCTTATTTTAGAAGTTACAGGGGGGGGGGGACACATTTTACCACTTTGGAAGTGTCTCTCGCGCAAACTGTTCAGTTTAGAAAAAAATTATATTAGAAACCTCAATATCATTTTTGAAGACCTATCCATAGATACCCCACACGTATGGTTTTGATGAAAATTTTTTTTTTTAGTTTCAGTTCTAAGTATGGGAACCCCCAAAATTTATTGTTTTTTTATAGTTTTTTGTGAAAATCTTAATGCGGTTCAGAGAATACATCTACTTACCAAATTTCAACAGTATAGTTCTTATAGTTTCGAAAAAAAGTGGCTGTGACATACGGACGGACAGACAGACAGACAGACATGACGAATCCATAAGGATTCCGTTTTTGCCATTTGGCTACGGAACCCTAAAAATCATGATTCAAAACCTAGTTGATGGCAAAATATCAATTGGAAAGGAATCTAGGTGTTCGAGAAAAGGTAAAGAAAAAATATGACACATTCTTACATTTTATTAGACATTAAAAACCAACTATAAAACGGCGTGGGGCTTTCACGAAGATTCTCAGTTTTTCTGCGTTTGCTTCGTTCAGACAAATCGCCAAAGTTTTTTTCTAGGCGCCCTGCATTACCGCTAGAAAGTCTTTTCCGAGGTATTTCAAGAGTGCCTTGAAGCCATTGTTCATTGTTATTTAAAATTTTATGTTTAGTCCTGTTTGCTGCTTGCCATCTTGACTTAAAATCATGCTTGAATGTCGCAAATTTACGACGAAAAACTTCTTTTTCTTCGTCATCAAAAGAAGTGTCATTAATTAACTCTCCTTCAACTTCATCAAGTTTTTTAACCGTAAATCCATCAAAATGGTTAAGGATCATGTTGTAAATATCCATTCGCGTCAACACTCGAGCCCCTGACGTTCCTAGAACAATTAAAATCCAAAAATATAATCACAACCGCAAAACAAAGTTTGTTTTATAGAGATCTTAACACATAAATATAAGGGAAATCCATATAAGAGGCAAAAAGTGGCAATTTTTCTTTCTATATAATATATTACAAATATATGTCCTACTAAACCTTATACTAGATATAATCCGATAATGCCCGATTATCTTACTTTTAGCCTTTTCTAAATTTGATTGCGAGAATGATTAGGTGAAAAATAATGCAGTTATCCAAAAACACTATAACTCTATATAAAAACAAATTATTTTAGAAAATACAATATATTTGAATAATACATACCTGGTTCTGCAATATCCATGTTGAAAATCTTCGGTGGAAACAGAATTTATCAATTTTATCAATTGATGAAAACTAAAAACTTTTCAAACACTCACTACAAAAATAAACGTGCAACCAACAGCGCAGTCGAAACTCGTCTGACTAGGTGTGTTCTGACAAGAATCAGGTAAAAAAGATGGCCGCCCATTGTTCCTTAATCCTTTGGGTATAGGCAGGTAAGGCTAATTTCTAGGAAACGGCACCTTTTTGAAATTGAATTTTGGCCGCGTTTTAGGGCCAAATACCCGTCTGTGCGATGTTGTAATACATATATATATAGGACAGTACATGGAGGGCTTTGCGTAGCGTATTGTTGGCATGTAATTTTTCGCTTCGCTGGTGGAAAATATCAATGTGAGTTCAATCAACCTGCGATTAGTTGCGTAGCCTCAATGAATCAGAATCGATGCGAAAATATATGTACTTTCAAGTTATTTGATTAGATTGCAAGTTATGATGAACGCATTCAGAATACAATGTGTAATTGAAGCAGATTGAAGTTACGAATTCCATAACCTAGAAGGCCTTTTACTAACTATAGGTACCTACCTACATAACTAGCTTCTGTCCGCGTGAAATTTCTTATTCCCCCGACCTAATCTGCATTCGCGATTTATTTGCCAAAAATGTAAACAAAGGAGCTATGGAAAAAAGAAATTTAAAAAAAATTAAATTATTTTTTATTTCGTAATTTTTAGTTTTTGCACTAGAGTTTGACCAAGGTTTTGAGATGTTTTCCCTTTGACACTACACCCGTAGCTAGTATCAATAAGCCAGGCCATCACACTTACACGTATTAGTCCATATCTTGAAAATTACTGAATCGATTTTGATGAAAATTGCACTGTTCCCTAAGTTGAAGTACCTAAATGTAAGTCAATAAAAAAATGGTGATGCTAGTGACTCTGAAATCAACTTAATTACCATTAAAATAAAGTTGATATTTGTTTAATTTGAAATAACATTAATTTGAAACAAGTTTGAATAGACTTTAGGAGTCTATTCAAACTTATGATCGCATCAAACATCCGCGCTATTACCTACTTCGTTATCGCTTAGCGTTCTTTCTGACTTTTTCTTTTTGCTTGGCACCTAAGGGTCTCGCGTGATGTTAATATACATATAATAGCATTCCTCATGAATTGGGCTACCAAATAAAAAAAAAAATTAAAATCCGACTGGGAGTTCCAATGATTAGCGAGTTCAAACAAACTCTTCTATTATTAGTACAGATATATAGCTTTTATCTTGGTATAAGAAATTAGTAGGTATCTGTTCTTAGCTCTACCACACAGCTGTAAAACTATTCTTTTTTACCACGTGTTTTTTACTCTACTCACTACCAAAATGAGCGATCACCCAATGAATGAGAATGACGTCACCCACGCGACGCAGCACAGGTTACGTCTCGGTGTCACCAGTCACTGGCCGGCTTCCTGCACAACTTCCGCACCCACAATGAGCAGGCGTCACCATTGTTACCATCGGCGCGGGCGTAGTGAGTAATCGATTGTACGTGATAACTGCAGGCTATGGCAAATAGACAATTTTACAAGTTGTCTACGCTGCCAAATGACTTTCGAGTATAATTAATTATTATGTAACGGAGAATAATCATGTTTTAACTTGTATTGCATTCATCGCTAAACTACTACTAGCAGTCTCTACGAAGTTAAATATTGAGGGACCATTTGCCCCACAAGTCACAAAATGAGTTTAGCGCTAAACATAATAATGTCTCTATCATTGTCAAAGGATTGACAGAAACAGAGCGATGTCTTAAATACTTTTATTGGTAAATGTATTTAGCGATTTATGGTGCAAGCGGGCCTTAGCGGGAAGAAAAAATTAAACCCATAAATAGAAACTTTGAATAGAGATTCGAACTCCTATTCAGTGGTCGAGATTGACAAGAAAATAGTAGCTACCACAACCCTTTTAGGGTATTATAAACAATACATAACGATTAGATCAAGCTGGATCGAGTTAGAATAATAGTAATGAATAAATAAACGTTCAATTAGCCTAAGTAATACCAGTAATAGGCGTCTACCCTTATAAGGATGTAGTATTTCCTCTATCGGTGACTATACTCGCAGGACTGGGCGCATGCGTCCGTGATTGGTCCATTCAGTTGCGCCGGCGCCGGCGCTTCGTGAAATGCCATTCATACGATAATGATAGGATGTTTGATTTTATTTGAGAGTGAAATAGTAATTTGTGTTCAAAAGTAATTGTAGTGAACCGTGATTTATAAGATAAATGGTGTTCATTGATAAATAGTGACGCATTAGTTAAGTGCTGTTTCTAACTACATCATCATCTTCCTGCCCTTATCCCATGTTACTTGGGGTCGGCGCAACACGTTTTCTTCTTCCATTCTCCCCTGTCAACGCCATTCACTCCCTTCTCTTTCATATCATTCCTCACACAATCCATCCATCTTTTCTTCGGCCTTCCTCTACCTCTCCAATTCTCCATCCATCAACATGTATATCCATCACTCTTTTAGTCACCTGCGTTTCTAACTACATGTTGAATTAAAAATAACAACAATGCCTAAGGCATTAAGTCCGCTTTTGTACTTTTTTGTTTGCGAAAAGTTTAAACACACAAATAAATAATAAAATAACTATTTAATTTTCCTCTACCAGGTGTGGAAGCCAAGTGATTTTAATTTATAACAATTTAAAAGACTTAGTCATACTGATTTTGCATTTAGTTAAGACTTATTTTATTACTAAAGGAATGTCATCGAATACGCAAAATCACAATAAACTGCATTCTAACATTCACAAAGATAGTATTTCTTATTTTCTTCGAAAACCACTGTCATTGAAGTACTGTCAGGTAAAGTATCAGAAGGCTTGCGCAATCATTCTAAGTGGTAGCGACTACTAACAAATTCTACAAAGACACATTATTTTTCATAATTTTCTCAGTAAAATGCGGCTAATCTTTTATTTTCAGAATCTTATACAACCCGGATTAAGCTTGAAAACATGAATCAGGTACTAGATAAGATATCCAACAATATCAATGTAGAACGCAGTGAGTCAACAACAACATGAACACCGCTATCAAACAAATAATTCTAAATGCAACGCGTGAATCTAAATCTTCTCAATACATCTACGGTTAGATACAAATGATTGACACTTCCATCTAAACAAAAGCGTCAGTGTAAATAGTTTGTGGTGTAACAACCATAGATAATAAATGTAATCATAGAGGAGCGTGCAGGTGATTGTGGCATGCGTGAGTCAGACACCTATTGACATTCAGAACGAGTGCACGGATTACTGCTGTTTCCTTTGCTTGCAACGGCTTGAGGAAAAAAAACTATGTTTCTGATTTGCTTTTGAAGGTTTCCTTTCCAAGGTATTATTTTTGTTGTGTTTTTAGGATTGCTGTGCGCAGTATTATTCAAACAAAGATGGCGTTTAAATCTATCGTTAACCTTTGCATTTGTCATTCATGAGTAAAGGAGGTAAAGCGTTTTTCCAATAAATTACTTAAAGTACATTATAAACAAACCTATGCTTAAACATCAAAGGTGACACAGCCATATAAGGCTAGCAGCAATGCAACGATCTCAATACGGTGAAACTTCGTGAGTTCGTGCAGCAAGGAGCCGGAGTACCGTTGCTTTTAACATTTGAACCTACATCCGATCACAACCTCTTCAACATTCACCACTCCTATATCCCGTTAATGTATGCCTTATTCCTTAGATCCTAAGGCTCTTCTTCCAATGGCTAAGTGTAAGGCAGCCGTAAGTATGTTTGCGTTTGTAACTCTAAATAAAGACTTGACGGTTTAATAAGCTAATGAACACTTAACGGTACAGTATTGTATGTTTAATTAATTCTTGAGATGACAGATGTTGCGTCTCATCCTACTCAAAGGGTCAATGAATGGGAAACCTACTCTATGAAGCGGGAAGTGATCATCACGACGGCAAAACGTGAAGGTCTAAATGGTTGGGTAGATATGTCATCCATACTAATATTATAAGTAACTCTTTCTATCTATCTGTTACCTATTCACGCCGTAAAGGCTGAACGGATTGCGATGAAATTGGCACAAAAGTAAACCATGGTTTGGACAGGATACTTTTTACCACGGTAGTACGTCTTCGTGGGATAATTTAACACCTACATGCGGGCAAACGTTAGTTTAGTACGTAGGTATATCTAAACCTATACAATCATTCTGATTTTTTGTCAGATTATTCTATAAGCAACATACTAAAATACTAGTGTTCAAATTTTTTCTTTGTGTCATCGCGCTTCTTTCTTTTCTATGCAGTCCGACAGTGACCGCGCTTTAGGTCATGTAAACCCAACACAGCGTATTTACACATAATTCAATACATTGTAACAAAGTAAAAATAGTTACCTACTGTCAGTTTCGATCTTGGGTAAGCATTTAAAATAGACATTTCTATGGAATCGAATGCACGCGAAAGTGAAAATCGATTCTCGTATGCAATGCGATTGAATTATGCAATGAGTAGGAAATGGAGCACGCCGTGTGATCTCGATACCGCCTAGCGGAACGGTAGGCGCGGTTGTCACTGAGAATACTGAACATATTGTAAAGAGGCAAAATAAGGAATTCATAGAGCTAACATAAGAGCAAATCCGTTTCTTAACTGACTACTTTTATCAAAAATTCGCCCACGTTGTCCGAAAAACTACCGTTTCTAACATGACTCCTTTACAAATACTAACCAACGCAAAGAGTTGAAGGGACTTCACGAATACTCAACCTAAAAGCTTTCTCAAAACCCATCCCTTGTAAATCTATCAGCAATCAAAACAATTAATCCCTTACATGCATTCTATTTTTAACCCCACCAACCAAACTTGCAAATCAAGCTTCCATTACAACGAAAAATGAACCAACAGCATGGCGGCACAGCATTTCGCAAACAAAACACGGTGCATGGCAACGGTCATAAATATTCATGCTGATACTGGCACGAGTCGTTGTCAGCTATGAGTTACGATAACATACCTGGGCCGACCTTCGTCAGGAGCAGACGACTGAATGTAAATATTCACTGACAAGACGCTTGAAAACGAATTGGATTTCAATATGGTTGTTTAGTGAGAGTTGAATGATAGGATGAGGCATCCTATCATTCAACTCTCACTAGCTTTTGTGACAGTGATAGGTAGGTAAGTAAAGTTAGTAAGAGTTTGGGTCCCGGGACGTCTCGTGTCTCGAAGGCCCGGGACTTTTTATAAATTTAGTTGTCTTGGGTCACTGGCCACCACAGCTTACAGTGTCAAAATATTTTTTTTACTTCGAATTTGACTTTGAAAATAAAAAACGCCAGATTTGGAAACAATGGACGCCGAAGCTAGTTCCAGTAGCTCTACACAACGAACCCGTTACAAAGTTAAAAAAAAACAAAAAAAAATGTTATTGTTACGAGCTTCGGGTTCGTGACAATAAAAACTGCCGATTTAATAACCAAAAATAACAATTTATTTTACAACACTAATTACAGCTCAAACAGACTAATTATTAAAACACAATTACACTATTGATCACTCTTAATTCGCACTTGAAGATCGCTTGATGTTTTCGCTCTTGTCGCTTTATCCAAACTGTGTCGGTCGTCACGCATCCCGGCCTTATATAGTGCCGCAGATAGTTCGAGAACATTCCATTGTAGAAACATCTAGAATGTTTGAGTACATACCGGCCCCGACCGACTAGGTGTCGATAGTTCGAGAAAGTTCTACAAAGTTCTAGTATCGAATTTTCTAGAACGATCGTGACTCGACTAGTTTTGCTACTCGATACTAGATGGCGCTAGTGGTAACTAATGTCACCATGTACCAGGCATTAATTGTGGCGCGCAACACTGCCCCCTCCTAAGACATGCTCGTCCCGAGCATTATCAGCCCCATAATAACGCGCCAGTCGGTCCACATGGACGATCTTAGGAGTACCTCTTGCACCTTTCTGTATCCGGTAGGTTACGTCATTGATCTTTGTCACAATCCGGTACGGTCCGTCCCATTTAGCTTGAAGCTTAGGAGATTTCCCTTTGCTGCGGACTGGATTGTGCAACCACACTAGTGAACCTTCGTCGAACCTTTTATTGTTAATTTTGCGGTCATAACGGGTTTTCATCTTTTCAGACATTTGCTGGCCCGATTGTCTGACGTGCTCATAAATGTCATTCATTTTATTCCGCAAGTCATTCGCATAATCGGTTATACTGCGTGGGGCATCAGGTGGTATTCCGGTGATCAGGTCTGCAGGCAGCCGTAATTCTCTTCCAAAGTTTGCGAAAGCTGGTGTCACCGATGTACTTTCGTGAACAGCGCTTCGATATGACAACAAAAACGGTTGTATGTGCTTGTCCCAATCTCGTTGCCGATTTTCCACAACTTTGGCTAGGTACCTCTCCAATGTCTGATTAAATCGTTCCACCATTCCATCCGACTGTGGGTGGTAAGAAGTTGTTCTGGTTTTATGAGTACCCATAACTCGACAAGTTTCCTGGAATATTTGTGACTCAAAATTCCTTCCTTGATCACTGTGAATCTCTAAAGGTACTCCAAAACGACAGAAGACTTCCTGAACTAATTTATCTGCAACTGTCGAAGCTTCTTGATTTGGAATGGCGAATACTTCCGGCCACTTGGTGAAGTAATCCATCACAACCATGAAATACTTGTTGCCACTTTCACTTACCGGAAACGGCCCCGCAACGTCAAGGGCTATCCTCTCCCATGGTGCACCAACATTGTACAATTTCAATGCACCTCTACTGCGAGTCTGAGGTCCCTTTACAGCTGCACAACTTGTACATTTGCGACACCAGTCCTCGACATCGTCCCGACAGTGGACCCAGTAAAACCGTTCTCGTATCTTCAGTAGAGTCCGTTTTACTCCCAGATGACCTCCTGAACAACCATTATGGTACAGCTGTAGAACATCCGGTACTTGAGCTTTAGGGACAACCATTTGCAAATGACAGCTGTCTCCCCGAGCATTTTCCCATTTACGGCACAGGACTCCGTCCTGAATCACCAAGCTGTCCCATTGGGCCCAATAGCTTTTTGTGATCGAACTCATTGCTGAGACGTCACTCCACCTGGGCTTAGGAGCTCTGGCCTTCATCCACTCCAGAATCGGCTTGATGTCCGAATCTTCCTGCTGTGCACGTTGTAGGCTTTCCTTCCACTCGTTGCTGAGGTCTGTCTTGAGCATCCTCACAGGTACGACTTCTTTACTTTCTTGCCTAGTACAATGCTTGCAGTCTTCAGGACAAGGTCTTCTTGACAATGCATCTGCGTTGCCATGTGATTTCCCGCTGCGATGTTCGACTACAAAGTCGTATTCCTGCAGTAGCTCAATCCATCTCGCAACTTGTCCTTCTGGATTTTTGAACTGCAATAGCCATTTCAGTGCAGCATGGTCAGTTCGTACGTGGAATTTCCGCCCCAGAAGATATTTGCTAAAATGCTGCAAAGACTTTACCACAGCAAGCAATTCCCGTCTCGTGACACAATAGTTCTTTTCCGGCTTTGACAACGACTTGCTGAAGTACGCTATCACAACCTCTTGATCACCATTCCGTTGAGACAACACACCGCCAAGTCCTATGTCACTTGCGTCTGTGTCAATTATAAATTCTTTGTTCGCATCAGGGTAACCCAAAATAGGTGTTTTGCACAGACGGTCTTTTAGCTCCTGGAATGCGATGTCGCAACTTTCATCCCAGCAAAAATGTCGCTTCTCTTCGGTTAGCTTATGCAGGGGTTTGGCTATGTCTGCAAAGTTCTTGACAAATCGCCGATAATAGGAGCACAAACCCAAAAATGCTCTGACCTGCGTCTTGTCTTTTGGAACTGGCCAATCCTTGACAGCGGCGATTTTCTCTGGATCCGTGCGGATACCTTCTTCAGACACTACATATCCCAAAAAGCTAACCTGTCGCTTGAATAGTGAACACTTCTTCGGACTTAACTTGAGGTTGGCACTCTGGATCTTCATGAGCACGCGTTCCAGGTTTTGAAGATGTTCTTCAAACGTGCGGCCTACGATGATGATGTCATCCAAGTAGACCAAACAGGCATCGCCAATTAGTCCAGTAAGTACAAGTTCCATCAACCTTTCAAAAGTTGCCGGAGCATTGCACAATCCAAACGGCATAACTTTAAATTGCCACAGACCCTTTCCTGTCGAGAATGCAGTTTTCTCCTTGTCCCTAGGGTCAATTTCGACTTGCCAGTAGCCACTTTTCAGGTCCAGCGTGCTAAACCACTTTACTCCAGTAAGCATGTCCAGCGTGTCATCAATTCTTGGCAAAGGATAGCTGTCCTTCTTTGTAACGTCGTTCAGACGACGATAGTCAACACAAAACCGCATGCTGCCGTCCTTCTTTCTTACCAGCACTACAGGTGAACACCATGGACTAGATGAAGGTTCAATAACACCATCCTTCACCATTCCTTCAATCATGGTTTCCACTTCCTTTTCACGTGCTACCGGCAATCTCCTTGGCCGCTGACGGATAGGTAGTTCTTCTCCTGTGTTTATTTTGTGTTGAACTAAGCCAGTCTTCCCGATGTCAGCATCGTTTGACGAGAAAACATCGGCGTACTTGAGTAACATCTTCTTCGCCTTGACCATTTCATTTTGGGACAGAGCGCTGCGGCAGTCTTCTAAAAGTGTGGTCACTTTCGTTTGTGCATCCTTGCTGAGGGTCCCAGTCGATAGATATTGGCATCGACGCAACCAATCCACTTCCTCGCAAGTACCAACTAGTGTGCCTTTTTCTATAGTCTGTTCCTGATCACAAAGGTTCAGCACACGTACCCCTGAGATGTCGGTGGCTCTGACCAAAGTTCGTGCCACTTTCCATGGAAGGTCATGGTCTACCCTTTCCACGAGTACACAACGATGAGTCTGCCCAGGATTCCGAGGAAGACTAACAGGCACAATCGTTTCTGATCTCGGCGGAAGAACAATCTTCTTAAGGCTGTACACATTCCCTGGTAACGCCCCTTCCACGAAAAGTTCCTCTTGTCCACATTTCAAAACGCCTTGCTTGACGTCAATCTCGCAACAATTCTTCCTCATAAAGTCAAGGCCCAGGATGCAATCGTCCATTATATCGGCCACGATGACATTATGCAGGTAGATTCTGTTGCCTAGCTTCAACTCCATCTTCTTCTCTCCATGGACGGGTATGCGCTGACCGGTGGCTGTTACCAAATTAATGCGTTCTCGGTTGTGTGCGGAGTCCCCAAGGGACCGTCTTATTAGTTGGGAACTGACAACCGTGCGAGAGGCTCCAGTGTCTATGGTCAGCTTACACGGCGTTCCGTTGACCTCGCCCTTGATGATTAGGCTGTTCCCGTCATGGGTTTGTGTGATCGAAACCCTTGGGGCTCTTTGAACATCAGCCAGCACCCGCCCCGCAGTCCTGGCTATTACTCGTTTCCCTGCTGCTGGTGCTGCGCGGTGCTGTCAGCCGCACTGCCCTCTGGAGATCGGCCGTCTTCTCTTTCTGCAGTTCGCTTAGGGCAACTGGATCGAAGGTGGCCCTTTTCCCCACAGCCGTAGCACCTAGGGCTGTATCGTTTATTGCGGTCGCGAACTGTAGCCGCTGCAACCTCCCTGACGCGATGGGAACGATAATCCTGCCGCACAGCTTCCACCTCCAGTGCATGGGCCAAGGCGTCCTTAAGCGTCCCGTGGTGCCCGAGCCTCACAGCAGCTCTCACTTCAAGGTCACGGATGCCGTCGATGAATGCCTGCACCAGGTTTCCATCAATAAGCGCAGGTACAGACTGGTACGCTTTACGAACCAGCTTCTCCACTTCAAGGGCCCACTGCTGCAGGTTTTCATTACTGCGTTGCACGCGATCCTTGAGCTGCGCACGAAACACGTGTTCCAGGTGAGCGTCGCCATACCGAGCCTCCAATGCCTCAAGAAGCTGCTCGTAAGTCACTTCCTTACCGAGAGCTTCCAGAACAGTTAAGGCCTGGTCGCGCAGGCCTAGGGTGAGGGCAGTCATGGCCTGATTTTTATTCCACCCGTTCGCCTTCATGACAGCCTCAAACTGGATTTTGTAGGCCGACCAGGAAGAAGTTCCGTCGAACGGTGGCACTTTGAATCCACGTAGCGAAGGTGTTGTAGCTACGGGAGCTGCGATTCCATCCCCAAGTTTAAGGTTACCCAACTCCTGCTTCACATCAGCAATGACGTCATTAAACTTGCTGATCTGAGTTTCAGCTTCAGACAGGCGGTTGTCATGCTGGGCAACCTTTTCCTTCACCTCCTTCATGTCTTTCCCGAAGGTTGCGTGAAGGTCCTTCATGAGGAACATTTGCTCTTCCTGGCGGCGCAGCTGTTCCTCCTTATCGCGCTGGAGCTGTTCTTCCAACCGACGAGCCTGTTCCTCCTGACGGCGGGCCTGCTCCTCCTGACGGCGGGCCTGTTCCTCCTTATCGCGCTGGAGCTGTTCTTCCAACCGACGGGACTGCTCCTGCAGCATCATCATCAGAGCAGCAAAGTCTGGTGCTGCTGATGCTGGAGCTGCTGCGGACGGGCCGGCCTCCGTGGTCGGTAGCTGGCCCTCCGAAGTCTGTGGCGTAGCTCCACCAAATCGCCTCTGGTCCGTCTCCTGCTGGCGCTGACTCCGGGTACGGATACCCTCCGTGTCGTCTTTGGGTAAAACCGGCATATCCCACTTCTGACACCAATTGTTACGAGCTTCGGGTTCGTGACAATAAAAACTGCCGATTTAATAACCAAAAATAACAATTTATTTTACAACACTAATTACAGCTCAAACAGACTAATTATTAAAACACAATTACACTATTGATCACTCTTAATTCGCACTTGAAGATCGCTTGATGTTTTCGCTCTTGTCGCTTTATCCAAACTGTGTCGGTCGTCACGCATCCCGGCCTTATATAGTGCCGCAGATAGTTCGAGAACATTCCATTGTAGAAACATCTAGAATGTTTGAGTACATACCGGCCCCGACCGACTAGGTGTCGATAGTTCGAGAAAGTTCTACAAAGTTCTAGTATCGAATTTTCTAGAACGATCGTGACTCGACTAGTTTTGCTACTCGATACTAGATGGCGCTAGTGGTAACTAATGTCACCATGTACCAGGCATTAATTGTGGCGCGCAACATTATGTATCCGAAATTCTTGCAAAAAATCAAGAGCAACATTAAATAAAAAAAAAGGGAGTTCCAGTTGTTTGAAGCAACCGGAAAACGCACTGAAAATTTGGAACTACTTTACAAAGCTTTAAACACAATAAAATTAACATCTCTTGAAACCGACCGTTCTCCTTTTCTGGTAGCATTATTACAAAAATCACGCAATCAAATCGTTTTTTTTATTGATACATCTGGACAAAATGAACTCGATTCTAATTTTATTATGAGAAGTCTCGCGTCCCGAGACTTTTGAGACTGTGGAGACTTCCCAAACCCTAGTTTAGATATGTAAACCCTCCGGTCTACATATCACTCACAAAATCGGTACTAAAACAAAATAAGTAATCAAATAATTTATCGAAACAAGTAGACATCTGAATGAGTCATTAAATAAAAGACAAGAAAAGTTCTGAAGACATAGGAATCCCGAGTCTGTTCCAACTTTATTTGAGATAGATTTCTTATTTAGGACTTGAAACTTCTTAACAGTTCCACGAAGTTACGTCCCAGACCGAACTTAGTACAAAACAATTAGACATAAGAGAAATGCGGACAGAAATAAAGTAAAAAAACCATTAATCTTATCTTGAAAAAAAAACGAATGTGCTTTTTTAATTCTGCGCAAGTGGTAAACATTGAAGAGGTAGAGATTAGGGGTTACCCCGGCGTATCCCTCTCTTGGTAGTCTGGGCATACGGCCGGGTAACTCCAGCGAATAAGCTAGTAGTAGCGAAGGAAGTGAAAGATTGAGAAACTTGAGAATAACGAACTAAATGCAGATTTGGGAAGCTGAATGCAGATAACTGAGAACCGTGCGATGATTTTGTTAGTTCCTCACATCAAAAAAGATAGAAAGGGCCAAAATTACGGCTCCACTCAATGCATACGATTCCGTTGTATCCTAAACTAGCTTGTGTCCCTTCATCACAGTTTTATTTACCGTTCAAATATTGATATGGAATATCATTTGCTTGTATGTGCAGTGTAATGTGCTGTCAAATATATCGCTAGATATACTGCATACAAGATTGGAATAGAGGTAACGCAAACCAGTTTGCACGTACAGTTTACGCTAGAGAAACTTTGATTTTATTAGACTGCTTGCTCGAGGGTGCAATGTCTTTAAGGGGTGATAATTTATTGCGAAATACGTTAAATGTTGAGTATACACAGAAAATATACATTTATAGGGAATTCCGGAGAATACTTTCAGCTACATTTTATTTATTAACACGTGGAGGTCGGAAGTTATGCTATTGTGTATAAACACTGTGCCAAATTTAATTAAAATTAGTTTTGCCATTTCATTTTTGAGTGATTGAGTAACAAACATCCAAACATTTATAATATTATTAGTGGTATGTTTTTTGGAGAGTTGTTCTCTCTCTTGTTAGTAAATCCAAAATGTAAAAACGTAAAACCTTTTAAAACAGAGTTCACAGCGTCTCTTGAGGGTAATTTTACGCGAGCCAAACCTGGTTATCACTTCAATACTCTAAATAACAAAATACTTAACATTTATATTGACTCGTTAATGTTTTTATGAATTTTAATCACCTGTCACCACAGCAATGGGAGTGCCGCCGTTTCCTCTCACTATTATGTTTTAATAAAATTGATTCAAGTAGACGTCCTTCCTTAGTTGCTCGACAATAATTTGCATACTTAAGGGCCGAAGCGACCATGGTTTGCCTTTAATTCGTAACAGCAAAAACAAGTTATAAAGAGTAATACCAATTGGGGCATATAAAGACTCACTCAAAGAAATAATCTTCTAAAGGAACACTTTTTCAACGTATGTGGACCCTTATAATATGACCTCTTTACGGTAAAGACTTTACCGTCCCTTAGCTTAACGGCTTACACGAAGAGATAAACGGCTCCTATTCCACGTATGTAATTAAATTTTCCTTTATCTGGCCTATTCTCGTTCCTAAAAGTTCCTTTTCATTAACACTAGTATGTAGTTTCTGAGTAATGAGAGTTGGTAGTTTAAGTGTGGTTGACATAATAGCTGTGTAAATTCTCAGCAAGAACTTCAGCTAAATCCAAAACTAAGACATCCATTTATTAAAGTTTCTGACCTCCTTGAATCGGATGCGACCGAGAACAGAATTTCAACTAGGACTGGTCAATTAGCCAGATAATATAAAGCTGACTAGAAAACTGGTGGATACTGAAAACCATGTGTCGTTGAGATTGGCGTTACAGAGAAAGGACATGATGACGAAGATGAACATTCCAGTAATAACATAATTTACTAGTAGTCGTACCCATTATTATCCAGGCAACCTCGGTCTCCTTCAAGAAGGGCGCGTAATCGATGATACTATAGCCGATAACGTTATCAACGAAACGATAAGAGTACAACGAAGCAATCAATAATTTTAGCAGTATATACGTACTGCTATGAGCCGTATCACTTGTTCTAGCTAAATGACTCATGCATGTTATAAACGATAATGTTTCGCCAAGGATTCCATAGTTACAAGTTTAAGTAAAATAAATTGCATATTAATTGTAGACAATTAGAAATATGGTGGAGACGTACCTTAATAGTCTTGAGATGCGATAGCAAACAATATAATTAAGTTTCTAATATACCAGACTGTCATTTTCCTTGAAACAATTGGGTTAACAAAAGGTAGGACCAAACGTAAGTCCCAAATGATATAAAGCTTTCTAAACAGACAATAACATAGTACGGGTAACACGCGATCCTCCAATAAGGATTCAATACAGTTATTTGTCTGTATTTACCTGTCAAAAGAGTAAACTTACATAATGTGGATAAGACAGAGATTAAAACAGAAGACGAACTTGCAGGGGACCGAGGAGGGGGGGGTGTTCCAGGGGATCAGACCGGAATAAATAATAATAATGGCGTAGTAAAAATACGCACGAAACATCATTCGTTCATGTTATGTCGACACAAATAAAACTTTAATGGCGGCGGAGGTGTATTAGCTAATAGTGGAACCATAAAATAATTGTAAATGAGAGGAATTTTTGAAGTTCATTCATTAATTCCCGAAGCCAGTCAAGATTATTATTGTGCTGATTTAAAAGATCTAAGAGAACTAGAACTTTCTTTTATAATAAAACTTCCAAGCTAGTAATTAAAACTAATATCCAACACCGTTAGCTGCAAAAACCGAACACTTTCTTTATTCTTAAGCATGCAAGAAAACGATTAATCTTTAAACATAAACAAATGCACGCTATACGGTGGCGATGGAAAACCGCTAGTCAGCAATACACGTGTAATAATTAGATATGCAAACTAAACAATGCAGTTTGCATGCAAATATAATAATTATTGATAATAATTATGAAAAATCATCAAGGAACAAAGTGTGTGCCTAGAAGTTCATGAGGACGATTAAAAAGTCTAGAACCAAGACCATCACAATTTTGAAGCAAAAGGTAAGTCTTGAGTTCGTAAACGACAGCGACAAACACAGAAATCTGAAAAATAAGACTACAATTTCTCCGAAATACAAATGTTTTGCTTCCTTCCAAATCCAGTGTGGTCCGCTAGACAAAATACAGCATTCACTACAAGGTTATTCACGTGAAGCGTAAAATAAAATGCTCGCTTCCAGACAAAAGTGCATACTAAACCCACCTAGACTTATGTTGATAGTCTAGCTTCCCAGACACTATCTACGTGAGCTTTTACTGCCCTGCAGTAATGTATTGTCTGGGCAAAAACTAGACTGGCCGTCTGCAAGCAAATTGCAATAGGACGGCCCATTTCCTGAACCCTATTTAATTTACGAGTGGAATGTGGAAATGCTGTATGAATTCAATGCCTTAAAATTGTATATAACGATTCTTTGAAATTCCACCCCTGTGAACAGCGGGGGATACAGTTTACTTGAAAAACCTGATCCCTTTGATCTTTATACTTAAAAATAGGCCCGAATACATTTATCTAAATAAATGTATAAATAAATAATAATTTTATTTACATTTTTGAAATTTTTAGAGGACAGTACGAATTTCACGCGGACGAAGTCGCGGGCAGAAGCTAGTTGTATATAAAGTAGTGTGTTGTGTGTGTTAGTTGTATTTTGTTTTGTTTTTTGTATTGTATTATTTGTTTATTGTGTATTTCTATTCTATTCTATTGTGACCATGTCGTAAATATCGATCCCTGCAGGAACTGCTCTACTACCATAAGTAAATTAGATCAATACAATAAACAGGCCACCTACAAAATTAACCAACTAATAATGGACACATTACACACCCTTTAGGTACTCCTTTGAAATTAAAACTTCCCGTTGCGCCGACAGTATTTCTTTTTCATTTTAGGGTGGTATGCCGTAAGGTGGGGTCAAACAATGTATAATTAGCAAGAGAATCGATACTAAGAGCGTCAAACCTACGGTAAGGCTTCCAAAGCCCCTTGCAGTGCAGGTGAGTTCTGATATCTAGTCAACTGTTAAGGCTTCCTTGCAGCCGATTGTGCAATTTATGCAAGGTATGTCTTATGTAATTTTGCATGATTCAATTTGTTTGTTAATTATTCAAATTTTTCTTGTTTTTTTGGATGTGTAAATATTTTTGACTCTATTAATTGTTCACGTTACCAGTATACCGCCCCCGGTTACGGGTGAGATACATCTGAATGCTGATTGAATTTACTTTTAAATTCGTGCTATGTAGGGATGAAGATGATGCATTGCAGTAACAAAGATTTTTGACTAAGAGGATTACAATTCTCACCAAATTTAACAAATGATTCAAGTCACACGTATCGAATAAATATTTTTCTGGAATAATAAATTGAAGCGACCGATGTAATGAAGTATTGAAAAGATAATAACATACCGAGAATAAAATGCTACAAGGTGTAAGAATTCCAAGGGAAATTCGTGCGTATAGTCGTACAGGTTTAAGGATGAGCATGTCATTGTTAGGCTATAAATAAAGCCTCGACCTTCGCGGAGGTGATCGTCCGGCCACAAAGGCCTAGTTGGTACAGACGCCAGCACATCAAGATACCCGAAACTGTCA
Organism: Oligia fasciuncula; assembly: GCA_963082905.1. Classification (NCBI taxonomy): domain Eukaryota; kingdom Metazoa; phylum Arthropoda; class Insecta; order Lepidoptera; family Noctuidae; genus Oligia; species Oligia fasciuncula. Next base: position 17,787,879 of record OY720390.1, read on the forward strand.
AATTTTCCCAATCAACATTGAACCTTATACTTTAGCGATAAAGTTGAAAATCTATTAAAGAAATTTGATAGTAGCTTGATGTGCTGGCGTCTGTACATTCTAACCTATCTTTTATTAAACATTCACATAAAAAAGAAAAATAGTCAGTTTTTATTCGATATTAATGTAAAAGGCATAACGGATGATTTTTTATAGAAGAATGACGATTATGTGATTGAATATATACGTTCAAGTTGAAATTGGTATTTTTTGTGACAGTAATGTGCTTACAATATTACAATCTACGGTAGGCATTCGTTTTATTTTGAACATTCTTATAAAAGGCGGCTGAAATGAAATGGAATGGAATAATGGCTACATAATGTGCGTGTAGCCTTTGACAAACATTTGTGTATTCCTAACATTTGTAATAACGCACCCACATTCTTGTTTAATTACTTAAATTCATTAACAAACGCGACATTATGCGTCTATTTGTAAGTATGTTTTTAATTTTTAGAGAGAACCTAAATGAGTTTTATTAAAGTCAAACAGTCAGACAGTCCTACTTCTGGGACGTGTCCATGCATGGATCAGTCGCGTTACTATAATGACTACACCATTCATATACTTCCATATAACAACATTCAGACGTATAAAAAAATGGAACTGTGATACAAAATACATAGCAACAGACAATGAAACAAACCATTCCTGTCATTACAACGTTTATGGAATTCACTGGAAACCCATCCAGCCGTGACGAGGGCAGACATAGGCATAATGTAAAACCTGGTGATCAAAATACCATAATTAATGGTACCCACCAAAACAATCGGATATATTCATTCAACTCAAAAACTATAAATTTCATCTTACGCATTCACCGTAAAAATTGAAAACAAGAGAAAATGGAGAGAGGCAATACGAGAAAGGCTCGTACCATTAATACATGAACACAATGCGAAAACCTCGGCACTGTGGGATCATCTCACAGTAATTGTCATCGCTTACTTAATGCTCCGTGCAACGCAATGAATGAGGCTCAAAAGCGCCTTTTATTATGGCCATTATGCTTATTTCTACGTTATTTTGGATGTAAATAGGAAGATTGTACAACTTTGCAAATTAAACGTCAATTTTCGGATTTTCCCCGAAAATTGACGTTGTTGTAGCGTTATTTTGTGGCGTTTAACCTTTTTACTTTTCACACAATTTTGTTTCCGATAACACCGAAGGAATTCGACCAGTTCAAAAAGTATGCATGACGACATGTACAGCATTCAGAAAAGCACAATTTAAACAAAATCTAAGGAATCTGAAACCAATATGCCATTAAGGCATATTACGAGATAACAGTCGTCATATTTGACAGTTGCCATAATTATTTTAGTTTAATTATGAGACTATAATTAGCACTTGTTTATATTTAAATTCATCAATAAAACCAAATTATGCATATATCGTAGTTCAGAAAAGGATATGGACTAAAAAATCACTGGAATTTACATATATTTTATTCAAATGGAGTGTATAGTTACGTCTTTCGTCGAATTAAACGTTTTCTCTACTTGTTTATTTAATGCAAAACATAATTAAAATGGGGGTCTCTCTTCAAGTTTTAGTAAGAAAACACGATTAAAAAATACCGTTATTTGTAAGTAAGTCCTTATTTCGTACATTGTAAATATGTTTTATTATGATAAGAAATCACGATTAAAATAAGTAAGTATAATGATGTCTATGGCGATGGCGGTCGGTTAGGACCGGTGAATGAACCTAAAACCTGGCTTATCGTGCACCGACGGGTCGCGGAAACGCTCCTCAATGCAAATATGTACAGGGACGTGTAATCTCTCAGAATACACACATTTACACGTTGGGGATTTGTGTTATTTATCTGTTTTTTTTTGTTTTTCTACAGCTTCTATGTATAACATAACTTAAGTACTATAGGTTAATAGCCTCGGACTTACACAGTCGCCAATTACAGGTTAACCAGCAATCACAGAAATAGATGATACGAGTATAACCCATAACAACAATAAAATTTAAGGCTCTAGAATTTAGAAATTATAGCAAAATAGTTCTTAAAATATAAAGTTCTTAAGATTAATAACAAAAAGGAAAACAAAATTACAAGACAAACAATATTGAAATCGTGTTGAGCCGTTTATGTGAATGTTCTTATTATTTTTAAAGCAAGAACGGATATTTATAGGGTTTTGAAACATTTTCTCGCCAACACTGAAGAATACTTAAAAACCTGAGCTAAAACAGGATTAGCTACATCTAGATCAAGTCTGAATGTCGATCTCGAACAAAATCACATACAATGTACAACGTGATAGTTTTTTTTATCCAGTTGCAAAACCAGTAGACCAAACGCATTAACATTTTACAAAAAACAACAACCAGATTAAATATGTAATTACAGTCATTTAAATGATTCGTGACTACTACACTGAATTGGCGAAATATCTTGCGAGCGGGAAGCCAATCAAGAAACAGGACGGCAGCCCGAAATAGGAAATGCTACCCTCGGGAATTGGACGGGTCGTAGGAATATATCTCCAAATGTGTGTTATAATAGTTAGCCTGAATTGGTGATGTCTGTAGCAAGTAGGAAACCGTGGGAGGCCCGCAGTTCAGGCAATGACGCGGCTTAATGGAGGTTAAGATGTGTGCCCCCAAGTAACGAGCATCGCCTCTTGTTGGACGCAACTATGTTCATACAGGCAAATTGGATGAGTTGCTTTATTATCACATGAACGTTCAGTGGAATGCCGAGGAGAAATGTGATTGAAATGAGTTCCATCACGATACATTAATATATTTGCTTCTGAGTTCAAAAGGTGCTATTAGAAATGAAATGGAAAACACTTTGATACCACATCCACAATGCAGTACTGTGCATGTGAAAGTATTTGAAGATAAAAACAGAATAAAGATATTAAACAGTGCATACAGGAGATAGTTTACAAAATAATGTGTGTAATAATGACGTAGGCCTGTTACTCAATCGAGAGCGATCCTACCGAGCATGTGGCTCGCTCCGGAGTTTTTATATCATCAAATTAAAATACCAAAAGCTATAATCAAATGGTGTTCGGCGTCTGGTCAGCATCAAAAGTCTATATATAGCTATAAAATGATACTAAAGTACACAATAGCTTACGTGGCATTATTTTTAAATATTTATTTGTGGCTTTCGGAAAGGTGAACAGATCATCGTCCGAAGCCAGCTTGGCAGCCGGTTGCTGAATGAATATTTTCATCAGACATTATTTTGTTGACTGCTGTTTAGTTAACGATATTTGATTGTAAACATACTACGTTTCTGTTTTGTATCAAATTATTTAGGGCTGGTAATAAATCTCGCAATCTCGATATATATCGTTGTTTACAAACATTTTATATACATTTTTTTTAAGGCCCTTATTAATATTGATTGCTTGAGCCCTAGATACAATAGTGAAAAGCATTTTGTATGTACAGTTTTTTTAACAAAGCATCATACTGGGCATCTCTGGCGCATGTACTTAGTGAGTAGAGTACATACAGACAATACAAAAGAAGCAAGATGTGGCCGATCGGTTAACAACTGTGCTGGCACGTGGAATGTGGTTTCGTCAGTTGAACGTTATTGAACATATTAGAATAGGATTTCTAGGGCAGACTACGATACGAGTACTGTATATGTATTGATTTTAATTTTAGATGATAATGATAGAATACATGAAAATTGAAAACGTGAGAAAGAATATGTTAGAGGTTGATGTAATATCTCATATTGATGAAGTTATCGATCTTTAAATGGATAAACTTCTCTCAGAGAAAGAATGTGGATAGTGGATACATCATTGAATGAATGACATACATTGGAAGTAAAACAGTATTTCTCCGTATAATGGTGTTTGTATGACCGTTACAAAAAGTTATGCGTGGTCGTAGATAAAAAAAATAATTAAAATATACACGTCGACTTGAGAACCTCCTCCGTTTTTTTTCGTCGGTTAAAGAGTAAATATACGGCTAAAAAAACGTGCGATTTTGCAAACACTCACACATAAATCATCGATGAAACAATTTTAGTGAAAAAGTTTTATGCACCCAGACAAACTTAGATAAAGAGACGAAACAACATGGAATCCTTTGGACAGGTAGACCTGCCAGGGTTTAAATTAGACACTAAAATTAGCCAGAGCCAGGAGAAGGCATTAGCGAAGTAAAATAAAAGGAATGACGATACTGATCGCAGAGTTTACAAAAAACGAGTCTACCTGTGTAACCTGTGTTATTTCGGTTTCGCCTAAGGATGTCCCGGTTCTTCCAAGAAAGGGGGCGTGGGTACTGCCTGACCTGAATACAGCGGCCTATTTAAGTCAAAACGCTTTTTGTACCTTAGGCCCATACTTATGGAAATATTATTTGTAGAAGAATAACGGGAGGTTGGCTTTTGAAAGTGTTTTTGAGAACCTAGAAATTCGATAAGTAAAAATTTGGTTATATGCGCTTCTGAATAGAAATCATAGATTTGAATGTGTAAGTTATGTGACTACGATTTACCGATAACGGCCCGTTAGTAATAGTACAAGAGTAAGAACCGACTTTGCACGGTTAAATATGCAAGACGAAGTGCAATAATACATTCTGCATGCCGGTGATGTCTGTGAAAATTTTAAGCAAAATACCCGCCATTTGAATAAAAAGGTCCATAATATTATGATGAAGAGTTTACCTATGAGAAAACAATGAGTCAAGTATGTCTACGTTTACATTTACCTAAATGAAAAACAACGGTTATCATCATTACCTATAAAACTTGAAAGGAATATAATATAGGAATATGCTTTTCAAAGGCCCTTTTAAGGTAATTTCAGCACCTATTTGGTAGTCAGAAGAGTCTAGTCATAAAAATTAATCGCAGATTTTCTCCCACAAGATAAAGTCTGCTACAAGCTCGGTAGTTATTAAATTAACATATATGTAACACCGCCCTTGTTCCCATCGAGGAAGGCGCGGCATCTAGGACGGGTTTGTTGCTAACTGTGTCTGCAGAGTGCAGTCTGACGCCCGCTTTATGGGAACGGTTTCTTTAACATGCAAAGTGATGATTACACTGGCTAACGTGGGTTTTAAAGTTAGAACGAGGTTTATGACTCAATGTAGGCAAAAATACTATTTATAATGTTGCTGGTTTGGGTTGGGACTTTGGGAGACCGAGAACCAATAGCTCTAGAACCTACACCTTATGTTAATTTGTCACCTGAATGTTTATAAAACTCCAATCGAAATTAATATATTAATAACATAAGCACGTAAAACAAGGAAAACCAAAAGGTTCGAAAGCAAGGGGAAGTCCGATGACAAATGACAATATTATAAATTCCTTTTTCGATGACGCTATCGAATGGCATGAAGAAATACGTAATGGCAACATCGTAACGATGCAATTAATAGCTCTCATTAGAAAAATACTATAGAGTTCGTTTGAGGAACCTCAAAACAACTCTATTTCGAAAATAATATCTATGCCCCATCATGTGCTCTTCCAAGAAGGCGATGTTGTTATAGAAAAACGAGAGATGTATCTGTCTATAACATAACCTGTTGATTATATAATCCTTTATTACCGAGCTGCGACAGCCACAGGGCATGACAAACCAGTTCCCACGGTGAGTCAATATCAGCACTACAAATCAACGCTTTCAATCTATAATAATATATAACATGTTGTGAACAAAAAATTTAAATTAATACCAGTATAGTAATGAAATATACATAAAATACAGGAATAAATAATAATAATTAAAACTGTAACCAGTATCGAATGAACTGGATTTCTCATTATCAACCCAAATAAACGAATAGCTGAAGTAATATAATTTAATTACTATTTAATATATTGCGAAATCTTGCCAAACCCGTAAAGCACTCCTTGTTGTAGCAAATTTGAAATTAATTTCAGTCATGTCTTATGGTGTTGTAAGCGTAATCTATACTCATACATATTATAAATTAAAGTCGTTTTTAGTATATACCTGTGTGACTGCGTTGTTCTTATAAACTACGCAACGGATTTTTATGCGGTTTTTACCATCATTTAGAGAATTTACTTCTATAAATGATGTGTGTCACTGTTTGTCTCTGCATCACCCAAAGGTTGACTGGCATAAAATGCCTATAACATTAAGGCCGCTTCTGTACGTTTGTGTGTTTAAAGTATTTAATTAATAAATAAAGTTCATGTATACCTTTCGAGTATTCAAGTATACATGGGATTAATCAACCGTATAGACTCTATAGTATTTTGTAAAGGAGTAAATCGTTCGTTATCTCTTTATCAGTTATGTCTCTATTGGTGTCGACGATGGCAAGTCAACAATCGGATTACTGAACTAATCCCTGTTACTACAATGGCATTACCCTGATTATATACAACACAACAATGAAGATCCATCAAGACTCAAGAGATGATGAATATAATTTCCAAATAATGAACTCTCCTTGAACAAACAAATCTAAATGAAAACAGAATTTGGGAAGAGGACAGAATTTCGGCAGTACGGTCAATAATTTCGTCTAGCCGCAAATCGTTTGCGGTTGTCTGCTAGCTTTTAACAGCTGCACTTTATTAATACCTGTGACCGGAAATTCAGCAATTAATTAAAACCACAAATTTGCAGTTCATTTATTCGGTCTCATCACTGTTAAGCTGGCAATTCGCAGCAATGGACTACACGAGTGTGTTATAAATGATATGAACGCTAACGGAGTGAATGTTGAGAATGTTAAAGAGCTATTACAAGCTATTAGGACACGTTAGAGAGCTACTGCAATGGAGTACATGTCGGTGTTATAACACAGCACGAACACAGAAGTAAAGGCTAAAAAGCGGAAAAAAGTAACAGAAAGAAACGACATCGAAAAGGGAACTATAGCAAATAAGAGAAAGAACAAGATCTAGCACATAAAGAAAACGATAAACAAAGCAAGCAATGTGACAACACCAAGTGAAGCCTAAGAACTTCTTAACTGCATAACAAGTAGAAAGCCTTATCGTAAACTTCTCAGCATTATATTTAGTGAATGCAAGTCTACAACAGCATTCAAGTTTAAGTAAACTGGCGCAGGAACTGATAACAAACTTGGACACGATGTTGCGCAGAACTTCGGGAACGAAGAAATTCACTTAAAATTTCCTCCTTCTGAGATTGTAAGGAAACTTCTCCAGTGCCTTGTTACTTTGCCGATAAGAGCGCGAATGTTTTCAATCGAATGGATTTCATGTGACTTTATTTGGCGTTGCAATTATGGTATGGCAAATTAGACGTTAGTATAACAGCGTGTTTTTAAATAGCATTTTCAATAGATACATTGTGAGGCATTCTGAATTTTGGCTTTAAAAAGTCGCAAAGGATTCGTTGCAACTCTACGAAAAGACATATCAGAAGCTCTTCAATTTCATTTCGAGAAGTTCGTGTGATTCGATAAAAACCGATACACTATAGCCACTTCATACCGAACATAACACAGCCCATTTCCCGAACATTCATTTCACTACTTAGAAAGGTGATAAATATTTATTATCAGTTATTGATAAAAAATAACGGTCAGGCGAAGCAGGGTGCGGCGTTTATTGCACCTCGGTTCAGATAGCGACTAACGCACCAACCACGGTAAGAACTTGAGCAAATAGTGGAGATATGAGAACTATGGAGTGCTTTCAAACGCTTATTATAGTTCTAATCAATTGTGTTGAGTATATTAATAAAGTTTAATAGTTTTGGCCTCGCTTCATGTTAACGTAATTATTATAGACTGATTTACTAAAGTGGTAATGTTTGGGAATTGGACGTATTAGTCTAAAGACGAAGTCTGCCAGCGAGCAGGCAGAACGCTGTGTAGAGATTTCAGGTTGATCTTCTACTCAGCACTTTGCGATATGGCGAATCTTTCAACCAGGCTTAGAGAGCAAAGCCTAATTGGTACTTATTACTGAAATGCAACAGCAGGGTTAATATTTTGGGTTCGAAGAAGTCAACTGGTAACTTATAGTCGTCAAAAACGAAACAGTCGCAGTAACCGAAATGGGATGTATTTTTATTTTAGGTTCCAAGAAGTCAAAAAATGCCGAAAAAGAAAAATTTTGAATTTTGATTGGATAGCACTATTCGAGACTGAGGAATGTTCTGTCTCGAATGGTGCTATCCAATCAAAATTCAACAAACCAAACAATGAAACCAGATTGAAATAAACGGGACAACAATATTACAATATACAACAAAAAAAAAAAAAAAAAAAAAAAAAAAAAAATATATATATTACTTGTTTGGCGCAGCTGTTAATCGACACTGGTTCAAATTGGCCAGGTGTTCGGACAACTTATCAAAAGCTAACATTAAGAGCCAATTAATTTTTTGCAACAATTAGTAAAGGAAACTATATACTTAACATGATTATTCTAGGCCCTGGAGGCAAAACACGAATCATTCTTGGCAAAGAGAACTAGGTGTACATACAAGATGGATGGAATTTCCATTTCTTTGTTGACAAACAGGACCTAGGTTTAGTCCATTTTCTACTCAGCCGGTCACTTCTAGTTAATTTTAATAAAACACTGATACTTTAAAATCGAAAAGAAAAACGTTGTCAAACCAGGGTTGGTCTCGGAAATTTTGGACCTATGTGATATAGATAAAATATCTGGCTTGGACATTGAGGGTGAGGCCACTGTGGAGAGAAGCGTAAAAGAAAAAAAAAAGCATTGGGCGGATGAAGGCTGAATCATGGTCAAACATCGTGAGGAAACCTATTCCCATATCGTCTTTTTTTAACTCGCACTGGGCCCGCATGGTGGATTATGGTTCGAAGAGAGGATGCCTTTGTCCCAGCAATGGGAGCGTTATTATGCTGATTACGCAACAGCGATGTTCTTCAGCATTAATTCTCTAGAAAAAACAAGCAGTCAAGTGCTAAGCCCCGGCCCTATGGCATTGACGACCAACTTCATGATATCGATTGTATGGTGTTATCTGTTTGCTATCGGATAAAGTACGATAACGCACCCTGTACCTACTTGGTTATGGATTAGTATAGCAACAAAATAAAAGTAGAAATTTTAGTTGATGAAAGATATTTTGGACGCAGAATAACCAGACCCGTAATTTTATGAACGTTCACAGTCTGATCTCAGTCTCAATCTGTCAAAAATACGTCAAAATTCCCTACATTTTTGACATTGTCGTTGAGATGAGATTGCGCCTTGAATTTGAACGTTTTTAAAGTACGAGAATTGGCCTTCTCTTTGATCACACCAGAAAACGGTTTTTTTTTGGTGTGAGGATATTCTGTATTCGGTAACGAGTTTATGTTTTTGGAATCTGTATTAATTGATTTTGATGTTCGGATATACAGTTTGGATACATAATATACATAAACTCACGCCTTTTCTTATGGGGGTAGGCAGAAACTATAGAACGTCACCTGCTATGATCCTTACATACTCCCTTTGCTTCGTTTACGTACATACATCTAGTCATACACGCACGTCGGTTGCGAATAGTACTAGGATAATTTATACTTATGTAAGTAGTGACTATTTATTATAAGTTTATAACTGGTATTCAGTCAGTTTGCAAGCCGACCCCAACATACTTCGACAGCCTTGTTGGAGGTTGATGACATCGTGTTTCAAGCGATGAAGATTTAATCAATTGTTTCTCGTTACTACTCAAGAGATTAGTACGAAATCAAGCGAAGTGTCTACTTCAAATGGGGCATTTGACGACTGAATTTAACAGAGGATGAAATAATTTTCAATTAAATGTTTAAACAGAATATTTAATTAATTTTAGACATCATTTAAGTTGTGTGTTTCGTGCTCTCAGACTCATCTGCCTAGCCTTTTCCCAACTATGTTGGGGTTGGCTTCCAGTCTCACCGGATGCAGCTGAATATCAATATTTTTCATAAAGCGACTGCCTATCTGACCTCTACAAACCCGTTACTGGGTAATACGATACCCCTTGGTAACGACTGGTTGTCAGACTTTCGGCCTTCTGAGGACCTGTAACGAATAACAGCCGAGACCAACGCCTTAACGTGCTTTCCGAGGAACGGAGGGGTCTTGATATGTAAAGATGGTCACCCATCCGCGGAAACATGACCTTTTATTCATCCGGTAATTATAGTCATCGGTCTAGTCTCCATTCTAGAGACTGTCACTACATATTATAAAACAAAGTCCCCCCCGCCGCCTCTGTCTGTCTCAAAAATTACGGTTGGAATGGTCCAATGGACGGAGTGATTCATGAGGAAGGTTTAGGTATATAATTCATTAAAAGTTTTGTGTAAATTGTCTGAAATATGACGACGATTTTTGAAGATGTCGGAAAAGCTATGCCGTCTGAGAGCTTTACTTGCGTGCACCGCGTAAACCAATAGTTATATGAAAACCCCGGTAGACCCGGTAGTACGTTCCCGTAGGATATTTTCCGACCTCCAGGCAAAGCCGCAGGCAAAATCTAGTTCAAAACAAACTAAAAAAAATTTAGCATAAGATTCAAAACTTTCGACCATTATAACTGGACCGTACGATTTCAGAGTTCAATAACTTGACTTGAAACCCGTTTAGCTGATAGATCGAAGATGCGATCGATCGTCATAACACTTGAATGTTGATTTGAAACAATATACCGGACCTTGATACCAATCTACGTGGTGTCATCGCACAATTGGGACCGCCATCGTCAATAGATTCCAATAAGAAAGAGGCTTACTTCTGAAAGCGGTTCAATAGAGCATATTAATACTGATGATTTCTATTACTGCTTGTAATTGTAGTAAACAGTTTAATATGAACGGGAATGCGATTGGTTCAGATGGTAAAGTCATTTGGAATTGAAGTTGAGAGTATTTGCAGCGTAATGTTGCATTTTCGAACCTATAGGTATACTGCGGACGTGACAATGAATCTAAAACGTACACTTGCGGTTAAAATAATGGTGTTATCAATGTTATCCATATATCTATACTACTAATAAAGCTTAAGACTTTGATTGAACGGACTAATGTCTGGAACTACCAGTCGGATTTGAAAAATGTTTTTTGCATTTTTGATAGCCCATTCTTGAGGAAGGTTATAGGCTATTTATCATCACGCTACGACCCTTAGGGCGAGCAAAAAGAAAAAAAAGTCAGAAAGTCTAAGCGAAAACGAAGTAGGTAGGTAATAGCGCGGGCGAACGATGCGATGCGACGGGGCCGAGGGAGATTTATAAAAGTGTGACTGTTATTTTAGTAAATTGTGTACCACGCGAACGAAGTCGCAGGCAGAAGCTACTGTCCTTATAAAGGGTACCTACCTACAAGGGCAACATTTAGGTACTTACTTAAGTTTAAAATTTATCACCTAAGTAACAAAACTGACACGATTCTGCAAACCTAATGAATCAAGATAAAGTCCATGTTGAAATATGACCATGGCCCATTTTTGAACACGAAAAATTCAGGTAAGTACTGTAAAAATTAAGTGCCGCATCTAATCTGAAAACAAATAATGAAGGGCGATAACTGCAGAAAACAGTTTCGTAATCTAGGCTGGTTATCTTTGTGTAATATGTGGCCTAGTATTTTTTATTTAAAGAATTTATGTTTGATTAAATTTTTGTAATGCATGTTGCTTAGTAGAGTACGACAAAGTTGGATATAAATAAAGGATTCTAGATATGCGTTACTTTTTTTTTTTTTGAGGATGGCAAATCATCAAATGACCCCGCTCTGGGTGGAGCGGAAGGGAGTGTCAGACTCTTACTAACTAAAACCCACCCGTGTTCCTTCCTTAGCCCTTTATGTTCCGGGCCAGAGCGGTAACCCTTTCGGACAATCCCGCTGACTATGCGTTAGTCTGTCGTCTTAGGGAAGAAAAGAATCATAAATGATAAATGATTTTATTTCTGTAAGGTTTGTACAAGTAAACACTTTTACACGTCAATCGTTATTTTAAAAACTAGATGAGGTCGGCGTTTCCTATCTGACTACTCTGAGAAGAAAGGCCGAAAAGAACTCAGATCTAAGTCCAGAAATAATCTTGGTTGAGATTAGAAGTTGAAGCCTTAAAACAAAACATGGTTTTAAACTAAAATAAATGCATTTCTATTATTTACATAACACATAAATAACAACACGCCTGTAATGGCCGATGCGTAAGGCAGATGTATGCCTGTGGTACACCCACATTTCTTCTATCATTTCATCCTATTATTTATTTGAGTAAATTCAATGCACGCAAATCTATCGACAAATTGATAACAATAGAGGCAGGGTGTGGACTCAAGAAGGTTATAATTCATAATATTCTGACCTTGCTGAATAATTATTGCCAACCCAAACAAGCAAATCTATCAACGAATTGATAACAATAGAGACAGGGTGTGGACTCAAGAAGGTTATATATAATTAATAATATTCTGACCTTGCTGAATAATTAAACATACCCATCGGACATGCTTACATTTGATTGGCTACAACTAGTAGTGCATGAAACATTAATCATTGAAAGAATATCCACGAGAGAGAAATAGGTAATTCAAAGACTAATAATAATAGGGATGGAGTAGTATTTATACGAAGAAATGCGTCATAATTAATCATTGTTGTACCGTAGAGGATTCTCACAGTACATGCATTATGTCATAGAGCAAATACCAGTTTTTATCATTGCTGACTGCGGTTCGCAAACAAAATGAACTGGAGTTTCAACAATATTGCTGGTTATTTACTTTCTGAATGTTAGAAGATCAATAGAAGGCGCTAATAGGTTGTGCCTTAAAAGGAACAATAGTAAAGGCCGTTTTTATCTTTTTTCAAGTTGTATTCATTCTAATTTAGGTTTTTTTTTTGTTTTGAAAATTCTAGCTAGTGATTTTTAATAACAGGACAGCACATTACAAACATTATTACATAGAAAAAAATCATAATGAAATGTTTGGGTTTGACATTTAGTATTAGCCCAGTTTATGTTGAAAAATTAATAAGTAAACATTTAGTACTAGCAGCGCCCCGCGGTTTCACTCCCATAAGTGTCGAGCCTGTGGGAATATCAGGATAAAAACTATTCTATGTCCTTTCCCAGGACTTAAACCATCTCTATAGCAAATTTCATCTAAATAGGTTCAGAGGTTTAAGCGTGAAGAGATAACAGACAGACACACTTTTGCATTTATAATATTAGTATGGATTCAGAGAATATCATCCTTTCACTAATCATATATTACATTAATGTTTTGTACAAAACATACAAACATACATATTACAAGATAATGTCACTATTAGTTAAGAATCCGCTGAAGTGTTCCATTTCTCGTGAAAATATTTAGGTACTTAAACGAAGACTAGCATTCGTGAATAGGAATCTACTTGAAAATAAATGATTTGTTTTTTTTGCAACTGTATAGTTTCAGAAGTCAGAAGTAATTTATTTGCAAAGAACGTAGGTAACAAAACATGGTTTTGATGGTGTAAAAAAAGAAAACAAATGGATCCAGTACATTCTACCGTGTGGCATGCAACATTAATCAATAATAAATTAGAAGTTAATAACATAATTGTAAGGTAATGTTTTATGTCATCTTAAAAGTCAAATTCACCAGAAAAATAATAGTCAAGCATGGATACAAAATAAGAAATATAGGTAAGTATTAAAAATGCCAATTTAATTTAGTTTAAATTGATTTAAAACAAACTATTGTTTTAAATTTTGAACAAAAACTATTTTGTTCACAATTATAAGTACCTATTTTATCTAAATAAAGGATGTCACATAGATAATACTGGCAAAGACAATTGTTTTGAAGAACTTGAAAGATTTTAAACACATTCCTGTGCTGATAAGCTTCAGATAGGCAGTGTTATCAAACTAATGACACAATGCATTACTGAAGTAGCAAGCGAACATTACAGAGGACCTTATGCAAGTGTTGTTCTTCAAAATAATTTGTTATGTCAGCCCACAGATAGAAAGTTAAGAACAGTTGAACCAACTTTTGAATTAAACTTTCTAAAGCAAAGACTTATCTATGCATTAACAAATGACTACATGTTAGGTACATACCTTGCGGAAGGCAAAGAGCTCATTCTGAAGTTTCTGCCTCTCAGCAGAGGGCTGCTGCCCCTTGCCGCGTATGAACTTTAGCATCCTGCCGGCCTGCAACAGAACAAGCACTTAGCACTCTTCACACACGACACAACAAACAAACAGACAGACAACACGGTACCCCCACCATTATAATTTCATGCTTAGACGCGCGAGCAACCGAACACTAGTATACCGACCGGCATCGAAAAGCCGACTGAGTTTTAAAGGCTGGCTGGCTCATACACGCCGATACGGTCGCCTAGCCCCCGCACCGAGATAATAACACAAGCTTCACTTGGAATCGCAAGATAACCGGCTCCAAGATAACACGATCGATAGCCGAATATTACGAAAATCACCAAATTTAAAGCGTCTCTAACATAATTTCGAATTATGGCCACTGACCGCAGACAACGCCTGCCCGACAGGTTACACGTATAACAATAATACGATGTTTTGGATAACCTATGAATGAGCGTCTGATGATAAATAAAGTTTACATACCCAAAGACGACAGTTTGAAGGGTTTTAGTGATAAAATCCAAAATTAGAGAGATGACAGGCAAGTCACAAACGGCGTCAGAAATACACACAAACATGAAAAAGCACTCACAAATTCATGAACGCACGCACGCACAACGCACCCACACTAACGTCGGAAAGTGACGTGACTGGTTTTATGTGTTGCCATCAACTGCATTCAATTACCCCATAGCGTGCTAATTAAATAATGGTATTTTTTTTAAGATTTCATTACAGCTGTTTGCATAGTAGGATTTTCTGTTCGCATTAGATACTTTATGCGTAGATTGTAATTTGTATGCTAATTGTACAAGCATTGACTACCAATGTTTTGCTACTTAGGGTATTCTGAACCGCAGTAGTAAATAACGACTGATTGAATAATTATTAACAAAGCAGACTTTACAATTCGTGTAGATTTTTAAAATTAGAACAAATCATTCGTAAAAAAAAGTGCAATGTTTTTCTGTTTTTTTTTTAGTTGCAACATTTGTTTGCAGTGCGTTCAAAAACGTTGATCGAGTTGAAATTGAAGATATTGATTTAACTTTCTCAAAGAATGCTTTTTCAAATAATTTTGAATAAAAATTTGTAGTTTGGAAACCAATATTGTTCAATTGACATTAAAAATATGTATTCATTCTTTCAACAAGCATTAGGTAATCATTTTTTTTCACCAGATGTTTTTAGTCTTAGTTTTTGAATGATACTGCCACAGCTTATGTAATATTATGTATTGCCAATTATTAGGAAACGTAAAAGGAGTTTTCATATTTTCTATTATTATCCTTTTTTTTGGATTTAAGGACATTTAAAATAATGATTAGCTAATGATTAAGCGCATATAATTATGCTATTTGTGAAATAGAATGCGACAAATAAAACAAAGCGTTGAAGCGGTGTGATGACATCAGTTTAATGATAAGTGACATCATTGCTTTTATTTTTTACTAGGCGCTTTTACACAAACACACGGAATAAATAAATCAATGTTTACTGCTGTGGTTGCAGGACCAATTTGCATTTTTATTCCACTCACACTTGCACAAATTGCAATTCTCACGGTGTGCGAACATCACAGCATTTTATAACCAAACATTGTTGCAAAAAGCATGAAAATAACACTTGTTTAGTCAAACGCACCGAAGGCTGTTCTTCCAGAGATGTCACACTCATTTTATTTTTGTAATAAAAAAGGAATCGAGGATCGAGGAGGTCTTTCCCGTCACATGTACTCAGTAGTTACTATAGCAATCGATGGCAGCCGGCTTAACCCTCCCTATTTAGTCTGTGGTTACCACCCTCTGCAAATATCGAGGATCGAGGGGTGGGTTTTTCTTTTTTTTCCGCAACGTATTGTATTGTAGTCTTTTGAGGGCTTTCATATATAAACCAATGTAAGTTTAAATTAAATCATTCATGTTATGGATTTATGAATAAGAGCCAGACCTGTTACCGAATGAAGGAGAATTTAACGTTGTATTTTGTAGGGTGATTCTAAAATACGGTTAGTATTTTTTAATCACTCTAAAATATAACCTATTCTTATCCAAAAACCGTGGCTGCCGATTGGCGCGACTGCCGAGCGCGGACTCCTGGGATCGAGTCCCGGGCCGGGCAAAGTGGACACCTTAACGTTTGATGGACTATAGAAAGATAACCAATAGGCACAGAAACAAAAAAAAGGTTCAATGAGAATCAACATTTATTAAAGTTTTTAATATAATCAACAAAAAAATGCTTAATAGCAGTTCTTTAATTTTAATTGTCAATAATATTGTAACATGTGTCGGTATCCACTTTGCCCCATAGGTCGGGTAAAGTGGATAGGACGATAGGGCAAAGTGAACACAAATACTTAGCCTAGTTTTAAACTATAATCAGTGCAGATATCACAAAGAAATAAGCCTATTATAGTCTCCCTCTTGTTCATCGTTGAAAACTTTACGAAAACGACCAAGCTGAGCAGTCGAACTACCTTTTCTCCAATGCCTATAAAGAGTGGCGTAAGGTAGACCATATTTTTTTGCGGTCGTTTTCACAGGAATGCCAGAATTGCAATATGCTCACTCCATTGGGTTTGATTTGTCTTCCTGTTGTATTTATATACCATCGAAAACAAAAAAAAATAATCTGAATGGTTTGTAAGCCAACGGCAAAGCGAATACCGTATCCACTTTGCCCGTGATCACTTTGCCTTACACCGATTCATTTCATTCAACCTAACCTAAAACCAAATGAAATGACGACAAAGTAACCAAACTCTCAGAATTTATACTTGAAAATATGCACTTAGAGGACATAATCGTACAAAACAATATGGTTAAATTTAATAACAGTTATTAAGGTATTACGTACCCCGAAAAGTAATAAGAAAACTTCAATATTTGGTTTTTTAGATTTTTGCCTCAAACGCGCCGCGACCTTCCGCTAGTTCTGTTTGCCCACGAATGAGGACGGGTGGGGAAGTGTCATGGCGCGAGGCGTGCGTGTTCCGATACTTTCTTGACGAGAAATAAAGCGTATTCACTTTGCCTGGCCTATCCACTATGCCCGGACTTCCCCTATTGGGTTTTTCCATTGAGAATTTTTTGGTAACAGCCCGGAGTTTGGAAGTTGGCGTGTGATACCATTGAAGCCTCGGAAAGCATTGGCCCTGCGCCTGATCTCTCTTCATTCATGTCGGATTGCCGTCCCATCAGACAATGAGAGTGATGGAAGAGAGAGTGCACCCGTGTCTGCGCACACACTTGTGCACTATAATATCTCCCGCGTCCCATTCTCAGTTGAGATTTCTCGCCATGGCTGCAATTCGGTCTGAAGGACTATTATTATTACTGTCGCATTAATATGCCATTAGAAACAAAATACTTAATCAGCGAATGTGAATGCGAACAAACATATTTACATAATACTAGGCTTAAAATTAGTCTTCGGTATCGCGACGGTTTTGTCCTTGCATTTGAATATATTTGCGTCCACATTTCAAGTTGGTTCGTTCTTGATCATAATTAATTATTTATGAAGGACGTTAATCTAGCCAAAGGACAAACTAATAACAGTAAAATAAAAGATTCCGACGAACTGAGAACCTCCTCCTTTTTTTTAAGTCAGTAGCCCGAAAGTCTGACAACCAGTCTTATCAAGGGGTATCGTATTACCCAGTAATTGGGTTGTGGAGGTCAGATAGGCAGTCGCTCCATGTAAAATACTGGTATTCAGCTGCATCCGGTTAGACTGGAAGCCGACCCCAACATGGTTGGGAAAGGGCTAGGCAGATGATAGTGCCAAGACTTAAATATTCGCTTTCACTGTTCTATTGTAGAGCCAAGCCCCTAACTCTATGGACCTGCCATCTAGGTCAAAATGTACGTCTCTAATAAAAACCCTATTAACCTATGACAGCCACACGTCAAAAAAGCAAAAACGTGCCCTCGGCGTCAAAGTCTGTCATGTAGTCGAACCGTGACGTGCTGGGCACATTTTGGTTTGTCATCTATACATGACTGTGGCGGTCAAAAGGTTAAAATTCGATTGAATAAGTTTCTAGGGTAGGCATTGCCCACCCTTGCTCCCCTAACTATATGCCCATGCTTGTAGATAAGTAATTAGGTAGGTAGATCTTCTGCATCTTTCTGTTTGGTGTTTCAGTTTCAGTAAATGAGAGGTTCGTGTTGTGATACCGCAGGTATTGTATTAATTTGCAACGTAGGTATTCTCGCTTTGTGTTTAGTAATCTGTGAAATAAATTAAATACCTAAAGTAAACATGAAACGTTTGTGGAATTTTAATTTAGACTCATTTTTAGGGCTCCGTACACTAAGGGTAAAACCGGGACCCTATTACTAAGACTCCAGTGTCCGTCTGTCTGTCACCAGGCTGTATCTCATGAACCGTGATAGCTATAGACAGTAGTAATTTTCACAGATGATGTATTTCTGTTGCCGCTATAACAACCAATACTAAAAACATAATAAAATAAATATTTAAGGGGGGGCTCCCATACAACAAACGTGTTTTTTTTCGGCGTTTTTTGCCTTGTGGTACGGAACCCTTCGTGTGAGAGTCCGACTCGCACATGGCCAGTTTTATTTTATTTAGGTCTACCGGTAAATATTATACCTACCTAATGTAACCAGCTAGGTTTATTGTAAGAGTAGGTAGGTAATATTTTAAACTACAATACGACCGACGTAACTTGGCGAGCCTGAACATAGGCACTAAGAACTTTCGCGCATGTTCTCTCACTCGCACTCGCCTCATGTCACCATTTGGTTCCTAAAAAATCTTACTGCGCAGCCTTCTGCGCTAAGTTCAGGCCCGCCAAGTTACGTCGGTCGAATTGTAGGTACTCATTTCACCTCAACTTGCCGTATATTTGCCCGTTTTCACTAACGGCACCTGAAGGTATGCGCTATAGGATTTTCAATTTTCAGGTCTAAGCTGAGAGTTGAAAATTAAACAGCGCGCTTTTGTTTTAGCCATTCATTTAGGCGCCGTTAAAACGGGAAATGTACAGACGCCAGCACATCAAGCTACTACAATCTGACAAATTTCTTTAATAGATTTTCAACTTTCTCGTTAAAGGATACGGTTCAAAGTTGATTGGGAAAATTTTACAGTTTCGGGTAGTTTGATGTGTTGGCGTCTGTACCTATTAAGTATGTAAGAAGCAATCTATATTCAATCCCTAATCCCACGAGTTTAGAGCTGTCGATCGACATGTTTCAAGACTTCAAGTTCTGACAGATTGATTGGCAAAGTGCCTCTCTTTGCTTGGACCCAGAAATGGGTGAAGTCAATTACTTAGTAGGTACTCAACTTCGGAAAGGTACGTAACTATTAAAGTCTTATACTACCAGCTTATACCTATTTATAGGGACTCGCACAGGAAGATAATTACCTACACAAACTTGATATCCTGTATCTGCAAGTTTGTGTAATTACACTAATTACCTATCTTTGTGTAATGTCAGTATGAATACTTTCAAATTAGAGGCAGTTTATTAAAATCCATCATTTTAAGGAAATGATGGATTTTAGTAAACTGCCTCTTTTTAATAAGTTTGCCGTATTTCATTACTTCCCAGAATTCGATCCTTATCAGCGACACTATAAAGTGGTGCACTAATACAGTGTGTGTTTTTTTTTTCAAAGTAAACGGGTTCGATTCCTGGCTAGAAATATTAATTTTTCAAAAATCCAATGATGCATTTTTAGTTTTCATCAAAATCGAGCCCCCGACTCCTTTGAGTACTTTTCGCTAATCCTCATAGCTTCGGATTTGGCCATCCACGCCCACTTGGAAAATTCACCCTGTATACTAGAGTTATACTTCTATACTGAGGTACTTATATATTCTCAGACGCAACAAATAATTATCTGTCGCCACAGCCCAAGTTATCCAAATAGCTACGTACAGACGCCAGCACATCAACCTACCCGAAACTGTCAAATTTTCCCAATCAACTTTGAACCTTATATATTAGCGATAAAGTTGAAAATCTAATAAAGAAATTTGACAGATTGTAGTAACTTGATGTGCTGGCGTCTGTACATAGTTTTGTTTGGAGGCAACCACAACCCCTATGTTTTGAAGGGAGATAAACAAACCGTCGCTCTCTATTACGAAAATACAAATGAAAATGGTACCTTACAAGGAAGAGGAAGTTTTCCAATGAACATCGGCTGTAAAACAAACAACTTTGGTGTTTGGTAAACATTGGGAAGGTTAAAACTGTGGGTACAGTCACGAACATAAGTATGTATACACTTGGCTTTATTCAAAGACGATTTTCTCCTTTAGTTTTGAATGAAATTTTATGTTATTTTATTACGAACAAAGTATTTTCGAACCCATAGGTTTGCGTAAAGTGTATTTCAACGTTGCATTCGTTATTTCACGAAAATATCGACAATGAAAGTTGCCAAGTGTTGACATATTAGTGCTCGTGACTGTACTTACAGGCGTAGGTACAGCACCCTTATTGCGTAACAAACTCAATCAATCTAATCGGAATCATTTTGAAGGATGTTGTTAATGCATTGCTTCATAATTAGATATGTTCGAAATATGTTTGTACTGTCAAAATGAAACCCATTGCTAATGATAGTGTGTTAAGGGGCGTCTAAACGGGCTATATTTTTACGACAATTTGTGGCTGCAATTATTGGCAAACATTGCTCAGCCATCAAAAAAACATTTTAGTGCATTTTATGGCTGAGCAATCAATTGCAGGCCACATGTTGCAATATGGCTGCAATAGTATGGCCTTTGATTCAGAACCCTTTAATGAGCCACATAATCCAGCAACAATGGCCGACGAAATGACGCTCATCGCAGCCGCTTACATTGTTTTGGCAGAAAAACGAAAAAAAAGGACACGAATGTGGATTCGACCCTACCTAAGTAGGCGTGAAGGCGCAGCACACTTCACGTCGCGCAGAAAGTGAAACGCAAAGTACTTCACGTCGCAGGAAGAAAGGGACGCGCATATACAGTAAAACAGAACAACAATATAGATGGCCCAGATATATTGCAGTATTTTCGATTGCGAGGCGATCGTTCGGCCACACGCCGGCTACACATAAAAATATTTTGACATACCAAAAAATATGTGGCTATAATGCCATCCTTAAAATATTGCATAGTGTGACTGGTATTGCTAGCAATGTTGCCGGCCACAGTACACACACACACACAAATTGTCGTAAAATATAGCCCGTTTAGACTCCCCTTTACGCAATTACTCCGCAAATCTCCCAGAAAAAATATATGCTTCGGGAATTATCGTCTATCTTCGTGAAACGCACGATGATTGATCTATATAGCGCTGTTACAACCATGGACGTAGGTACCTATAATGGGTACTTGCCCATTTTGTATTGTCTGTCATAATTACAAAATTACTATTATGCAAGTGCTTTTTCGGTTGACATCAATCCGCGATAACATTTCTTAATTACAACTTTTCGAGTGTCCCGTAACTCTCGTGGTATTTCATACAAATTATTTTGGAAAGAATCTAGCCCTATGTTCGTAGATTAATAAACCTGAAAAACAAAAGGATTATGTTTAAAAAACTGACAGGTTTACACTTCCCGCAGTGGCGTAACTATACCGTTTGGGGCCCGTGGCAAATTCAAGGGATGGGGCCCTCCCTCAATGTAAAGAAGCTCAACCAACGTTATAGTTTTTTTTTACTAGCATTTCTCCCGCGACTTCTTCCGCGTAGATTTCAAATTTCCCCTACAACATTTAACACCTGATTTTTCGTTGGTCTGCCTAGTGGTCGCAAGTGCTACTGTTGAACATGTGGTCCTGTCCAAAAAAATTGACAAACCATGGGAAAAAGGTAGGTACAAAATGTTCGAAACGTGAATGATGTCCAATTTTGCACATTTTCAAAAAAAATGTTTGCATTTATAAACTTACTAGCTTCTGCCCGCGGCTTCGCCCGCGAGGTATGTCAATAAAAAGTAGCCTATGTCCTTCCCCGGGATGCAATCTATCTCTCTGCCAAATTTTATCGAAATCCGTTCAGTGGTTTAGGCGTGAAAAGGTAACATACAGACAGACAGACAGAGTTACTTTCGAATTTATAATATTAATAGTATTTTCGATCGAGGTATTGTTGATCGAAGAATAGTATGGATGTTAGGATCCTCCTGCGCTCATGGCCCTCTCGGGCCGGGGGCCCCCTCTGACTGGGGGCCCGTGGTATTTTGCCCCAATGCCACCCTATAGTTACGCTACTGACTTCCCGGGACCCAAGAGCTGGCTTTTACTTTTACCTTGGCCAGAGACAACGTGGTAATGCCAGTCTCTTGGATACCAGTCGACAACGATGCGATGCGGAAGAATTTTTCGACGGCATATTTTAGGTCAGCGCTAAGCAAACCAGATACGATCCCGGGTCAATATAAATTTGTAAATAGATTGGAGGGCCGCAGAAACAAATACCGTAACTTTTTCAAGAAATGCAACTTTACTATTTTAATGGATTATAAATATTAGATAATTATAATTGATGCTTAGGCAGCGTTAAAGAAATCCTGGGGACGGGAATCGATGAACTCATGAAACGTGTTTTTCAGAGACTCATTGCCTAAGAATTTTGTTTTATTTTAATCGTTAATTTTTCCAAAACAATGGAATTTAGTTGGAGACAGGTATAGTGAGTAACGAAGAGCTTCCAGTTGAAGCATCTGTGCTTTTGACTAGGTCTTTTGAGCGGTGTTTAGCAAGCGTAATCTTTAAGAAGGAGTGGACTAAAGCCATCGACTTTTATTGGTTTTCTCTGTCATCCATTGTATTCGCCAGACATCGTTATAAAAAAAAAGGGATTTTTACAATGTTTTCCGAAGCGTTGTGTCGATGATAAACACCTTTTAAGAGTTTATCGGTTCCCGTCCCCTGAATTACTATACTATGTCCAAATCAATGCACTGCCATTAAAATGGCAAAAGTGCATCAACCATAATAGTCAAACACTTTTCATAGGTTCGACCTATTATGTCGCGGACCGAGACCAAGTTTTAGTTAAGTTGGTTATTTTTTTTATTATAATTTAATTAGGTAGGTAGGAAGTGCTTTATCATCAGCCTAGCCTTTTCCCAACTATGTTGGGGTCGGCTTCCAGTCTAACCAGATGCAACTGAATACCAGTATTTTACATGGAGCGACTGCCTATCTGACCTCCACAATCCAGTTGCTGGGTAATACGATACCCCTTGGTAAGACTGGTTGTCAGACTTTTGGGCTTCTGAATGCCCGTAACTACTGTCTAAGATCCACGAATGACAGCCGGTACCAACGGCAACGGCTTAACGTGCTTTCCGAGCAACGACGATATTGGTTATATTCTCTTTGTTTCCGAGGCACGGAGGGGTCACGGTATGTAAAGATGGTCACCTATCCACAGACCAACCGCGGCAAGCGTAGCTTAACCTGACCGATCGATCTGTGCGGCTGTTATTATTTAGCCACGGGCCCCTCAATTATGTAAGTACTTATAAGTTGTTATTTATGTACTTACATTTCATTTTAATTCTGAAGAAATAAATATTTTTTTGAAAAATAAATCTATTATTTCCTCAATGTCGTCGTACCTAGTTGTAATATAAAAAAAGAAAATCGACTTTCCATCCATTTCAATACTTACCCATATTTTAAAACGAAGTAGGTACTCTCGCGTGCACGTTTCCCGAAGATACTAAAATTCTTATTGCAAATTAGATTGTACCAGATATGATCACGATGGAGGAAGACATTGTTTTAGATTTTCCAGAGCATTCTCTTGAAAACAGTCTCCTTTTAGGATTTGAGAGCACTGGAGCGGAAACAAGACGAGAGGATTTCACTATGAAGGTCAAATGAGTTTCGGGTAGGGTTCAAACAGGCGTTTCTTGACAATTGAAATGTTTAATCGAAACATGACATAAAACTATATGTGTTTAGGGTTACCAGATGAAAAATTGAAAAGTCCTGAGATTTTGTCGCATACTCTGTGGAAAAAATAGTTATTTGGTTTTGTTCACCTAAGTTGATACAAAGAGAGTAAAATAGATTACTTATAGGTATGTTTTTAAATATGTTGATGTTAATATGTCGTGATTTGTGAATATATCGAAAGAATATATGTTTTTCTATAGGTTGATTGTTACTTTCAAAAAAATTAAAGTGTTATTGTTTCGATAAATCCTGGGATTTCCAAAATCCGTCCGCAATCCTTTTAGGAGTATAAAAATCTCAGGACAAATCCTGAGATATGGTAACCCTATGTGTGCTTGTTCATAAATTGTATGATAATAGAAGAAAGACGCGTAGTAAAAACGTATTTGTAGTATTGGAACTGCCACAAAAAACTGAAACATGTGTACTGGAAGCGAATGGAGGTGAATATAAAAATGATGTGCACTTTTCCATCGATATACTGCTTATTACGTTTGACATCAGAGGAGTAGGATTCTCGTAATTTTAAGAACGTTCACAGTCGGTAGGTACTGCTATTCTGTAATTTATCTCACCGTGAAAACATATGTGAAGAAGCTTAAAGTGAGCTGTCAATAGTGTCAATCCCTAGCATCAGGGGGCTTACTATCACCTCTTAAAGCAGGGCAGAAGTTGAACTGCATTGCTTTTTTGTACTATGCGGTCTTATTAGCAGGCCTGCAACAGGCCTGCTACGCTGACGTTTACAAAAACTGTTCACCTTGTTTTTTGTATAGAATTTTATACTATGGCGTGCTAATTGACAACAGTAAAACGACTGCTGAACGTTTGTAACGTCAAATTATACCCATCTTGAATAAGTTACTATTAGACGAGCTTTTTCAACTTTGTTTTGTAATTCAGTGCCCATACAACACTTACTTTTATTATTTCTCTAATTCTTTTGTAGATGTGTGACGAGCACGAAATATTTGGAGAGTGAATATCGAATAGAAAAAAGAAACCGACCGACGACGACGGCGCGGCGTCGCACTAGGAAAATAAATAACCCTTTTGAAATGAATAAAGGGAATTTATGAATCAATATTTTTCTTATTTGATCTAGTACCTACTAAAAATAAAATAATAGTGACCACACGTAGCAATGCCTAGTGTAATCAATGTACTGGCCCCTCTGCTGTTTAACATCTACACTAATGATCAACCGGTGAGCTCAAATACAACCCTCTTTCTGTACGCAGACCTCTTGCCAAGCCACTCACTTTGAGGAGATTGAAAACAACCTTTCCACCGCCATCTCAGCAACGCCCTGAAACCTGAAACCAAATCCCTCTAAAACGCAGTCATGCGCATTCCACGTTCGTAACAGAAAAGCGGGACGAACATTAAATACCTATCTTATGGCAAGGGGTTCCAATCACCTACATTGGCTACAGTACTCACCCAAAGTATCTTGGCATCACTTTGGATAGGTCCCTCCCGGAGAAACTGCGAAAATGTCAAACAGAAAGTGCATCCCAGAAATCACTTACTCTGTCGCCTAACATCCACCAGATGGGAGGCATCTGCTCAAGTCGTGCGAACAGCTGGAATGGCGCTTTGTTTTTCCGCAGGCCTGTCCAGTATGGAGCCGATCAGCCCACGCTAAGTTAGTGGATACAGCTCTAAATGAGACATTATTGATTATTACTGGTTGCTTAAAACCGACCCTGTTGCGAATGCTGTATTCACTGACTGGCATCGCGCCTCCGCAGGACTATAGCCAGCCGCATCGAGGGCGAAGCTGCAAGATGACCCACGCCACTCAATGCACAATTTTACTTCAGTGTCACAAGCTGCAGGTTTATTTATTCCCTAGGATGTCTACATTACAGTGGTAATAAAGAATAGTTCAACTTGTCGAACCGGGAATACCTACTGAGAAATACGATCATAACATAGAGCACACTAAAACAGCTATTGTTTAGTGAGTAGTTTGGCCTCGGTTTTATAATTTAGTAAAATAGTGCACTTTTCAGTAATAAATAGTAGGATTAAACAATTTAAAGGTGTATAAAACGGTTCATGAAATCAAAAATCACATAAATAACAAAATATTTTTATTACTAATATGTAGGATAACAATTTCAACGTCGGACGACTTAGAAGTAAATAGTATTTCATCTAAAATTATGCAGGTCGCTCCACTTCTCATCTTGATACCATGTCTACATGTGCACAAGCACAACAGCCAACGCCAACAATGTCTTCGCACATTGCGTTGAAATCTTACTGAACAATTATTATTAACACAACATCCTTCTGGAGTAAATGCTGTACCGTCGTGAAGATAACCCTTCAATTACACACAGGAAAACAGAAATATCAATTTCATGCAATTCGAAAGAAACTGACTAAATCAAAGACTACAATGCTGTATAATAAATGAATGAAATGTTTTTGGAGTTTGGACACTTCTTGACACTTGTCTTTTTGACAGTGTCAGATAGATAGTGCTGCAGCTTGATTATAACATGTAACTCATTACTCTAAATAAAGGATCGAGTCCATTTTCTCTCGATGTGCCACTTGATGTAGTCGCGATTAGATAGTCGCCCAAAACGCCCGCCCTTCACCACTTCCTAGTGCTTTCGCTGGGGAGAAGTTGATAACGTGTAATTTGTCATTAAAATCGTCGTCGTATCGTCATTGATTTTCTGATTGACAGTGGAATGTGAGTAGGAGAAACACTCTTTACAAAGCCGATCTTAGTTGAATGTTACTGACTTAAATCAAATGTATGTACCAATAAAGAACGGTTGCTTTATTCTGGATCACAGAGCATGTAACCTTTTTTTCTAGATCTTGCTTTAAGGTAGGTACTGGAGGGAGGTTCCCTCTAGTACCTACCTCAGATTCAACTTGAATTGAGTTTTCGAACTACATAATCGGGACAATCGAGTGCCTGACCGTTAATCACAGATTAAGTACTAATATGTAGCAACCGTTAATAACTGAGTACAACACTAGAGTCAAACTGACAAGAAACCAAAAACTGCAATCCGTTTCACGTTGTTTTTACTAAACTCGAGAGTGTAAACTTAAAAAAATGGGATTAAACACAGGAGGACCTGCTGCAGCGGCAATGGTTTTTCTAAAAATAGATTTGGTTACCACCTCGATCTGTATAAATATAATAGGAATATAATATATTTTTATTTAAAATAGTTAAAATATACGCTTCAATACACGTATTTATTACACTGACGACCATAACGGGAATTGAATCAATTGAGTGCATTATCAAAACATTTTCTTTTTATTGCGATTTCGTGATCCAGGTTAAACTTTATTTCAAAAATCGACAATTTAAAATGATATTAAGGTTATTTTTTTTAGGTATTAATTAATAGACGTTACACTATAGCGGGCCCAAAAATACTATCTTCTCTCTGCAACCATTTTCCACATTATTTTGCTGTTCCCATGCTTGGAAGGATTTGTTATACCTAACTGCATTTATTTCTCTAGGATTATTTAAGAACTCCCGGCGAAGCAGTTGGGTCATAATAACACGACTTGTTCGTGTTTTACTAGAAATAAAATTCACCACATTAATTGTTATAAAATCTGAGCGACATTCCAATCCAATTAAAAATGCGTAAATTAAGTACACCATTAGGATATTTTCATCATGTAAACAAACTTACGACATTGTGAAGACAATACAAACATACAAATAAATAATTATTATTTATTTGGCGCGCAAAAATACATTTTTTTTTTAAATTGTTGCACGACGTAACCACACACGTTCAAAATCACATTCAATCTTTCAAAGTTACAAAGTTGTTTTGAACGTGAAATTGAGCTCTATAGTGCTTTTAGATATGGTATCAAGGTAATTTGTTATACATAATCATAGTTAGAATATGTATATACCTAAGAAAATCATGTTTCTATTATTTTCAAAAAACCGGTATTAAGAGATTTAAGTTTTTGAACGATGCCTATTAAAAAGACAATGGCGTTACAGCAGGCCACAGACAAGCATTACCATTCAACTTCGGTGAAATTCGTGCAATAGTCGTTCACTTTTAATACTCTCCTAGTACGATTATTAGCAGAGCAGAAGTAGGCCTGCTTTTGAACTGAATGGAAATTGAACGTTTTTATAAAAGGTGATAGTAAGCCCCCAGGTGGAATGATAGCTCACTTTAGGCTCACTACACCTAAGTTATCACGGTGAGATTTTTACAGAATAGCACCGCTGATCTCAGTCTCAATCTGTCAAAAATACCTCAAAATTTTCCTACATTTTAACAAGTTTTTGACGGTTGTTTGTCGCCGAGATGAGACTGCGCCTACATTTTGAACATTTTAAATTACGAGAATTGGCCTTCTGTTGTTGTAGATTTTTGCTGCCTCTATACTTTTAGATTACCAACCTAAATTAAATTATTTTATTTCATACAAACGAACATGGACACATGAAACGTCAGAAGCTAGTTGTAGGTACGGCTCCTTTTTACGGAGAAGAACCGGCAAGAAATCCACGGTTACAGCATAATAATCGGTCTATAATGTTCCCACTGCTGGGACAAAGGCCTCGTCTCTGTGAGAGGGAGTGGGCTATAATTAGGGAATGCAAATCCGTTCTGTTTTAAAATCCGGATTTTTTAGAACGGATTTTTGGTTTAAGCCGGATTATCCGGATTTTACGGATTTTTCATGAAAATAAATAAATCTACCCATATTACTTTGTTAATATGATGTTTCTGATATTTGTGTACCTAAATGGATTAAAATAAAATAAAAGCACATGAAAATCAAATCAAATGAATGTTTTAATAGTACACCCAGCAATAACACCATAATAAATTATAAAAATATATCTACGAAAACATCATGTATGTAAGAAAAAACTTACATCTTTTTAGTAAAAGAGGTGAAACTCATCTTTTATGGGGTACTGTTTAAAATGTTATAATAAAATACCTCCCCACATTCTTCAACTGAATGAGACAAAATTCAAGTCTTGTATAAAACGCACACTATGCAGTCAGGCATATTATAAGTTAGGGGATTACATCGCTGATAAAAATGCCTGGCTCAACACAACTAATTAATTAACACTAGAAAATACTGTTGGAGCTGCTGAAGATTAGAAGACTATCTTTGCATTGTATAAACTCAATTTCATTTGTATTGTATAATTGCATAGCACAGATGTGAGTTCTATGTATGTACTATACCTTATTTACCATTTACCGGGTAATATGTCTTTCATTGACTTGAATGTGCCCTGGCGGCTGATAGTATGTCATGCTCACACAAATGTCTCGCTGGCGGTGGCGTGTATGTTGGATCATTTAGCTCCCTTCAAAATGGTTGAGCTGAATGTTGCTGATCTATGCGTCATGTTCGTGAACGGGCGCCGTCAGTAGGGGCTGGTCATCCTTAGCTGCCTCGGCTTATTTTTATTTTTGGATTGTTGTTTTCTTGCTATTTGCTGTACTATGGATGATCGTTCTCACATATAATTGTAAATTCAACATTAATGATGTAACTAATATTTTTGTAAAACTATATTTTAAAAGAGTGTCCATGGAGTTTCTTGCCCGTTCTTCTCCATAGGTACCTACGCTTTGGAATGGGCAACTAGCTTCATATTTTCTGACTGACCGACTTCTTGACAATTCAAAAGTGCCTGTAAATGGTTTAATTGAAATAAATGCTTTGAGTTTGAGTTTTTTTGAGTTTTGTGGTATTTAATGATAAAAATTTGAATAAACCCACCAAAATAAAAAATAATTTGATTTGATTTTCATGTGCTTTTATTTTGGGTGTACTATGCCATATCCAATGCCAAATAATCCAATATTACTTGATCGACCACTTTAAATCGAACGTCTAAATACTCGAAAGTTCTTGCTCGATATTTTGAACGCTCGATGTATTGAGTGGACGGTAGATTGAATGTTCAATTTATTAACCATTCGATATTATGAACGTTCGAGTATTTAGACTTTCGATTTATAGTGGTCGATCAATTTATATTCGATTATTTGGCATTCGATTTGGATTTGTACACCCCGCCCCGCTCGCTCCCCCGTGAGCCGATAAACTCGATACCTACTCACGAAACCTGACGCGCGAACAGCGAACTCGCTCGTTTCGATTTTTTTGTTACAATTTCTTATTATTCAAAAAATCCGGATTCGATTTTCAAATCCGGATTTGGAAGTCTATTAAAAATGTGCGGATATCCGGATTTTTCGGATTACGGATAGTCCGGATTGCATTCCCTAGCTATAATCCATCACGCGGGCCCAGAGTGGAAAACCACAGTTACCTACTCCATAAAAAAATATGGTCTTTTAGAATGTTGTCATATTACCTATAATTAGAGTTAATATTTTGAGTACCTAGTTAGTTTGTTTATTTTTATTTTGAGTTGTTTTTTTTTTGAGTAATTTATTTGTTTGTTTGTTGTTTTTTTTATTTTTTGTTGTTTAGTATGAGAGGACAGTGTATTCTCTGTTTCGTTATTCTTGTAGATTCCAGGAGTACCTATGCACTCTTCCCCATTGGGTATTGTTACTAAGTATTATTGTTGCGGCCCGAGAACTTCACTGAAGATTGTTATTAGTCGCCGTGTTCATTGTTCACAGTTTAATTGATTCGATTTAATCACATATTCTAGAGATTATCTCTACAGTACCTACAGATAATGCTTCAATACTGTGTCGTGTCTAGTGGCTCGAATATTATGGATATGGAGCTCGTAATTGAATGTCAATCATTCATTGTATGTTGTCTATTGATTGTTCGACTCTCAATTGTCTGTGCTCTGGGCCATTTGTGTGGTCGTGGTGCGAGGGCTTTGTCTCATTCAGGGATCGTTGACGCATCGCTACACATATTATCCATGTTCACCTAAATAATATGAACATGATTCCGTAGGTATTTGATAATAGTCATCTCTTTCATGTTGAGTAAGTTAAATTATTCTTCCGTAACATTAACAGATAAGCAAATTCATACTGCGCGGACGCACGATGTAAGAATGAAAATATCTAGCTGTACGATGGAAAAATGCTTGTTTCACTCAAATTAAAATGAGGTTAACTTCGAAATGCAAAAGAAAATGGTGGTTATTTGCGCGATGTAGGGGTAGGTACGTGTACCTATTATACCTACACCTCTGCGTAACCCTTTGTCCCGAATACAAACGTGATATTTTATCTACTAAAAAATAATAATTCTTGTTGTTAAAGTATAGTGACTTAATATATTTACGGAACTTTAATTAAACGTTGTAACTTTTTACGCTTTCTTCTAAAATATTCAACAAAATGCTGGATAACTAAAATCTATTCAGCAAGTCTGGGACCTATCCTACCTTCCCAACTGATCATCTGCATAGTGCATACATTTTGCGGTCAGAACCATACAGAGACATGTCAAATAAACAAGGACGTCACAGCCAGGGCAAAACTTTGAAAGCGAGGATCCCATTCATCTGTGTATAGTTTGCCAATTTTGCGTGGGCACGACACGGTTTTTATACCGTACGATCGACAATCGTGTGACGACTTTGTGGTCAATCGGTACCTACATTAGGTCGAAGAGAGCGTAAGAGCAAGAGCCATTGGTGTGCTTGTTCTTTAAATATATTAGGTATGTTAAAGGGGCTCGTGGCGAAGGCGTCAAACAGACGAGCAGCACTTTGCTGTCGACGGAGCCAACTTCAGCTGTCGACAGAGCAAACCTCAGCTGTCGACAGAGGTAACTGCTGCAGTATGCGACAGGCTAACTGCCTTGCCGTCGACAGCATTGTTGTAGCGCGCCGCGAACGTCATTATAGTCTATTTGAAGTCGACTGGCAAGCTGAAGTTGGCTCTGTCGACAGCAAATTTAAGTGATGCTGGTCTGTACTCTGCCTTAATGATAACAACCGCACGGGTCGTAGAGCTACGCTTGCCGCATTTAATTCAAGGATGGGATAAATTACATATCGTGATCCCTCCGTGCCTCGGAAAGGGCGTTAAGCCGTTGGTCCCAGCTGTCATTCATAGATCTTTGACAGTCGTTACGGGTAGTCTGAAGCCCAAATCTGACAACCAGTCTTACCAAGGGATATCGTGTTATTCAGTAACTGGGTTGTGGAGGTCAGATATATGTATAGTCGCTCCATGGGTAATGAGGAATTATTATTTATTACCCGAGGACAGCCGAACACATCCGAATGTAGCGCGGTGTCGGTTACGGTAATAGTGTCGCGAGTTCAAAACAACCCACAGCCGCGTACGGTGTGGCGCAGTAATATTAGTAGGAGAGCTGACCCCAAATAATTTGGGGTAACAGCCAGGAGAAAGGAGTAAGGAGGAGGACCATAACGACTGCCTGACCAATATAGCTTTGTATAAGATCTATCTTTCATCATTTTACTGATTTACTGTGCAAGCAGACTATGCCGAAGGTACGCGACCGAAGTTCGGCGGCTGATTTTACGTTCCTACGTATTCGGCTGATATCAAACGCATCATATGATAAGACGCGGCAGAAATTCAGTTGCGCACACGCGGGGTGCGGGCCTGCCTCCCGCTGCTGGCCCCGAATCTTCTTCGGCAATCGAACCGAACTTCGGTCGCGTATAATGTATGCTCTACACCTACAGAATACGTTGCCGCCGAATTGCCGCTGAACTTACGCCCGACCGAAGTTCGGCTGTACGCTATAACGCAACGTAATTTCGGCATAATGTGTCGTCAGTAATTCAAATAGCATTGCAGGCGTACCAAATCATGCCGAACTTCGGTCGCGTACCTTCGGCATAGTGTGTTTAGACACTTAGACCCAATATTTCTCAAACAAAATCAAAATACGCCCAAAATCGTATCAGTGATCGTCGCCAAATCGTAGAACATGAAGGTCTTGTCTGGTTGTGGGCTGGCGGCCGTTGCCATGGTTACCCACATCGATTGACGCCGGGCGCATCTTGCACCGTGCACAACACAACCTAATAAGGCTTTGTCGGACTGGGAAGAGCGAATGAAGGGAGGTTGCCATTGCCCCGGCTATATGGCTACCTATATAGACTGTTATAGAATTGGGTACCGTTCGTCTGTTGAATGTGCCCGTTTGGTAATACCTAATTTAATCAAGTTGCGGTAGCATCATTTAGTAGGTAGGTAAATAGAGTTGGTGTTGAAATGGTTTTTGGAAGATTTACGAACATTGTTACACGAAACGGTTTTTGAAAGTCAAGTTTTCGATTTGTTTGGGTTTTTGTGATATATTACTTACATATACTTTTAAAGTGTATTCTCTTTTAGATACGTTGTACTGACAACCCCTAAACCCGGGGGGGGGTTTGACCCCCTGACAACCCTTAAACTACGGTTTATTTGCCGTGCGTAGGCGCTAGGTGAATGTCATAATCAGCCTATAATTTTCCCACTGCTGGGACACAGGCCTCCTCCCGGTGAGGGGGAGTGGGCCATAATCCAGCACGCGGGCCTCGTGCGGGTTGTTAAAGATGTCAATATAATATTATAATCTATGGTAGGCGCGGTCGTCAGAAGTGTATGGATCACTACAGCATTATATTGTAGTCTTTGTATGGAAGCTTGTTGACGGACACGTTTTTCTACGGCGCGGTTTATAAAAAGGTCACATAGGCTTCTAAAACAACAAAATGCAGCGGTATGGTATCCTGAGTATTCGGAGTCTCGATGCAAACGGGGAGGAGAATACTCAACTCGACGCACTTTGAACGGAAAATCACACGAAATACTGGAAAAACGACAACAAAAACAAATTAACACACGCAGCGATTAACTGTTTTGAACCGTTTGAAAAACATTTTGAATTTTTTAAACTTTGACGTCCGACTGAAAACGTTGATGTTGCCATTTACCATCGAATTTTTTACATTTATTTTTTGGTACTGGAAGCCCTTTATCAAACCCACCTACTGAGCCAACGAATCCAAAGTTCCAAACACAGTTGACTCCCCCTGAACAGTAACTACCTTCATTTATGACTGTCGACAAAATAAGCAGACATGCAATCAGTGCCAAAGCACTCAGCTAAGCTTCGTTTGGCACAGAGTGAGTTAAATAAATGATTGTACTTAATTTAAAAGAAAATTAAGTAAAAGCATTGCAAATGCTCTTCCGCGACCGCCCCACAAGCAACCCTATTTCTTTTTCATTGCTTTCTTATCTTTGTTTTAATACAAAGTGTTAGAAAGTGGGGTAAAGCTATTTAGAATACGTTTTTAACGACTTCAGCCCACTTTTAGATGAAATATCTTAATTTTGGGTAACCAACCGAAAAGGTGTAGCGAAAATGTAAAAATTTGATTTAATTTTACCAGATTGCGCAAAGGTATTTTCCTATTCAGCCTCCTCGAAGACACCGGTGTTGCCTTGTCGAAATTTAATTTCGTTGGCTTGTGATCCTGTGGATGTTTTGAATAATTCGCTGAACGGAACTCTTATTTGGCCAAGCTTAAAATAATGATCAACCGAATATTAGGTATTAGCATTAACAATAGCGGGCATTTTCCGGTTTGTTCGATATGGATTAACTAAGTTTTATTTTTAAATTATGTATTACGAGGGAGGTTCTCTAGCTTAGACCATTATGAGCGTTTACTACTAATACTCTCCCGAAATTTATATGGAAAAAATATCAACTAGACTTTTCGAATTTTTTTACGCGCCTATTATCAGTTCGGAACGGTGTTTCTGTGCGTGAGAACTAGACGTTGTGTGTGTAGACTAGCGTCTAACTGCTCATCACTGATACTAGCTCTGTCAGACACGAAGTCAGGTGAGACAGCGTGCTTTTTGGCCATGACCACCAGTGAGTTCGAGCTAGCGACTAGTCTTCGTATTTAGTACTCAAGTCTAGTGTGTAACTAATCTAAAGGCTAGTAATCTAGGAGGCTACGAGAATTTGCCCATCAGATGCAAATGGAGACCTACCTTTTTTTTTTGTCGTTGTAAACCTTCCAAAAAGCATCCGACCTGCAGGGATTGAGGTCGGGGATTGTGGGATTTTTACCTCACTAATACCACCCCGGTGATCACCATCAGCACATAGGGGTGGTCCCGGTTCCTCTTAAAAGACCAATTCCGGAATCCCCCCGTGCAACGCCTGTAAGGCACATCCCTGGGGAGACTGTAAAGGGGCCTCCCCTGAACCTCGCTATGCACGGCAGCAGCAAACTGCTAAAGAATTACTTACCAAGTACTTACACCAGTGTTGTAAGTCTTTTCCAGAAAACCCTTACCTACTTTCTAAAGGAAATCTTTATAATGCATTCCTACATATTTATTTACTTTTCATAAGAATTTCCAATATGTGTGTTGCGATCGTTAAAAGTTTTCACGGCGACTTTATGGTCGGGCCACTAGTTATAGCCGTTGAAGTCGCTCGCAGTAAAGTGTGAATAGTACCTACCCAACGTTCTCGAGACGTTTGAGATGTTACGGTAAAAGATTAGGGGTCGGGTCGTATAGACGCTGAAGTATTATTATAGTGGGGCGGGAAAGAGCTGATTGTCACTTGTTCAAAATCATTTGGGGTAAAATAGCGGTTGATTTTTGTCGAATGAGTTGCTGAAATAATCTATAGTGTTAGGGAAGCCATGAATTGTATTCGCCCTGAATCATAGCTGAAAGTCATGGCAGAAACTGCCCAGCAATGGGATGATGCAGGCTTACCAGTTACCAGTACCAGTTGGGAAGGTAGATAACCTGTGAATAGGTACTTATTTAGGAGTGTGTAAATTTTGTATAACCTAAAACATCCACACTGCCTTGTTGCTGTAGTGGTCGCAAATGCTACTAATGAGCATGAGTCTCGAACCCAGGACGGGTTCGATTCCGAGGTCGGGATTATGTGTTATTGGCTTTTACAACAGATTTTTTTCAGTAGGAGCCTGGAGTCTAGGTTTGAACGCGGTTGATGGCAACAGGCTCGCATTGGTAAGTACAACTTTTTTTTTGGGCGAGAAATTATCAAATAACTTTTCCCGCTCGGGGCGAAACGGGAGGTCATGTCAGACTTTTACTGACTAAAACCCACCCGTGTTCCTTTAGTTGCCTGTGTCAGGGGCCACGGTAACTCTTTCGAACAACCCGCAACGCTTTGAGGCGGGCGTGGAACACAACGCGCCGTCGACCCGGGACTGTTTACTGGACTGCGAGCTACCCATTGCTCGCCGTCCACAAGCCCGAACCAACGGTGGCCGGGAATCGGCTCTAGACTCCCGATGCCCAGGGCGTCTCCTGCGGCGTCTAGGGGCGTGAGGGCGCAGAGATTGCTTCTCCCTCACGCTCTCCGCCTCCTCCTTCGCAAGCATTACTGCTTCGCAGAAGTAGCTGAAGTAAGCTGCACTTCAGCTACTTCTGCAAAGCAACAGTGTCCATCAAAAGTCGGTAATAAAATAAAACCACTGGTGCACAGAACGTGGAATGCATTCGATGAACTTACAAGTAACTCTACATTTTCCATTCTATCTCTACAAATACAATACAGACCTACATTGTATCTTTATATTTTCAGATATATTTTATTGTAGAATATGGAGTGGAGAAGCGAAATAAATATACATTTGCATATCCCTTGGGTTCCTACTGCTGCTGCAGACGCAACAACGCCTGCACGCTTTGTTATAGCGCTTTGTAGCTTTGCAGAACACAGGTAGATATTAAAATTATGTTATATACTAGCTTTTGCCCGCGGCTTCGCCCGCGTGGAGGTCGGAAATTATTCACAGAAAATTCAACCCCCCATTTCATACTCTTAGGTGTGGAACTTCGAAAAACCCTTAGTGGATACCTACTCTTCACAAAGAACACACCCTCCAAATTTCATGTCTCTAGGACCAGCGGCTTAGGCTGTGCGTTGATATATCAGTCAGTCAGGACTTTGATTTTTTTATAGGTCTAAGTATAAATACCAAGTTTCGAGGTACCGATTACCTCGAAACTTGGTATTTATACTTAGACCGTTAAAATTCTTCGATACAAATTTTGACATCCCCCAATCCCCCTTTAAGGGGTAGTTTAGAAAAACGAAAAATGCTAAACTTCATAATTTACTTAGATAAGTATTCCTGCCAAGTTTCAACTTTATTAACTCAAGGAATAAGATTGTTCATACAAACTTTCATCCCCTATTTAACTGCCTTAGATGTTGAATTTCAAAAAATCCTTCCTTATTCCTTGTATATAATTAAGGGAACCTCTGTGCAAAATTAAGTTCTCTAGGTCCAAGGGTTTGGGCTGGGCGTTGATGAGTCAGTCAATCAGTCAGTCAGTCAGGATTTTTCTTTTTATTTATATAGATAGATAGATAGATATTAAAATATTTTACTTACCACCTCCGGGTAAAGGGGATTGATGATTTTTATATAGTGCCTGGCATACCGACTGACCGCCATTTTTTTTTTTTTTTTCATAATGGCTGCCACGCATGAGAGATAAATCGATAGCTGACTTCATATTTGACTTCTGAATATGTTTACATAAAGCATAATCAGCCTATAATGTTCCCACTGCTGCAGGCCTCCTCTCTTCGAGAGGGAGTGGGCTGTAACTACCACGCGGGCCCAGTGCGGATTGGTAGTCCTCACGATGTTTTCCTTCACCGTTTTAAGAGCAGCGGTGATGAAATTATTCACACAAAGTAAAGCGCTAACCTGGGTCTATTTACCTCTTAAATAAATTGCAAACTGTAGTTTTGTATAATTTAGAAGCATTTTTTTTAATTTTGTAAATGTAAGAACCATGTTTCCGTTTATTATGATTTTTTGATGTTGACTTGAAATAGCATGGCAGTTGAGAACGTGTCATGCTCACTTAAATGTCTCACCGATGGTGGCGCGTGTGTTGGATCATTCGGTTCCCTACAAAATGGTTGAGCTGGATGGTGCTGATCCACGCGTCATGTTCGTGAACGGGCGCCGTCGGTTGAGACTGGTCATCTCTTAACTGCCAAGGCTTATTTTTAATCTTATGTCTTGAATTGTTTCTTCATTTCTGTCTTTTTTACATTATTCTCACATATAGAAGCAACAAGAATAATGTACCCAGGATTTTGTAATATCTTGATTTAAAAGAGTGTCCATGGAGTTTCTTGCCCGTTCTTCTCCATAGAGATCTACGCTTTGGAATGGGCAACTAGCTTCAACTTTCTGAGTAACTGACAGACTATTTAATTTTGACAATTCAAAAGTGCCTGTACAAGGTTTAATTGAAATAAATTATTTGAGTTTGAGTTTGAACCCACGCCTTACTTCTCGAAAGTCGGGTCCGTTACCTCTGGTCCACTACATAATTAAATTCAATTTTATTAAAACATGAAAATGTAATTCTTTTTGGGCCTGTCTTCAAACCTCAGCATCATCGTCACGGGAGATGTTTCATTTTGTCCTATTTCTTATTAAAACATACACACAAACACACTGTATGACCCCATTAATTAATCAAAACAATACGAAAGCTTTCACAGGTAGTAAAATACATGTAAATTAAGTGCCCCTAAGGCTGGCATCCCCGATAGCATACGAATTAGTTGCCAAACGCAAAATAATGATTGCAAAGTTCTCGAGGTATGAAATAAAGCGGTCCTGTGTTCACCCCGACCCAGAACCCGTAACTTTAGGGGTGAAAGGGGGGGGGGGTAACCCCACAACTTTAAGCATTCACCTCGGGTCTTTGTGACCCAACTTTTGATCCGCTACCGTTTTTAACTATGCTTTTTTATGGGGCTATTGTGTGCATATTAAAAGGTTTTTGTATGCTTTCCTTTTCTCTGTCTATTTCGTTACTTGTTGCGTAAATACTTATGTAGAATGGCCGCTGTAATAATAATCGGGCACATAGATAAATAAATATCTTAACCTAAACATAAGTTCATATAACACTAATAGGTATTTTATAGGCGAAAGTTTGTGATTGTAAACACACACAGTGTTTATGTTTGTTACTTCCTCACGCTCAAACGGCTGGACTAATTTTGATAAAATTTTGTATGGAGGTAGCTGACACCCTGGATAAACATATAGGCTACTTTTTATCCCGATATTCCCACGGTATCGACACTTACGCGGGTCAAACCGCGGGGCGCAGCTAGTTTTAATTATAAAAACAAAGTATTGTGCACGAAGTGATGAATGTGTCGGCCGCAACGTCGTGTTGCACTGCGTGGTGTCACGTAACCTTCCACAAAAACCGAATGGACCCTAATGGCCTCATTGGTCTAGTGGTCTCAAGCGCTCCTGGTTTTATTCCCAGGTTTGACAAAGTGTTATTGGGTTTTTCCATTAGGAATTTCTCAGTAGCAGCCCGGAGTCAGGATTTGTGCCCGGTTGATGGTAATATGCTGGCCACCTGGGGCCCCATGGGGCTTTAACATAAATGTGGACGTAGGTACTATAGGTAGATACACCTCTGTCTACCGTGGCTAAATAATAACAGCCGCACAGGTCGATCGATCAGGTTAAGCTACGCTTTCCGAGGTTGGTCCGTGGATGGGTGACCATCTTTACATATCAATACCTACCCCTCCGTGCCTCGGAAAGCACGTTAAGCCGTTGATCCCGCCGGCTGTCATTCGTGGATCTTTGACAGTCGTTACGGGTAGTCAGAAGCCCGAAAGTCTGACAACCAGTCTTACTCCTATCAAGCGGTACCGTATTAACCAGTAATTGGGTTGTGGAGGTCAGATAGGCAGTCGCTCCATGTAAAATACTGGTATTCAGCTGCATCCGGTTAGACTGGAAGCCGACCCTAACATAGTTGGGAGAAGGCTAGGCAGATGATGATGACCTCTGTCTAACCCTTTAGGAAATGCAGGCGTGATATTATGGTATGTATAGGTTTCCTTTTCTCTATTTCGTTATGATTTTGTTACTTGTTGAGCGTAGATACCGGATATCTATGGTAGATACCTACCTAATATAAAATGGCTGCCCTAATGGTATATATTTGAGGAAGTGCCAGTTTATACCAAATGTGACGGTATTCGTTGCTGCTGGAGGGATATATTACCCGATAATACTTCTTTTATCGTCGAACAAATGTTTTGTTCTCGGCTACAAGTTTGTTTTTAGCTGTGGCCAAGGATCTGTGAAAGTCTTAGTACCATTTAGTGAAATGAAATATCTTTCGACTTACCTACTGAACATGTATTACTTAATATGTAGCCCACATGTTTGTCTTTGTTCCTTAATTTTTCACCCATTTTGAAGTTATCTGTTGTTGTGCAGTAACCTCATTAAAATTATGTACGAAATAATTCAAAAGGTTTTATTTTTAGAGAGATCCGGGCTTAGAGTAAGGCCGCCAATTTGTGGTGACACTTCATAATATTGTATACTAGCTGCGCCCCGCGGTTTCACTCGCATAAGTTTCGATCCCGTGGTAATATCGGGATAAAAAGTAGCCTATATTTTAATCCAGGGTGTCAGCTACCTCCATACATAATTTTATCAAAATTGGTCCAGCAGTTTGAGCGTGAAGAAGTAACAAACATATAAACACACACACACACCCACAAACTTTCACCTTTATAATATTTGTGTGATTGTTAACCCGAGGTCTATGTTATAAACAGTGTATTGTCATCTCTCCTCTCGCCTCTATTCGTATGCCTAGTTATGCATTCTGTTGCCACCAAACCACTCGATTGCAGACACCGACACTGATGTAATAATTCTATAGACATCGCAAGGAATGCTCGGCATCCGATGTATGCACGTAGTGCTGGTATTTCAGAGCGAAAGTGATCCTGAACCTTATAATAGTATCCATGTGGAATTTGTACACCTTTGACAATGAACCGTAATAGCCTAGGTGTTGCTTTAATTTCAACGATAAAAGAAATTAAATGTTCTCACCTTCATATACAGGGTTTTTGGTAAAACATTAACAACCTCTTAAGAGGTCATTGTACTCATCATTATGAACAACTTTTACTATGGGAAACCTGAAATCGCGAAAAAAAAATCAGCGGTTTCCTACATTTTGACGAGTTACACGAACATAAATGTAGGGAACAGCTGTTTTTTTTTCGTGAAAGAAGAATTTTTGAAAATTCGCCTTCATATTTACAAAAGGGGTAAAATTTGGGGTAAAAGTTTGCAAGGAAGTTCGTAATTTTTGCCGATTGAAAATCCCATCGAGCACAAGTCTTGTAAATAAATAAAATAGAAATTTTAACTCGACAATTATCTATCTAAAATTCTTCCAACCACGCAGAGCAAAACCGTCACCAACTCCACTTAAAACCAGAACTCCTTACCATAAAAAGCGAACGACAGTTACAAAACTCCATAATTGTCTCAAGACGTTCCGAAGCAGTCGTCATCAATCCATTAGGCACAAGTGTTCCTGTGCAGACGACAATTTGACTATTATGTGAGTGAATGAGAAACTACTGGGACGGTGTGCGCTCGAGCGAATGATTCGGGAGCACTCTCGTTAACGACGCGATTGTCGGGAGTGAACAAGTTTTAAGGTGAGGTGAGGACGCTGGGTCAGCTAGGTGGGTTCCGTTCTTGGCATGTGAGTTGTGAAATAGAGTAAGGTTATTTTTTGTTACATTGTGTTACAGTGAACGAAGTTATTGGTGTTGGTAGTTGAAACTTACGACAGACAGCGCAAGACCGCGTTGTTGTGGCAATTTTTGCGGCAGACCTTTTTCCCTGTCTGTCTTTCCGCAATGATCATGATGACTATTGACGCGACAGAATGTTACGAGGGCATCTTTTCTTAAGTCCAATACCATCCAATACCCACTGCGAGTGCGGTGCCTCTACTCGACTCCAGCAAGTGGGGCATGGCCTGATACCATGCCCCACTTGCTGGAGTGCACTAAGTGCCCGTTCACCTGCACCTTGGATGACTTAATGAATGCCACTGATGCCGCAATCAACGTGGCCACCTACTGGGCTCAAACAATATAATTTTTTATTTTTTTATTTACACAATTAATTATCGAAGAAGAGTAGGTACCATCGACACGAAAAGAAGAAGATCTTTTCTTTTTTATTCTCATTGATAAAATTTGGTAGAGTTATACCCTCGCAGTTTACGTTAATAGTTAGTGTTGAATAGTGTAAGGTTATTTTCAGTTACATTGTATCACAATGTATAAGGTTATTCGTGTTAGTTATAGAAACTTATGGCAGACAGCGCAAGACGGCGTTGTGGCAATTTTTGCGGCACACCTTTTCCCGACAGCTGAAGTCTTTTGCAGAAATGATTATACGTAGTGATGTCCGAATCTAACGTCGTCATTTTATCTTTGAATTTATTCCTTTAAATTTTAATACTCAATACTCAATCATTTATTGCATTTTATCCCGCCTTGTGGGCACTTTTCCTGTTGACAACGATGCGGACCAATTTTTTGATGCCTAATGATTCTTTCCTTTATAGATGTATACTTATTTATTATAACACTGTCCGCTTTTAAATCATGTAAATATTTTAAGATAAAAATAGTAGATTGTTATATAAGGGCGGGTTTCACCCGTGTTAAACACTCTACTTTTCATTTCGAATATAAGGAAAGTAAAAAATAGCAGTTTTTCTAAAAGATTAATTGATAATAATAACATGAATAGTAGATACTATATATTAGTCTTTTTTTAATTTGAAATATGGAACACACCGCGTCACTTTTTAGTGCTGACCGTCCCCACAACTTTCTATTTAGATTCAAAACTTGCATTCAGCCTAATTGATACTCGCAATAAAAAAAAATTGTAGAAACTGAATAAAAAACTCTTTTAACTAACAAAATGTATTGAAATGTAAAGTGTTTGCAGAATACCCAATTTATAGAATTAATTTATCATCATTCTCAAATAAACTTTTGCTAAGCCTACCTAAAAAATGTTTGTTGGGAATTCTGTAGCCTATTAGAAAGTATCAAAAATAAAATCCAGAATAAATAATTGTCCAATAAATTAAAATAATTTTAAACAGCGATCGCTTTCCGAATATAAATTCAAATATAGAAACAT
Source organism: Oligia fasciuncula (assembly GCA_963082905.1). Taxonomy (NCBI): domain Eukaryota; kingdom Metazoa; phylum Arthropoda; class Insecta; order Lepidoptera; family Noctuidae; genus Oligia; species Oligia fasciuncula. Next base: position 17,831,010 of record OY720390.1, read on the forward strand.
TTCGGCGCGAAATTCAATAAATGCTGCTAGTGACATGACAATTATTAGAAGAGATTGAAATGATATCTATTAGAAAAGCATAAATCATTAAAACAATGCATGTATTTATTGCTTAAAATAATTTTATTTAATTTTCAAGTATCGATTACATTCCTCATATTAATTACTCGTCAGTGGAAATAAAAAAAAAATTGTTGGAATAATCGCTTTCGCACATCATTGCAATACAAAAAAAAACAATAATGGTCGACGATTTTGAACACAAATTGAGTAGGTAGTGGTAATTTGAATATTACGTTAAAACCTGGGCATTTTCGTGTTGTTTATAATATTTTCAATAATATTTGTCACATTTTAAATCTTATCTAAGTACATCTGTGTGTGAAATTTGTGAAAAGAAAACACGCACGATTGGCGCGAAACTTGGACATTAGATATAAAAAAACTTCATTACCACTACTTATTTACCTTAAACTATGGATAAATTCGTCGAATAATTAAATGATGTATATGCACAGCCCCTATGGTGAAGTCAGGATGTTCGAAATCCCCAATTTTTATGTTTTTTAGCCTCGACCACAACTGACATCAAAATTATTATCGTACCTTTAAGTATGTTGAATTTATTCAAGGTAAATTGTTAACTAAACTTGTGCGCTAAATATGAAAGATTTAATGGCGTTAACATATGAGCTTTTTATCCAACTCTCCTAATTAACGCACATTTATAAGATTTGATGGGTAGCCTAATAAATATTTACATAATCAATTAAGGGTGTCTGACTGAGCTGACTACCTAACCAAATTTAGTTCCATTTTTAAAATTCATTCCCGCCTTAGGGAGGGAAGCAATTACTATGACTCTTTCCCGCCCTATGGTGGGAAGCAGCGTCTTCCACCCGCTATTCGGATCAAACAAACACTACTTTCCGAGCATGAGAGATGAAAAACACTTTTTCATCTCTCATGCTCGGAAAGTAGTGTTTGTTTGATCCGAATAGCGGGTGGAAGACGCTGAAGGTACGATAATAATTTTGATATCAGTTGTGGTCGAGGCTAAAAAACATAAAAATTGGGGATTTCGAACATCCTGACTTCACCATAGGGGGCTGTGTATATACATCATTTAATTATTCGACGAATTTATCCATAATTTAAGGTAAATAAGTAGTGGTAATGAAGTTTTTTTATATCTAATGTCGAAGTTTCGCGCCAATCGTGCGTGTTTTCTTTTCACAAATTTCACACACAGATGTACTTAGATAAGATTTAAAATATGACAAATATTATTGAAAATATTATAAACAACACGAAAATGCCCAGGTTTTAACGTAATATTCAAATTACCACTACCTACTCAATTTGTGTTCAAAATCGTCGACCATTATTGTTTTTTTTTTATTGCAATGATGTGCGAAAGCGATTATTCCAACAATTTTTTTTTAATTTCCACTGACGATTAATTAATATGAGGAATGTAATCGATACTTAAAAATTAAATAAAATTATTTTAAGCAATAAATACATGCATTGTTTTAATGATTTATGCTTTTCTAATAGATATCATTTCAATCTCTTCTAATAATTATCATGTCACTAGCAGCATTTATTGAATTTCGCGCCGAAATGTTTCTATATTTGAATTTATATTCGGAAAGCGCTCGCTGTTTAAAATTATTTTAATTTATTGGACAATTATTTATTGTGGATTTTATTTTTGATACTTTCTAATAGTATGCTACACAATTCCCAACAAACATTTTTTAGGTAGGCTTAGCAAAAGTTTATTTGAGAATGATTATAAATTAATTCTATAAATTGGGTATTCAGCAAACACTTTACATTTTGTTAGTTAAAAGAGTTTTTTATTCAGTTTCTACAATTTTTTTTTATTGCGAGTATCGATTAGGCTGAATGCAAGTTTTGAATCTAAATAGAAAGTTGTGGGGACGGTCAGCACTAAAAAAGTGACGCGGTGTGTTCCATATCTCAAATTTAAAAAAGACTAATATATAGGTATCTACTATTCATGTTATTATTATCAATTAATATTTTAGAAAAACTGCAATTTTTTACTTTCCTTATATTCGAAATGAAAAGTAGAGTGTTTAACACGTGTGAAAGTCATCAATTCCCACTCGGACTATAGCCGCCCTCGCTGCGCTCGGGCGTCTAAATGCCTCGTATAGGAATTGATTCCTTTCCACCCTTATATAACAATCTACTATTCTTAATGATAAAATTATTGTTGTATTCTTTTAGCTTTTCGACACAGGAGTCTCCCAGAAGGGTGCACTGACCTCGGATATCTATGACTGAACTCTTACAGTTTATCACCCCCAGGAAAGGTGGATTAGGGACGGCAAAGCAAGCCAAGCATAACGTTACACTGCAACCCTGACTCTGACGTTAGAAAGTCACGCACTGTGAAATGCACCGACCATTTTGAAGATAACTTTGTATCAACAAGCTCAAGTTAGGATACACACTAATATTATAAAGGCGAAAGTTTGTGGGGGTGTGTGTGTGGGTGTGGGGGTGTGTGGGGGTGTGTGGGGGTGTGTGTGTGTGTGTTTATATGTTTGTTACGTTTTCACGCTCAAACGGCTGGACCAATTTTGATAAAATTTTGTATGGCGGTAGCTGACACCCTGTATTAACATATAGGCTACATTTTTTATCTAAGTATTATATATTCTTACGCGATCGACACTTACGCGGGTGCAACAGCGGGGCGCAGCTAGTACACAATATGACGCGGATACGTACGTAACACATACATAACATAATTTGACGCCTGTAATCCTCGAAGGGTTAGGCAGATAGGTAAGTACTTATAGTACACCCACTTCGCCACTTATGTTTTTTTTAGTCTCATGTAGTTAAGGGCGAGCCTATTGCCATCAACCGGGCACAAATAGAGAGGGGGCAATTCTCGTAATTTTAAGAACGTCTCAATCTGTCAAATATAGGTAGGTACCTCGAATTTCCCTAAATTGACAAGTTTTTAACATGTTTGTCGCCGAGATGAGACTGCGACTAGATTTTGAACGTTTTTAATTACGAGAATTGGCCATCAGCTGCTTCTAAGAAATTCCTGATGGAAAACCCAATTACACTATGCCCGACCTGGGAATCGATACCAGGATCTCATGCTTAGCAGTAGCACTTTCGACCACTAAACCACGTAGCAGTCAGGTTTAAATACTTTGATGAAATAATGCCTACCTACCTACTTCCAAACTTGAAAGAGAATGAAAGGCAGAAGATTCATTCTAGTGTGACGTCATTATATTATAGGGTGTCTTTGACATATCACGGGACCCTGGGGTCCTGGATCTTTGAAAGGCGCACGAGGCACCGAAGCCAACGCGCAGAGGCCCGTTAGGCGCTTTATTATTTACGCTATTTAGGGTTCCGTACCCAAAGGGTAAAAAAGGGACCCTATTACTAAGGCTCCACTGTCCGTCTGTCACCAGGCTGTAGGTATCTCATAAACCCTGATAGCTAGATAGTTGAAATTTTCACAGATGATGTATTTCTGTTGCCGCTATAACAACAAATAAAAACAATAAAATCAATATTTAAGGGGAGTTTTCAATTTCCCATACAACAAACGTGTTTTTTTGGCGTTTTTGCCTTGTGGTACGGATCCCTTCGTGTGCGAGTCCGACTCGCACTTGGCCAGTTTTTTCGTGCACATGACACAAGCACAAAATTTCTAGAATTACTTTTTTTTAAACAAGCACGACTCATCTCAATTCACGTTTCATTTCTCCTGCAATAAACTATAAACCAAGTTTTAGCACAAAACGACCATCTCCCTGTCTTTATTGTTCAACTGTCTAGAATTCAGACTAGATTTACGAGCACTAGAAGTCTAGGCATGTATTTTATGTCGTTCTAAGTTAGTTAGAACAATTGGAACAAGTTGGGGTACGGTCGAGCTTTTGTTTGAGTAATCCCGCTAGCTTCTGACCGCGGTTTCAATCACATTTTAGGAAAACTATTACACTTTCCCAGATAAGAAGTATCCTATATTTATATATATAAAACAAAATCGGGTTAATTACACCATTTATGACTCAAGAACGGCTGCTGGACCGATTTTTATAATCTTTTATTAAAATCTGAGGCTGTACGAATGTCGCCGAGTCAGCTAGTTTTAAAATAAAACACAGTTTACATGTGTGCAAAAACTCATCTAAATACATTCAGCCGTGATTGAGTTACAAACATACGTTCACTATTGAAATATTAGTAGGGTTAGGGCATGACATGGTTGGGTCTGGATTGTGTCCTGAGGCTTTCAGGCTCTGCGGTTGGAGTTAAGCTTTTTGGTTGTACACTTGATAGAAGCGTGAGACGGTCAAATTGAATTCGCAGTGTAACTTGTTTTGTCTAAATGGGGAATTGTATTTTGTAGCAACATTGTAGTCCTATTTATTTTAGTAGATACTGAAAAAGGTGTTCGTTGTTTTTGATAAAAAAGAATATCGAAGTATTCTCTTTAGGAGCAGTGGTGACCCATTGGTAACGGACGCGACTTACGAGGTAATAAGTTCGAACCCACACACGCGCTTTACTTTGAGTAAATTATACATCATCACTGCTCTCAAAACGCTGAAGAAACATCGTGACTTCGTGAGGAAACCGGCATGTCCCTGAACCAAAAATTCGACGACTGTATGTGACATAATATCACCCCCACTGGGCCTGCGTGGACCACGGCCCATTTCCTCTCACCGAGAGGAGGCCTGTATCCCAGCAGTGGGAACTTTATATGCTGATTATGCTACTGTCTTTTAAATTTTTAGATTTTTTTTTGCTTTAAAAATTATGTTCATCCTTTATTAAAGAAGAATTAAGTACAGTCACGACTGAAGGGAGAGGCAAGGACACAACTAATTCAACAAAATTAATCAAGTCCTTAATTAATTATTCTAAGAGGAAAGAAGGAAGTTAAACGCTTCAATATTTTCCTCAAACAAACTTATTCAAAGCATTAATAAATCTCTTCTTCGAAAAAACTACCCAAGTTATCATTTGAAATGCAAGTTCATTTATAATATTAAATCGTGCTATGTAATACGAGAGCTGAGTTATGAACTCGAACGTTTGGCGGCTGGCCAGCACATTACCGAAGCCGATATAGGTGTCCTGAAAGAAATTATGCAAAAAATGTGAGTAATACTCGCAAAAACCTATCTTTATTTATTGTTATTGCGTTGCGTTTTTCTGCTTAACTTTTTCTGAATGGCGGTGCTCTGGAAATGGCAACACTTTTGATTTAGGGACTTTTTATATTTCGCTGGACTTACTGTGGATGCCCACAGGTACGTAAACTATAATATTCATATCAAAAATATCACACTAATATTATAAAGGCGAAAGTTTGTGAGTGTGTGTGTTTATATGTTTGTTACTTCTTCACGCTCAAACGGCCGGACCAATTTTGATAAAATTTTGTATGGAGGTAGCTGACACCCTGGATAACATAGGCTACTTTTTATCCCGATATTCTCACGGGATCGAAACTTATGCGGGTGAAACCGCGGGGCGCAGCTAGTATGCTTATAATATGCGAGTAGGTATTGAAGTTTTGTATGGGACAGCTGATTATTTTTTCGCGATTACGATGTTGGTCCCATGGAGAAAGGTTTTCAGTTTGATGGTCTTTACCACACCCATAAATATGATCACTCATTTCTCATACACTCTGTATACCGCCTGGCTAAAGTTTTCTTCACCATTATCACTAAATTAAATCCTAACTTAACTAAAACTATACAGAAACTAAAATATTTTTTAGTTTCTGTATAGTTTTTCGACGCTATTGCGTCGAAAAATTCATCGGCATCGCTGTCGACTGGTTATGTACTGTTATTATCACTTGAAATAAACATACACATAATGTAATGTGAGTTACGAAATGACCTTGTTGATGGCAATCAGTCGAGTCACTTTTATCACATACGATTCACCAGAAGATCCGTGATGAATATTTTTATGGGCAAAATACACAAAAGTACAAATATGACCAGAAGTAAATTATGGGGAAGACCTTTTCCCAGCAGTGGGACAGTATAGGTTTAAAAAAAAAGTTAATTAGCTTGCCGTAAGTCACATGTAGGTATAACATGTCACTTTTTTAAAATACTTACGATCCTGCTTTCTCGCAGAACAGAACATGGCTGATGGGGCCGAAAGGTTCTGGAATGGTGACCGCGTGCCGGAGGTCGTAGCGTTGGAAGGCCCCCACAAGGTGGACCGATTAATTGGTGAAGGCCGCAGGAATCCTCTGAATGCGGGAAGCACAGAACAGGTCGAAGTGGAGGTGCTTGGGGGAGGCTATGTCCAGCAGTGGACGACTTTCAGCTGAAATGATGACGCTGAATTGTCCAGGCTATCTTTATATCCTTGTGAATCTCAAGTAGCTCCAACTAGTTATGAACAACTAGTTATGAATAAAACCACAATAACTCTGTCTCAAGCCGGTTTAATTAACCTGTAATTAAACGAGGATTTAGACGGAAACCATCGATCATCTGCTGAATATGTTAGTTTAGGGTCTAATATATATCTATCTACATAACAATGAGAACGTTTTGCATATAATTATGTCTTATTACGCAACCTTCTTGTAAAGTCTGTCGTGATTGAACTTTACTTGTGAGTAAACGTCAGCATTACCTACTACACATTTGAAATTAATTAAATTAAATTCAAGCGATTACAGTACTTTTCTCAAATATGCTTCTTCTGGCTTTTTCCTTTGACTTTTGACTTTCGTTCTTCAATCGGCTGATCAATTTCTTGAAGAATAAAATAAATTACAAGTAGGTAATACAGTTGAGAGATACCTGTCAGTGCGTGACAAATAGACATGTTGACAATACGAGGTTTTGACGTAACGTATATTTTGACGATACACTCTATTGGCCAAACGTTGTACTTTGACCAAACACACCCTTGACTGACCGCCACGAACTCAATTCTGGTAGCTAATAAAGATCAAATTCGCAAAATACGTATTCGTTTATATGAAACTGACAGGTGTCAAAAACGTATTCTTTCGCCGCCGCACTGTAAGGTGTGTTTGTATTTCAACGATTTTAACCCAGGAGAAATCATGAGTGACAATTATTTTCTAACGTTCATATAGGTACTCAAAACCGTCACGTGAGCGAAGCCGCGGGTGCTAGCTAGTTGTCAACCCTAAAAAAAAAGATAGCTGAATCGCTAGGTAATACAAAAAGCATTGATCATGAAATTGTGATCATCAGCGTAAAGATCTCGTTACGACAACCAGATATATTTTTCGTCTGAAATGTTGGTTTATGCCAATACCCATATCCTACATGATTGTGCGAATTTAATAATTTCACTAACCCCCTGCTGTGTGAACATACCTTTCTTGACATGACACATTTGCGATACTGAACCATAGACACGGTATTGATTTTTCGTGGCAATGGGTAACTTTTGGCAAGGGCATGAAGTCAGTGAACCTTGTTATTATATTCAAAAGCTGCAACCTCATTTTAAGTTTGAACTCATTCAAAATGAAATTTATTGTTTGCCTTACAGCCTCCTAAAGGAAGTTAGTTAACCTTTTAGCTTGTTTTCTCAGTCTGTTGCTCCTTAATTATTGTTTCTTTGTGAAAAAGAAGTCCAGAAGTGTTTCTTGCGGAAAATGTAACAATGAAACAAAAGAGAGTTAGTCTCTAATTTAATTTGGGTCTTAGGTGCGCGGGTACTCGAATTATTTTTATATTTTCGCGTTTACACACATACAATGCATAAACTCACACCTTATTCATATGGGGGTAAGCAGAAACTATTCTCACGTTTATAATGTCAACACCCTTTGTAGAAGTATACTTAATTCATGATTTTGATTAGATTCTATAGAAAAACATCAAAAAGGCATTATAACAGTATAATAAGACTCGACAAAATAACACATTTCGAAATATTGGTTTTGTTACCTACTTGCTCAATTTAAATACAGCTTTTAAGGGTTGAATTTCAAAGAGTATAAATATAGTTTGCATTATTCATCAATGAAGGATTAGAACTTAAATCGAAAAATATTACGATATTATAAATACAAAATATCGATGAAAATGTAAAACAGTGCTATTCTGGGTGTCTGTGTTTACCTAATTAATATAATTTATCTAACGCGTACCAAATAAAAGAATGTTGCGCTGAGCATTACACTACTGGATATAAGCGTCTCCAATCGCACGCCATTTATCTCAATCTTCGGCTACCAGCCACCCTGTGAAGATAGTCGCTCCACCTAGCCTGAGGGTTCTCCTATGCTCGCCCATTCGCGGTCTCCACTCAAGAACGTCTACCCCAACGCTCAAGCAGTTTATATTAAAGTAAAAACTTCTTTAAGCGCACTTTGCGCTTTTTCTGAACAGTGAACGAAATTGAACCGTCACGGTCGGGTCGGTGACGCTGAATCGGGTATACTCGGCTCCAATCGATCGATGACGCTGAATCAAGTATACTCGGCACTTCCTTATCGTGTTGATGGCAATCTAAATGGACTCGGCCCAGAATTCGGCTACGTGTATGGCGCCATACAGCATACTAGCGTAACATCGCCATCAGTACAATACGACCGATGTATCTTGGCGAGTCCGAACTTCGTGCAGAAGGCTGCGCAGTAATTTTTTTAGGAACCAGTATGAGGCGAGTGTGAAGAGAACATGGGCGAAAGTTCGTTGTGTCTATGTTCAGACTCGCCAAGATATTTCGGCCGTAGTGTACTCGGCGTTGAAGCGCGTATACTCGGCTACAATCGTAATATTATATTTCAGTTCTATCGTGTGGTCAGAAGCATATAACCTCTTTTTTCAAATGTACATAATTATGTAGGTAAGTTCTTTTCATGTTGAACATAAAGTCTATTGTTTACATAAACGGGTTAATGTTTGTAAACGATTCAGACATAAATAAATATAGATACGTTACCTTCATTCCATGCTCCATTTAATGCTTTTCTTTGAGCTAACCTAAGTACAATGTAAACGGAATTACAGGCACGCTATGTTTACGATACGAACGTTTTTATTTGATTGAACGGACAGAAATATAAACAAAGAACTAGTTTATGTTGTAGCTCACCGTAAAACTAGGAATACTCTATTGGCTTTTTAGAACTTTAGTATTGAAGAAACAGAGCTCTTTGTAAAGGAGCCCCTCCGGGAAATAATAATATGATTTTATTCGGTAAAGTTTCCCTAATTCTTTACATTTTTCCCCAGATTAAATAAAATAAAGTAAGTAGTAGATGTTCTTAAGACTAAAACAAATCAGAGAAAAGTTCTTGAAGCTTTTTAAAAATACTCCCCCGTGTTGGATGAAGCGAGGAATTAATTAAGCTTAGCAGACTGTGGTTAGTGCGGCTAGCGAGAAAACGAATGAGACAGTACGATGGAGAAATCTTGTACAGACGCCAGCACATCAAAGTCAAAGTCAAATCATTTATTTCAAATAGGCACATTAAAGGCACTTTTGAACGTCAAAAAAAAACTAAATAGAAATGATTCTAGTCGCCCATTCCAAAAGGTAGTTTTCGTATGGAAGCTACTACAATCTGTCAAATTTCTTTAAACGATTTTCAACATTATTGCTAAAGCATAAAGTTCAAAGTTGATTTGGATAATTTGATAGTTTTGGGTAGCTTGATGTGCTGGCGTCTGTACATGGTGGTAAAAGTCATGTTAACAAAATGTGACTTTTTTACCACATAATTTTATTAAGTTCTTAGCTTCATGTTTGTAAAATTAGAAGCTATAAGTTAGCAAAAACATTAAAAATAGTTAATTACCTAAGTATCTGGGAAAAGCGTCAAAAGCCTGATGATAAATGTACCACACAGATTATTTGCACAAATTCCTAAAATCTAACAGCTAAGGAATATATTATTTAAGATTAATCACAATCTCTATTTCATTGTAACAACTACGCCCCAAGTTCGGTTTTCCTGTATGGAGTCGGTGTACCTATAAAGCAGCGGCACTCATAATTATGATACACTAGCTGCGCCCCGCGGTTTCACCCGCGTAAATGTCGATCCCGTGAGAATATCGGGATAAAAACTTATAACACCCCGTCGTTTTTGCGTCGGGGGTTAAAAAGTAGCCTATATGTAAATCCAGGGTGTCAGCTACCTCCATATAAAATTTTATCAAAATTGGTCCAGCCGTTTGAGCGTGAAGAAGTAACAAACATATAAACATATACACACACACTTACAAACTTTCGCCTTTATAATATTAGTGTCTAATCACACTAATATTATAAAGGCGAAAGTGTGATAACCAGCCTTCTTGCTGAAAATACTAACTCCTTGGTGACTTGTTGATTGAAAGCAGAGAAAAACGTGTCTGTGAATATAAAGCACATATATTCACAACAGAATAGTATACTCTTTATTATGTACCTACACCATAAATATTACCGATACCTATTAGAAAGTATAGTAGAAAATTGACAAGGGGTGACGCAATGGGCGGTTTTATCGCTAAAAGCGATTTTTTATAGACAATGTGTAAAGAAGAGACAATGCTGCAGGTACTCTTTGGTGTAACATTTATATAAACAATAAATATATACATGTATGTAGGATGTAAAGTCGGAACGCATCATAATTTTAAGAAAAATAAATTGAGTATGAACGCAGCGATGAGTGAATGAGAGAGTATGTGTGGGAAAGAGAAAGGAATGGAAGGAGAAGATGGCGAGCTAACTAAAGGTGAAGACGTTATGTTTTTCTGTAAGAAGTTAAATAAAAGAAGTTTCAAGAAGTTACGTTTATTTCGGTCATCCACACCCCCCCCCCCCCCTACATGTATAAACATATACTTATCGATATAAATAAATATGTACAATAATAATCATAAAACAAGTGCAAAGAACATAAAAATGAAATATTGATAGGCCTCGAAATATGTTGTTCAAGTTAAACCGATTGAGTCACACGCTCATCAAACGATTCGACAGATTTCCTACAACCCAATAACAACTGCTGAAGCGTTCACTATGAAATAACTAACTCGCCCTTAGAACCTTAAAATGAAATATCGATAGGCCTCGAAATATGTTATTCAAGTTAAACCGATTGAGTCACACGCTTAGCCACATCATCAAACGATTCGTCAGACTTCCTACAACCCAATAACAATACATAAATAATGACTTCTGCTGAAGTTTTCACTATGAAATAACTAACTCACCTCCACAACCTTAGTGAAATAAAGTTAACTATATTATAGTTGTGAGTCACGGTAATTCAATAGAAGTTTTCAAACGAATTACTCCATGATACAGCTATTTCCGAGAAGTAACTTCGTAATACTGTGACTCAACACTATTGTGTTGCGACAAAGAGCTTTGAGCTTCAGAAATGTAGGTATCGAGGTGGCTAAGGTACGGTCAGATACAACAGTCGATGATCATTTTCGAGTTTAGATTTTTTTATTTCAAGGGATAGCATGCTACAAAAGGGAACCCGCCTATACTCAGCAGTAAGTATATCTATTATTCCATCATTTCAGTCGAAAAACGTCCACTGCTGTACATAGCCCAAGACTTATCCCCCCGCCACTTCGACCGATTCAATGCTCTTCGCATCCAGCGGATTCCTGCGGCCTTCACCAGGACACCAGGTCATCGGTCCATCTTGAGGGAGGCCTTTCAACGTTACGTCTTTCGATACGCGGTTGCCACTTGAGAACCCTTCGGCTCCATCGGCCATCTGTTCTGCGAGCAAGTGCTCACTATCACTAAAGTTAGGCAATTCTTTGGGCTATGTTGGTTACCTTGGTTCTCCTGCGGATCTCTTCATTTCTGATTCGATCACGTAGGGAAACTCCAACCATAGCTCTGTCCATTATCCTTTGGGTGACTTTCAGCCATCTAATGTGGCCACTGACCTGTATTATACACTGACCTGTATTGTTTAATAGAGGTCAGTGAATGTGGCCCATTGTGAGCGACCACGTGTCAGTGCCACAGTCAAATCTTTTTCGATACCCTTTCTTTATGTTCACAACCATTTCGTAATATTTATTATCATGGAATTAATCTTTAGTTTAAAACATAAATTGTATTCAAAGTTGAACCTTCAACAATTTGTTACAAACTAGTACTTAATAATTTGTAAGTTTTCAGTCAAAATCTTTTCGAAAAAAAAAAATTTTGGGTTTGACCTACTTATTTTGCCGACTATGCACTACTCTATGTATGTGAGTAAGACTTCAAGGCTATCGCGATTCACTAACACATTACCGATTTCGAGTAAAACCTATTATATTACATTCTAGCATCATGTAAAAATGTGAGGAAAATCGAGGTGGAAAAAGGTTCAAGGTCGAAGCCTCCAGCTATGCTAGCTAGGTCAATCTAGGACTAAGTTAAACACCGTTATAATTGTGAAAACCTAGATTTAAATGTTAAACAAGTTACTTAATATCAAAGGTCACATGTACCTTTCGTCTGTCAATCATTCTCCTCTCCAACCTACATCCTCGCATTGTACTATCATCAGAAGGCCAATTCCCTTAATTTAAAATGTTCAAAATCTAGTCACAATCTCATTTCAATGACAATCAATGTAAAAAATTTGACAAAAATGTAGCGGAATTATTGCGAAACTTAGTAGTTAATATTAACGGCTATAAAAAATCTGGCAAATAACTCTGTAAACGGATGCCCGTTTACAGAGTTATTTGACAGATATTTTTTCATAAGAAGTACAGGTTCTAAAATATCAATTTTTACCTTTCAAAGCTGCATCAATTTCAATTGTAATTTGCACTCCCAAGAACACTGTAGTAAGTACTTGTTCAAACAAATATAAAGCTGAGCCGGATTGACGGCGTCAGAGCTCGTTAGTTAAAGTGTCCTCACAACAAAATCTTAAATGGAGCCAAGAAAGAAGAGGTGCTACGCGCGTAGAGCATCTACGAGAAGGTCTACGAGCGTAGCAGATCGCGTAGCACTCCATTACAAAGCGATTATTTAACGGTTATCTTTACTTCTTTTCCCTGAAAAGATAAACTTTGTGTCTATGATTGGTACCATCGTAACATCACGCCTGTAATACGCGAAGGGTAAGCCAGAGCCATACCCACATTTCATTCACTAGGTATATTTAAATCCCATGGAATAGGGGGCGAAATTATTGTAATAAAAAGGTTATAATAGACTATTCTTAAATAAAGTTCAAAGGTCAAGTGCGTGTGGCTTCTTGGACACATCTCATAAAGCGACTATAGCGTTATTATACTTCCACAAGCAAAAAGACAGACAATCCCTACAGACCATTCATATTGACAGTTTGGTTACAAGAGTGCGCAGGTTAATTTTTGTTTTTAAAAAATTGCGAGCAATTGCAGATAAAAAACTAGTGTCACAAGTTTACCTGGCCCTAGGTCAATCTGTAATACAGTACTGTATTACTTCATGGGGTGGAGCACCTAAAACTTACTTACTGCCTCTTGAAAGAGCACAGAGAGCTATTTTAAAAGTAGCAAACTTCCATCCCTTTCTCTATCCTACAGATCTGCTATACAAATCCTGTAATGTGCTGACAGTTCGCCAGCTTTTTATAACGCACTTGGTATTAAAACAGCACACCATGCTCTCCTATAACATTGAAAGTACTAATAAGAGACGGAATGATATTGTATGTGAGTCAAATGCATCCTCTAAATATGTCTTTGTAAACAGATTTTATACATTTTTAGGCCCATTTCTATACAATAAATTAAATAGGAAATTAAGTATCTATAAATTAAATAATTACGACTGTAAAAAGGTTATTCTGCAATTTTTACTTAGCATATCATACAGCGAGACAGAGGATTTACTTGTTGTCTGTAAATAAAACATGTTAGTCTTATATGTTAATATTAGTTTTTAATTAGTTTTCTAAATTGTTAATTATATATTTTAAATTTCTAAGCACCTTTCTAGCCTGAAACACAGGTCCTACCTAGTTCAGGCAAATGAGCTACTGTGTTCTTTATAATTTTTAAGATAACTTATTGTAAATCTGCACCATTTTTATAAATAAATAAACGATAAAAAAAAAAATATAATAGTCCATATATTAAACCCTGACCCAAAAACGTGTTTCCCAGTGTTGGGGCTTCAAGTGTCTTCAATGAAACTCCCGTGTCGAGGTAGTTATTTAATTGCGGATATAAACTGTATTTTACAATAATGCTGTACAAGTTTCGATGATGGTGAAAATTTTTGACTGATATTATAATATAGTGAAGGTAGGTTGGCAAAATAAAAAATACGTAGATATGGGGCGCCTGGCCCTTTAGATTAGCAACGAGACACGCACTGAACGTCTTCACAATTAAGCCAGGCGTAAACATCCTCCCCCCGTTGAAACTCAGAAGTTTCAACCCTTAAGTAGCTCCTCTTCGGTTGGTAAAGGGCAGATGCGAACCAGAGGGCGCCGTATAGTTCCTCTTCTTGTGTTTATGTCGGCTACTCGTGCAACTCCATCTTGTCCCGGGAAGAGCCGTGTAATACGTCCGAGCCTCCAACATAGCGGTGGGACGCCATCTTCCTTCAGTAGGACCATGTCTCCAATTTTGACTGCGTCGGCGTTGGTCTTCCATTTACGTCGAAGTTGTAACTCGGCGATGTACTCGGATTGCCAGCGACGCCAAAAATGTTGGTATATTTGCTGTAGCCTGGCATAGCGCTGCAAATTAGTTGAGTGGCAATCTTCCAAAGGTGGTTCAGGCAGCGCGGTGAGAGCCCGACCAATGAGAAAATGCCCAGGAGTAAGGCAGTGGAAATCGTCAGGAGAGGAAGATAAAGGACAGAGAGGTCTACTATTTAAGATAGCTTCTACCTGAGCGAAAAGAGTTTGAAGTTCTTCAAAACTTAAATGAGAATTACCCATTACTCGCCTAACATGAAATTTTGCTGAACGGATACCGGCCTCGAAAATACCGCCAAAATGAGGAGCGTAAGCTGGTGAAAAGTAAAACTGAATGCCTTCCGAACATGCAAAATCAGATAAATCGTTTTGGTAAGTCTTAAAAAAATCGTTAATTTCTTTAGCTCCTGCGACAAAATTGCGTCCATTGTCGCAGAATACCTCCGCTGGCCTGCCTCTTCGTGACACAAACCTTCGGAATGTCATAACGAAAGCGTCCTTTGATAGATCGCTCACGGCTTCGAGGTGAGAATTTTTATATCGAAGACATATGAAAAAACAAAGATAGCACTTGACTAAAGATGCACCACGTCCCCTTCTGTTTACAATAAGGAATGGGCCAGCGAAATCAATTCCCACAGTATGAAATGGAAAGTTGGGCGTGACACGTTGTGAGGGCAAATGTCCCATTATTGGCGCAATCGTCTTGCCCTGCAAGCGTCTGCACCTGGTGCAGTTATGAAAAATGCGTCTAGCTAGATTCCTACCGTTAATCGGCCAAACGTATTCCCTAACAACGGCCAACAATAATTGTGGGCCAGCATGTAATCCGCGTTTATGTTCGTATTCGAAAATCAATTTAGTAAAATGATGCGAAGCATGCAAGAGAACAGGGTGTTTTTTATTATAGTCATAGTCAGATGAGCCTAGTCGGCCACCAACTAGGATGACCTTGTCATCACTTAAAAATGGAGTTAATGATAAAATATTTGATTTCGAACTTAAAGATTTATTGTTGCATAGTAAATTATATTCAGAGAAGAATGATTCTTGCTGTGCAAGACGACACAAAGAAAGAAATGAATTATTTAATTCATCAACAGTCAAGGGACCGAGAAATTTATCTTTAGTAGGTTTTAGATTATTAATAAATCTTAGCACGTAAGCGAAAGATCGTTTTATTTTAGTTAAGCTGGAAAAGTTCTTAAAATTAATTATAGATTCATTTTGAGTAGCAACATGAGTGGTAGTACAATTAGGTTTAGTTTCCGGTAAATCATTAGAATTAATTTTATTAGGTTTTAAGATAGGCCAATTACTTTCAGGCTCCGTGAGGAATGGAGGGCCTGACCACCACAGCTGGGTACTGCCAAGCTTATCTGGACTAATTCCTCTAGATATGAGGTCTGCAGGATTGACAGATGTGGGCACATAGCGCCACGAGGAGGCATCTGTTAGCTCACAGATCTCTGAAATCCTATTAGCTACAAATGTTTTCAAATTTATAAACCTGGTGTTGAGCCAGGCTAGCACTACTGACGAATCACACCAGTGTACTTGATGCTGAACTTCATATCGGAGTGCTTTTCTGACAGCTTTGCATAGCCTTGCTGCCAGTAGGGCAGCGCACAATTCAAGACGAGGGATAGTCGTACTTTTAATCGGAGCTACTTTGGACTTAGAACAAAGCAAATTGACTGTGACTTCGTTCGCAGCATTAACTGAACGTAAATAAATGCAAGCACCGTATGCGTGTTGTGATGAATCACTGAACGAATGTAATTCCACAGATACGGGTTCATTACAGAGTACACGCCGCGGAACTTCTAGATCTAAAAGAGAAGGTAAATACTGCATAAAATTGTTCCAGTCTCTTTGAATTTCATGTGGGACTGGAGAGTCCCAAGTCAAATTATGTAGCCATAATTGTTGTAATAACATTTTCATTTTAATTACACATGGACTAATCAGTCCCAATGGATCAAAGATTTTAAAAAGAGACGATAGAAAAGATCTTTTAGTTAAATTACTGTTAGAGGAAAGTGGGTATTCGATAGGGAAATGTAACTGATCGGTTGATGGGTTCCATCCCATGCCTAAAGTACTAGTTGAATCACTTAATAAAAGATTATCATCAGTTTGACTATTTGAATCGAACAATGATGGTAAATTAGTCTTAAACTTGCGAAGATTAAAGCATCCTTTCTTTAATTCTTCAGTTACAGATTGGTGAATATAACGTAGGGTATCCTCACCTTCAGAACCGGTGATGAGATCGTCCACAAAGAAATCGTGTTGAATTATGTCCTTAACCATAGGATCAGAAGATTCTTCTCCAATCTGCCATAGACACCGAGTGCTTAAGTAGCTAGAACTTGCCATTCCGTAAGTCACAGTACCCAGCTGAAGCGTTTTGATGGGCAAAGACTCATCCTCTCTCCATAAAATAAGTTGAAGATTGCGATCCTCCTCATGGACCCGGACTTGACGGTACATTTTCTCGACGTCACCCGTGAGGAGAAACTTATGTTGTCGAGCTCTTATTAAGATGGAGAACAGTGAGTCCTGCATATAAGGCCCAACCATGAGGATGTCATTGACAGCCTGACCCGATGAAGTAGGAGCTGAGCCGTCGAATACGACTCTTATTTTCGTGGACTCACTACTGTCTTTGAAGACAGCGTGATGGCAGAGGAAGTAAGATGTAGAAGGTATAGGTACAGCGGATTCTGAAAGGTGACCTAAGTATGCGTACTCACGCATAAATTCTACGTACTGTGATTTCACATGTGGTTGTTTGCGAAATCGCCTTTCTAAATTTAATAAGCGTTTTTTAGCTAGTGAATAAGATTCACCAAGACAGTCAGGTGTATCCTTTAAAGGTAGACTGACTGAGAATCTACCAGTTTCTAAACGGAGGGTGTGCGATAAAAAATGTGTTTCGCATGCCTTCTCGCTATGACTCATAAGTGGTTTAGTTTCGGGAACATTTTCTAAGTCCCAGAATTTTGTTAGTTCTTGATGTATTTTGTCAACAGACGACACATAAGAAACGACTGAATGATTAGAATCAATATTATTATCAATTTCCTTTATCATATTTTTTGTGGGTAAATTAAAATACATAGGACCTGAAACCAACCAACCGAACTGAGAACTTCTCAATACAGGTAAATTAAGACCGAGAGAGAGTTGATCGCGGCCAATAATGTCCCAGAAAATATCGGCACCGATGACAACATCAACAGGTGCGGGTTGGTGGAAGTAAGGGTCCGCTAAAAAGTAATCACTCGCAATATTAAGCCTTTTAACGTCAACGGGTATTCTAGGTATATTACCGGTCAACACTGGCAACACCAGAAAAGAAGAAGTGACGGTAAAATGCTTCATCAAAGATTTCAACTGAACTACGCAAGTTTCCGTAGCCTGAGTGGTGGTTTTATTGCCTATGCCAATTACATTGACATGCAAAGTGGTAGTCGGTTCTAAAAGCAGTTTTGTTTTAAGAGATTGAGTAATAAATGATGACTGACTACCGCAATCTAAAAGAGCACGAACCTTCTGTGTCTGCTTATTCACAGGATTAACAACCTCAATATAAGCAGTAGAAAGTAAAACTTGATGGTTATTTTGATTTGAAAAATTAACGATAGTGTCGTCAGTGGTGTCGGGTGAAATGGTGACCACACTGGAAATATTTTTGGTACCAGATTGTTTATGCAAGAGCCTATTGTGCCTTGTATTGCACAAGCGACACGGATGCATGCGACAATTGCGTGCAGAATGACCAGATCTTAAGCAGTTATGACAAAGCTTCAATCTGCTGACTTCACTGATACGGTCATCCACACTCTTAGCCAAAAAGGTGGGACAATCATAAAGGCGATGATTGCCATTACACACGCCGCATGTAATATCAGAAGTATTATTGGTTTCACTATTAGAAATGTATGACTGATGAGATTTTATTTTATTGTTAGAATCTATAGGCCTAGACGTTGCCGGAGTCTTAGGTTTAGAATATGGATGGCTGCTATTTATTGACTGAAGTACGTCAGCGCGATCAATAAGAAACTTGAAAAAATGTTGCAAATTAGGTATATTAGTATCCAACGTGCCCCGGTATTCTTCCCACTTGGCTTTGGTGTTACTATCAAGCTTGGGGATCATTATGTGAATGAGTAAAATATCCCAGTCACGTGAACTTTGACCGAGACTGGTTAAAGCACGTAAGTTTTTATTAATATGATCCACAAGAAATCGTAATGATTTATCAGACTCGCTTGTGATTGGTTTTATGTATAATAATGAATTTATATGATGAGTTATTAATTGTCGTGCATTGTCATATCTGTCACATAATAATTTCCAAGCACACGCATAGTTTGCGCTGGATACCTCTAAATTAGCAATAATGCGCGCTGCATCGCCAGTCAAGTACGAAAGAAGATAATGAAATTTGTGTATGGGCGCGATGCGGTCGTTATTGTGTACTATAGACAAGAATGTGTCACGAAACTCAAGCCAACGAAAGCAAGACCCGTCGAACTTAGCAACTTGAATTTGAGGTAATTTAAAACCTATATCATGATGATCATGATTACATGGACCTGTGGTTATCTGACTTGAATTTAAATCCTTATAATTACTTTCATCATGACGGTTCGAGTTATGTTTTTGTGTAATACTTTGAGCAATTGCAATGTTGGATATAAATAGTTGTTCGATAGTATCACGTTCATCAATCTCATTAGATAAATGGTCAGAGTTTAATACTTCTATCTGATTTTGCAAGTCATCAAAACGGCTGTAAATAGATTCAAATTTGCTAAGTTTTAATGTTAACTCAGCTAACTCAATCTGAGTAAGCGTTTCTTTAGAAGTAACATTTGATAAAAAGTTTCTAAATTTAGTGATTTGACCTTTTATGGAACTACGTTTCACCAAAAGATCCTGTAATTCTTGAGGATTGCTTGTGCTAGATTCACCTCCATAATCTTTACCCATTGTGAACTCAATCCTTGTTAATATTGTAAATATTAAATCGGATTGAATAAACAATTTGATTTCAAATAGGTTTGACTATGGAAATTAAACAGACACAAACTAGGTGATGATAATATAAAAAACTAAAAACTTAGCTCACGCTCCTCGCCTAACGTCACCTGAGGCCGGCCCGGCGCGCGGCGCAGCTGTGGGTAGGGCTCCGCTCCGATCACACGGTGACACGGCAGGCGGCCCGACGCGCGGCTTTGCGTTACACGAAGAGATCGGCCTGGAATGTTCGGCGAGGTGGGTGAAATATATGCTTATAGTACAGCTATAAGCCTGTTGTGAAACACGGATAGAAATAATGATAATATCATAAGAAGATAATAGCCTACTATTAGGTATATTCGTATGGACAGTAAAAACGTTTACCAATAGATAACGTGAATTTAGGTACTAATGAGCTGCCTATGGTGTATAAATTGATGTGATTATTTTAAGTCACTACAATGACTACAGACACCAATGCACTCTTAAAAGCTATTTTAAATGGGTATTGGATAGATTTATTAAGGATAAAAAGGTAAGGGTGGATAGGTAATAGGGAATTCACAAGGAAAAATGGGCACTTAGCTGCATTGGCCGAGGCTGCGGTACGATGCTGATGCTGCTCGTTGACCGGCGGTGGCTGCAATGGCTGGTACACCTCCAAGGAACCCAGGTTTGAGCTTGATATGGATGATAAGTAGCTGCGGCACAATAGTTACACCGGCAGCGCGTGGTAGCAATGATCGAACTTGTTTTTCGCCAAAATTACAGGTCTGTCCTGTCACGGTCGCCAGATGTTGGGGCTTCAAGTGTCTTCAATGAAACTCCCGTGTCGAGGTAGTTATTTAATTGCGGATATAAACTGTATTTTACAATAATGCTGTACAAGTTTCGATGATGGTGAAAATTTTTGACTGATATTATAATATAGTGAAGGTAGGTTGGCAAAATAAAAAATACGTAGATATGGGGCGCCTGGCCCTTTAGATTAGCAACGAGACACGCACTGAACGTCTTCACAATTAAGCCAGGCGTAAACACCCAGCAATAATGGCTGGCCCGTTTCCCAGTATTTTAAAGTCAAACTTGTGGCACATATTCCGCGGGTTTTATAGCCCGGCAGTGGCCGGCTGCGGCTGCTGACAGCTAATCAATTCCCGTTCACCCCCGCTTTTTAATACAACCACAATCTTGGCTTCACGGTGGCGACGTTCTGCATTGTTGTCTGAACCTCTTGCAAATCATGCGACGACATCCGACTGAGAATGTTTTGAGAAAATGACGATGTTTTTAGATGAAATTAAATGGGGTGTTTTTTTTGTTGGGGTAATTTCTGTTTATTTGGCAAATAATACTATGGTGGTATGGTTAGGTAGGTCTAACTTCGAGAAAGAGGTCAATCGTCGAATCCGACTCGGCTGGGCAGCGTTCGGGAAGCTACGCAATATCTTCTCGTCCCACATACCGCAGTGTCTCAAGACGAAAGTCTTTGACCAGTGCGTGTTGCCAGTGATGACTTATGGCACTGAAACGTGGTCGCTCACAATGGGCCTTATAAGAAGGCTAAAAGTCACCCAAAGGGCAATGGAGAGGGCTATGCTTGGAGTTTCCCTGCGTGATCGAATCAGGAATGAGGAGATCCGCAGGAGAACCAAGGTAACCGACATAGCCCGCAGAATTGCCAAACTTAAGTGGCAGTGGGCAGGGCACATTGCTCGCAGAACAGATGGCCGATGGGGCCGAAAAGTTCTGGAGTGGCGACCACGTACCGGAAGACGTAGCGTTGGAAGGCCTCCTACAAGGTGGACCGACGACCTTGTGAAGGCCGCAGGAACCCGTTGGATGCGAGAAGCACAGAACCGGTCGAAGTGGAAGTGCTTGGGGGAGGCCTATGTCCAGCAGTGGACGTCTTTTGGCTGAAATGATGACTATGGTGGTTACTTCATTTATTTTTGTTTTAAGCTGCGTGACTGTGTCCCAGTAGTCTAAAAGACATCGGTCGGTGCTCCGTGCTTGTCAGCAAAAAGCAGACAGTAGAATAAAGAAAGCAAAATAGGTTTATTTGTCCCAGAAACAGGTTGGCTATCTAATGAGGCCACTACGTTCCATCCAGTCTTGTGTAATAATTAGTATGTCCTGTTAATCATCAGAAACTTTTATCAGAAGGCCAATTCTCGTAATTTAGAGGTAGCACACATATCAACTAGGAAAGGGATCGTCATTGTATCGCCTTTCACTTCGCCGCCTAAAAGGCGTCAACCTAACTTAAACACGTAACCTAAGCGGATCAGCAGCTCCGATACGTGGACTCGGCTACGGCTTGTCGACCGCTGATTGATGATGCTGCAGGCAGGCCGTGGGTGGGGTGAGGTGAGAGGGGCAAGGGTGGACGAAGAGACGTAAGCTCGGGTACTGAGAGACGTAAGCGCGGGCACGACGAGCCGTAAGCGCGGGAACTGCAAGTTGGCACGCACCGCACCGCGGTTCGTGAGCTTGTCCCGAGGCGAGGCGATTACGTTACGATTCCGATTAGTGTGCGTTGCAGTAGGGAGTTTCATACAAATATTACTGAATGGCTCGAGTTGATACGTTGACGATCCCTTTCCGAGTTGATATGTGTGCTATGATTTTAAAACGTTCAAAATCTAGTCGCAGTCTCATCTCGGCGACAAACGAATGTGAAAAACTTGTGAAAATGTAGGGCTGGACATTAGAGGTATTTTTGAAAGATTGAGACTGAGATCAGACTGTGATCGTTCTTAAAATTACGAGAATTGCCCCTCAGATCACCCTCATATTTTAATTTTCCCATCTTTCTGTTTGACGCTTCATAACATAACATCACGCCTGTAATCCCCAAAGGGTTAGCACCCACATTTCGCCAGTTATGTTTAAGTCCCATGTAATAGGGGGCGAGCCTATTGCCATCAACTGGGCAGCAACAAAAAAAAAAACTTGATTGGAAAACCCCAATACACTTTGCTCGACCTGGAAATCGATCCCAGGAGCTCATGATTACCAGTAGCGTTAAAGCTTCTTTTTCTATTAAAATCTTCATTTACTACCATTCCGAACGATAGTGTACCTTCGAGAAATAAAACAAACATGTTTTTTTTTAATATTTTTAATCAAACAGTTCCGTGAAAGTTCGCGTTCCATCAAAGGAGATATTTGCAGCGAAATGTTTTTTACAGGCAATCGTGGTCGCTTCCTGGTGCTTCCGCATAACTATTGGTTCTCGGAATCTCTTTGAAGGTTTTCGGTACGTATTGATACGAGTGAAAAATCAACGAATTGCTACCGACCGTTTGTTTTTTGAGAATTGAATACCTATAATGCCAGGCGTGCTTAATCTTTGTCCACTTTTAAAATTAAGATAAAAAAGCATTCCCTTTCTCCTTAAACATCATCATTATATTTAATTTTTCTTTGCTCCTGATTCATGTTTATTATTATATATTTATTTAGATTAGTTTATTTAGATTATGTATGTATTTATTGTATTATGTAAATAGTACACCACAGACTACCTACAGTATTTGTCTCTCCTTCCCTTTTTTAGTCCATCCAAAGGTTGTAATCGCTCTTAGCGATAAGACCGCCCATTGTGTCACCATTTGTAAAATTTCCTTGAATGTCTGTAATTTAATATTTTTATTTATATGTTGTACATAAGAAAGAGATTCTATTGAATGTTAGAAGAGAAAGTAGATTTAAGGGACCTTTTTCATTAGTCAGATTACTTTTACCTGAAGTATAAATAAGACAGTTTAACATAATATTTTCCATAATAATAATAGCCCTCCAGACCGAAATTCGGCCACAGCAGCCCATCTCAACGGAGACTATCCATCTACGCGGGACATATTATAGTGCACAAGTGTGTACGCGATACAGGGGCACTCACTCTTCCCTCACTCTCATAGTCCGATGGGACGGCAATCCTACGCGACCGGAGAGAGCAGGCGCAGGACCACCGCTTTCCGAGGCACGGGGTCACAGCGCCAACTTCCAAACACCGGCCTGTTACTGAGAAATTCCTTATTGAAAAACTCCATAAACACTTTGCCCGACGTGGGAATCGAAACCAGTGGGGCAATTGCGTAACACATTATCAATCGAAATCGGTTTCATTTTGACAGTTCAACAACATTCATTGCGTTATTTACGTTGTTGAGCAAACATATTATTTTTCGAACATACCTAATTATGAAGTAATGGATTAGCAACATCCTTCAAAATGATTCAGATTCCAATTGATAGTGTGTTACGCAATTAGAGTGCTGGACCTGCTCAGCAGTCGCGCTTGCAGTTACAAAAAGGCGAGGCTTTTATTACAAAAGCTGTAAATCGCAACTATAAAAGTTATCTGACTATTGAAAAGTCGCATCGGCCCTAAGTATTGTATGGAAAAATAAGTGCCTAGTACCTCATCATCTGTCTGCCTTTTCCCAACTATGTTGGGGTCGGCTTTCAATCTAACCGGATGTAGCTGAATACAAATATTTTACGCGATAGAGCGACTGCCTATCTGACCTCCACAACCCAGTTACTGGGTAATATGGTACCCCTTGGTAAGTACTTATGTTTGCATCAGAAAAATTATTCATTATGATGTGCCTCGGGGTTGTCTAAATATCCATTAAATCCATACGTATAACAAACATCCCAACTATTATTAAATTTATTGAGAAACTAAAATGTTTAATTAACATAGTTTACCCACATACAGCCTACACGATTAATTAAATAAAGCCATAGGTAGGAAAATATTATGATCGTATTCGGAGCTTGTAAGGTTTCACGATGAGTCTGCCCTAATTAATCTGGCATAAAAAATTTACGCGTTATACTTAGAGGGGGATATGCAGGGGTCAGTGTATAATAAAACCAGCTTATCATTGACCTACAGTCGGTCAATGACCTCATCTCACACAGATATTCACCACGTTTGCTCATTGCGTGTTGGTGGTTTTAGGCGTACCTGCATATTTTACAATGGGTCATTCATTTTCGGGTTTCGACTTTTATATGTCGTGAATTAAAGTTACACTTTTGATTGTAATATAATATTTATATACTTGCACCCCGCGGTTTTACCCGCATTAGTCTTGATCTCGTAGGAATATCGGGATAAAACGTATTCCACAGCATCGTCACTTACCATTTCCAGTGATTCAAGTCAAACCTATTAAAACCCCGGCCAAGTGCGTGTCGGACTCCCACACGAAGGGTTCCGTACCACCGTACAATATACCTATTTAATCCTAAAACATATAAAAAAAAATATTTTTATTTTTATTATTTGTTGCTATAGCCGCAATAGAAATACACACTGAAAATTTCAACTGTCTACCTATTACGGTTCAATAGATACAGCCCGTTTACAAACAAATGACGAACGGACGGACATCGGAGGCTTCCGTTGGCAGTGTTGGCACCCTTTGGGTAAGGTATCGCCTAAAAAGCTTGTAATAAAAACAAATGCACAAAACTATTCCAAAATCAGCCGAATAAAGGGGAGTTCTCATAGTAAGGCTTATACGTGAATCAAGGTACATACGTGCATCCAATTTCACCGGCTGACTGTGAGCGGAAGGATGAATAGAAGCCGGCACGGTGTTCCCAATAAACCGTTTGTGCTCCATATACTATATTGTCATGGATATCTTGTGTGCTGAATAGAAAAACCCTGTTTATTTGGAGTTTTATTTTGTTTTCACCGATGGTATATGAAGGTAGACGGTTTTTTTTAAATACATAAATCATATACAGGGTTATTGGAAAAACACCAACAATCTCTTAAGAGGTAATTGTACTCATCATTATAAACAACTTTTACTATGGGACCAAACCTGAAAACGCGAAAAAAAAACAGCTGTTCCCTAAATTTTGACGAGTTATACGAACATAAATGTAGGGAACAGCTGATTTTTTTTTCGCGATTTGTTGGTGTTTTTCCAATAACCCTGTATAATACATTATCAGCCTACAGCGTTGCCACCGCTGGGACACAGGCCTCTTCTCTGAGAGGGAGTGGGCCATAATTCACTACGCGGACCCAGTGGGGCTTGATGGATGTCACATGTCTTCAATTTGGGGTTCTAGGACATGCCTCACGATGTATTCCTTCATCGTTTTGAGAGCAATGATACACAAAGTAAAGTGCTTGCCTGGGTTCGAACTCACGACCTACAACTCGTAACTCTGGCTGATACCTCTGCCACCACTGGACAACCATTGCTCTTAAAACTAACTCTTTTTTGAATAAAAACGATGTTATTTGCAGCTCCATTCGTGGTAGCAAGTCGCATCGTATTTATTAAGGAAAACCTCATTAATGTTCTTTGACTCAATCATATTTTCTTGCCGGCTCTGTAGATAATGCAAATGTCGGTTAATGTATAAGTAAAAGTTCGCAGTACTGCACACCCCCACCCTATTTCAAGTTAAACAAATATCAACTTTATTTACATGACAATTAAGTTGATTTTAGAGTGATTAACACTATTGAAAAAAATATAAAAATATTTGAAGTTGTAGCGTAAACTGAACTTTATTGTGTAGGAATTAAAGTTATTTTTCCATTAATTCATATTTGTTATTTTCATGTTTTTTATGTTCAGGGAATAGGATATGTTTACAGATTATACTTGTTTACTTATTGGTTTAACTATTGTGTGATTTGTTGATCGTAGATTATTTTGTAACGCAGCATATTATTTTGTGAAAGGCTTATTATGACAAGAAAGTATGTGAAATATAAAGAAATTAGTGTTGGCTGGCACGGGTGTGTTTGAAAGATACAATACGACCGACGCGACGTAACTTGGCGGGCCTGAACTTCGCGCAGAAGGCTGCGCACGAACGTTTTTTAGGAACCAAATGGTGGCATGAGGCGAGTGTGAGTGAGAGAACATGCGCGAAAGTTCGCAAAGGCTATACTCAGGCCCGCCAAGTTACGTCGGTCGTATTGTAGGACTCGCATCATTTCTGTTTTGCGCTAACATTATATACCTACCTACCTACCTACCTATGTAGATCTATTTTGTTTTTTTTTCGGAAGACTCGAGTTAATTATCTTTTTTTGTGCACGTGTTTCTGTGACAAATAAGCATTTTTTTCTTTCTTTCTTTCATCGTGTTTCTATGCGGAATTACTAAACAAATCGCCCTCTTCTTTATTTACCTCTTTTAATATCCAGAAATACAAAAACAGAACCCAGTTTTGCTCCTCTTGATGAAAACCTCATCTTCCCAAGAAAAACACACAAGGTTTTAAAGGCAAAACTATCTCTCCTACTTCCCAGATGCGGTGTCGCCGAGCTGCGCCGAGCACTCTCGACGTGTCGCATCGTTAAAATCGAGCGCCCTTCACTAGGCACCTCTATGCACGTCGCTGAGCACGTCTTTTTGTTACCAGTTTTAATTGTTACTGATTTAAGCTTTGTTTTTTTCTAGATTTTTTATTTGGCCTGAATGAGAAATAAGAATGGTTTTTTATAAGACCGTGAGAATTGGGGTTTTGTTTTGATAAAATGTATACTCCTACTAAATTATATTTCGACAATTTTATAAAGAAATTCGCCCATCTGACAGACTCATTCTGTCGTAGGTCAGGTAAAGAAATGGAATATTTTGACTACATTTTTATTGCGCTCTCTGAGATAACTTCTCCCGCTCCGCCCAGAGCGGGAGAAGTTATTTGATAATTTCCCACAAAAAAAACCCTGTATTAATATATCAACCTACAGAAGAGGCATACAGAACTGGTTTAATTAAGCGCCTAGCCTTTTAACTAAACGGCGGCCGTTCAACTAACAGCCTGAATGATATTCAATTATAGTTTAGGTTGGAACTGTAACCAATCACGCACGAGCCGAATTGGTCGCAGTACCTAAGCTAGGGCACCCCCACCAAATGGATTAGGTTAGGTTAGAACTGTGATCAACCACGTGCGAAGCAAGGCGAGCACTACTTCCAAAGGCCAGTCTGTTAACTAAACGGCTAATTTATACCATTTGCCTACGACATTTAATACTAAAGACCCATTTTCTCAGAAATAAGGTAACTGTATACCTATGAGCAGTGGTGGCCAAGTGGTAACGGCCGCGACTTACGAGTTGTAGGTCGTAGGTTCGAACCCAGACAGGCGCTTTACTTTGTGTAAATTATTTCATCACCACTGCTCTCAAAACGGTGAAGGAAAACATCGTGAGGAAACCGGCATGTCTTAGGACCAAAAATTCGAAGACATGTGACATCTGGTAATCCGCACTGGGCCCGCGTGGTGGATTACGGCCCACTCCTTCTCTTCGAGAGGAGGCCTGTGTCCCAGCAGTGGAAACATTATAGGCTGATTATGATGATACCTATACTAACAGGAGCGAAGTCCTTTTATAAACTTCGCAGACTTCCGAACGCCCGACGAAAACACTCCAACAGTATTAAATGGCAGAAACTATAAACTTTTCTAAAAACCAAATCAGCTTATTATAAACTTGGACAGTCTGCCAAACAAACCGTTAATGCTGCTTGAAAGGAAGGCTTTGTAGATAGACGGGCAGAGCAAGTTTCTTAGTAAGATAATCTGACTTTGGTGTGCATTGAATTTTGCGTACGTCTTGTGAGTTGTGGTGTTGGTTTAGTTTCTCTCTCGTCGAAGGAGCTTTGGTTTCATATATATAACTGTAGCGCAGCGACATAAGTCGGCGCCGGGTAGGGCCGGTGTGGCGTTAAGCCGTTGGTCCCGGCTGTCATTTGTGGATCTTTGACAGTCGTACTAGTCAGAAGCCCGAAAGTCTGACCACCAGTCATAACCAAGGGGTATCGTGGTACACAGTTACTGGGTTGTGGAGGTCAGATAGGCAGTCGCTTCATGTAAAATACTGGTATTCAGCTGCATCCGGTTAGACTGGAAGCCGACCCCAACATAGTTGGGAAAAGGCTAGGCAGATGATGAGCGTAGCGACATAATTAAACTACCACAGCGGCGCACGCCTGCAGATTGGTCACTTGCTTGCTGGCGCCCGAACGATGCGGGCGTGTGACCTACTGTTGAACAGTGATTTACCTACTCAAATACTCCCTATAACGTGCTAAACACCACACTAACTAATACAGTACAGGTCATGAAGAAGAGAACAAGAAGAAGCATGGAACAAAAGGTAGAAAGCGTGTATTCAGCAGTGGGTGGACCTGCCATTGATGATGATAATGATGCCGATTCTGTTATTCACAAACTAAACTTTTAAGTTCAGTGCATCTTTTTCTTTCTATTTCATTAAGAAAAGGACAAAAGATAAATTTTAGTATAGTCCTGTCAAATTAATCAGCGCCTGACAGTTTAGACCCAGTAGGTATACTTGAAAAATTATATCTTTTTGGGCATTATCAATTTGATTCCGTTCTAAAAACCGGTACCTACTGTATGCTATTGCTGTGTGCGTGCGCATCGATGGGGCAGACTATGACGAATGAGAATTAATGTTCGTGACACAGAAAAACTAAGTTATAGAATCTGAAACGAATATTTTTCTTGGATACCATTTACCATTTTATAGAGACGAGAGAATTTAGTACTTATTTTACTTTTATTACTTTACATCACTTGTCTAGATAAATATAAATACTTGGAGTCATCTGAACGTAATGGGTAACATATTTGTTATTAGTTTGTTATATTAAAGTGTCTTTATGTATTCATTTAAATGGTACTGGTTGTTTTTCCTTAAGAAAAAAAAAGAAGTATCTTCTAAACCCAGATGAAACGCATGTGACTAAAAGAGTGATGAATATACATGTTGATGGATGGAGAGGGAGAGGAAGGCCGAAGAAAAGATGGATGGATTGTGTGGGGAATGATATGAAAGAGAAGGGAGTGAATGATAGCGTGACGGTTGACAGGGGAGAATGGAAGAAGAAAACGTGTTGCGCCGACCCCAAGTAACATGGGATAAGGGCAGAAAGATGATGATGATCTTCTAAACCTAGAACACTCAAAACTATTTATAAATTCACCTCAAAAACCCCCGTTCTATCTATCCTATCTAAAACAGCCAACAGGTTACAAACAACAAAAACATGCCATCTACCTCCCCCGAGGAGAATGTATGGAATCTCTAAACTAGGCTTCATCGAGGTCCTCGCACGCGTTACTTATCAGGCGCTCCGTGCATTCAATATATCTTGCTACTTCCACCAGAGGTTGTCGGAAAAACTATCTGTAGTTCGGTGGCGTATGAAGTCGTCAATTTACTACTCAATTTAAAAAAAAAAAAGAAAACAACAAACATGTAAACACACACACACACACTCACAAACTTTCGCCTTTATAATATTAGTGTGATACATAATATTTTTTCTCAATCGGACAACATAAACTTAGCAAGGATTTCCACCATCTGTATTTTGGCAAGTTATGCTGTTGCATGTGGGTATGTGAATAAGAAAATATTATTCATCCAGTCAACAACAACTACCCAGTCACGCAGAAAGAGTTGATAAATTGAGATTTAAAAACATACGAAACTGCAACTGCAACGTTTTGATAGCGGGAAGCTGTTTTACGAATATTTCATGAAGTTGGGTTATTCACCATGCCATACTTCGCGGTATAATAATTCAGAAATATCTTACAATAACCGGCCAAGTGCGTGTCGTAATTGTACCCATGCCAAATTACAGTTTTCTAGTAGTAAGAGTCTCTGAGCTAAGCCGCGGACAGACAGACGAACGGACAAAACGAGTTCTAACTAGCTAGACCTAGCCTAAACCTACGAGTCAGTTTTTTTTTATTTTTTTATTAAAACCATTGCCCCACACTAGGAATTTCTCCTGTATTGTGGGTGCGTTTACAAACATTTAAATTCACATACACAAACAGCCAGACCTGGAACAACTACTTGTAGGTCATACAAATATTTGTTCCGTGCGGGAATCGAACCCGCGACACGCAGCGCAGCAGTCAATCGCTTAACCACTGCGCCAACCGTGCCGTCGAGTTACTGCATTTGAAACTTTATTCCGACTAGCATAAAGTCCTTAATGTAAAATTTACAACTTAGAGTCGGGGTTAAGAGCCTATACTACCTCAAATGGTTTAACATGATCCTCCGTTATGTCGTAAATTTTGCAGCATTAATTTTGAAATAAATATATGCTAAAGTTGAGGATTAATGTAAGGTCTTATGTTAGACGAAAACACGATTACATAAAATTTTCTCGATAGAAAAAAATTCCAAAGTTACCTCCAAACCGAACAATAAACCGCTGGTATTCAAAAAATACTTCAAATTAGATCATGAAACTTTGCATACTAACTGAACTAACTATAAAGCAGGTCTTATGTTAGTTAGTTTTTTTGAAATACCTTTATTTTCACCGTAAAAAGCAAATACCTAAACTATTGGCGCTGCCTCCCGCCCAGCACCGCACTCTGTCTCGCTTTCACACAGTCCGCGAGCAGTATCGTGCGAGCGAGATAAAGAGTGAATTTTAGCTGAGGTAGTATATAGGCTCTTAACGTCAGATTTTGTAATAAGAACTTTAACTTTGTCGTAATAAACATAGTTCCAAATTTAAAAATGGTTCGATGGTTTTATCCTAGGTCTAAAGTTAAACCTTGTTTGTACACTCCGGAACCGTAAAAAAAAAATATAGGTACCACATAAATATTTTATTACGAGTACAAACAATTTTTCATTCTATTCGTTACGTTACAAGATTATGCAACCTCTTTTTTCCTTTTCGACCGCCTCTTGAGACTCGCTGGTGTGGTTACAATGTAACCCATGTCCATCCGGAGTGTCATCTTATTTCAGAGGGAGAATGTTTAAAATCGGTTCAGTGGGTTTGAAGATTACTTCGAGCATGTAATATATTTCCTTATATTTATTTGAGTTTATTTCTGCTATGGAAAAATGGTTGTCATTTTAAAACAACAAATTGTATTTTTGTAAACAAAAAGTAGTGTCAATATTTTTCCATCTCGGCTTATTTTTGTCAATGGAAAAGGTGTGATTTCAACATTAACAAAGAATTACTTAGACACCATAATCAGCCTATAACGTTCCCACTGCATGCGCATCCTAGATAGTCACACTCACACCTAACACCGTATTTGACTGGCCAATTATTCCCTTGTGGTGGTAGGGCTAACGCCCGCCTGGTTTGCGGCCACCCTCCCACCGGAGTCCGGCGTCAAACAGCCTGCTGTGTTTCGTCAATGTGTGCGAGTTCCAGTGCCTTCTAGGCATCTTCTGGGCACGCTCGTTCCATCGTAGATTTCATACATCGCTTTCCATCAGGCGTGATCGAGGACAAGAGCAGGCAAATAAAACAAAAAAAATGCTTTTGACCGCGCGGCTTCGCCCTCGTGGAGTTCGGAGATTATTCACAGAACATTCAACCTCCCATTTCACCCTCTTAGGGGTGGAATTTCGGAAAACCCTTTCTTAGTGGATACCTACTCTTCACAAAGAACACACCCTCCAAATAAAGGTCATAGCACACGTATCAAATCGGAAAGGGATCAGCACCGTATCGTTTATATATCCGTCAGTCAGAACTTTGAATTTTATTTATATCGATATATTTGAAAACATGTTATAATTATTAACATATATTTAATTTAACACTTATAACAATTGACTAGGTAGGTACATATCACTAAGATATCTGTGTTAATATAGAAAATATATCTGTATTTTCAGACTTTAGCGGTCGTAACAATAATGACACAGGATATCCTGAAATACATTCGCTCTACAGATTAATAAATAAAGATAATGATAAGATTATGATAATGATAAGATTATTGAGGGGTAATACCGATCCGACGGGCGTCGAGCGTCATCCCATATTTCTATTAATTACTAATTAATAATATCACAACGAAATTAGATCTTACATCCTGCGGAAGGAGGAACCAATATAACCGTAACAAATGCCTGTTTTCGTTATTCGAGAATAGAAAAGGAAACAAAAAATACAGTCCCATAATCATTTACCTTCATAATTTATAACCAGATGGATGACATTTATCACCGAACAGATCCAGCGTTCCACATCCATCAATAGGATCCCTCCATTCAAATCCACATGTACTACATCGATATTAATGACTCCAGAGATTTATTAGGGGCCTACATAAATTAAACATTTTCATCGTTGGCAACATTAAAGGACTAACTTCCTCCCCGTTAGCTCCGTTATTATGCCTTGACAGTTATTGTAGAAACTTTCAGCCGACGAGGCTTTGATTCCGAAAGCCTTTCTATCCCCACCTCAATCGGTATAAACCTTACATTCAACAGAACTAAACCTATCTCCCTTCTACACATAGTGCATGAAAGGGATGGAGATAGTACAGGTGGAAAATATTACGTGAAGCTGTAAGTTTGATTGGTCAAGTCTTTTGTTATCATAAAGTCGTTCGAAGATCGAATTTATAGAGTCTGGCAGTCGATAGTCGATGATAAACGATAATAGAGTGATCGGAAAAGTATTCTACGATATTTTATTGTCTTTGCTGGTTGGTTTTTCAGAGGGAAACATATATTTTGTAAACAAAAACCTTAATATTTTCTTTAATTTTTCCTGTTAAGTTTGAATTATCTTGTGATTGACGTTCTGAAAGTTTTAATGGGTTTATGTTGTTCCTGTAATAGAAAAATTGGGAATATGTTTTTTGTTACTTAGGGAAAACTTTATAAAGTTATTTTTGTTGTAAGGTAAAAGTAGGACGTTGACAAAGTTTTTCCACGAATACGTTATTAATCTGTTCTCAAGCTAAACTCTTTTAGATATTGATAACAGTTTTGTATAGTTTTGCCCGGGTTATTTGTTATAACTAAAATAAAATTCTGCAAATATACCTACGGCACGTCATAGTTTTTTATTATTTTATTAAGTTTGGCCTTTTTCTGTGAATTTTGCCTTGCAAAAGCCAGATGGGCAATTCTCGTAATTTTAAGAACGTTCACAGTCTGATCTCAGTCTCAATCTGTCAAAAATACCTCTAATTTCCCTAAACTTTTGACAAGTTTTTGACATTGATTGTCGCCGAGATAAAATTGCGACTAGATTTTTTGTCTCTGTCGTGAACTGAAAAATCTAAACAAAAGAGCATCGTCATTAAAGAACATAAAATATAAAATAACTAACATCATTCTACACAATAAATTTAAAATAAACCTCGTTATTCGAAAGGAAATTAAAAATGAACTGTGCTAGGGTTGAACCGTTGAATGATGAGACATTATAATTGGCTGAGGCTGAAGTGAAACAAAGGTCCGTAAAGGGCGAGCGAGGCTTCCGGGTGCTGGGTACGTATCGAATACTCCCGCCCGCCCGGATGGGCGGATGACACAGATTATGTAGGGGGCAGACGTTGCGAGGCTGATACGCTGAAAAAAATAATAAACGAAAATAAATTCCACAAAATACTTTGACTTTTTGGTTTGATAGTTTCATAATCAAAACAATTTACTTACATTTGAACACATTTGATAATTTAGAGCCCTAGGATCGTTTATTTCAGGTGCTTTCTAAAAAACCCTGAAATTAGTAGGTACTTTCTTTGAACTGAAAATATGAATATGAAAAACGCTGTTTTGTATAATTAATGAACGAGCTTTATTGAAACTACTTACCTAGCAGACTCATATTGGATCTAAACAATGTTGACTGATTGTTTAAAATATCATTTTAAATGGAATTAGTAGGTAAAACTTTGACAATTTACGAAATCTTGTTCATACTTTAAACAAGCCCTTCTCAACCCCACTTTTTTCAACTAACCCAATAATAGTAACATACAAAGCAAAAGCAACCCCTATTCTGCCTATTCACCCATCTTCCCTCTGCCATCTTTAAGGTTTTCGCGCGTTGTTCGCAGCAGGCGGCGCGGCGCAGCCAGTGTTGGTCAGTGCCCCGCGCGCCGCGTACCGAACGATACGCGTTCCCGACTTCGACACAACACTAGAATTCCATATTTGAAATTTTTGAATATTGCATTGACATCTTTTGACGTTTAATTTTTTCCTCATTTTCGACCAGTGTTTTTGTAAGACATGAGGCGAGCATAGGAAGAAGGGCGAATCTTCAAGGTAAGTCATAAGATATTTTATGTTTCAGGGTGGATTGGCACGTGTTTTTGCTTCAGTTTCAGTGAAATGTTGTCTGAAATTATTTATTTACCGTAATGGAAACGTTTAATGTAAGGTTACTTTGTATTCGTCACCAATTTATTTTTAGGTTTTTATATGTGTGTGTAATGTTACGCACTGTGAAATTTCTGCTACGGCATATTTTTGTTTTTTTTTATGTAAAGGTTTTAAAGACATTAGGAACTGAAAACTTTTGAGGGATGAGGATTATAATGTGTTAAAATCATACACAAAGTACACATTATGTTTAGTTTTCTAAATATAAAAAAAGATGATAATTAATACATATTATAAGTTATTTAATAGCGTTTAAACAAAATCTTGCATTGAATTAAATTACGTAATGTATAATTATTAACTCTGTCTTCATATACTTTATGCTGTAGGTACATCTATAATAATATTTCCCTATCACCAGAAAAACGGAAGGGTCAACGTACTGTGCGTTCAGTGTCTTTGGTCATCCAAACCAGCCCTTGGTCTTAACCAAAATGAAATAAAAACTCTTTGTTGGTAATTTTTTTATTATTATTAAAATGGGAAGAAATTCTTGCATTCTTTTCCAATTTTGCTAAACACAATAATTCATAGCGTCATCGTAGCTGAGCTACGAGGTCTACGGCGTAGCTATTTATCGTAGCAGTTATATGGTAAATCGCAAACCATTATATTTTTTAATAACTATGATAATTTTGTACTATAACTCACTACGTTAATCGCAAAGGATGTAATGTGCAGTAGGAGAATAAACCTATTGGCCATAGTAACTGTAGTAACAAACTACCCTCTTTTCTTATTATAATTTATATCGTAATACGAGCAACTGGTTCTTTTTTTACAGCACTTTTATAAGACTTATATTTTTCTAGTATGTACGGTCACCAAAGGAGATAGGTAAAAAATAGATACAAATAGAATAGATAAATGAACTGTTTCTATTCTGTTAATTAAATTAAATTCCATTCAAAAATATCCACCGGTTTCTTATTAAACTCTCACTATATCCGACGACCCTGGTTACTTATCTCCTTTGGTGACTGTAGATTTAATAACACAACAATACTTTAATAATTTATAATTTTCATAAATTCTAATAATCCAAAGTTTAATCTTATTTTTATCGGTAGGAATTTTATTTTTTGGGTCTCAGCGGACTCGTATCGCGGAGTTTTTATGTGCTGTAATGTTAACCCGTAAAACGTCGAGTGTAGTTCCACTGTTACCAGTTTAATGACCAGCGCTGAGGGTTGTTTGTTCCATTACAGTTTTGAGACACGGCACGGGGGGGTTATGGCCCGAATTCTCGCGTTTTGTTTAGGAATATTTAATTAATAAAGTTTAGGAGCTATGGGTTGTGCCTTATTAGGGGCTTTAAAATGAATGTGCCCTCAATTTAGAATCCTTTTCATCAAAACAAGTGGAGTATTTTCGCAGTATTTGGCTTAACAGACAAACGAGATTAACATTATTTGACTGGCCTGTTGGTCTAGTGGTCAGTGACTATGACTGCTATGCCGGAGGTCGTGGGTTCGATTCCCACCCAGGACAAATGTTTGTGTGATGAGCATGATCATTTGTTCTGTGTCTGGGTGTAATTTATCTATATATGTATGTATTTAGAAATATATAAGTATGTTTATCAGTTGTCTAGTACTCATAACACAAGCTCTGCTTAGCTTGAGACTAGACGGCGTTGTGTGATAGTTGTGGAATATTATTATTATTATTATTATTATAATTTTTTACATCGTGTTTTTCCACAATTTTTAATTATCTTTATTTTCTTAACGCCTCTTCAGGTATACCCACCCACCCTACAATTTAATTAAGCTGTAGACAACTCATCAACTTTATTTAATTACGTCCCTAATAGATAGAAATTAATATCATAATATTAAAAAGAGAGCTTTTTCAAGAAGCCTCCTTTAATTTAGTGTTCTTTGCTTGATCTTAGAATTCTTTTGATAAGAATGTCTTTGAATATAATCGAAATTCAGGTACCAACGATAATATAAATTAATATTATGAAGTCAGGCCTGATAAGTCGGGACAGAATTGCTTTTTTATTCCGAACATGAAGTAGTGACAAAAGCCTATCTAAACTAATATTATAAAGAGAAAATATTAGTTTTGTTGCATGTTCGTTTGTTACGCTTACACGCTAAAACGGCTGAACGGATGTGGATGAAATTTGACAAATGGTCATGGTCTGCCATGACCTAGAGTTAGAATACGTTTCATTCCGATATTCCCCCGGTTTGACACTTATATGGATGAAGCCGCGTACATGGACGTAATATATATTACGTCCATGGCCGCGTAGCGCAGCTAGTCAGAAATAAATAGGCATTGAAAAGGAAAACTTTTACTTATTTAAAGTATTTTTGAAGTAAAAACTTCTTTAGGCGCGTTGGGCATTTTTTGAGATGGGAAAAAACCATTGAGCTCGCGCCACTGTTACCGTAAGCGACACCGCACATGTTTTGTTTATAAGACGATTCAAAAATACCCGCTTCTAATGTGTTCGGCTGTCCTCGGGATGTACTCGGTTTTAATGTATTTAAAGGGACACATTAAAAACTGCAAGCCACAAATAAATAAAACTTCCTGCTCGAGTTTCAAAGAAGAAATTAATAATGAACGTACCTAACATTAACAGAATGATGAGTATGTAGAAGCAAATAAATGTAAATAATGTAATTATAGTACTTATTCCACTATAAACATCGCAATTCTGATATATTCTGTTGAAAACATAACAAGGAAACGCTTTTAACAGCTATACTCGCACTATTAACTAGGGACAGACCACTATAACTTGAAATTTCGGGGTGGCGCTAGTAGCGCTAGCTACGTCATACTCCATACATTTAGCTTTAGTTGCTTATTTTCCCGCATACCAAGATATATTAGTCACACGTTATAAGGAGTGGGTGAATGTTGGTGTATAAAGTACCTAAGCTTATAAAATATTCAAGGAAGATAATTCGAAAAGCAGTCGTCTTGTTAGTTATTCGATGGCAACACAATAATGACTCATTCAAGTTCCCATTTATTATGCACCGGAGTGAGCATTTACTGTGTGTTATTAGGAACTCAGGCTTTATTATTTATACTTTGATAATGGATGCTAGATTTTACACGAAAATTATTGAAGCTACATTATTGAGAGAATGTTTGTAAGGAAATTGTTAATGGTCGGGTTTATGGGTCAATTATTAAGTGGTTAGGACTAATAAGTTATTAAATATTAATGTTATCTATACTAATATTATAAAGAGGTAATATGTGTAAGTTTGTATGTAGGGGGTAATCTCTGGAACTCCCAGTCGGATTTGAAAAAATCTTTTTGTATTTGATAGCCCAATTCTTGAGGAAGGCTATAGGCTATTTACCATCACGCTATGACCCTTAGGAGCCGAGGAAAAAGAAAAAAAGTCAGAAAGAACGCTAAGCAAAACTGAAGTAATAGCTCGAGCAAGCGATGAGATGCGACGGGGTGGGTCGGGGGAACAAGAAATTTCACGTGGACGAAGTCGCTGGCAGAAGCTTGTGATACAATAAAATAACAATTAAATGTAGACTATAATAAGCGTAAATCAAAATGCTTCGTTTGAAATCGAGGAGTTTGGAAGGGCTTACTTTGTTAAGAAAAAGGGCAGGAGAAAGGTTTTAGAAAAAGCATAACGGGGTAATGCTTTAACGAGCTAGAATCGTCACGAAGACAACCTTATCACGACTTTAAAAACGTTTATCATAGAATCCTAGGTGATTACCAGCCATACACCTACATCTCCATATAAACCTTTTAAATCACAACAAAGAACAGAATAAACTTCCCAAGACAATACGCAGATATGACATTAAAGCCTGTAATTCACCGTAATTGTTAGTACACAGACCGAGAGGCAGCCATTAGGACGTAACAGAATTAGTGGGAGCGACGTCGCCCATTTAGAGAGGGATACACCGAGCTGCCTTTTATCATTTCAAACTGCGTTTTTAAAAGCAAAAACGCAGCGAAACGTAGGTTTTTCAGCAGCGTTTTTTAATTTTTTGTGAGCCGTGTGTGTTTTTGGACCGATATTGAATTAATTGGGCGTTTTTAAAAGGTTTCGTTATATTTGTGCATTTCGAAAGTCGCCTTTTGATTGGCTGGCTTTGTAAATATTGCGAGTATAAATGTGAAAAACATCACGTATTTATTTATCAATTCTGTTGATTGTGTCCTTTGAGTGTCATATTTTACTGGCTTTATTTTTTAAGTCCAATGGAATAAGGGGCGAGCCTATTTCCGCCAACCGGGTCTCAGGCTCCAGGCTGCTACTGAGAAATTCTGTATGGAAAGACCCAATAACACTTTGCCAGATCCGGGAATCGAAGCCAGGAGGACCTCATGCTCAACCCGAAACTGTCAAATTTTCCCAATCAACTTTGAACCTTATGACTTCGCGATAAGGTTGAAAATCTATTAAAGAAATTTGACAGATTGTAGGACATGCTCAGCGGTAGCGTTTGCGACCACTTGACTAACGAGGCCGTCCTCCCAAAACAAAACAAAGTTGTAAAGATTCTCAAATAACAACAGAAAAGAAACTGAATTTTTACCGACTTCAAAAAAAAGGAGGTTATCAATTCGATACGTATGTATGTAATATTATTGGAATTGCATTATATTCACATATGACAATCTACTAAGGCTTCCAAACAAATATACAAAATTTCATAGACGTATGTATGTATGTATGTATGTATGTATGTATGTATGTATGTTTGTCCACGCATATCTCCGTAACTATTAATCGGATCGTGACCATTCTTTTTTTATTAGCTTACATTTACTTCAACTTAGGGAACAGTGCAAGTTTCATCAAAATCGGTTCAGTAATTTTCAAGATATGGACTAATACGTGTAAGTGTGACGGCCTGGCATATTGATACGAGCTACGGGTGTAGTGTCAAAGGGAAAACATCTCAAAACCTTGGTCAAATTCTAGTGCAAAAACTAAAAATTACGAAATAAAAAGTAATTTAAAAAAATTAAACCGACTTCAAAAAGAAATCAACTCAAAATTATGAAATAACTTTAATTTCGGAAGTCGGTGGCAAAAAACTAATAAAATACAGATCCCAAGACGGTTTAATTTTTTTAAATTAATTTTTATCTTGTGTATTATTTCTTTTAAGTTTAATAAAAAAAAAAATATCCAAAGAAAACTTCTCTGCACAGAAACTTTCATTGCTGTAATTTTTCTGAAAATTTCTTGTTAGTATTTATTAGCTTGTTTTCAATCAAATCAAGTGAAACATTTACATTGGGAAAGCTTCTAAACCGCAAATTAACGGGTAGGTATCGAAACATAACAGGAAAGCAATTTTCTCTCATTTTATACTTAAACTCATCCATTTGATGTTAATATCCGTAATTGGAAAGACTCACGAAATAACTTTTCATTCTAAACATTTTCCGGAAATTATATTGACGTAGTATCAGATAATGTTTCGGATAAGGAGCGTTCATTCGTTCATCTTAATTAAATTTTATAGGAAATACTAACTTCTGCCCTCTTCTGGCTTCGCTCGGGAGGAGGTTGTATTTTATTCCACGAGAATGTAATGTCTTAACAAGTATTCTGTTTTAGGATAAGTATACGATACTTTTGGGTTGGTCATGGTCTGTGTGCCAAATTTCATCGAAATCCGTTCAGCCGTTAAGGCGTAAAACGGTAACAGACAGTTACTTTCGCATTTATAATGTTACTATCCGCCCGCGGCTTCGCCCGCGAGGTATGTCGATAAAAACTATCTTATGTCCTTCCCCGGGATGCAATCTATCTCTCTGCCAAATTTTATCGAAATCCGTTCAGTGGTTTAGCCGTGAAAAGGTAACATACAGACAGACAGAGTTACTTTCGAATTTATAATATTAGTATGGAAGTATGGTTAAAGATAATTATTATTCACCTACCTCGTGAATTGTGCAAACTTCCGCAATCAATATTTCGCTCAACCGAAATTATACTAACAGCAAAGTTTGGTGCCGAAACCGCTGAAAAACACGTGGACGAAATTGGGAGAAAGCCTTGGGAAGTAGCACGGAGACCCCAAAAGTAGGTATCTGCTAATATTGGGTTGGGGCCAGTACAAACACGACGCAAAATTATATAATATAATATGGATACAAATATAAACACAAAGAGGTATTTTGAACTTAATCAACACGTTGTTTAGTATTCCGTTCGTGTGGCATTTAATTAGCAGGATGGGCTGGACTCCTTCAACATGAACTGGTCCTTAGCAGCTTTGAATAGAGAGAGGTGGAAAGAGAGTAGAGAGGCCTCTGCCCTGCAGTGGGACATCACATGCTAATCATCTGCCTAGCCTTTTCCCAACTATGTGGGGGTCGGCTTTCAGTCTAACCGGATGCAGCTGAATACCAGTATTTTACATGGAGAGACTGCCTATCTGACCTCCACAACCCAGTTACTGAATAATACGATACCCCTTAATAAGACTGGTTGTCGACTTTCGGGTTACCCGTAACGACTGTCAAAGATGACAGAATGGCAGCCGGGACCAACGGCTTAACGTGCTTTCCGAGACACGGAGGGGTCACGGTATGTAAAGATGGTCACCCATCCACAGACCAACCGCGGCAAGCGTAGCTTAACCTGATCGATCGACCTGTGCGGCTGTTATTATTTAGCCAAGGACCATCACAGGCTAATATATAAAAAAACAGAGATACAACTAAAAACACAAAGAGGTATTTTTGAACTTAATCAACACGTTGTTTAGTATTCAGTTCGCGTGGCATTTAATTAGCGATGTAGTTTTGTTTTTGATTTGAATAGCAACTTGTCAGCTCAACAGAATTTGAAATTCAAGAGATAATAGCTACATATAAGATTTATGAATTGTAGGAGATGGGAGAATAATACAGTTGATTATAGCTTGACTAAATATTTATTTTTGTACAGACGCCAGCACATCAAGCTAATACAATCTGTCAAATTTCTTTAATAGATTTTCAACTTTATAACTAAGTCACATAAGGTTCAATGTTGATTGGGAAAATTTGACAGTTTCGGGTAGCTTGATATTCTGCTGGCGGGTGTCTGTACTTGAATGTGGTTATTATATACTATTCAAATATTAATATAAAGAAAATACATAACACCACGCCTGTAATTCCCGAAGGGTTGGGCAGAGGTGTAACTAAGTACTCCCGTATTTCGCCAGTTATGTTTAAGTCCCGTGTAATAGGGGGCGAGCCTAGGGTCACCAACTTTTTTATATAAAACTAGTTTCTGCCCGCGACTTCGTCCGCGTGAAATTTCACCCTCCCCCATTCACCCTTTTAGGGGTGGAATTTCGAAAAACCTTTTCTTAGTGCAAACCTAACTCTTCACAAAGAACACACCCTCCTAATTTCATGTCTCTAGGACCAGAGGTTTAGGCTGTGCGTTGATATATCAGTCAGTCAGGACTTTGAATTTTTAAAGTATTTTCGAAACCATTGCCTGTAAAAATATAGTAGATGGCAACAAACAATGATGGCTAAAATATTTTATTTTTAAATACATACTTTTTTGCTACTTTGTGCCTTTATTACCAGGTTTCTTTAAATTCAAAACTATTAATTTTTACACTCTTTAAGGTTACAAAATGCCATTGAGACCAATACTGGCCCTGTTGCGGACATCTCGCCATTTTGTATAGAATAGAAATTGTTATGTTTAAGCCTCTAATATAGCAAGATATATTGTGTTATATAAGTAGTAGGTTTGGCAACCCGAGGTGAGCCTATTGCTATCAAACGGGGCAATATCCGAAACAAACGACAATATAAATTACTATAATTTATACTATGAAAGTCATTCAAACAAATTCAAAGTAACAAAATGGTCAAACGCGAGCCAATCTAACATAAAAAGGGTCCAACATGTGTGCTATCTTTTTACAATCTCACACAAATAGCCATTATCGTTGAAACTTTGGAAAGAACTTTCTAGAAAAACATTTCTAAGTTCCGAGCGTACCTACCCTTCGAGACTAAAACTTTTTGGTAATGGAGTCAAGCTGTCGACATTTATATCCGTTCAATTTGAGCAGAAGCACACAAACCCGTTTTACTTTAGATGACTTTTATTCCCTAGGTTATTTGGAAAACGTCCTCGAAATAATAGGTTATAATTTAAACCATATTTATCGAGCAGTGGTGGTTGAAGGTGTAGGGTCGAACCCAGACACGCGCTTTACTTGTATGTAAATAATTTCATCACCACTGCTCTCAAAACGGTGAAGGAAAACATCTTGAGGAAACCGGCATGTCCTAGAAGCAAAAAATTCGAAGAAATGTGACAACTACCAACCCGCACTGGGCCCGCGTGGTGGATTACAGCTCAATCCCTTTTGAAGAGAGGAGGCCTGTGTCCCAGTAGTGGGAACACTGTAGGCTGATTATGTAAAACATGTGGCAGCCGGGCTGGTCTAGTGGTCGCAAGTGCTATTGCTGAACCTGGAGTTCTATCCCAAAGTCGCCCAATGTGTTATTGTGTTTTTCCAATACGAACTTTTAGTAGCAGCTCCTGGGTTGAAAGCTAAACACATCTTCCTAGGCGTAGTCTAATAATGTTTGTTGATAGTCAAACTAAAATATATCTACCTACGTTATTTTCCCCTTTTTGCACCTACAACTTTTCTTGTTTCTTACTTCACAAGAAACTTTCAAGATCGCAACGAAAAACATTTCTAACATGTCCCTAGCGGACTGGAGTCCCCAAGTTCTAACAGAGCTGTCGACGTACGGTAATCCCGAACACTGAACTATAGTAATTTAGTCGTATTTTATTCCTGAGGTTACATTTCATACTTCTAATAATGATTATTTATTTATTTATTTAATACTTCAAGCACATAAATGTACAGAGGCGGACTTAATGCCATAGGCATTTTCTACCAGTCAACCTTTGGGTGATGCAGAGACAAACAGAGGTGCAATCATGAACATTGAGGAATAAATATTTCACC
The DNA here is from genome assembly GCA_963082905.1 of Oligia fasciuncula. Classification (NCBI taxonomy): domain Eukaryota; kingdom Metazoa; phylum Arthropoda; class Insecta; order Lepidoptera; family Noctuidae; genus Oligia; species Oligia fasciuncula. The sequence continues at coordinate 17,874,959 of OY720390.1, forward strand.
GACTTTTCGGAACCGGCCATGTATGGCAAAATCGAAACGCCAGCCGAATGCGAATTCGCAGTTAGAAATGACATGAATGCGGAAAGTGAGCGAGCGATGTGGAGAGCACTCGGGGCCCTACAGCCCTTTTGAAAGCCTTTCATTTCGAACGACCCTCGCCTGTTTTGTCGCGCTTGACCTCTCTCGCAAATTAAGAATGCTCTGCACTGTTAATGAGAAGATAGTTCAGCTGTAATTAATTATTAGGGTCGTTCGTTCGTGTTTTATTATATAAGAGCACTAGCTGCGCCCCGCGGTTTCACCCGCGTAAATGTCGATCCCGTGGGAATATCGGGAGAAATGTAGCCTATATGTTAATCCAGGGTATCAGCTACCTCCATACAAAATTTTATCAAAATTGGTTCAGCCGTTTGAGCGTGAAGAAGTAACAAACATATAAACACACACACACCCCCCCACATTCACAAACTTTCGCCTTTATAATATTAGTGTGATATAAGTTGGTAGATTTTTAGCCTGAAAAACGTTGTTACAAATTGTTGTAATTTTTTCGCGTATTCGTTAGTCGTATACAAAATAAATGGTTACGTTAACTTCTACGTAACTCATATTCATGTAAAAAGTATGTAATTTACTGACAAAATATATTGCCGACGAAGTCTAAAGAATCCTATATCTTACTGTCAAGAAAGTTACCAAGTAATATCTGTCGCGCTCGTTTTTCTGCGAAATGTCGTAAAACTTTCAGGTTACGCTAAACTTGTGAAGGTAACGAAAGCCGAAATTCATCCGAAACTTTCATCCTGGCTCATTGGCCTAGTGGTGGCAAGCGCTACTGCTGAGCCTGAGGTCCTGGGTTTGATTCCCGGGTCGGACAAAGAGGATGTAGCGGTATCTACAACGCCACATGCGAACAACGCGTCATACTAACGTCACGCAAAATCCTGCATCTCGCAAGCAGAATTCACCGCGCAACTAGCATAGATACCTACAGCGGCCCGACATGAATATTGGGCAGTTGCCCGCCAGACACAACACCCGTCTGGGCGGAGGATCTTCCCTTTTCTATGGAGGATGAGTGAACTTTACACCCTGTTCCTCATACCTCTATAAGTTATTGGGTTTTTCTACCTGGAATTTCTCAATAATAGCCTGGAGTCTGCATTTGTGCCCGGTTGATGTCAAATAGGCTCGTCCCCTATTTTCATAATTCTCCTGCCTTTATACCAATACATTTGGGGTCGGCGCAACATGTCTTTTTCTTCCATACTTGTCTATTAGTCATCATCGCAGTATTCACCCCCTATCATCATTCACAGCACAGATTCACACAGTCCATGCTCTATTTTAAGGAACTTAAAAATAACTGGCGAAATGTCTGCCAAACCCTTCGAAACAAGGCGTGATGTTATGTTCTTTAGTCCTGATAAACAATTCGTGTATACGCAATTTGCACACAAACGAAACCGGCTGTTAAGTTAGTTATAGCAGCGGAGAAATAATTGAGTTACGGGCGGCGCCTAACAGCCCATTTCTACATCTACCGTCGCTCGAAAATCGAAGACGATTATTAAAAGCGTTCTAATAGAGGACCGTTTTTATAGCGGAGCCTCCGGCTCTGTAAATAAGAGACGAAATTACTTTCGGTAAATTCCCGCTTTCCCTACGCACTGTGGAGGCGGTGCTGTGGTGTTAAAATCAACGTTTCTCGTTTGCTATTTTTAGGAAGGTTTCCATTAAAACATAAAAATGTTCTTGTTCGCCGGTTGACAAGTGACAACACGCGGTTTTGTTATTTGGAGTTAATTAAACTTTTTGCGCGAAAATAGCGAGGTCAGGGATCATCGTATAAACACATGTAGATATGACGTCAGAAGACTGTAAACTAAACTGTACTATACTAATATAATAAAGATGAGCAGTTTGTTTTTTTGTCTGAACGCGCTAATCTCTGGAAATGCCAGTCGGATTTGAATAATTCTTTTTGCATTTGATAGCCAGCCCAAGTCGCGAATAAGGATATAGGCTTTTTAACATCATGCTATGACCCTTAGGAGCCGAGCAAAAAAGGCAGAAAGAACGGTAAACAAAAACGAAGTACTAACGCGGGCAATGCTATGCGACGCGGTGGGTCGGTGTTCGTTTATTTTATACAGAAACACGTATATACAGCAAGATAATTAACTCAAAAAGCAAAGAAAAAAAAAATAGATCTTACCTAAATAAGTACACCAATTTGACCATTTAAAGTTGATTCTAAAACAGGCCAATGCGGGTAACCCCCCGTTAAGTAGTACCTATATTGTGGAGTCTTACGACTTCCACGCGAACGAAGTCGCAGGCAGAAGCTAGTGTAGGTATATCTATAGAATATCTGCACCAATTTTGAGGATCGATATCCCAAACAATGGACATTATCATCGACTGCCCCTCCTCCATCAAGAGCCACAAACAACCTTTACTTATATAAATGGCTTGTCGGTATAAACAGCGAAAGCATGAAAAGAGACAGATCTCACAACAAAGCTTCGGAACATTTCTTATTGTTGGGTGAGGAAACAAAGAATTTCCCGATACCAATCGTACACTATAGTACACTATTTGCTTTCCATAATTCTGTCTTTGTCGAGAACAAACTGATAGCCGATGTCGAGGGTTGGAGACCATTGAGATGGAATTGTCTCTTTCAGTACCTAGTTGAGTTGGTAATGCTGATGTTTTTCCATGTAATGCAAGGTGCAAGCGCTGCATTGCTAAATGAGTATTTTTCTATTTTAAAGTACGTTATGTCACAGTTTTGTTTTGTTTTGAAGGCTATTTGATTATGAACCTTATAAGTAAATTGTCATTATAAATTAATTTTAGATTACTGTAATTCATTATATTTCTAGCAAAGGGTGTTATGTAAAAATATCCATATCGGGTTACAAATCTGTCCCTATGCCAACCCTATGCCAAACACCTGTACCTCAGAGGTATACAATAGTAACTCCACTTTTTAGAATGTTTCTTGCACCATTAAAATCGCAAGAACCAGTTCTATAAAATGGTATATGACATTAAGTCCTATGACATCTATGAAAAGAAATATCCAATCGTATACGACATTAAATCCACTAACTTCTAATGGGTATAGGACCTCAAATGACGATAAGATTATTTACCTCTAAGCTTAATCTGCTGTAATTATGTGTAATGCATAATAATTCCATCTAATAATAATCAAAAATACTGTTGAGTTTGTTTCAATATATCTAAATCAACTATGTCAAAATTGCATTCAAAGTTACACTCCGCGCAAAAATGCTCGGAGTGTAACCTCTCCTGTAAAATTTTCGTTTTATCACATAATGTTCTATACCTCTGAGGTACAGCATTAAAATCGATTAGGTAAGGTGCCTACGGTAAACTTTTGTTTTCACATTTATATTCCAACCTACATTATTAATCGTAGAATTATTAAGTACTACACCCGCGCGAATGTCGATCCCGGGGGAATATCGGGACAAAAAGTAGCCTATATCCAGGGTGCCAGCTACCTGCATACAAAATTTTATCAAAATTGGTCCAGCCGTTTGAGCGTGAAGCAGTAACAAACATATAAACACACACACACTCACAAACTTTCGCCTTTACAATATTAGTGTGATGTCCATAAACCATAAAAACATAATTCTGTACAATTATAACATTAAAAAGTCCAAACATAGACAAAGCATAACCACAATATTGCCACAATCCAGTGCACTAACAATCGATGGCCCTCAATCCCTCATGCACAGAGGGCTGTAAGGGCACAACGTTGGGACAACAGCGCACAACAGCTCACAACAGTGGCACAAGAGCCCTCAGTCCACGCGTTGTGCCAACCGGCTGAGTATCGACCGCGCTGTGCCGAGGTTATTAATATCCTAGGTAATGCAAGGACGCTGTTGCGAATAAATGGACATGAATTGTGTAAAACAAAGGAACGGTGATAATATTACAAAAAGGGAGGTTATTTTTCCTAAGCCTGATTTATTATAAGTACTTAGCGCAAATATGTAATATGCTTACATGCAGTCGCCCCATGTAAAATTCTTCTATTTAGCTGCTTCCGGTTATACTGGAAGCCCACCCCAACGCGACGTAGTTTGGAAAAGGTTCGATCGAAGCTCAAATAAATGACAATGACAGATCACAAATTAGTACTTACTAGTTCCATGATGAAACATAACCTATACGCTATATAGTACATACTAATTCCATGCCTATACTTTTGTGATACAATACAAAAGCAAGTCTATTCTAAAATTGAACCTATGAGCGATTGATATTTCTATTGAAAACTATGAGGGGTTTAATGGTTCTATTTTTTATAATCTTTTGTGTGTTTTCTAGCTAAGTAAATGAAGGTCATATCAGGTTCATTTGAGGTAGTCTAACTCTTGACTCTGTGCGAAACGACCCAAGGTTACTGGAATTGTATAGTAGCATGCACCTACAGAATAATATTTTAGAACTTTATTACCAAACTAGCTGTGCCCGCGACTACGATCGCGTGGATGTCAGAAGGGTTTTATTTTTTTTGCGTGGAATCCTACTTAATACTTTTTCTAGAATAAAAGTAACTTAAGTTACTCCTTATAACATCAGCTATGTGCCAGTGAAAGTCCCGTCAAAATCGGTCTATCAGTTTCGGAGATTATTAACCGGAACAAACAGACAAACAAAAATAATGTTTTTTTGTTATAAGTCCCGTATAAACTTTCATATAACAAACACACATTTCAATTTTATTTATTTGTATGTATGTATAGAAAAACTTCATTATTTCTGAAAAAAGTGGCCTCGTGCAGCACTAAAAACTGGATGTGCATTTATCAAATTAACAACAAAAAAAAAACAAAGACCAATCGCTTTTTCCTTAAACCAAATTGAAATTGAAAACAACTGGCATTGTAATCTAGTTGATAACTTCGGCAGCCCGATCTAGGGATGTGACAGTATACATAAAAAATCGATTATTAATTAATCGATTATTTTGCCTAGTAATAAAATCGATTATAAAATAATCGATTTTTTTAATAAAAATAATCGATTTTATTAAAATAATCGATTTTTTCCTTTTTTTTTTGATAGTTAGTTTCGATATTTCAGGCGCTTAATTTATTAAGCGCCTGAAATATCGATAATAACTATTTATCACAGCACTCAGTTTTATTAATAATAATAATAAACATTAATTACATAACAAGTTAATAATTTCACACAAAAAAGGATTTTTTTAAATTTCTCCTTTCGCGCGAAATTCAAATTACATTAGATTAGACATTACGTTTACGTTAGATTTCTACCACCAACCACCAATCTCATATGAAAAAGTGTTAATGGTAGAAATCTAACTTAGAAAGATGTATTAATGATTCTAATGATTATAATTATCTAAATATGTACCTGTTATTGTCGTGAATCATATTTTAATCAAGATACATCCTGACACTGACCTGCAAATTGCAAAAACACTAAGAAAATTTGAATTTCGCGGTCTCATCTACCCATTCACCTTAAGGGGGAAGCGCTAAGGTGGCCCGCGAAATTCAAATTTTCTTACGTTTTTTGCAATTTGCTGGTCAGTATTAAGTTGTACGTTGATTAAAATATGATTCGCGGTCGTAACAAATATGTATTTACAAAATTATAATAATTAAAGTCATCAACACAACTCTCTAAGACCATGTAATCCCCAAATGTCAAGATTTCATGAAATAGTAATTCTTGGGGATTAATTACAATGGTCTTAGAGAGTTGTGTTGATGACTTTAATGATTATAATTCTGTAAATACATTTTTGTTACGGCCGCGAATCATATTTTAATCAATGTGTAACTTAATACTGACCAGCAAATTGCAAAAAACGTAAAAAAACATTAATTTCGCGGGCTAACCTGGCGCTTTCGCCTTAAGATACAATATCGCTCGCCATACAATTCAATGGACCATTACACACGACGAAGATAATATTTATTTCATATTTAAGGGAATTACAAAAGGATTACAAAGATAAAATATTAAAGTATCTTAGCCGTGTGTTTAGCGTCATTCATTTATTAGTTAGTGGTACACTTCGCGGTACTTTGCGGCTTCACGCTCCTGACTAAAAAGCTGTGTTGCGGCCGTTCTAACTTCTAGGTGAAAAAAATCGGCAGTGAATAAGAAATCGATTTTTTATTAATCGATTTTTTGTAATATTAAAATCGATTGTAAAAACCGATTTTTTTGTTTTTCTATAATCGATTTTTTTTTCACATCCCTAGCCCGATCAGATCCGACAAAAACCCGAATGAACAAGGGACCTTTTAAAATAATTACGTGCAGGTGGGACTCCGGTTTCAACAAATTCATTAGTCCCACACAGTTTAATTTGACTAACATGTTAGTTTTATGTTACATCATCAATTTTATTGGTGGGTTTATTTATGGGTAATTCTTCAGGGACAAAATTTTCGATGTCTGTGGGTATATTTCTGTAACCAACTAAAAAAACGGCATGTAATATTTTTTTTTGTACAGTTTAGCTTTATCCCTTACTGGGACAAATGATTTTTTTTTAATAATTGCTGTCTAGGTACAAAATAAAAATATTTGAAGGTCGTTCTTCTGATTCATATAGCGCGTCCGTTTGCCATTTTCCGGAACAAAATGGTCGATGTCGCATTTTCCCTTTGATACATCAATATAAATTATAATTATATCGAAAGGAAATGAATTGTCCTCTTACAAAAAAAATGTGTATTAGTTATAACTACGTTAGTCTGTTTATAAATAAGTAAAAAAGAAGTGTCCGGCGTATAATACTGATTAATGTGGCGTAAGCTGCGCTTGACCGTACTTGGTCGGGTAATAATAATGAGAGTCTGGCTTCCAGCGCGGGGGGAAGCCAGTCGTGCAACGGACGACCTAGAAGGTGGACGAGCGGCTGGTTGGCTTAGATCCGGTGTTACGAAGGAAAATACCTGATTCATCTGTGTTTGGTTCAGGTGGCATCCTGATTACAATGCCTACTTTATAAAATTTATTTTATTGTTTTAAAACTTCAATCTGTGTTTCGTGTGATGCTTTTGGGTTATAGATTCGTGTAGAAAAATGAAAATAATGAAGTCTGTATGTACGATGAGTTATGCATGATTGTAGGCAAAATCCTGATTCATCTGTGCCTGATTCGTATGGTCAAAACCCCATATGAATAATAAAATAAATTAGTTTTCCCCTCTCCAGCACGATAGGAGCGCTTTTGTTGCGTAATTCTCCTTGTCCAATTTTTGACCGTGTACAAGTCAGCCACACAGTTCTGACGCGAACTCCGTTCATTAGTATTGAATTTCTGATTTTGATCATCTACTGTTGCTGTTGACTGTACCTATTAAGTAAGGGTATTAGATCTAATCTATTAAAAAAAAACGAAAATGTGGGTCCGATTAGTCTTGTGCTCGAAAACGAGTCTAAGTAATTAAGATGTATAAATATTTTAATGGTAGAGATCGAGCAAAATTAAGTGAAAATCGAGTTTAGGTAGGTGCATTGAGATTGATTCCAGTGGTTTCCAAGAAAATCAAAGAAACATGAGCACACCTACGGCTTCTGAATTTTAATGTAATGAACTTAGGACTATCAGAGACTTTTAATAGATAATTATAGTTAGTCTTTATACCTCTCAGAGCAAAGATCTTATCTTGAACGTGCTTAAAATGTGTATTTAAGATACTATCAATCTACTAACTTGCAAATATGTGAGCACCATGTATCTATCACTTATTTGATTTACCTGTCATTGCTTAATTTTTAATTCTTTTTACCTTTTGTGGTAGACTAATTTTATTATGGGTGCATCGTGTTCACATATAATTTTTATTATGTATACAAGACCTTGTAAAACATTTTAAAAGAGTATAACGGTAGAGTTTCTTGCCCATTCTTCTCCATACGAAAACTACCTTTTGGAATGGGCGACTAGAATCATTTCTATTTAGTTTTTTTTTTTGACGTTCAAAAGTGCCTTTAATGTGCCTATTTGAAATAAATGATTTGACTTTGACTTTGAATCATCTTAGATGAATACTTGTCAAGCATTCAGCAAACTTGGAGATTTACTCAACTCGGAAACTGAAAAGGGTTTCGATAGTAGATATTGAAACCTTTTTCACTTACTTACTTGTGAATAAGGTAGTTTCGATATGGGTAGATTAAACAAATAAATATGCCAACTGTACCGGGATTAATAAATAAAAGACTATTTACTTTTAAATAGTGTATTTTTTATATTTTTTATTTTTTTATATTAACGGACTCGCTGAGGTTGCAAGTAAGCACAGGGTAATGGGTATGATCTCTACGGTACAGTCGAAATAATAAGCTAATGTCACACCTCGACCCTCAGAAAAGTCTTTATTTTATAAACATCTGGATTAAAAAAAAATACTGCGTAGAAAAAATATAACTCACGGACTAAGATCTTTTGTACAGATGCCAGCACATCAACCTACTACAATCTGTAAAGATTTTCAACTTTATCGCTAAAGCATAAGGTTCAAAGTTGATTGCGAAATTTTTACAGTTTCGGGTAGCTTGATGTGTTGGCGTCTGTACACACACGTTTTTCTTGCCGGGAAAAACTAAGGTTTAGGTATTTTCCATGTGTTGGCACGGTTCGGCCGTGTTGTATAGATCACTATGAAAACTCAAACTCAAAGCATTCATTTCAATTAAACTTTTACAGGCACTTTTGAACTGACAAAGGGTCGGTCAATTAGAAAGTTGAAGCTAGTTGCCCATTCCAAAACGTAGATGTCTATGGAGAAAAACGGGCAAGAAACGCAAAAGACAATCTTTTAAATCAAGATATTACAAAATCCTGGGTCCATTATTCTTGTTGCTTCTATATATTACTAGCTTCCGGCCGCGGCTTCGCCCGCGAGGTATGTCGATAAAAACTATCCTAGGTCCTTCCCCTGGATGCAATCTATCTCTCTACCATATTTTATCGAAATCCGTTCAGTGGTTTAGGCGTGAAAAGGTAACATACAGACAGAGAGACAGAGTTAGTTTCGAGTTTATAATTAGTATGGATGTGAGAACAATGTAAATAAAATAAAATGAAGAAGGGCTATGGAAGCTTGTACAAAGAGCTTGTACACAAAACTGCAAATCGGTGCGATGCGTATTCGCAACGCATAAAACTGCAAGACGAATTGCTGCGATGCGACGTCGCAACGCAGTTTTGTGTACAAGCCCAAATGTCAACACAGACGCGTTTTTTTCTACGGCGCGGTTTATCGCCGTACGCGTACCGTCATGAAAGTGTGCCGTTTACAAAGAGCCTTACCGATACAAATAATGACATACTTTTTTTGAAGTGAAAACTTCTTTAGCGGCGTTGTACACTTTTTTTGTAATGGGTAAAAAATGTTAAACTCGCGTCAGGACACGTGACCTGATCGAAAATTCGTAAGACGGATGGAGAGTAGACAGCTGGCGTGGCGTAGGAGAGGGAGTATCCCCCTCTCTTTCTACGGCGCGGCGAAAATGTATGCCTGCGCCGGCTGTTTCGTTTAGGCGGCGCGCCCTTGCGCGAATGTTCGTGTGTGTAATTGAATTTTTAAATAATGAATTTGGTTTAACTATGTCAAATGATCGCCATCTTAGCACAACGAAATATAAAACTGCTATTGATGCGGTCTTTATTAGACATTTAAATAGGTTCGAATCAAAACTGTTCGTTTCTTACTTCAGCCGGTCGATTCTGTAAAAATCTCACCGTGAAAACTTAGGTGAAGTGAGTTTGTTGTTGCTAGGAATTGACACTATTGACAGCTCACTCCACGCTCACTTCACCTAAGTTTTCACGGTGAGATTTTTACAGAATAGCATTGCAGCTATCATAAACCGATCGTATCAGTTTTAGAGATTGGCGATGATGGTTCTGGTAATAATGATAGTGAAAAAGTCGTCGAAATTATGGATGGAAGTTGATTTTTCTGAGGGATAAACTTTTTAATGTAATATAAAGTGTCATGTTTGTGTACGATAGCGCAATAAATAAATATTGTATTCTACCACATAAAAGATAGTAGGGTAGGGTGGGGCTAAAAGGTCCATTTTACGTATATTGCCTTGTAACTATTTACGTATCAGGTGTAAAAAAATAACTTCTTCTGCAATGGATACCGCTATCCTTCATTTACAAGAAAGAACAACTTAACTCTTGTAATATTTATCTATAACTCACATATTTGCATTTAGGAGTGTCGAGTCGATTGGTCCCTTTTGCCCCAAGGGTGGGGTAAAAAGGACCGGTGCTGGGGTAAAAAATACCAGTATAATTAAATAGCTTTTTAACGTTAATTAAAGCAAGTAAATAAACGATAACAGTTTTAAATCAACCAGTCTTTACTTTTATTAAAACAACTAAACAACGTTACTTATTTTAAACTTATGGCACAGCATTTCAGTCTTAATTATTAAAATTGAGCTTTTTGACCCAAAACCTTTATATAATTAAATTATAAAAATAAAACGAATATAACACGAATAAATGACATGACTTTTTAACAATTACTCGTCATCTGAATCGTAATTCTGGATTTTCTTTTAGACGTGTGATAAATCTTATCAGAGAAATTTTACTAATTTCATAGTCACGACAAACTTGACGTAGGGATTTATTTTCGTTTGTGACTAGCTCAGCCGCACGTTGCGTGACCTCGACAGTCTTTGTACCTCTTTCGGTGGTTCTCTTGTAATTCCGCATTCTGAAAAGAATACCGTAGTATGATAATATTTTGTATAGGGTAAAAAGGTCCACCGTGGGGCATAAAGGTCCTTAAGTGGACCTTTATGCCCCAATAGTATGTTGATTGAAGTTTGAGGTTATACAGAAAAACCTAAACAGACGATTCAATAAACAATGGCTCTACGTTAAACTTTATACCACTAACTAGACCTTTAATAAATGTTTAGTTTTGTATTGATAAAAACACAACAGTCAGACTAAAAATAAGTGACGTCACAAAAATTACTTACGTGAATTTTTTGCACCGCGACCGCGTACACTCTCATCGGCGCTCGCAAGCTCACTTCGTGGGGCGGCGTAAGTACCCCTCCCGTGACCCCTTCATACCCCTGTCATTCGATTCGCTGGTGCACTTTTGATTTCGGATATAGACATGGTGGACCTTTTTACCCGCGGACCTTCAAGCCCCACCCTACCCTACTTTTATTCTGATAATTAAAGCAATTCGTGCAAAATTATTCCATAACCATTCCAAAATATCCAAAACGCACAACGTTAATACTTAAGTTTTCACTTCTGCCGGCACTCGTTTTTTTTTAAATATGACCCAAAAAATACCGTCGTTGATGTCAAACAAAACGAAAATTCACTGAATGCGGAACTGTGTCATGGTCACATCAGAAGCAGCTTTTAATTTATTTGATACCGCTTATTTTATCATTTTTATCGTATGTGAACAAACTATTTTTCGTGAAGTAATTCATATTATTTATTGTTATCCGAATTAAAATAACGAATTTTACGCAAATGGTTTTTTATCGTTTCTGCCTACCCCTATGGAAAAAGGCGCGAGTTTATGTACCTATGTATGTAATAGGTACATAAACTCGAACAACTAAAAAAAATAACTAAAAAAATTAATAAATAATTAAAAATTTCAATAAAATTGAAACAACAAATGACTTGCATCGTTTAAACACTGCATAGACTGTGCAACTTTCTTAGGAGTCCGTGGCTAAATAATAACAGCCGCACAGGTCGATCGATCAGGTTAAGCTACGCTTGCCGCCGTTGATATATGGATGGGTGACCATCTTTACATACCGAGACCCCTCCGTGCCTCGGAAAGCACGTTGAGCCGTTGGTGCCGGCTGTCATTCGTGGATCTTTGACAGTCGTTACGGATAGTCAGAAGCCCGAAAGTCTGACCACCAGTCTTTCCAAGGGGTATCGTATTACCCAGTAACTGGGTTGTGGAGGTCAGATAGGCAGTCGCTCCATGTAAAATACTGGTATTCAGCTGCATCCGGTTAGACTGGAAGCCGACCCCAACATAGTTGGGAAAAGGCTAGGCAGATGATGAGACTGCAACTTTAATTGTGGCTTCAACTTATGGTATGTCACGGGCAATCAAATCACACCGTACCATACCAGCACCCTAATTGCGTAACGCAATTTCAATCACAATCTCAATCATTTTGAAAGATATTACCAATTCATTGCTTCATATCTTCGAAAAATTCGTCTGCTCTAGGTAAATAACGCAATGAATGTTGTTGAACTGTCAAAATGAAAGCCATTGCTACTGTTTTTTTTCCTTATTGCTACTGTTAATGTGTTACGCAATCATCCCACTGGTGTAAGGAGGTATCACAAAACAGTATTTTTAGTTGCAATTGTAATCAACCCCAAAATCACTGGCCTTGCATAAAAAGAAAACAAAGTCTTTATCCCATGGACGTAATATACCGTAATATATATTACGTCCATGCTTTATCCTTGTTACTAAAAATAAAGAGCAAAGTGTCAGTTTACTGCTAGCACCCATGCAACGCTCAAGGTAGCAGTAACAAGTTAGTATGAAATAAATTGTTCCGATAGCATCCGAAACATAAAGAATTTTTATTCATACCGACCGGGAAGATAGGGTTAAGTAGTATTTACAAATATGTGAGTGCACACATAGGGGACGACCTAGAAGGAGATTTATAGTGACCTTATTCTGCCGTCATAAAGAAAAAGGGCACAACAATTTTTTTTTTCAAAATTGAGTTATATACTCGTACATATTTGGAATAAGAAAAAAAAGGCGCATATGCTAGTTTTTTTTAATCCATTTTGCTGCCAAAGTGGCCTTTTTAGGCCTCCTGTGCACTTGATGGTCATATGACTGCGTGCGTCAGTGAGCGGAGTTTGCGAAGCTGAATTTTAGCCCAAAAATATTTGAACTTTTTGCCATCAAAGAAGATCAGAAAGGTCAGGTGATGCGTAGTACTCGCACCCGGCGTGCGTGTATGTATGACCAGCGGGGTAACTGCGTAACACACATAAAATGAAAATGATCGCAATTAGTTCAATTTTGACAGTTCACGCACGTTCATTGCGTTATCTATGTTGTTGAGCAGACGATTTTTTCAAACCTATGAAGCAATGGCAATATCAGCAAAATCTTTAAAAACTCTCTAATTGTGATTGAAAGTTTGTTACGCGAATAAGGTTGTAGATTTATACACGTAAACGCAGTAAAATGAATATGTGTATTGTGTAAGGCTCGTAGCAGCTGGCATTCTGTATAGCTTTTGCGTACCCCCATGGGAAGAAGGTGAAAGTTTATGTATAGGGTTAAGTCGTAAGTTTAGTACGAAACTACCGAAACTAGCACAATAGAGTTTTACAAGTAAAACTGGTACTTTCTGACTACTCTCCGTTTGTTCAGAAAGGAGAAACGGAAAGGTAAGTTGATTGTATTGTGGAAGATTTAAGTTTCATCCGTTCTGAAAGTTATGAAGGTAGGCGTTTATTATTATATTTTGTTGGTCTATCTATTTTCCTACCAAGGGGTATTGTATAACCCAGTAACTGGGTTGTGGTGGTCAGATAGGCAGTCGCTCCACGTAAAATACTGGTATTCAGCTGCATCCAGTTAGACTGGAAGCCGACCCTAACATGGTTGGGAAAAGGTTAGGCAGATGACGATTGTGACTTTAGTATATAAAAATATAAATGGGACGTACGGAACCGGGAAGTAGGGCAGAAGAAAGAGGAGCCCTATACCCAGCTGTTACTCCGAGCTGAACTGATGATGATGTAAACTACATAATTATTAAAAAAAAAGGTATGCTTCCGATTCTTACGAGCCATGGAGCGCAGTATCCTGGGGGTTCGAATTTCTGATCGTACGGAACAATAGCTGCGTCCCGCGGTTACACCCACGTAAATGTCGATCCCGTGGTAATATCGGGATAAATAGTAGCCTATATGTTAATCCAGGGTGTCAGCTACGTCCATACAAAATTATATCAAAATTGGTCCAGCCGTTTGGGCATGAAGAAGTAACAAATATATAAACACACACACACACCCCCACACACTCACAAACTTTAGCCTTTATAGTATCTATTAGTGTGACAATGCGCGCCAAAACCAACATAACAGACGTTACCCAAAAAGCCGCTAAACTTAAGTGGGACTGGGCCGGACATGTCTGCCGCATGTCAGATGACAATTCGGATAAGAGAACCACCGATCGGGTCCCACTAAACGCACGATGGCATCGCGGCGTGTCGAGACGAAGATGGCGGGACGAGCTTGACTCCTAGCGTAGGGACTGGTCGCAAAAGACAGAATAGTTTGGAAAAGAGAGAGGGAGGCCTATGCTCTGCAGTGGGACAGTATAGGCTAGTATAAAGTTCTTTACATCTGAGGCCCAACATTACAAAATGTGAAAGTAAGTTTCTGGGGTCTCCCTTGTTTTGCCGAAAAGATTTTGCCAAATTATCACTTCCCAAACAATTTTCCGCATAATTTCATTTGCCAAATTATTACTTAGCAAAAAATCTCTTCACAAATAATTGTAACCCAAACCTAATGTTTGGCAAGTGAACGTTGAAACAATAACTTGTTTACCAACTAGTACTTTTACCAAATTTTTATTTAGTCAAATATTTTATTTGGAATAACTCATTTTACGCAAAATTACATTTGCCAAATATTTAGTATCGTCAGTTTTCGCAGTTTTAAGGCAGCCATTTCAAGCATAAGATCTAACTTTGAAGACGTTTTATTACAAGGGTGTTTTTTCCACTTGGGACAAATTCTAAACAGGTAATAATAATATTAAGTATACTGGTAGTATTTTTTAAAATAATTAATCTCGTCTAACTAGTTCAGTTTCGGGTAGACTTTTTTTCCATTTTTTTTTCTATATAATCTAGTCGTTTCTGGCACTCGCCGGCCGTGCCGCGGCACCGCTCGCTTCGCTCGCTCGGCTCGTGCGTAGGAGGTTACAGTTTTAACCTAACCTAAGCATTTTTTTTAATAATTAACCTCGTCTAACTTATTCGGTTCTCGATAGCCTGCTAAAAATAATCTCTTTTTTCCATATTTTTTTTTTCTATATAATCTAG
The DNA here is from genome assembly GCA_963082905.1 of Oligia fasciuncula. Classification (NCBI taxonomy): domain Eukaryota; kingdom Metazoa; phylum Arthropoda; class Insecta; order Lepidoptera; family Noctuidae; genus Oligia; species Oligia fasciuncula. The sequence continues at coordinate 17,890,133 of OY720390.1, forward strand.
TCGTTTCTGGCACTCGCCGGCCGCTGCCGCGGCACCGCTCGCTTCGCTCGCTCGGCTCGTGCGTAGGAGGTCACAGTTTTAACCTAACCTAACCTAAGTATTTTTTTTAAATAATTAACCTCGTCTAACTAATTCGGTTCTCGATAGCCTGTTAAAAATAATCTCTTTTTTCCATATTTTTTTTCTATATAATTTAGTCGTTTCTGGCACTCGCCGGCCGCTGCCGCGGCACCGCTCGCTTCGCTCGCTCGGCTCGTGCGTAGGAGGTCACAGTTTTAACCTAACCTAACCTAAGCATTTTTTTTAAATAATTAACCTCGTAACTAATTCGGTTCTCGATAATGTCCATTGCAAAAAAATTAAAATAGTAAGTTACAAATATTTTGTATTAAATAAATGATTATTTTAAAATAAAATTGCATTTTTTAATTATTTAATTCCCAAAAAAATTATTCTCAAAAAATCTTATTTATACCTTTATATTTTTTGTCATAACAAATCGTTTGACCAAACGTTTATTGTCTAAAGATTTTTTGCCGTAATAAATCATTTGATTAAAGACCAAATGCCTAAATGACATTATCCTTAATAATATTCTGCCAAGTAAAAATTCGACCAAATGAAAATGTGCATACTAAAATTATTCCAAACATTGCATTGGTATAATAAAAGGTTGCGAAAATTTGTTTGGGTAGTGAAATTTTGGCAAAATCTTTTCGGCAAAACGGCAGGCACCCAAGTTTCTGTCTGGTAAGTTTTCACGACTAATTGATTAGTTCGTTGAAACTTCTGAGTTGCTAATGTCATTTTTCTTCTATTAAAATTCTGGCAAGTACAGACGCCAGCACATCAAGCTACTACAATCTATCAAATTTCTTTAATAGATTTTCAACTTTATCGCTAAAACAGAAGGTTCAAAGTTGATTGGGAAAATTTGACAGTTTCGGGCAGCTTGATGTACAATGGCGTCTATACCTACCAATGCAACTTTCTCAATTCATAATGTACTTTCTGAGTTTATCTTGGATATTACCGACATCGGTGAAGGAAAACATCGTGTGGACATCTACCTATAGCGATTATAAGTAAAGTCTATTCAAACAGGTTTCAAATCGATGTTATTTCAAGTTAAACAAATATCAACTTTATTTTTATGGTAATTAAGTTGATTTCAGCACTATTGAAAATTATAAAAATGTTAGAAGTTGTAGCGTAGACCCGCCTTGAGCAATCGCGGTGATCAATGCTCGTGCCTTCCCTGTACGAGAAGAAGCCTTTGTCCTACAGTGGGCCAATAATAGGCTGGTACTATTGAAACGAAGTGCCTTAGGGTCCACACGGGCCACCAGCCATAGCCACAAACGCCGCGCCATCACGAGAAGCTAGAACGACGATTGAACGACGACTTGTAGCGTGTGGTGGCTACCGGCGTCAACCGTGTGTGGCGATTCCATATAAAATGTATGAAAACTACAGGAAATATGCCGGTGGCGTCGTTTTGTGGTTGTGGCCTGTGGCCCGTGTGCGAGGACCCTAAACGCAGCTTGCGGTGAGAGTTGACTGGTAGAAATTTTTGAGTTGAATAAGCGTTAGCTTAGCCCTTCCATGCGATTTTCTCTATCTCTCTGTATATTTCTATTATATACGAGTGTGTGTGCGTGCGAGTATCGCATAAGTAACTTCGTTCCTGCCTGGAGGTACCCTGACCGCACACGTGTTATTTTTAATTCATTATTGTTCCGTTCTATTCATTCTATCCTGTCACCTTTCATAAAACGCCACCAATAACCGTAAACCTTAGCACACGTACTCTTACCTACTGCACAATAAATGATCAAGCACTATGAGTAACTATAAAGCAAAGTAAATAACACTGTATTTACATATACATCCTAGTTCATAGGCGTGTATCGTACAGTGTAAAGGGTAAACACATCAGCGAAATGCTCGCGTGCTGCTAACATTTACACTGTTTGTCTGTCTCGTGTGACTTCGCTTTATGTACCTACCTACTATCGTGTATCAGCGTTAGTGGTTTATATGTTAGATATCTGCCTTTGTTTTATATACAGGGTGAAATAGATTGATGGGAATGCAGGGTTAAACTTTGTAACATAGAAGAGTAGAGAAGACACAAGGTCCTTAAAAAGAATCACACTAATATTATAAAGGCGAAAGTTTGTGAGTGTGTGTGGGGGTGTGTTTATATGTTTGTTACTTCTTCACGCTCAAACGGCTGCACCAATTTTGAAAAAAATTATGGTTGGAGGTAGCGGACACCCTGGATTAACGTATAGGCTACTTTTTATCCTGATATTCCCACGGGATCGACACTTATGCGGGTGAAACCGCGGGGCGTAGCTAGTCGTACAATAACATCCATCATCATCATCATCATCACTGCTGTCTGTGCGAGTTTCATCCAGGTCTTTCCCGGAATCTTCTGTGGGTCGTCCACCCACCTGGGTTTTGGTCTGCCAACGCTCCTTCTACCGTATAAAAATAAAGACCATAGTGCTCTTAAGAACATTCTCTTTGCCTCCATTTTTGTTGGGCAACACTTCAGTTAGTAAATATTATTATGAAGGACGGGCAGAAGCCTCTAGCGCAGCCATCTTTTTTAATTTGACATTCTGAAAAGGGAGTGCAGTGGTGGCCCAGTGGTAATGGCCGCGACTTACGAGTCGTAGGTTCGAACCCAGACAGGCGGTTTACTTTGTGAAAATTATTTCATCATTACTGCTCTCAAAACGGTGAAGGAAATTATCGTGAGGAAACCGGCATGTCCTAGAACCAAAAATTCTAAGACATGTGACATCTACCAACCCGAACTGGGCCCACGAGGTAGATGTTAGCCCACTCCCTCTCGAAGAGAGGAGGCCGAGGCCTCTGTCCCAGCAGTGGGAACAATATAGGCTGATTAAGATGATTCTGAAAAAGCTTAGCTTATTTACCCTTTTTAAAATATAGTTTTACAGAAAATTACATTTATACATAAATACTCGTATACATATATACAGAATTAAAAAAGCACAAGAACATCTCTGTTGCAGCCAGGAGTCCGAATTTGTGCTTAGGTAAACATAACTGGCGAAATGTGGGTGCTATTAGCTACGCGTCTGCCCAACCCGAGAGACAAGCGTTATGTTACAGAAAACTAGTCAGCTTGAACTGCACTGAAACTACTATAAAAGTCGCTGTGACATCGTAAAAGCGTAACTCTTTAATCAGATAAAACTACAGCAGTAAAACAATCCACCCACAGTGCTGATTACAACAAAAGATATAAACTTACACATCCACACTTAACACGATTACAAGTCACGATAATGCGACTTTAACAAGACTTCCAAACTTCGCCTCTTTTTAGTTTTTACACAAATTATACAAAGTTAAGGTAATAGGTAAGCTAACCTTGAATGTGAAACTGGACCGGAGTTATCGACTTTTCGCGGCACTGGTGTTGGGAAAATGAATGAACTACTTTATAGGTGTTAAAACTGAACTGAATTTTTCGATTAATCTGGTTTTTAGGATGAGGTATTCTACTCAGAGCACTGATTTCAACGGCACCAACGGCTTGACCAAACGGCACCAAATCCATACTAATAATATTATAAATGCGAAAGTGGGTCTGTCTGTCTGTCTGTATGTTATCTCTTCACGCTTAAACCGCTGAACCGATTTAGATGAAATTTGATATAGATATATAGTTTGAGTCCCGGGAAAGGACATAAAATTGTTTTTATCCCGATATTCCCACGGGATCGACACTTATGCGGGTGAAACCGCGGGGCGCTGCTAGTAGGTATATTATACTTTTGGTAAGGATTCTTCAATATCTATATATTTATTTTGTCATACAACATTAGTTACAACTTTCAAATAATGACATTTGTGATTTGAATATGCGGACAATCTTCTTAGCGTGTCGATGGCAATCTAGAGTCAGCCCAGGGGGCCTAGAAAGGTCACTTTGGAGAATCATAAAAGGATAACATTATGAATCGTAATATGACGAAGAAAGTCCGTGTTTTTCTTTTTTTCGCTGCACTACATATGTATAATCAAAGAGGTTGGGATTGGATTTGGATCGGATAGATTGGTATTTTAGCACAGACAAAAAAAAAATAACTGAAAAATGCGTCACCAATAGGATTTGATACTGAGAATATAATGATTTGCGAATATAATGTCCTGCTATTATGATGTATAGAGAATATCATATATTGTGACGGAGCGGATTTTGGGTACGAGCTTGGTACCTTCAGTAGTCCATCGACTCCTGTAGCGTGCAGACTACAGGACACGCTGGACACGATATTAAGTGCCTCATTGTTTGTGGGACAATTAATTTTCCCGACTTAACATGCAGAAAAATACAGATTCAGAAGAAAAATCGACGACACCGTGCACTATTAAAAATCTCTAGGCCTTTAAAGTGTCCTATTTTTGCCTTCAAATAAGACCAAATTGAATGAAAATTCTTACTTCCATCCGACAAAACAAAAACCCACGAACTGGTTCAAAGAATAGTTCCCTCTAGCGATATTTGCGGTGAACTAAAAGCCCCAGACTACACATAAAGCCACAAAATTCGCGTGTAAAGCTATCGCATAAAAATTAAAGGAACAAAAAAGGGTAGCACTAAAAAGCCCAAAGTGAAAAGTCTCCGTGGTTTGCCGCGGTAGCATTCTTTTGTTTGGAACGGCAATTATTTTCAACTGACGTGCTAGGGCTGCTAAACGCTGGGATTTGACTTGACTTGTCCGGGACTTTTTCTTTGGTTGGATCGGGTGGAACAAAAATGTAGGAATTCCTTTAGTTTTTTTGTGATTTCGACTATTGAATTGATTAGGTATATCGTGTTAAGGCGTATAACTGTGTAATACTTAGTAATAGCTTATTTTATTAACCACTAGCTGCACCCCGCGGTTTCACCCACATAAGTAATATATAAAAAGTATCTTATGTCCTAATTTAGGTCATTGTTTACCCATGTCCTAAATTTTATCCAAATCCATTCGGCCATTTTAGCTTGAAAGCATAACAAACAAACATATAACAATCAAATCTTTTCTCTTTATAATATTAGTTTAGATCTAGATAGAACACACAAGAAAGATAGTCTAACTTTCGATGGAAAATCATCATCATCTGCCTAAACTTTTCCCAACTATATTTGTTTCGGCTTCCAGTCTCACCGGATGCAGCTGAATACCATTATTTTAAATGGAGCGACTGCCTCTTTGGCCTCCACAACCCAAATAAATACTGTGTTCTGGGGTTGAAGGAAAATAACGAACTAAATTCTTATACTTTAAATTAAATCCCTGAAGCCTGTAATATTCTCCGTGTCACAGGTCTATTTTAAGCTCAAAATGAATTTTCAAGCTCACCTAACTGAGCAAGCGAGTAACCAAGTCTGTTCAGGTTTATAATTCGACCCGACAGCCCTATTCAGTGGAGATAAAGAATTTATTTACATAGCTCAAACTACTGTTTTGAGCGCTGCTAGTGGTACATTTACATTTTGTCGACATTTCGTACACATTAAACGCTGAGTGCTCGGAATTATTGTCGCACTGGTTATTGTGGAGTTTCCTACTTCTGCATGTTTATACTCTGTTATTTTAGACCTCTGAACGTGACTAGGAAGGACGCGGTGGCATTAATGGGGAAGAGAATAGCTGGATCTGTTAATTGATATTTTGAGGGTGTCTTATTTTGAGCATTGTTTTTACACAAACAATTTGTGGTTTTTGTAGATGTAGTATGACGTCATTATTATTCCTTGTTTACTTGTTAGTATGTAGGAAATTATTATTGAACAAATAAAGTACCTACCATTACGAACTGTAACCAATATTTTGTAACAATTTTATTATTTAAAAGAGTGTCCGTGCAGTTTCTTGTTCTTGCCCGTTCTTCTCCATAGGTACCTGCTACGCTTTGAAATGTGCAACTAGCTTCAACTTTCTGACTGACCGATCCCTTGACAATTCAAAAGTGCCTGTAATTGGTTTATTTGAAATAAATGCTTTGATTTTGAGTACATACCATGTAATATTAGGTATTGATTAGGATGCTGTTAGCCTAAAAAGCAAAATTAATTAGCCCTTAGGTAGTTTTAAAAGTATTTAAATCAGAGCCTCAAAGTATTAAAACACCTGCATCATTCTACAACAGTCTATCATTTTCCAATATGGCGTCGATACGTCATTGTTGCGCCAACATCCTGCACGTTTGAGAGTCATTGACTGCACCGTTCATTATACGGAATTTTGCCTCCCTATACGTGGCTCGAGCACACTCTAAACGTCACTCCCTCGAATAGAGCTCCACCTCAAATATGTCCCAGTTTCAAGTTCGGAAATACTCGAATAGAAGCCTCATATGCTCTTCAAGTCGATTTTCTAGCTTGCCTTAAAATCGAGCAAAGAAACTATAATTTGGTAATTTGTTTAGATTATTAATAACTTTTAAATAACTGTTGGAATGAGGTTAGACATCATTAAGTGTCAATTAAGGGATCGGGCAAATTAATGAGGCGTTCATATGGTGATATAATGGGGTGTATATTATTAATTCAAGAGTTAATTTTTTAACAGGTATGTTAGCGGTGATAAGCTAGAGAGAAACCTTTTAGGCTCAATTTACACCACCGCGGAACGGAGTGGAATCGAGTTTTCGTAATAGCAAAATTAACTTTATGTCAATTGTCCAACGTACAAACTAGATACGAGCTTGTTACTGCGGGAATTCCCGAGAATGTGCGATAATTCTCCAGAAGATGCGCGACCTGTGCGTATGGGTGTATCTAATTTGTGCGTTACGTTATTGACATAAAGTTCATAACGCTTTGTACCAAAAAAAGTTTGCTTCCATTCCATTCCGCGGCGGTGTAAATTGAGCCTTAGGGTTCCTAACAACAGAGGGGCAATCTCGTAATTTTAAGAACGCTCACAGTCTGACCTGTCAAAAATACCTCTAATTTCCCTACATTTTTGACATGATTTTGACATTTGTTTTTCGCCGAGATGAGACTGCGACTAGATTTTGAACGTTTTAAATTACGAGAAGTGGTCTTCAGGTACCTTCGTTATTCAAATTCGCGCAAATCAATCGAATAACTCGAAACTTCACATCCCCCACACCTAATGCAATGGGAAAAGGAAAATACGTATACATTACACCCCATAAACGTCGCATCACGACCCCAGACGTGAGCTATCGATTGAGCAATATTAAAATGTTGTACTGAATGACACCCGGTACCTGAGTAGCATAAACATCAGAGACCGAGCTTCATACAATCGAGCTTCTTTGGCATAGCGTTCACAGTGCGACTATAGGTATGTAGTGAGTTAAGTACTTATACATCCGTCGTCAAGTGTCGACGTCTGCCTCTGGCGTCGACGCGTGTCGCTCGTGTGTATGCACACTAAGTGATGTTGAGGAAATGGTCCTCTCGCTAAGCTGATCGGTTTCTGTTTGCGGCTTTCTGTCTTCATATTGATCAATACACTTACGACACAGTATTTAAAAATATTACTGAACACGATCGACTCGAAGATAGGTAGACATCTATGTTTAGCTAAATCAATCCCAGTCTACCTCATATGTTGACGTGTTAATGTTCATATCACGTACCTATGTACGTTACAGACACGAGCTTAAAGCGATTTTCTCCTAAAGTATTGATATACATATTGGTGTTACGAAAATACGAACGTAGTATTAACCAAACCGCATCATTATGAAATATGTATTTTACAAAAACGCAATCGGTATTTCACGAGGAAATCGCTTTAGAATTTTGCGTAAATGAGATGTTTATGCTCGTGAGTGTCCCGGCACCGCTCTTGCGTGAAGCTTGTTCTCTGGCAAATACTTACTCCTGTACTCAGACTAAAGGCGGAACCTTAGCTGAGTAAGCTGACGATATCGATTCCTTTCGTAATAGATATTGAAGGCGATGCCGCGATTAAAGGCATTACTGACGGTTGTACGAGTACGAGTAAAAGGCATTTTCATAAAGATATGGGGCACGCAATGTATTTAGGTTTATTATTATAATAGTTTATCTGATTCAATATTTTTGTGGGTTTGGGGGTAAAGGGATATTGTCATGAATGAAAGAGGCTTTATATGGTGGTTTAGATTTATTTTTTGAATAGGTAATTAATAGCAGATACATATTGATCAAAGTAACTTTATTTTCATAAAATTATTATAAGACACAGAATGGTTGAGCTCATTATAAACATATTAGCGCCGGAGCTATTTGGCTTGTGCACTGTGCCATTACATATTTGTGTGTATCGTGCCAAAACCTTGGGAGTTAGTATCAAGAACATTGGCTGCATTGTCACTACAAATGGAAAATGCTAATCATGTGTCCTAGTTGCAAATGTATGACTATTGTTTATCTTTATTAAATTTACATGTGTCGGAAAATTTATTAGTTGTTCAAACGTGATAAAATTCATGAAAAAGCACGTGATTTCAACTGGCACAAATCTTTAATTAATCTGAAACATCTGAAAATAAACCAAAAGGCTTCAAGTTGAGAGATTCAACTGACGAAACCACTTTTTGCTAATAAAGTAGGTATTGACACAGCAAGAATCCCAGTCACCTTCGGTCCTTGGGACGTTTTTTAAAAACAGAAATTCAAGTTTTTAATCAATTGAAAAACAAATTATGTAAAGGTATAAAACTATTTGATTTACCAAGTTTATTATAATGGCAAGTTACGCGGGCATTACTAACAGTAAAAAAAGTAATTTAAAAAAATTAAACCGACTTCAAAAAGAAACTAACTCAAAATTATGTCTTTGGGATCTGTATTTTATAGTTTTAGTTTTTTGCCACCGACTTCCGAAATTAAAATTATTTCATAATTTTGAGTTAATTTCTTTTTGAAGTCGGTTTAATTTTTTTAAATTACATTTTATTTCGTAATTTTGAGTTGCACTAGAATTTGACCAAGGCTTTGAGATATTTTCCCTTTGACACTACACCCGTAGCTCGTATCAATAAGCCAGGCCGTCAAACTTTCACGTCTTAGTCCATATCTTGAAAATTACTGAATCGATTTTGATGAAACTTGCACTGTTCCCTAAGTTGAAGTAAATGTAAGCCAATAAAAAAAGAATGGTCACGATCCGATTAATAGTTACGGAGATATGCGTGGACAAACATACATACATACGTCTACAAAATTTTGTATATTTGTTTGGAAGCCCTAATAGATTGTCATGTGTGAATATAATGCAATTCCAATAATATTACATACATACGTGTCGAATTGATAACCTCCTTTTTTTGAAGTCGGTAATAAAACTAAGTGTAACGATATAATAAACTTAATATAATGAATGCATTTGCAAACGCAAGGAGGCCCGCAAAAAGTTAATAAATTCGGCACGTGCCTAGCTCTGCTCTATACCCATTTATTTTCAAGGCTTTTCTCTAAAAATTACCTGAGTAGTCCTACCTATATACCGTAAATTTATATTTATTTATTACAGTATTTAATTTTTATTTACTACCGTAAATCCCTAATAATAAATATGTATTACAATTTCCCGTAAAGAGCGGCGTCATTTCGGCGGCCGAAATTTCGAGTTATTCCGGTCTGATCCCCTAAACCCCCCTCCTCCCCCCCTCCCTCCTCAGTCCCCTGCTAGTTCTTCTTCTGTTTTAATCTCTGTCTTAACCACTAACTTTCGGCGTGACTGCTAGAACTCGGCCCGAGATTGTGACGGGCCAATGCGCCGCCGCCGGGAGTACAAAACACGTTTGATCTTGTCCACACGCTGTCGTCGCCGTTTACCCGGTTTTTATTTTGTCTGTCATAATATACCGTCGAGTTCGGTTGCGGTGGATACACGGGACGTCACGCTTGGTTCTAATAATCTCGTTTCTTCGTGACGTGACGTCCTGGTGACGGCTGTGGTGGACAAACGCCCTTAGGAATCTTGTTGACGGACACGTTTTTTCTACGGCGCGGTATATACGCCGTGTGAAGAGACAGTTCGTCATTGTTATATGGATCACTAAGGAAGGATTACTATAATAATGTCCAAATCATAACAATGTCAAAAAATAAAAATAGTCCAATAATAAAAATGACCAAGCTTGTTCACAGACACGTTTTTTCTACGGCGCGGTTTATACGCCGAACCGTAAGGAAACCGTGCCGTGTACAAAGGGTTACTTACGTTATTTTTACACTCGATACAAAAATCATTCGAGCGTACAAATTTTCAATTTCTTATTTAGTTTTTTTTGAAGTTGATTCTTCAAAACTAAATATGAAATTGAAGAATCAAAACCAATCTTATTAGGTAAGTAATATTTAATTTTGGAAATCATGACACTACTCTAGATGGAGAGGGCTATGCTTGGAATTTTCGTATGTGATAGGATCAGAAATGAAGAGATCCGCAGGAGAACCATGGCAACCGACATTATAGCGCGAAGAATTCCCATACTTACTTAAGTGGCAGAGGGCAGGGTACATTGCTCGCAGAACAGATGGGGTCGAACCTTTCGCGAAAGGTGTTCTAGAGTGGCAACCGCGTACCGAAAGACGTAGCGTTGGAAGGTCTCTCACAGGGTAGACCGATGACCTGGTGAAGAACGCAGAAATTCGCTGGATGCGAGAAGCACAGTACCGGTCAATCTGGCAATGCTTGGGGGAGGCCTATGTGCAGCAGTAGACGTCTTTCGGCTGAAATGACGTCATCGTCATTTAGTGGGAAGTGTCATCACTTCCCACTTAAACCGTCTGTTACGACTTCCTACAAATTTCATAAAGTCGACTTAGGCTAGTTGCCATGTTTGCATCCAAGCTAGAGAGCTGGGACACTCGTAAACTTTGTTTGGCTTTTGCTGCCAAATTAACATAGTAAGGACAAGGTACAAGTTTATAAGACTTAGCAGTAAAACGATGAACTAACTTAAATACGGTAAGTGCAAGCAAAGTTCATTGGAGGAACTCACTGGAGAGCATAATTTTATGAGTAGGTACTCCCTGTATTAGACTATTAACTTACGCTAGCTTCTACATGACACTGTAACATTTTGAAAGGACAGGGGGCCTAAAAAGGCCATTTTGGCAGAATCCTATAAGCATAACATTATCTCAGTCTGTGTTTTCCTTTTTTCCGCTGCGCTGACTTGATATAATCAAAGAGATTGGGATTGAATTGATTGGTATTTTAGCACAGACAAAAAAAAATACTGAAAAATCCTTTAGCAATGGGATTTGATACGATTAACTTAACAGTTAACTGACATTATAATTCATAATGTTATCCATTTATGATTCTGCCAAAGTGGCCTTTTTAGGCCCCCAGGTCTTTTATATATTTATACTGTCAAAAGCAACTAACATTCTTAATTAAAAAGAAGTTATTCTTTTTAATTAAGAATGTATAGGACAAACTAATAGTTTCCTTTTCCCCACAAGGATCCAACACCCAGTGCGAGTGCGGTGCTCAAAATCATGTTCTATCTGCTGTAGTAACCCCAATAACCGTTCACCTGCCCTTGACGATCTAAACAACGCCTCTTTCCCGCTACCTATTTAGCTACCTGGCCTACTGGTTTTGTGCAACTGGGCCCAAAGAGTATAATAAAGATGCACCGTCGATCCGAAATAAGATTGGTATAGTAAGTACATGTGCCCTAACAGGCGTTGCACAGAGGGGGCTCCGGATTGGCCTTTTGAGGGGTAACGGATCCTTCAATGTGCAGATGGTGACCACCGGGGTGGTTTTAGTGAGATAACCCACACTCCTTGGTTTTATCCCCAAAAACCGGGCGCCTTTTGAAGGATTCCCACCGAAAACAAAAAAAAAGGTTAGTACATACTGTATCCAATAAACTACTTCATAGACACAAGTTGTGCATAGTCAAAAAGCTACTTTAATTAATGAAGCATTAGTTTAGAAAGCCATATCAATTAGCTTCTTATTGTATCAATCAATAATATTGCATTCATGCAACAACCTTGCTACTTCTAATCAAACATTCGCTTCCACTAACTCTAATACTAAATTACCTAAACCTAACACGTAGCAATTACTCAACTAATTTAACTGACGCTTAACTAGTAATACAACATCAGATAGTTCCGGGCCGTCTCCAAAGGAGGCGCCGAGCGAAGTGCAGAACAACTTGACTGCGGCAACTTACCGACTTCGGTAACTTTATATTTAGATAGCAAACTATCTCGGATTCACCTGTTTTACAGACTCATGTATTTTTGATTCGATTCGCCAACTGCGGAGTAGCAGGTAGGATTTGTATTAAGAAAATATGAAGTGCATTTCGAAATATAAGTTTTCTTTTCGAGAAGTTTTGATTTATCCCTTAACCTATTGACCGCCACACGTCAAAAATTCAAAAACGTGCCCTCGGCGTCAGTCTGTCATGTAGTCGAACCGTGGCGTGCTGGGCACATTTTGGTTTGACGTCTATACACGTCTGTGGCGGTCAAAAGGTTAACCAAGTTAAAGAACATGATAACTGATAACCAGTCTTAACAAGGGTTAGGTGTCGAATTGCCCAGTAACTGGGTTGTGGAGGTCAAATAGCCCGTCGCATGTCTAATTAGCAGACACAATAGAAATTCTATTGTTATCGGTACATGCAGTCGTTCCATGTAAAATACTGGTATTCAGCTGCATCCAGTTAGACTGGAGGCCGACCTCAACACAGTTGGGAAAAGGCTAGGCAGGTAGGTAACACGCAGTCGGCACTATTCTACTGCTAGACAAAGCCTCACCTCCATTCATTCCATTGTTCTCGATACCATTTCCTTAGGAAGACGTTCAATTAGTCTCGCCATCTTCTTTGTGGTCTACCGCGGTCCCGTCTCGCTGTTACCGTGCACCAATTTTGGGTTCATAGCTAAATCAAACAAACTAGTAGATAATTTATAAATTCACATTAAAATATTTTTTTTATATCACAAGCAAAGAAAACATCTTGTCAGCAAATAGATTTGTACGAACTTAATTAAAAACTTGCCAAGTGCGTGTCGGACCACGCACTATGAAAGGTTCCGTGATTGGGATGGATTTACCCAAGAACTGAAATACTTACAACAAGCTCTTTCATTTGATATGGGTAGTTCTTCGAAATTTGATTCTTTGACTGATCCATATGGCCAAAATTTAATTTCACTTTCAGCTCTGTAACACATGTTCATATGAAAATAGGTATACCAAATAACATATATTTGAATGAGGGACTCGTTTTTATAAAGTAGTTTTCAAGATATTAATTTTGTGCCCAGATGAATCAGAATGTGTTACATATTAATCAGAAACAGAAATAAAAAGTAATAAATACACCGTTAGTTATGAATGTAAATTCTAAACAATAATTATTAATTCTTAAATAGGACTAAGACATATCAAAAGTATCATATTTAGAACAAGATTATACTCCTGTCATTTTTTTATTATTCAAAAGGTTATAACTAAGTAAATAATAATAAATAAGATTAAAACTACTGACTTGTACACGGTCAAAAATTGGACAAGGAGAATTACGCAACAAAAGCGCTCCTATCGTGCTGGAGAGGGGAAAAACTAATTTATTTTATTATTCATATGGGGTTTTGACCATACGAATCAGGCACAGATGAATCAAGATTTTGCCTACAATCATGCACAACTCATCGTACATACAGACTTCATTATTTTCATTTTTCTACACGAATCTATAACCCAAAAGCATCACACGAAACACAGATTGAAGTTTTAAAACAATAAAATAAATTTTATAAAGTAGGCATTGTAATCAGGATGCCACCTGAACCAAACACAGATGAATCAGGTATTTTCCTTCGTAACACCGGATCTAAGCCAACCAGCCGCACGTCCACTTTCTAGGTCGTCCGTTGCACGACTGGCTTCCCCCCGCGCTGGAAGCCAGACTCTCATTATTATTACCCGACCAAGTACGGTCAAGCGCAGCTTACGCCACATTAATCAGTATTATACGCCGGACACTTCTTTTTTACTTATTTATAAACAGACTAACGTAGTTATAACTAATACACATTTTTTTTGTAAGAGGACAATTCATTTCCTTTCGATATAATTATAATTTATATTGATGTATCAAAGGGAAAATGCGACATCGACCATTTTGTTCCGGAAAATGGCAAACGGACGCGCTATATGAATCAGAAGAACGACCTTCAAATATTTTTATTTTGTACCTAGACAGCAATTATTAAAAAAAAATCATTTGTCCCAGTAAGGGATAAAGCTAAACTGTACAAAAAAAAAAATTACATGCCGTTTTTTTAGTTGGTTACAGAAATATACCCACAGACATCGAAAATTTTGTCCCTGAAGAATTACCCTTATACACATGTATAAGTCACACGCAACCCCTCCACGGAAAGATATGATCTTTGGAAAGAACTGCTTAAACCTCCAGATCTCTTGAGCGTCTCTCATTCGGGCACTAGTTACCGAGGCCTACTTGGAAAACCTGGACTTCGTACCCAAGTAGGCCGCAGCAAGGACAACCTCCAAACACACAACCTCAAGGAAGTGGGACCCTCATAGAAGGCTCAGACCTCCGGTGTGTATGCGGTGTCTCTCCATAGACAATGGCTGTCCCATCTTGCACCGCATGTCACCTGCACACGTGAGGACCTAAAGGCTGCGTCAGCGAATGGTATCCGCGTTGCTGGATTTTGGGCCAAACAAATTTCATAATGTGTACCAAATTTAAAATTAATTGGTTCAATAGATTCGGAGCAAATTAGCTGTGGCAGACGCACACACAGACAGACGCACGAGTATAAGAAGAAAGAAAAATAGGTTTATTTGTCACAGAAACACGTGCATACAAAAAGATAATTAACTCGAATACTAAATAAGAATAAAAACCAAGAAGATATATAATCACGAGTCGACAGTTGCACGTCATGACTGAGACAAGAAGGTTTCCAATAAGCATGATGCTGTGTACCCACAGCGCTGATTTTCAGTGGTTATCCGACAAGGACGTACGGAAACCACGTACGGAAGTCAGGTTTAATAATAAGTACATAAAGGGTTCCGTTTTTAGGATCTCTGAAAAGTTAATTAAATTCCTCTTGAAGAATCTTTTCTTTACTTTTCCGTCTCCCAGGCACGTACACACTCTCAGTACTTTCTTCCACAAACAAGTCCGCAGCAGTACCAACCTAACGAAGTTATTAACCTGACCCAACAACAATGGCGGGAACTATAAATTAGTTTTGTGGCCCTTCTGAACCCTTGTAACAGCTCTAGCAAGGTCTAATGTTCGTCCTAGAGGTATTTAGGTCCTCCTTGATTTATGATAACTGCTTCTTTAGGCGTATTGTCGTTTATATTATCAGTAGTGACGTTTTTATTAGCAGAGGAATCATGTTTTATATTTTACTAGCTGCGCCCCGCGGTTTCACCCGCATAACTTTTGATCCTGTTCGAATATCGGGATAAAAAGTAGCCTATATGTTAATCTAGGGTGTCAGCTACCTCCATACCAAATTTTATCAAAATTGATCCAGCGATTTGAGCGTGAAGAAGTAACAAACATATAAACACACACACACCCCCACATACTCACAAACTTTCGCCTTTATAATATTAGTGTGATTCGTGGAACAGAGTCAAAAATATGGTTGGAAATAGTTATTTACTGACATTCGTTTTGTGGAATAAATAGTATGTTAATACGAACATAGTATTTTCGAACCTATAGGTTTATGTAAAGTGTCGTATTTCAACTTTGCATTCGTTATTTCGTGAAAAAATCGCAATTGAAAGTTGCCAAGTGTTGACCTATTAGAGCTCGTGACTGTACTCTCGGCGCATCCTAGCCAGTCAGTACCACAATATAAGCTTTTCTCACTCAGTTCGTGTCAAAAGGAAATAAGATTTTTTGCAGCATATTTTCAATTATTTTTCCTTGATACTTCTCAAAGACTGAAGCGGAATTAATCAAGATTTTTTGAGACAGCGAACCTAACACAAACATAATTCCATCCTGTTCAATTCACTTGCCCCTCCGACCGTTTATCCATCATTCTATCTTTTGTCTTTGTTGGACCTCGGATCTTAATCACTGTCTTTTTAATTAAACACGAGAAAATTCCTTTCTTTACACTCAATGGAGGGTGGGAATTGGGTAAGAAAAATGGGACGTGAATGTTACAAAGGAAATTTGGCCATACCTGCACGTAGGCCATTATTTTTTTATTCTTCTTAAGAGGAAATGCGGGTGTCTATTCTTTAAAGAAACGCTCTCGCCTGTTTCTTTTTGGTTAATGACCATAAAGCAATGATTTACAGAATAATAAATATTAACTACTTCTACGTAACTATATTTTCCTGTTTGATGATACATTATTTTTGTAAGCACCAGAACCCTCAAAAAATGCCGATTTAAACCACTGTCTACAGAGGCTGTACAAGTTTGATAACTATTAATGAAACAATAAAATCATAGGGACACAGTATATATCCTTATTATTCAGTTTAATGCATGTTTCTTATATATTTAGTTAGATAAATTCAGACACGCTGTAAAAAAGCCGGGGGGGTTATGACTTTTTACTTAGAGTTTTTCAAAAGTCTCTCCGACCGCATTTCCTCTTAAAAGGTATCGTAAAGTTTCGTCCGCGTTTTAGCACATTTAACAATACTAGGTAGAGGTGCCAACATTGTAAACTTAATCTCTGAGCATGCCACATTCTTTGAACAGCGAGGTAGGTAATGGCGTAACACATTAATAGTAGGAATGGCTTTCATTTTGACAGTTCAACAACATTTATTGCGTTATTTACGTTGTTGAGCAGTCAAATTTTTCGAACATAGAAACATAACATAATGTTTAGCTGAGAATTAGCAATATCCTTCAAAATGATTGAGATTGTGGTTTATAGTTTGTTACGCAAAGAGTGCTAATACAAATATCAGCATATTTGTGACCAGGGCCGAAACTTTGTGACGACCTTAGCTCGTTAGAATCTATACATTTAATAAAATAGTAACGAAGTCAAAACTGTAAATGAATATTTAAAAAAAAGTAGTTGCTTCGAACGATCCGAAAATATAGTTTTTTGACGGTTGGCTGGATGTATGTTCCGGATTGGCGCAAAAACGGCTGAGCGGATTTGGATAAAATTTGGCACACAGATAGTTTATAGATTAAAATTAAAAGTTTTTAATCTGGATTACCACATAGGGTATCTGAAAATCCAGGTTATAAACTTTTATTCCTGGTAGTAGGTGTATTCCCATGGGATTCCGGTATATCCACGCGGGCGAAGCCACAGGCAAAAGCTAGTACCTACTTAACATATACCTAACTTAATCATGCATCCAATCATAAACTTAATTAAACTTCGTGATACTTAATTAAAATACCTCTTCTTGTATTCTTACCAAACATTGCTTAGCGAAACAAGTAATCATGGCCGCCAACAGACCCAAACAAACAGTAAGTTGTCATAACACAACTGTCCTTTAAGTATAATCTGAAGTTTCATTAATTACGGCGTCCCCGGGCAGACGAGAGATTTTAATTAAAACCAAACACTGCCGGGACAAAAGGACTGTCTCACACAAGATCACTAACAAAACCAGCAAGAGATTTTTAACGATTCAATTTAATGAGAGTTTCTCTTAATTATTCAAGGTCTGGAGGAGATTGTTAGAGGGGACGCTTGTGGTGGGTAATTACTGTTTTATTTTATATTTAGAGCAGTGGTGGCGCAGTTGTATCAGCCGTATTAGTTGGAGGTCGCGGGTTCGAACCTAGGCAGGCGCTTTACTTTGTGCTAATTATTTCATTACGACTGCTATCAAAACGGTGAAAAAAATATTGTGAGGAAACCGGCATTTCCTAGAACCAAATATTCGAAAACATGTGACATCTACCAACCCGCACTGGGTCCGCGTGGTAGATTACAGCCCACTCCCTCCCGAAGAGAGGAGGCCTGTATCCCAGCAGTGGGAACATTATAGACTGATTAGGTTATGCTATGTTTATGGGGTTTAAAACTTACTAAGTAGGTAGGTATGCATACTAAACTTACTTAGATTAGGTACATATCAATTTGAATATAATTATTATCTGTGCAATCAGAATGAGCCCAACTCCAATATTCGATAGAAATCATGCATTTCAAACGTATCATAACTTTTATAAAAAACCGGCTAAGTGTGAGTCGGACTCGCACACGAAGGGTTCCGAACCACAAGGCATAAAACGTCGAAAAAAACATTTCTTTTATACCCCTTTAAATTTTAACTTTATTTTATTTTTATTATTTGTTGATAAAGCGGCAACAGAAATACATCATCTGTGAAAATGTCAACAGTCTACCTATCACGGTTCATGAAATACAGCCTGGTGACAGACAGACAGTGGAGTCTTAGTAATAGGGTCCCATTTTTACCCTTGGGTACGGAACTTTAAAAAACGAAGTAAAAACATTCTAGGTTCAAAATTTTATTTCAATGTTGCAGTGACGCTCAAATAAACGAAATTTTTGCCGTGCACCTGTGACATCCCCACTTTTCAGTTAAATGTACATAATTATATGAATATTTGTTCAGTTTTTTTTTTTTTTCCCGTGTAAAAGCTCGAAACTATCTCGAAAGTGCAGTTATTGTCATAAACGTAACAATTTTCTCGCTTTTGTACCTGAATATTGTTATTACTTATATTTTAGTACGCCTTCTTTGCCTTTTGCTTTTGACCATTGTCCGTTCTTTATTTTTAAACCTGTTTCGGAATATAAAAGGCATTTCTTTATTTGTGAATTGCACTACTTTTATACCATTATCTACTACTAATAACTACATCAGCCAACTCGGTCGCTATACACATGGGTTGGTCCCATGATGGGACCCTCATCCAATGCACCGAATAAAAGGAATATTCGACAATATTCACGCTCTATAAACTTTGTTGTACTGGCACAAAGGAAAGATGGAGCTTCTTATTCCCTTGACGTATTCCCGTTGTCACCTTTAAAATTTCCGCGAAGTGAAGTTAGAGCGGTACCTATGTACCTACCTTTGTGCCGCTATGGTGGCTATGTACCTACATTATTTAAACGCCCAATGGACGGGTTTATGAAACGATGATTAAAGTTAAGTGACGTTCAAACGTCAAAAATTTAAGGTTAAACAGTCGCTACTTAACTTTAAGCAACGTTTATGAATAAGGGATAAGGTGGTCCTTGCCAACAAATCCTTAATCAGTCGCCAGACGATCCATTAATATGATTAATTACCAACAGTATACTGTATACCTTTAGAGCTATTTAAACAGAGCGGTCAGTTCAAAACAGCGGAGTTATCTCTAGAAACTTCCTAATGCTTGTTTAATTAAAGTTGTTCTGCCGTTTTGATAGCGTGCCAAATTATTATAGG
Organism: Oligia fasciuncula; assembly: GCA_963082905.1. Taxonomy (NCBI): domain Eukaryota; kingdom Metazoa; phylum Arthropoda; class Insecta; order Lepidoptera; family Noctuidae; genus Oligia; species Oligia fasciuncula. The sequence goes on from OY720390.1 coordinate 17,909,587, forward strand.
GACACCGCACCGGGCGGCTTCGGGAGAGGTTGAAACTAACCTCCTTGCATCCCTCTCTCCGAATTTCCATCGTCGGAAGACTAAGGTCGAAGCCAACCTCTTTGCTTCTCATCTTACTATATTTTTATTGCTGAATGCTGGCAGGTTGGTTTTTGTTTTAAACAACTAATGATTTACTTCCACAAAATGCAAAGTGCTTTGTTATAATGACGTGAGTAATAAATTGAATTTTCTCGGCGATTCGATGTAGCGAGTCTCATATTTTTTTCACATAAAAATGTATTTTTCTGTACATATACATTACTTATTGTACTTACTTACTCCAGAAAAATACATTATGATGTGATCTCTGCTCTCTGTCTACTTTCTCATGTCTGACGGACATTTAACATTTTCTCCGCTTTCTACCTACAAAAATAAAATACTAAACAATTATCGGTGTGTTGCAAGTAAGTTCATTCATAAAGTCATTCTCTTTGCTTAGTAATAGGCATATTACAACTCCAAGAGTCATTTCAAAAACCATAGCCAAATAGGTCGAGGGTAGTAAAAATTGGCAGAGATGCTTGGCTGAGATTCGCTGAATAAAGGTCTATTCACACATGTCAGGGTCGTGCCCCGGACGTGACAGGACCGTGGCACACACCAGGCAGGTACTGAAGCTCGGTCGCCCGGACATGGACGAGTTTAAACGAGTTCATATAAAATGTATACACCAATTTTCTTTGAGCCCCTGACGAAGTACGGTCTGTCTACGTCCCGAGTATGGCCCTGATATGTGTGATAGATCTTAAGTCACGCTGCACCTAAGGGTGCGATGACACTAGTTGACGTGAGTATCTTTAAGCACTTATCTGTATATTATTTTTTGTTATATATTCTCTAACAATTTATTAACGTTTTTTACCAAACTTGCTGGAATTCCTCTTTAACCCTTCGAACGTTATCCTTATCATAAAAAAAATCTGTTGTTTCATAGAAAAGTGCAATACCAACGCGGTCAAAATGTATGGAACAGCAAATTATCTTTTTAATAACCGTCGAAAAAATTCAACCCAGGGGGTTCAGAATCATGCACCGAATTCATAACAGGTTGTATTTTGTTGTAGATCCTAAGTAAATAAAACAACGCACTTTAGATCGCGCATTTTGGTTGACGGCGTTACTAAATGCATGTTATTGTGGGCAATATAAATATGAAACATAAAAAGCTCTGCGTGTAAAAGTACTGTTTACATAAATATTTATACAGTCACGAGCTGGAATGTTATGCCACCTTATTGCGTATGTGGCTGCAAAGGTTGCTTGTATGTAGGTTCTCGAGCAGCATATAATGTACAATATTGGGACGACGATACGACAATAACTAAAAATCCCTATATCTTTCCAGTCTGCAGACAAAAATTTAATCAAATATATCCTATAGTTCAGTCACTATAGCTAGTCAAAGATCGGCAAAAACCCACCTCATAGTCGGCTCATCACTACTATTTAGTTTTGTTTAAAAATAATTTTAGTGAAATCCCGTCTTAGATTTATTTGAAACTAGCTGCGCCCCGCTGTTTCACCCGCATAAGTCTCGATCCCGTGGGGAACATCGGGATAATAATGCCTATTTGTTAATCCAGGGTGTCAGCTACCTCCATACAAAATTTTATCGAAATTGGTCCAGCTGTTTGAGCCTGAAGAAGTAACAACCATATAAACACACACACTCACAAACTTTCGCCATAATAATATTAAGTTTGATTTTAGAAACACTCCTATGCTATACTGTGTTGCCAGTATTTTCTTAAAATTTCGTATTTTTGTCTCCACATCGTATATGTATATGTCGGCAGACTCATTGATTAGCAGCTGTGAGAGACGGCGACTAGATGGCGCTAGTGGAACGTGCACCAGACGCAAATCATTCACTCTATCGATCATTTGGCCTAAAGGACTTGGCATCCAATCCAGTAAAATATTGTAACGGTTTCCCCCCCACTAGCGATCGCCTTTATAAGGAGCTGCGCTGTTTGATCGGTACGCATTTCCAACGGTTGCGTCGTGGTGCACGGACCACTGTCTCTCGACAGTCAGTAACTCAGTACTGCCCGATTATTGGATGTGGAACGCTGTCTCTGACAATTAGTACTATCCTTATTGCGGTGGGTGCATGGACCACTGTCCCTGACAGTCAGTACTGCCCTATGTGACCGCCTTTTGCCGTTATTAGTTTTAGTATTTCATTTCTGTATTTTCTAGATTTAAGATAACCGATTGTTCAATTGAATAAACTTGTGTTTTACTTCTGATGTCTGGGCCAATCCGACATCAGAAGTGGGATCGGATTGTCCGCCCACCTCTGGCACTTCATTATCACAAAATGGCCAGAAAAATATTCCGCTACCCTCAAATAATTTAGAAGCATTTCTTTCATAATTAACTGATGCTCTACTACCCGGTCCAATGCGCCACCACAACCATTCACAGTGTTGGTACCATTTGATCCTGATTACCCCAATTCATACGTAGAGGGCTGTCAGACACCATAATTAAAAGCAAAAATTTGAAAGGTGTCAATTTAATCATGACGCTGACCTTGCCTTCGAGGCGGCGCAGCCACATTACTGATCTAGATGCCTCTCAGTCATTATCAATGGGATGATATCTAGACCAGCAAATATGTACTGTAGGGGTTGCAAGAGTATTGTGACCTAGTCCAGTCAGCTGCAGGGATCTCATCCATGGGATGGTTATCTAGACCAGCTAATGTGTACTGTAGGGGTTACAAGAGTATTGTGACCTAGTTCAGTGAGCTGCAGGGATCTCATCCATGGGATGATTATCTAGACCAGCAAATACGTACTGTAGGGGTTACAAGAGTTGTGACCTAGTCCAGTTGTAGCTGCAGGAATCTCACCTGCTTTAGTGGGTGACGATTTAGACCAGCATGTTTGAACTGTAGGGGTTTTCTATTGTAAAGAAATACCTAGACCAGTGATATATTTGCTAATTTGATATGTAACGATGATGACGATGTGAATTGATGACGAATGAATGCACTCGAGAACGAGTGATTTATCAGGATGGCCGTGTCGGCAGACTCATTGATTAGCAGCTGTGAGAGACGGCGACTAGATGGCGCTAGTGGAACGTGCACCAGACGCAAATCATTCACTCTATCGATCATTTGGCCTAAAGGACTTGGTATCCAATCCAGTAAAATATTGTAACGGTTTCCCCCCCACTAGCGATCGCCTTTATAAGGAGCTGCGCTGTTTGATCGGTACGCATTTCCAACGGTTGCGTCGTGGTGCACGGACCACTGTCTCTCGACAGTCAGTACTGCCCGATTATTGGATGTGGAACGCTGTCTCTGACAATTAGTACTATCCTTATTGCGGTGGGTGCATGGACCACTGTCCCTGACAGTCAGTACTGCCCTATGTGACCGCCTTTTGCCGTTATTAGTTTTAGTATTTCATTTCTGTATTTTCTAGATTTAAGATAACCGATTGTTCAATTGAATAAACTTGTGTTTTACTTCTGATGTCCGGGCCAATCCGACATATACATCACCGTGTAGGTATGCGAATAAACATTGACTTGATGACAGTTACTCGCGTGCATCAAGCAAACAAGCACGTCAATCAATGTGTACACAGCCTAAGGGTTGGCAGAGTTTAGCGCGACGACACGACTTTACCCTGCAGATTGACACTGATCATCATATGAACAAGCTTCTGACAAGTGTGGCTTGTTACTTTATTTATACATGGGGATTCATGGGGATCTGTGAAATTGAGAATTTTTGTAATACAAATCTGTTGATAAAAAGAATTAAACAAAAAAAAATTGTGAAACTTTGTACCTACGCGCTACTGTCAGCAACGAAAGTCACTTTTACGTATCATCAAAATTGCAAATTACTCGTATTTGATAAACTGGTTTTCAGCATTTAATTTAAGTACTATGAGTTAATATTCTTTAAATTTTACTTCTGTTTTTGCTCCATAATTTTGTTAGGATTGAAAAACTGAATTCTGACTTCGGACTTCTGTACCAGAAACAGTTTAGTTCCTAATCTTAAAATTTGTCAGCTCATCAACTATTTTGAACTCGGACCTTGATTGGAAAATGTGCCGTAGTGCGATAAAGGATATTCCCTGTATCAAGGCCAATAAACACACCCGTTCTATGTTATGGGTTTGGTTTCCGCACTTAGTCCTTCAAGTGGACCACAGTGCGTGAAACACACCCGTTTAAACAAACATCAATAAACAATAAATCAACGTAAAAAAAACAAAGTGGAAAGTCATTATGACGGCCGGCGATATATCACAACCGCAAGGATTATGCCCGACAGTGTGACCACGTCCTACCCTTGTCAAACTGTTAATGATTGCCCGCTACCCGCATCATGTACCATTTACACCGTAAACAATAAAACTTGCCAAAACTAATAATAATAAATGAGCTGAGAAGGAGAGAGAGGAGAAGGGAAGTTTTTTGCTAATAAACTATGTAGGTATTTCTTGCTTTTGTTTGGGTCTGGTGGCCAGTTTCTGTGTGAGAAAGTTTTTATTGGTCCTGGAGACTTTATCTAAGGAGGTCAATTGTGAATATACAGGGTGGCAGGCATATCAACGCGTAAACTGTAACCATGACTTCAGCATATGATTCTAAAACCCTTAAGTTGAAAATTTTCGACGGTTATTAAAATAAAATCTGCTGTCCCAGCACCCTGTAAGGTCCGCTTGACTACCATTGTGAAGTCAGCGAAATAAATTGTTTATCAAAACGACTACCAACTTAAATTTTCGGTAAATTCAAAACACAACTGTCATTCTGCACCAGTTGTATGAAATGGCTTTAATACGGCAAATTGACGTAAGGTGTCAATTTCCGACTGTACACAGACGACGCCAGCACAACAAGCTACTACAATCTGCCAAATTTATTTAATAGATTTTCAACTTTATAACTAAAGCATAAGGTTCAATGTTAATTGGGAAAGTTTGACAGTTTTGTGTACCCTGATGTGCTGGCTAAATAAAACCAATATATAATGAAACTTTATGTACAGACACATGAAGTTTCATTATATATTGGTTTAATTTCGGTTATTTCTAGCAACTCTGGCTGCCTTTGTATAAACAAATAATAAACTAAATATTACAACTTCTTAATTTAACCGGTAAAGCTCTACGCGTGACCGATGGGTCACGAAACAATAGAAAATCAACTGTGTCTCATTAGCGGAGCTTATGGGGTTAAATAGTAAAAGAAAATTTAATTGCAAAAGCATTTCCTTTTCATAACAAAGATCGTATAGTCTCACACACGATCAAATTAATCTTTGTAATATTATTCATATGGTTCCACACACATATACCTACCATTTTGTTCCAAACCACATCAAAGCCGAGCAGTACAGAAATTGCTTAACCAGTTGAACACTCGACTGGCTCTGGAACACAGCCTTTGTAAGTCGCACTGCACTTGCAAGAAACCGGTAAAAAACGAGAATTTCTTGCTGGCAACCCTGCGGTTTTATTTTAAAATACCTCGGAACTCGAAAGTCCGCCTTCTTAGTGGATGGCGGAAGTTTTATTCGATTGTTCTATAAGGAAGTAGTATTGAAAATAATTGCGGACACAAATAAAGGTGAGCGCTTTAATGGGTTTTGTTCCTTTTTTCGTTGTGGTATAGTTTTTAATAGTTGGCAAGAAAAGTGCATGGTAAATTACAAAGCTTTTATTTTGAATTTTTCGAAATCTATTTAGATTTGCAGTAATTTTTGGGTGTGGTACACCTCTGCCTAACCTTTCGGGGATTACAGGCGTCATTTAATCCATACTAATATTGTAAACGCAAAAGTGTGTCTGTCTGTCTGTTACCTCTTCATGCTTAAACCGCTGAACCGATTTAGATGACATTTGGTATACTTTGAGTCCCAGGAAAGGACATAGGATAGGTTTTATCCCGATATTCCCACGGGATCGAAACTTATAAGGGTGAAACAACGGGGCGCTGCTAATAATATGATATGTTGGCAAAGTAGTTAATCGTGTAGGTAATATTTATAAAGTAGGTAGGTATTGCAGGTAAACTAGAATCAAAATTCGAGACAGAAAATACTGGATTTCTAAACGAGCTTAGAATATTTAAATCATAAAATAATATTTCGTTCAAACTGTGTAACATCTGTTCGTGCTCCAACATCGAGAAAAGACAAACTGAAACAAAGGTAAATAAATATAAACCTGCCTTTTTAAACAACCTCAGTAAGTACATTTACTTTTCATAATAAAACCTCGTACACGACAATGGTTATAATTTATATGAGTAATTGTCCGAGAATCTCGCGTAGCAGCAAAAACATGATGCATATCCCGTCATAAAGGCGAACCAAAATGAGAGAAAAAGGCCCTCCCTTTCGTTTTAGTCACCTATTTCCGTTAGCTCCTTTCATGATGTCCTTTAGTAGGGAAAGCATTTGCAAGTTTAATGGAACGGTCTGGTGGAGAAAAGACTTCACTTAGCAACAGCCCCTAAAATGCTGCGGAGCGATGATGTCCCTTTAAAAGTTTGACTTTTCAAAAGGCGGCGAAAATTGCTTTCAACGTAGATTATTTAGGTACTACTTAACTACTTAACCTTAAATACTGGCTGGTAAATAAAGTTTTCTCGTCCATTAAAGCCTGTATTTATCGTTTAACCTTTTAAACGCTTGGCTTGCCGTGCCCCTAGCGCGTGGTTACAAATCTATAAAATAATACATAAATTAAATAAGGAGGAGCAATCGTTGAATAGAACTAAAAAATCATGCATGTTCTCTGTCGCAGAAATACGACATGAGCGGTAGGGCCACGGAAATACGACATGAGCAGTAGGGCCACGGAAATACGACATGAGCGGTAGGGCCACGGAAATATGTGTCGCTTAAATGCGACACAAGCGGTTAAAATAATAATAATAAATTTATTTAGCAAAGATTACATTCGAGTGAATTGAATTCCTAGATCTCACACTAGGATTCCCTGTGTTATGAGATCCAGGCTCCTTCGTTCCGTTAACAATTTAATGTATAGAAAACAAAAAAAAAAAACAGAGAAAAGGTACTTACATTATTAAAAACTTAAAATACGAGACTTAAAAATAGGCATAAAAAAAAATGTACGTATACATGGTGGTGTGATTTGTGTCAGTTGAGTTGGTGTTATAATAGAGTGTCTGTATGCTATATGTGTGTGTATGTGTATGTATGCCTGTATGTTCTAAGTGTATGAGGGTGTGGGGGTGTGTGAATGTAATCAAGTGCACTTGTGTATTTGTCAATAATAATATGTTTAAGATTTTACTTTTGACTTTTTACAATACATATGACAGAAAATTTCATGCTATGAAATTTTCTGTCATATCGTAGTCCAGTGTAAGAAGCCAATTAGTTATCTCTACTATCTGTCTATTCCAATTCGTCTGGGTGGTTCGCTCGTCGCTTTTTGCTACAAAAACACTACCACCCGCTTGTACAAGATGAATTCATCAGAGCGAATTAATGAACGCCAGAAAAACTGTTGAATTGAAAATTTCGCCGAGTCAGTGAGTTGCTATGGTCGCTAGGGGGTGGACGTCTGCCGCCTCGCGTTTTTACGTCATAAATTATAAATTTTGCGCCTCTTGCATATCAAAGAGGATAATTTTTGTGAATTTCAGGGTATGTACGTGATGAATGAGGAAACGTTGTTTTAGTAGTTGTTTATTCAAATAAGCTGGTCTAGTTTTACTGTGTTACTGTGCAGAGAATATCGCAGCTTCCTATTCCGAAGGGGGCCTAAAAAGGCCACTTTGGCAGAATCAAAGGATAACATTATGAATCATAATATGGCAAAGACAGACAGACATGTTTTTCTTTTTTTTCGCAAAGTGATTGCGATTTGGGTTGGATTGATTGGTATTTTAGCACAGACAAAAAAATTCTTCACCAGTGGGATTTGATACGATTAACTTAACAGTTAACTGCCCATTATGATTCATAATGGACAGTTATCCTTTTATGATTCTGCCAAAGTGGCCTTTTTAGGCCCCCTGAATTCGATTTAGCTACACAGTCGCGGTTCCACACAATTCGTAATAATGAACAGGCATTTAAAGCTCAAACTAGGTACTCTATTTCGTTTGAACGATGTTACTTTAATTAAGAAACCCATTTAATGTAGCGATACTATACAGTGTTCGTGTAATGGCTTTAGAAACTACAATAAACGAAGCGATTTGAATGATAAAACGACGCTCAATAGGACTTAGAAAACAACAAGAAATCCGATATTAGATAACAAACAGCGTCGATTTACGATACAATTGAGCAAGACATTTGGAACACTGGGGATAAAATGTTCCAGACTCGCCGATTACGTATTTACATCCAAACAATTTTGTGTAAAACCATGGGACGGATGAAAGCGCCTCATCTTGGGACATAAAAGGTGACCTCCCTTTGAGTCCTCACCCCTTCCCTCGCCCTGCTGGCACAATGAGAGACGTTGTTTGAAAGTAGGCTACCGTTAAAAGAGTTACATTCAACTTACGTCGACCGACTCCGGAATTGTTACACATGACATGTGCTGTGCTTATTTCATGTTACACATAGACGCCATCTGCAGGTCGTTGTGTTAAAGATTCTTTTGTTTTACCTTTTAATTCCGTACGCAACATAAATTCCGTGAACCCGTCCAAAACAAACGGACTTTGCTTTGGAATTGCATTTAGTTTTAACGGAGGGAAAAAGTAATCAAAATAGCAGAGGAGCTTTCGTATCGATGTATGGTGGTATGTTGTGTTGTTTTTCCTTTTATTCTCTAGCGGACAGCTGCCACCGGTACTTTTAAATATAAGTAGGTAATTCACACTAATATTATAAAGGCGAAAGTTTGTGAGTGTGTGTGTGTTTATATGTTTGTTACTGACACTGTTTCTTACTTCCGAGATATATGTTTGTTACTTCAAACAACAATAATAATGACATTGTAATCGGAATTATCTGCACTTTTAACTTTGTGTGTGAAACTACCTTTTGGAAGGTGCAATAAAAACCAATTAAATTTTTTTCTAAATTTTGACGTTTAAAAGTGGCTTCTATTTGCTTATTTAAAATAAATAATTTGACTTCGACTTTGTATGTTCTTAATCATTTCAATTATTTTTCAACGGAAAAATTTACAGATTTTATTTATATGTTTAAACCCCAAAAAGACCATTCTTACCTCTTTTAAGATTGTTGTTTGCTAAAACAATTAAAGTTTCCCTATTTCATTAGGTTCTGAAAGATTTATGGTGAGGTCAACCCAAAATGGCGGGCGCGGTTGTCTCTGCACGTACCTTTAGACCCTCCGTTAAGTTAAAGATAAAGTTACGAGTACATCGGTTGATTAGGTTATTTTGAAATTAAATTAAAAGTAAATCACACTAATATTATAAAGGCGAAAGTTTGTGAGTGTGTGTGTTTATATATGTTTGTTACTTCTTCACGCTCATGGAGGTAGCTAACTCCCTGGATTAACATAAAGGCTACTTTTTATCCCGATATTCCCACGGGATTGAGATTTACGCGGGTGAAACCGCGGGGCGCAGCTAGTGTGTTAATAATTGTATGTAAAATCATATATGTGTCGGGATTGACATGTAAAACTTTTGAGCGGAAAATTACATTTTCTGATAAAGCAATTTTACGGGTTGTTTATTATTAACAGTAATGACTTGCAGCTATATTAGGTAAATAGATATTTTCTTATTGATTAAATAAAGTATTTGTCTTGTAGTCCGACCGAAGATTCGGTTTCGGCCAGTTTCAGACATAAAATCAGGTTTCGACTGCAGTTTCGGCCAAAAAGTGGGTAGCGTCCGAAACTGGCGTTAAAATTATGCGGTGCTTAAAGATGTTATTAGAAGCAAGTTTGCTAAGGCGTTTATTAAAATTTTACAGTTTTTTTACACAATATCTGCCAAAGTCAATTTTTGTATCTTTGGGTAAAAGAAATCTGACATTGCAAAATCAGTCCTTTAACATAATATTATAACAAACCGCAGAAAATTATGTCAATTTAACTCACATTTACTTAACTTTATATACACACATCAACACTGTCTAGGGATATTTTGGATTTACTCAATTTACTAAAAATTTATTAAAAATAACATACAACATGTATATATTTTTATAAAGCCCATTTATCAGACTACACTCCAGAATAAAAGAAAACTATTTTTTTTGCGTAAACAAATTTTTAATCAATTATAGAAAAAACTTGAAATAATGGTAAAACTAACAATGAATGTGTTTCTCAAGAAAAAGTAAAAATTAAGGAAAAATTAATCTGTTTTTAACAGTTATGTGAAAAATCAGTAGTCAGTAAAACCACCCATGACGTTAATAACGGTCCTGCAACGGTTTTTCATGCTTTGGATTAAGTTATCCAAGTCTTGCTGCGGTATATTGTCCCAGGTCCGACTAAGATGCCAAAAAAGTTGCTCTTCCGTCGCAATGTTTGCAGGGAAATTCCTCAAAGCCCTTCTTTGGAGCATGTCCCACGCGTGTTCTATGGGGTTTAGGTCAGGCGATTGAGCGGCCCAGCCTAAGACCGATACGTTGTGCTCCTGCAACCAGCTCGTCACCACTCTCGTTGTGTGCGGACGGGTGTTATCGTGCATGAGCGTGAATTCTTGGCCCATTTGTAGTCGATGGGGGTAGATTATTGGTACTAGCACCTCGTTACGGTATTTTTCAGCCGTCATGGTGTTTCTGATCCAAACGAGGTCTGTTCTTCCACCAACACGAATTCCCGCCCAAACCATAATTGTCCCGCCGTGGTATGAATGGACTTCCTGAGGATGTTGCAGTCGGCTCTCACGACCAGGAACTCTCCAAACACGTACTCTACGTGGATCGGGATGGAAACCGAACCGGGACTCATCGGTAAACAGCACTACAGACCACTGGTTATCTTCCCAGAGCAAATTTTCACGAGCCCACTCTAGTCGTCGTCCACGATTTCCTCGGCGTAGTGCTGGAGTACGAAGCGGTCTGCGAGCATGAAGGTTAGCTTCATGCAGCCTTCTCCTCACAGTTTGGTCACTCACAAGCAACTGGTGCTCTGACTGGAGCCTCTAAACCAACTGCATGGCCGTAACATTTGGTTGTCTTCTCGCGGCAACTTGCAAAAATCGGTCTTGTCGTTGAGTGGTTATGCGCGTCACGCCTGGGTGTCTTTCAGCCACTTCACCAGTAGCACGATAACGTGACCATAACTTTGATATCACGTTTTGTCTTGTTCCAATCTCCTCAGCAATACTCCGTTGAGTAGCCCCAGCTTGGAGCATGCCTACTGCCCTTAACATTTCCTCTCTGGTTAAATGGCGCCGCTGCATGATGCACACAATAACATTAATTCGAAATTAACCGATAGCCTGTTGTAAAACTTAAATTTGACACAAAAAAATAGCCAAAAACTACTGTACGTAAATGAAAACTTCGGACTTTGCTACCATTATGCCGCGTAAATCTTTTGTTTTTAATTTATTTTTTCAAATTCAAATTTAGAATCGTTCAAAAAGGTTTACAAAATAAGCTTTCATCAAAAGAATTTAAAACTGGACAGTATTTTTTGAGTTTAAGAACTTTATGCAAAATATCCCTAGACGGTGTTGATGTGTGTAGTTCGGTTTCACACGAAACAAGAAGAGGAACCGAATAGGTATTCGGTTTCGGTTTACGAAAATCGTGTTTCGGTCGGACACTAATTTGTCTATGTTGAAATATACTTATTGCAGGCATAACGTTTCCTGAAGTTAAGTACCTACTTCAAAGCTCATTCATTAAGGATTCTGTCATAGACAGAATATCCTGGTCACTATGTTTAGTATACAGGGGGACTGGATCAAAATTGACATATCTCCCAAACTATAAAACTTTTGCTAGGGAAAGTAAGGTCTAATAATTAGAAAATGACCTCCTCTATGTAAATTTGCTGTGACGGGTCCAGATCTAGTCACCCTGTATAATGAGCGTTTTAATATTTAGAAAAATATATTCGTACTTAATCTATACTAATATATAATATTATAAAGCTGAAGAGTCTGTTTGTTTGAACGCGCTAATCTCAGGAATTGCTGGTTCGAATTAAAAATTATTTTTGTGTTGGATAGTTAATTCATAGAGGAAGGCTATAGGCTATATAACATCACGCTACGACCCTTAGGATCTGCGCAGCGTGTGCAACAGCTAGTACATACATATAATTAAGATACCTACCGGCGCGACAGCAAAATAAACAAAACAAAAAATACATGCGAAGCAACGTAGATTTAAATATCATTTCACAACACACACACGTTCATATACTCGTAATATTAAGATGACAAAATAAGATCCGTCGTAGGTTTAAATCTCGCTGACGGGAGTTTAATTTTCTACAATTCCCTTTTCAGAGCGAGGGCAAAGTTACTCGTATAATCTGTTAAACAAACATTATACATGTGCCGTTGGTTTGAGGAATTCTAATACATCCATATTGCTTTAGGTACGAGTATGTAAATGATATATATATGTATATGATTGCAGACTATCTCTGTTTTTGACCGACTTCATAGGAGGAGGTTGGGCATTCGACGAGTTTTTTTTGGAACGAAGTCCTTTAACGCGGCTTGCAGTAGGAGTAAACTGGTAGAAATCGTCACGTAACGAAAAAGCGTTGTGCCCCCTCTATGCGACTTTCTATTATATATAATAGAAAGAAACGCAGAGTGGGATAGCTCGTTGTCATGGTTTTCAAGGGTACTGAAGCCAATAGTGAAGTCAAAATGAAAATCTAAGATGGCGGCAGCAAATTTTTCATCATGGGTGTCGTTTTCATTGTTTTTGAGGGTACTAGAGTAGATAGCTAATTCAAAATGGAAATCCAAGATAGCGACAATGTTATGAGAGCTTCTAAAAACTTGATAGATTTGTATAAAAACGAGTATCAAATTCATACTTTCTCTCTCTCTGTCCTTTTCTATTCTATACGAGAGTGTGCGTGCGAGTATCGCGTAAGGAACTTCGTGTCTGACGGGGGTCCCCCGACTGCACAAGTTTTTTTTTTCATTTATTGACACCGATTTCTCCATGATTACCTACTAGGTCGACCTACGTGATGCTTTTTTATTTTGCTAGACGAAGCCCGCACGGTGGTCCCATATAAATTATTGACTTTGCTTGAGTGGTTTATGAGTTAGCTTCAATAAATAGGTCTTTAACCCAGTTCGTTTATTTTGATAGTATTGTTATCTTCACATAGTAACTGGTGGTTGGTGGTATAAGAATTTGTGTGGGGTACGAAAACTAAAAAGAATTGTCAGATAATGTTCGTACTACCAAACGGGCCCAGTGCGGCTTGGTATGGCTCACATGTCACCGAATTTTTGGTTCTAGGACATACCGGTTTCCTCACGATGTTTTCCTTCACCGTTTTGAGAGCACTACAACGAGAAAGCGAAAAACAACCGTCTTTTCAATAACCAGAAAAAAACGGTTTATCTCTCGTTTCTCTTTAGAATTATTCATTATTTTTAAAAGGTACAACACTGTAACAAAAAAAAAAGATCCCACGGCTAGAATGTTAATTGTTATTAATTATTTTAATAGTGTATGTTTAAAATACGAAATGTAGAAGTAGTGTTAATTAATGTGATAACCTAGTCGCCACGATGTATAATGTACAGTCACGAGCAAAAGTATGTATACACTTGGCTTTATTCAAAGTCGATTTTCTTCTTTATTTTTGAATGAAATTTTATATTAGTAGGAACATAGTATTTTCGAACCCATAGGTATATGTAAAGTGTCGTATTTCAACATTGCATTCGTTATTTCGTGAAAAAATTGCAATTTAAAGTTGCCAAGTGTTGACATATTGGTGCTCGTGACTGTACCTATATTAGAAGATAAGCTTGTCATAAACTTCAGCTAGCGTACCCCGGTCACATAGGAAAACGATCACTCTTACTCACATAACATGGTGTCACTGATACTTGACGTGGGAGAGTGAGAGTCAATGACGTAGCGCTATTTGAAACCGTTTTTTTCACGTAAAAGTAACTCTATGACAAATTGAGTACTTTTCTGAGGAAAAACTACAGATGTATTTCTTAAGGAGTCCAAAGTTTAGTTATGTATATTGCTGGAGTCTTCTTCGTCTTAATGTGTGACAAAAATACTTTGAACTCTCTTTACTTTGAGTATCAGCCAATAGATAGTAGTTATTACCCAGTTGATTGTTGAGGTCAACAAATAGGCAGTCGCTGCACGTAAAATACTGGTATTCGGCTGCATCCGGATAGACTGGAAGCTTACCATAATCCCACTGCTCCCACTGCTGGGACATAGTTCCCACTGCTGGGACACAGGCCTCCTCTCAATGAGAGGGAGTGGGCCGTAATCCACCACGCGGGCCCAGTGCGGGTTGGTGGATGTCACATGTCTTCGAATTTTTGGTTCTAGGACATGCCGGTTTCCTCACGGTGTTTTCCTTCACCGTTTTGAGAGCAGTGGTGATGAAGTAATTTACACAAAGTAAAGCGCCTGTCTGGGTTCGAACCTACGACCTACAAATCGTAAGTCGTGTCCGTGACCACTGGACCACCACTGCTCTCTCACTGGAAGCTTACTCCAAAAATATTTGGAATAATTCAGGCAGATGATGAGATTGTAGTAGTGCAAAGAAGATCTATCTAATTTAACTAGCCTGTATTGCCCCACTATAGAGCAAAAGCCTCCCTCTCCCTTTTCCAATTCTGTCTTTTGCTAGTGCCGGCCACTCCTTCTAAGGTCGGTTTTTTGATCCGAAGTTAACTGTTGTTAATTGTTGTTAAACGTGGTTTAACACAACCAATTGTTAAAAATAGTAACTAATGGTTAAATTTTGGCAAAATGTGTTTTTTGATCAATTGTTTGTCTTTGAATTGTCAAATAATTAACTATTACTTGACCGAGTTGACCGAGTTAACCACGGATCAAAAAACCGGCCCGTAGATAGAAAGAAAATACCAAATTTCTTTTCTTTCAGTGTTAGGTTAGCATACTATCTCTTTATGGTTCTAATTGTACTTATCATCGTTGCAGGCACAATGTATCGCGGGTGGTGGCTGATGGTGGCCGCGGTGCTGGCCTCCGCCGCCGCTGATGAGGCTTCAGACCCTGAGGGGCTGCTAGAACCTGTTGCTGGTAAGTGGAATATAGTAATTGAGAAATGTTTGCATTTCAAGTGGCAAAAAAGTTATCGATATCGTGAAAAAACTTTAAGAACAACCCGAGATTTTTTAAAGAAAGATTGTTAAAAACAAGATCACTAACATTAAGTTAAGGGGCATATTTAACAAGAAATAAACGTTAAAGTTTAATACTGCACAAAAGAAACAAACTTAGCTTAAACTTAATTGGAATTTACGTCGTTTAACCTTAAACCTACTGCAAACTGAACCATTTAAAAGATACGAAAACACGCCCACAACTAACGGCAAATGAGAAAAGGAACACAAGAAAATGCTATCCGAAGATTACTTCCTCAATAAAACCCGGCTTAATTACTACGCCGTAGCCTCGTAGCACCCTCTACGACCGCTCGTAGCACGGTGTAGCACATAATTCTCCGAGTACGGCGAGTACGCAGCCATTACTCTGGTTATTATGTAGTCTGATAACACAGTTAAGCTGACAGTAGACGGCCATATTTAAAAAACTAGCTTCTGCCCGCGACTTCGTCCGCGTGAAATTTCTTGTACCCCCACCCCGTCGCGTCGCAACACTTCGTATTCGCTTACCGTTCACTCTGAGTTTTTTTCTTTTTGCTCGGCTCCTAAGGGTCATAGCGTGATGTTAAATAGCCTATAGCCTTCCTCAAGAATTGGGCTATCAAATGCAAAAAGAATTCAAATCTGACCGGTAGTTAAAGAGATTATCGCGTTCAAACAAACTCTTCAGCCTTATTATTAGTATAGATAAAAAACTCTATGGCCCATAACTCCTTAATAGGTACCAACTCTTAACATCTTACACACGTGATAACTTTTAAACGAAATATCCGATTGAGATGAAACAAAAAGTATTTTACTTATTTATAAATACTCTTGATAACATAATGCTTAATTTCGATAAAGATTAATATTACGATACATATTTAACGTAGTTTTTTTTTCTTCAGACGATTTAATAATTATTTTGAACACAAAATCGGTTATTGTGATTAAACCATGATAGCTAGATATATGTTCTCGCGGACTTTTTTGTAGGTCTTAATAGGCTCTACAAACCCGTAGTACATCATTTTGTTCTATTGTCAATAGTTTTTGCAGCGCACGCAAAAATAGGTTTTCGATTTTACACCTTGTGTTACAAAATAGCAATTTTATTACGGATCCCTAATTTTGAAAAAAATAAATATAGCCTATAGCCTTCCTCGATAAATGGACTACCCAACACTAAAAGAATCATTCAAATCGGACCAGTAGTTCCAGAGATTAGCGCGTTCAAACAAACAAACAAACAAACAAACAAACAAACTCTGCAGCTTTATAATATTAAGTATAGATGTATAAAAGTGGGTAACGAGATAAGGCGTTTAATCTTAATGTAAATAACTTTACATCGCTTTATGCGTGTATACTTTACATCACTTTACGCTGTTTATAAGATTTTGTAGAGGGAATGGGTAGCAAAATTATTATCGGTCTCAATATTGCAATTACCAATGTCTTTGCTCAAGCATTAGTGATTATGGTATAAGCATAATCAGCCTATAATGTTCCCACTGCTGGGACACCTCCTTTCTTCGAGAGGGAGTGGGCACCACCACACTGGGTCCGCGTGTTAGCGGACCCAATGCGGTGGTGAAATGTCTCGCGGACGCAGTCGCGGGCAGAAGCTAGTTGCAAAATAAAACAGGAAATGTAAACAACTATCGTGTATGAATATTCATTACAGTGGCACTATTTTATCTTCACACAAACTCACGTATCAAACTCATAATAACACATATTTCGTTTCGTAACACTTTTTTCAAATTCATAAGCTTTCTCTTCCGCGTGCCGTGCCGGATGCCGGCGTGCCGGACCGGGCCGTGCCGTCCGGTCGCGATAAAACTATTTTTAATTAACAAACTCTTTGATATTCTCCGTGAAAAACGGTATACTTGGCAGTTTTCTCGGGTAATGCTACGTAAATATTCTTGCTGGGATTTAGATTAATTTTGTTGTGAAATTATGAGAGATTAAGATATTACTTGTTGAGGAAAGTGTCAGATTTGTGCTAGAAGTTTTAAAGGATAGCTTGTTTTATAGTTTGAGACTTTCAGGGGGGCAGCAGATCCAGAGAAAATTATATATTTCTATCTTACGACTGTATAATATTACATCTATAGGTACTAATAATATTATAAAGAGGTAAAGTTTGTAAGTTTGTATGTAGGGGGTAATCTCTGGAACTATCAGTCGGATTTGAAAAAATCTTTTTGTATTTGAAACCCCAATTCTTGAGGAAGGCTATAGGCTATTTAACATCACGCTATGACCCTTAGGAGCCGAGCAAAAAGAAAAAAAGTCGGAAAGAACGCAACGAAGTAATAGCGCGGGCAAGCGATGAGATGTGACGGGGTGGGTCGAGGGAACAAGAAATTTCACGCGGACGAACTCGCGGGCAGAAACTAGTGTTTAAATATAATCGATGCAATAGCTGTTTCAAATTCGTGACAGATGATAAGTAAACAAAATTGGGGGGTCTAGAAAAAAAAATATTCACAAAGTAGGCGGTAATCAAAATAAGGTAACTGAACTAGCTAACTATAACTTATATGACCTAGACAATAAATATTTTATATTTTTCTATTTCAATAGGGCCTTCAGTGCGCACATAGTGACTATGCCAGATTCAGTGTTACAGTTTGTCTTCAATAAAAAGTTTCTGGATACAATAAAAACAGCAGTAAATGGCAGTGATGTTACGATACGCTCATTTTATGACGTCTGCACCTATTTGAGAATCCTCAAAGGTTATCGGCGTATTGGTATTTCAAAGTATTTATTAATAGTTAGTATTATTTTTTCTAAGACATGTATAAATGCTTTAATTTTGTGTTTTATTATTAAACTGATGAACAACGTGCCTTTCTCTTAGCCTCTTAATCACCGCTAATGCGACACAATTGATTTTCTATTGTAATGGGCCGATATCAGCCCGCGCTGATCTGGAGTGGTTAATAAACTGACATTTTAGATTTGCATAATTAATCATTTTGCCTATAAAATATTTCTCTGATGGCATCACTTTTTGACCCATAATTGAAACTTTAAAAACACATATTCTATATCATTCTGATAATTAAGGAAGTGATCTTTGTTTAAGCCTCTAGAGGCTTAGGGGCTTTTCAAAAACAAAGATATTAGGTGCTTTTCAAAAACAAGGACGTATTAGTCTGTTCCACAAGTATCTGATAGAAGTGAACCAACTTTGTTCAGGATAAATCTCTCACTAAAGGGAATCACATCATCTGTTTAAAGAAGGTTTCAACTTTTACCTAACCACCTTTTCCAACGATTTATTATTGTTTGAATAACATTCATAAAAAGGCTGAACCACATCAAGGAAAAAAAAGCAAATTATTTATACGTTATGTAGTTAGTAAAGAAATACAAACGTAAAGTATAAATGATTGTAGATAACGTTATGCTAATTTATGCCATTTATTACACGAACCCTTTTTTTGGTATAGTTTACTTCGCAGTAGCTTTATTTCCGTTCTTGTCTTATACTTTGTTTCCACTTATAATTCTTGGTATGATTAATTATGTAATACACCACCACGATTCGCAGGCACGTAGGTAAAAGATGGAGGGAGTGAAGGGAGGCCTTTAACCAAGACTGGAGCAGCGCAAGCTAGTAAAAAACCATGAAAACAACACCCGTGGTGAAAATCTTTAATTTTTTCGCAGTCGCCAACTTTGGTTTTCATTTTGACCTCGCTATTGGCTACAGCACTCTCGAAAACTATGAAAATATGTGTCTCTCTCTGTCTGTTTTTTGAGAAAGAGAGAGAGTCGCATGGAGTAGGGCATAACGCTTTTTCGTTACGTGATGATTTCTACCATTTTACTCCTACCGCAAACCGCGACAAAAGAACTTCATTCCAAAAAAAATACACCATTTAAGTTTGACGTTGAAATAATTTAATCATAATTATTATAATGTTAATTCGTGTTAAATTAACTTAGTAATAAACTTAAAATACAAAACAAAATTGATTTATTCGAGGATTTATACGCGTCATTATTTTTATGCCATTTAAAAAGTACTTATTATTTTTTTTTAACATTGTTTTACTGCAGTCGTCAGTCATTTAAATTTACTGGCCATTTTTCACCGTTAAAACCATAAAAAATATACGATTTAGAAGGAAAACTCGTGCTGTGGCGAATAATTTCCTTGGATATATTCGCCACAGCACGAGTTTTCCTTATAGTTCCCATAAAGATAAATGAAAAAGGAACTGACATAAATCAAATAAACGATTTATAAAATATGGTTCTTAGGAAACTCAATATAAATAAACTCCGACACATTTCAAAGAAAGAAAGAAAATCACTCAATTTGACAATCGTGTCGCATGTTTCCATACCAAAACCATAATATTTTTCATTAATGCAATCTCAACAATGCAAAAGCCATAAAATATAGCGGGTAGCCATAAATCAATTTATCGCAAAAGAAAACAATCTATCGCTCAAAGAGCAGAAATACCAATAAAAAAAGGTTGATTCGATCTACCATTACGCTACGTATTGTTGTCTATGGAAGTAATACACAAAAAAGTCTACACGTAAATTCAATCTCCCATGATCCGGGGCAAAGAGGCAGAATGCGTACGTTCCCTTGCCTGAGACACGTCATGTTATGACCTAAATAAAAATAAAATCCTGTCGCTGAGTATTACGAAGCAAGTTTAGGGTTGGGTAATAAATGTAATATGCAGTTATCTTTTGGTAGACGGACGATAATATGTTGCAGCAGTTTTGTAATAAAATGTTTTATCTTAACTTAACAACAAGCGACGTAAAACTTCCCAGCAAGCAAGTTATTTATATATATTTAATAGTTAACAGTATAACCTTGTGGAAGATTCCTCATATTTATGTCAGCTTACTGTCTCACTGCTGGGGAAAGCCTCCCCCAAGTCCTTCCAGGAACTCTTTTCCCGCGCCACCTCGAATCAGCCATCGCGGTACGCATCCAGGTCATCTCGCCACCGCTTTTGGGCTGATGTGACCCGATTCACATTCCAATAACTTTTTTTTTTATTGCAACCTTTCTAGACTAACGAGATGACGACTAATAGAGAAGTGTGGAAGAAAAAAACATATTGTGTCGACCCAAAATAAATTAGAATGCTGATGATAATGAGACCTTTCAAACACCACCAAACTGATTCTCATCAAACTGTGGTCTTCATACAAGATCAACATAGCAGTTTAAATAAAAGTTCCAAAGCAGTAATGCACTAATGCCTACAGGAATACAACTTATGTAATACTAATATATGAGTCAACATACTATTTTCCAGTACGAACACATAAACAAACAAGCACGCGTGCCGTTACATAAATAGTCCGGTAAACAGATCCTGAGCATTACAAACAAGCTTACGTATGTAGTTTGGACGCAAAACTGAGTAGGAAGCAAATGGAGTAGCCATATTGCGAGGGCGGCTTATTAGATAATTGCAGAAAAGCGGCATGATTGCCAAACGCCGACATCTTACGAAAGCATCATTTTTTTCCGCCTTCAATGTGATAAAAATATGTGTGTAATTCAATTTCTATTTGGTTTCCGGTGCAGGATGTGCTTGCTACCCTTCTCTACCTGTTGCTCTCGCAAAAAGCGAGCAAATCAAGCAAGTAATTTTATAATATATTATGTTGTATTGTGTGCCTTTTAATCTGTGCTAAATAAATGTAATTTCTTTTTTCAAAACAGACGGGGACACATCTTCCCATCCGCATATGAACATTAACGAATCTTTTGACAAGCGTGGCGATGTAGAAACATCTTTACAACTGTACAATTAAGTTGTCTGTGAATTTGACTACGTTCAACACATAAAGGTGTCCAGACCTGGCGAAGGCGCCGCTGCGCGTGTGCTGCACGCGCACCCCTCTCGAGCCTTGCCGGAGTTGCACTAGAGCGGCGCACCAAACGTAGGCTGTAACTGCACGCTAGCAAAACGCGCGCAGTTCGCAAGCGGCTCACGAGCTGCGCATTGGCCAGGGGGCCTAAAAAGGCCACTTTGAAGAATCATAAAAGGATAACATTATGAACCGTAATATGGCGAAGACAGTCCGTGTTTTAATTTTTTCGCTGCACTACGTAGGTATAATCAAAGAGATTGGGATTGGATTTGGATCGGATTCATTGGCATTTTAGCACAGACAAAAAAAATAACTGAAAAATGCTTCACCAATGGGATTTGATACGATTAACTTAACGATTAACTGTCCATTATGTTATCCTTTTATGATTCTGCCAAAGTGGCCTTTTTAGGCCCCCAGCTCTGGACACACCTAATAAAACTTTGTATTTATTAGTCGAAACCCAGTAAATCAACTACTCCATGTACTACCTTCTCCGTGTTTCGCAGTTCACATAGTACATGTATACATAGACAGTACCCGCAGATGGGCTTAACTTCGTTAAATCAATATTAACACGTTTTCGATGATGCAGGCTGGCATTACAACGAGATATTCCGGAACGTTCGCTATTTCATTCTGCTTATTAGTTTGTGTACGGTTCTGAGAGCTTATTAAGCGATGGTTTGATGTAGCGATGAAAATGTAGTGAAAAAGCTTATATTTTTGCAGTGATTTCAATATCGTGTAGTTTAGTTGTGTTTCTGTACACACCACAAATAATAATTGAAATAGCAAATTAGATAGATACCTGCAACATTTATTCAGTGCATACTTAATTGATAACAAATTACATTAATATGTATAAAAAGAAGGTGCCAACATACAAAAAAAATAAAAGAAAAACATACATAAAGAAATAAAGTGACACATACTTTAAATCAAATAACGAAAAAAGTGCGGTGTGCGTCTCATGGAAGCACCAAAATGGGAGTCCAGCTCAGCATGTGTCAGGTAAATACACCTGGCGCTGATATTCTGCTGGATCCCTGCAGCGGCATACGAATGTTGAGCAGACGAGATAAATTGGTGTTTATTACAATAAGAATCTCAGATAAAAATGGGTATGGTACGGTTGTTAAATGAAAGTAGTTAAGGATATTGCGACCAACGAACGAATATATTCCTGATATATCAGCCCTGTGATATACAGGGTGATTGGAAGATGGGTGCAAAGCTCTAAGGCGAAGATAGTACAGACAATTTAGAACCATTTAAGCCATGGTTGTCTTAGACGAAGTCTTACTACTTTTTTTTTACCAATTTCTTAAGATTTTTTTCAAAAATTCCTAAAGTTTTAACTAAACTATTTATTTATGGCCAAATTGAATCATAAACGAATTCATTTTTATTGTATTTAATTAAAGTAATGTGTAAGCAATCTAGCAAAACATGTTTTAGGCCTCTGTGTCGTTAGACATTTTTTTTACAGATATTTAAAGTTCATAACAAATTTTAAAATTTATAAATACTTTTTGTAAACCTTATTTTAAAAATCACGGAGCGTGCTTTTTTTGTTCAAACCTTTTTGAAAACATGCTTGATAATCGCTCTTTCTTTTGAGGTAACATTTACGCAGATATCTTAAAAATTATTGAAATTAGGACCTAAAAACCAATTTAAGGGAGAAATTTTAAATTTTAGGCAGTCTAAATAAAACAACATTTGAATTAAATTTATTTATGTTTCATGGTCAAAATGTTGTCCGTGATTCCTAATACAAGCACGGCTCCGTCTTCTCACTTCTATTGTTGTTATTTTCAACATCATATCTCCAGCTTCATTGTTTCAAACTCTGAATTCATTCTCTCTGTCAGTTCTTCTCTCGTGTTTATTTCAACATTGGTATACACCAGCTCCTTGGCTCGGCCCCACACGAAAAAGTCCAGCAGGGTCAGATCTGGTGAGTGAGCGGGCCAAGGGATGGGTCCATCTCTGAAAATCCAGCTGTCAGGAAAGCAATTATTTAAGTGTTCCCCATGTGTTGTGTGGGTTATGAAAGTTTGTAATGCCCTCCCTAGAAAATTTGCTTTCATCCGTCCACAAGATTGATTTCAAATTATAGTTTTCTAGGGAGGGCATTAAAAACTTTCATAACCTTCATGAATGGGCCGCCAAAGACAATAATCCACATTTTAAGAAGCAGGTGTCGTTTCAGAGGAAATTCTGGAGGCTGGAGTAATTTGCAGGACGTTGATTGGGCCCCACTTCTTACCGGAGACTTTCAATGGTGAAAATGATTTGCACTTTCTACAAGTGGATTTACCAGAGCTGATAGAGAAACCGGTGTCCCGATATTCGCAAGAGACAGTACAGTCATCTTTCAGCAAGACGGCTGTCCAACGCATTGGATGTTAAATGTAAGGGAACACTTAAATAATTGTTTTCCTGACAGCTGGATTGGCAGAGATGGACCCATCCCTTGGCCCGCTCGCTCACCAGATCTGACCCTGCTGGACTTTTTCGTGTGGGGCTGGGCCAAGGAGCTAGTGTATACGAATGTTGAAATAAACACGAGAGAAGAACTGATAGAGAGAATGAATTCAGAGTTTGAAACAATGAAGCTGGAGATGATGTTGAAAATAACAACAACAGAAGTGAGAAGACGGAGCCGTGCTTATATTAGGAATCACGGACAACATTTTGACCATGAAACATAAATAAATTTAATTCAAATGTTGTTTTATTTAGACTGCCTAAAATTTAAAATGTATCCCTTAAATTGGTTTTTAGGTCCTAATTTCAATAATATGTAAGATATCTGCGTAAATGTTACCTCAAAAGAAAGAGCGATTATCAATCATGTTTTCAAAAAGGTTTGAACAAAAAAAGCACGCTCCGTGATTTTTAAAATAAGGTTTACAAAAAGTATTTATAAATTTTAAAATTTGTTATGAACTTTAAATATCTGTAAAAAAAATGTCTAAAGACACAGAGGCCTAAAACATGTTTTGCTAGATTGCTTACACATTACTTTAATTAAATACAATAAAAATGAATTCGTTTATCATTCAATTTGGCCATAAATAAATAGTTTAGTTAAAACTTTGGGAATTTTCGAAAAAAATCTTAAGAAATTGGTAAAAAAAAAGTGGTAAGACTTCGTCTAAGACAACCATGGCTTAAATGGTTCTGAATTGCCTGTACTATCATCGCCTTAAAGCTTTGCACCCATCTTCCAATCACCCTGTATAATCACAAAAATCAACATGAATTCCTCAACCGAAAAACGGATCACATGTCACGAAAAGGAACGCATAATACTGTTACGATATAACCGGGGTTCGTCTCCCAAGAATATTTTCCGAGGCACGTGTTATCAAAAAAGATTGCACAATCTTTAACAAAAACAGAACTTGGTATTCTTGGTAAAAATGTATATTGTATACCCATTTTTCGATTCTACCTTCGCGCTCCACCCTAAGGCGAAACTGAAGATGATAAAAACGCCAGATGAAAGCGCGAATTTCCCCAAAGAATATATCTAACTACGAATATAATATTTACATAAAATGGCGTCTGTAAATTGGTGGCAACCTTCGATAACGAAACGCGAGTAGTTATTCGCGCGGGATATCTCACCTGTATAAACATTGAAGTGTGAGTTTATTATTTTCTTTACTCATAAAATGTACTGGTTTTGTTTCAAGGAGTTTTTCGATATCAAAGAAATGTGTGGCGATTATGTCGTTCTAAGATTTAAGTATCCCCTTTTTATAAACGTTGCTTAAAGTTAAGTAATGATCAGAGTCTGCATTTGCATACTTTTTTTTGACGTTTAGACGTCTCTTAATTTTAAGCAATGTTTTTAAATGCGGGGGTAAGTGAACAGGAGCAGCAAGCTCAGTGGAAAGTGACCTTGTTCTAACCGTTACGTTTATAAAGAAAGAACGAAAGGTGAACAGATGTTTGTTCAACTTTGAACATATTGTTTAGATCTACAGATGTAGTTCGAGGCTAATACTGCCGCTGTGGAAGTGGCCGAATTCTGGTCGAAACTGATTTAAAACTTTTTCGGACCTCGTGTGTATTTGCGGCGTCTCTACGCAGACAATGGCTACCTTCCATGTTGCGTCGCACACATCATCATCTGTACACTTGAGGATCTTATGACTGCGTCAGGGAACAGCGTTTGCGTGGCTGAATTTTGGGCTTAACACAATATTTGAATTTTTACAACAACTTTCTTATTTGCCATTAATACGCTAAGAAGAAGAATGGAATCATCGATTCGACGAAGAAGAACCTCCAAACAATATATAACTCTACGTGGATTGACATTATTTGAAGAATATTTTTACCTGTAATAGCCCAGGTATAGCTTATAAACTTCTGTTCAATATAAAAGGTATTCCGATTCACTATTTTTCAATACGGCAGAACAAAACCAAGACCAATCTCCATCAGTTATACGCGGCACACGACAGCACCGCAAGCACGTCCACAATACATTACATTACATTTATTTGTACATTGCTGAATGCGCCCCATACATCTAAGAAATGTATGTGGCACATTGTCGTAGCATTTACCGACATGTTTGCACTGCAAACTGGAGGAAAACGGGAAAATGGATCGGATGTTCCAGGAGAGGACTCCAACTTTGACAGCTGCCAATGTATCAGCACTTTACACTAAAGAGAGGAAAGAGAAAGCTGAGAAACTTTACAGAATGCTTTATATCTTTGTTGAAATTAACGTTTTCCATTTGACGCTTGCGTGATAAAAATGAAGTATATTACACATAACGCATTATACAGGGTGTTTGGAAGAAGAGTGCAAAGCTTTAAGGGAGTGATACACCATTTATTTTTAACTACAAATTATTAGTCAAAAAAATAACATACCAACTTTAACTGGAAATAAAAATATAAAAACATACTTGGTCTGACAAGTATGGCTCAAAATATTCTAAATGATGTCAAATATCACCCCCTTAAGGCTTTGTATCCAGCTTCCAAACACATTGAATAAATTTATTATTATTATTAAACACCCTGTATAACGCCAGTAATCCCTGAAAGGTTTGGCAGAGGTGTACCTAGGCTAACTAAAACACACCCAAGAAAACAAATGGAAGTAATAAACTAATAGGTAAGAGTACTAATGGGGTTATGTAGTTTTTACGATCATTTATCTTACGTACGATTGATAAGATTCCTTAGAAACATATTATCTACGAGTATGTATTGTTACAATATTCTAGCAGCAGGAATGTATCCTTCATTCGAAATCACTTTGAAAATCGTCTCTAAAATATAACGCATGAACATAATTTAGTACTCAACTATAGCGCCTCTAACAAATGTCACCGACACATGTTATAACAGCACCCATACGTAATTTGTATACGAATGTTTATCAAAACGCCTGCTCCTGTACGATAAGCCGCTGTGTCGTACAGTGTCGTACTGCGTCGCGCAGTGTCGAACGCAGACGAGCTCTATATTGTGCCCATAGATATTCACGACCTCTAACGACCTCCCCACTAATTGGAAACACGGGAGGCAGAATATACTGCTTTGTGGAAGTTATGTGAGGTTACAAGGACTCGTAAGTAACTAATAATGTTAATATAAATGTAACTGAATAAAGTGCCGAGGAGAATTTTCGCACGTGAAGGTGAATGTATTAAAATTATTGTACTGAATCACATAAAGTGAATTTTCAGTGGAACACCACAAAAATAATCTCACACTAGATAACCGTGCGATCGTCTATCTAGCTAAAAGGAGAAAACAAGAATAAACGAAGCTTGCAAAGAATTCTAGCCACATTTTGGATGTTCATTTTAACAACGTTTTGTTAAAAACCTTGACTGTTTCCTATAATAAGAAAATTGAGTGTGAAGAATATGGAATGTTTTTGAATATATTGTATCCGTGTTCGTTAGTTTTACAATATACTGCATATTGTATAAGTAATGAACACATATACAATATATCCAAAAACTCTTGAGTACCGACTTCGTCCTATCTTATAACAACAATAGTACCGCCTACACTCATCAGATACAGAACAATCGAATCCAACTGATATTACCTACAGAAAAAAGCAAGATGGCTACAAACGAAGTACAGTAATTTCATCTTATTCCAATACGAGCTACAAATCAGATTGTTTCAAGAGTAGTTTCAAGGAGTTCCCGCCATTATTGAGGCTTCACTTCTTATTGTCTCGAGCTACCATTGATAGCAATATGGCGGAGTATATACTTAAGCCCTGAGTAGACGCCAGTTATAATGGACTGTTCACTCAATATACGGCTCGAACATTAAAGTAATTAGTGTAATCCCCTCTGTGAATGCTTTGGAGAGTGCTCAGGGATTGGTTGAGTTTGTAGGTTATATGGATGACCCATATCTCAATACCACCGGTTATATAAGCACATTAGAGTGGTCTCTTCTTGAAAGTCTGGCAATTTTGAATAGGACTGAAGACGAGCCTCATCCACACTCGTCGAATAGTTCTAACTTATTAGTATGTGTTTAGGAATTGTGCCCACAGAACACACACATAATCAGCCTATAATGTTCCCAGTGCTAGGACACAAGCCTCCTCTTGGTGAGAATCTACTTTGAACCTTATGTTTCAGCGATAAAGTTGAAAATCTATTAAATAAATTCGACAGATTATAGTAGCTTGATGTGCTGGCGTCTGTACTACATAGTATCTCTTGTTCAACATTATGAAAATAGTCTAGGCATTTTTGCAATCAAAGATTTTATTGAAGTTTAATTTTAAGATGACCTTTCAGTAGCAACTTACTCAGTCGACGAAACCTATTTTCAACTGCTATTCTATTTTGCGGGTGACTTATTTAAATCTGCTTAGGTCATGTTCGTATCTATAGTTAATAGTAATATTTACTGGCAAGTACCTAAACACTTAAAAAACAAGGTTTTTCTAATGACATGTTTATACCAAAAAAATATTTATTTTTTTAGTCAAATGTATTAAATTCTGACGAATCCTATACATGCTGAGAATTCTTTAAAAAAAAAAGAGAATTGACTAACAGAGAAAAGATTAGATTTTTTGTATGTACGCTTTCACGCTAAAACAGCTGAAGGGAATTTAATGAAATTTGGCACTTGGGTAGACCATGACCTGGATTAAGACATAGGATACTTTTTTGATCCTGATATTAACACGGGATCCAGACTTATACGAATGCGGGTACATTTAATAAATACAACATTTATGTGGAGAAATAGAGTAAAATATCTCGCGAAAATATGTCACGTACTTGTAAAAACTAGGTTGCGCGGTTAGGCATCCACTTCCGATGGAGGTCGCACCGGAAACAGAGGAAATGAAGACGTGCCAGCGACTGCAGTAACACCTACCGTTCCCGCCGGATATCGGCTACGAATGCTGCTGACATTAGAGATGGCTGAACATGTCACAACCGGATCTTACGTCACGGACAGGCTTTGGAAATAAATGGAGAAATAATTAAATTGTTTGTGATTTTGTAACAGAATTTGTTGACAATTGTACGGGCTTTAGTAGTTGCCTCGTTACTTTGCTGTAACTTCGTTACTTTGCTGTAACGTCATTACTTTGCTGTAACGAGGCAACTAGTAAAACCTGTACAATTGTCAACATACCTTCCTAACCTGTTAATTATCATTGTTATCCTGCTAACCGGTTTTCCATAATCTTTTGTATTGTAAAAAACTGTTATCTTATTTTTTTTTAAAGATAGTTTCCTCAAATCCTTTATCAATCAAATCGATCAACTTAGCCTATCGCAGTCCAATGCTGGACATGAGCCTCTCCCAGGCTGCACCACAACTTCCTATCCTCTGCATTCCGCATGGCGTCTGTCCCAGCAACTTTCTTATGTTCGTCGTCCATCTAGCTGGAGGGGGCGCCCCACATTACGCTTGCCGATACGCGGTCTCCACTCAAGGACTCCTCTGCTCCACTGATCAGCCCACTGACATCATATAAATGATGACAACAACTTAAATAAAAACAAAATCCACTTAAATTAACAAGTTTATAAAGTACCTTCTAATATTTCAACAAATAATAGTAATAATAATTTATTTAATCACAAAAAAGCTTTACATTCTGGTTTCGAGTAACACTGGACCCCACACTAGGATACCCTGTGTCGTGAGGTCTAGTCTCTTTCATCACAACGTTTGGATTAGCTGTAGTTTATTCAGACTAATAGATAAGTACCTACATATACCTAGGTGATAAGTAGATTCAACTTACGGAAATAGTTGTGTGCATGTTATGAAAAAAAAAAAGAAAGGGGTGTTTATGTTGAGTGTAGTGTGTAGTGTAAGTGTAATGGGGGAGTGTTGTGAGAGAGTGAGTGTTATGATGTGTGTATGTGTTTTTTGATTCAGCCACTAGTGATTATACTTTCAGTGCTCAAATAATCCAAATCTAGCAGCCAATTAGAAAGTTTTTCTGGTTTAAAAGTATCTAGTCTACAACGTTTTAGCGTGGATAAAGTAAAGTGTCTGTTAAACTAATAGACGTTCAGCATCCCCTCTGCCGTACCAACTGACTAACATTGTAAAGAGCTGAAATTCCCCCTTCAAGTAGTTTTATCTTAAAGGAATACTTTGGAAGTAAATAATGGAAAACGTCGTTCATCTAATAAATCTTAAGAAAATCGAAACCATTATACAAAATCTTTGAAGTGAAAGTTGATTTTAGATCTGAAAGGATGTTATTTTGTTGTAACTTATATTTATTTACATACTAAATTGAATTGAAGCTGATTTTGTCATAACTCTGCCTATCGCAGCCCACTGCTGGACACAGGCCTCTCCTACGCTGCGCCAGAAAATACTATCCTCCGCCTTCCGCATCCAGTCTCTCCCAGCCACCTTCTTAAGGATGTCGGTCCATCCTTGGGGAGCGTCCCACTCCTCATACGTCTATTTTATTGTAAACTAGCTGCGCCCCGCAGTTTCACCCGCGTAACTGTCGATCCCGTGGGAATATTGGGATAAAAAGTAGCCGATGTCAGCTACCTCCATACAAAATTTTATAAATATTGATCCAGCCGTTTGAGCGCGAAGATGTAAGAAACATATAAACACACACACTCACAAACTTTCGCCTTTATAATATTAGTGTGATTAATGAGAATTACTTAAACTAAAAAAGTTGTAATTTAGTATAAGACGGCCTGGTATCTGTAAAGCGCGTATTGTGCGTACGGGTTGGAAAATAGAATTCGATCCACTCCACCTCAACGACGGCCAGCAACGCCTTGGTATTACCAATCTCACGTAGGGGTACCTAGTAATGCTACAGTAGGCAATGATATTATCCCTTTTACATATAATATCATTGGCAGTAGGTATATTTTTTATGTTGTAATAGGTATGTTCCGTCGAAATAGAGACCTGCCGAACAAGTGCATATCGAAGAAGGGTTCTGTCGAAGCAGTGTTCTTCGAAGGAGTGTGTTGTCGAAGTATGTTCTGTCGTACTAATGCTAGTCGAATATATGTTCTGTCGAAGCAATGAGTAGTCGAACTATTGTTATTCGAAATTGGGACCGTGTCGAAATAATTAACTGTCGAAATTCAGTATGACAGTCCTGGGTTACCGATGAACCCCCCCCCCCCCCTTATTGGCGTCCACCGGGCAGTTTAGAAGCATATGAGCTGCTGTCTCGTCGACCTGTGACTCCTGCCTGCGACAAAGAGGTATAAAATGTCCCGTGGCCAGTTATGGTTGTACTTAAAAATATATTATTCCTCAAACACCATAAATATTATTATGTAAACAGCCACAGATTGCACCAAATGGTGCGTGAACCGTTGTCCGATAAACAAACGGCCCCCAATCTTACTGACAGCGGCAAAAATCAGTCATTACTGAAATTCAGGTCAATTCCCCGCACATTTTAATGTCGTTACGATACGTTGGACAACTCTGGTGTAACGCCATGTTGAATATTTATCGTGTAGTAATTGTCACTAGGCGAAATAATGTTTATATTCATTACTAGAGTTCACGAAAAAAAAATAAGTTCAATACCTACTTGACCAAAATGTATGAAACAGCTGATTTTTATTTTCGTGATTTCAGAGTTGGTCCATATTGAAAGTTGTTCATATTCATGCGTAGCACACCCCGTAAAAATTTGGATGGTGATAAAAAAATCTTCCTGTATCTCTGAGAAGCCAAACTGAGAAGTCAAATAAACTATGAAATCGTGTGCCCCTTCCTTAGTAGGTAGTAGGTACTGGCAGCATCATATTGTAGTCTTTGGGTACTGGCCACTTCCGAGCACTGAAATATAGAGCTCCACGCCTGTCCGCCCTTCATCCGTCATTTTGCCGCGTATTTTTGATCCCATTCATATTTTTTTTTACCTGCCGACTGCCGACAACAGAGCAAACAGACAGGTTGTTCACAAGGATGAACGAAAGTCAGTCTGTGTGCGGTTTTATCTATTTTCAGAGTTCCGCTTTGTGCGAACATTTTGCTGCCAAAAGTAAATAAAACCTCTATGGTTTATGGAGCATAGAGGTTTTATTTTGTTGCTGGGGATGTTGCCTGATGTTGCTAGCTATGCTTAGTTTGATTTTTACTCGTGTATTCGGTGTATTTCAAACTTTAATAAATACCTTTCTCTTTGTTTTATTTTTGTGGCTCTGCTTGTCCGACACTATGAATGTTATAAATGCGAAAGTGTGTCTGCCTGTCTCTCTGTCTGTCTGTTACCTCTTCACGCTTAAACCGCTGAACCGATTTAAATGAAATAGTATATAGTTTGAGTTCCGGGAAAGGACATAGGATAGTTTTTATCCCGATATTCCTACGGGATCGACAATTATGCGGGTGAAACTGCGGGGCGCTGCTAGTACATTTTATAAATTAAAGTCGCTTTTCGTGTCTGTGTATATGACCGCGTTGTTCTTCAAAACTACGCAACGGATTTTGATGCGGTTTTCACCATAATTTAAAGAATTTATTCCGGAAGTTTCATGTGTATATTACAATAATATCAAACTTTATATATAATAAAGAAATCCTGATTGTTCGTCGAGTCGAAAAATCCGTGCGAAGTAGGGGCGGGTCGTTAGTTTTATTTAATCTTTTTAAAAGCACACTTGGCGCTAGCGCTGGGTTTAATCTCCTTCAAAAAGCTTAACGCTCATACCTTTTCGTCCTTCGTCTAGTGATAAAAAAGCAACAAGTTAATTTTATGATAACACCAGCCTTATGTATCGACGCCCGTATAATCCGCTCAGCCGGTAATCAGATTGGCCCACACATACACACCCCCGACACCCACACACACACACACTCGGCATATCACTTCACCTGCCAATTCTACTTAGTTTGGTGGTGGGGCGCTCGGATCCAATGTGACGGGATACGGGCGTGTTATCCCAGTCCATTGTTATGCTTTAAGCGATATTGATGAGGTTTCCAATATCCTAGCTGATCTAAATATTAAGGCTGATATAAAGGGTAGGGGGTATTGGCAGTTGTTTTTGTGCTATTTCCTATTACATTAAATCATCGGTTTTTACGCTTGCACGCGTCGTTTCAAACACGATACTATTCACCCCTGGAGGATTTCAGGGTAGGGGGTCGATCGATCAGGTTAAGCTACGCTTGCCGCGGTTGGTCTGTGGATGAGGGTGACCATCTTTAAATACTGAGACCCTTCCGTGCTTCGGAAAGCACGTTAAGCCCTTGGTCCCGCCTGGCTCTTTGACAGCTGTTACGGGTAGTCAGAAGCCAGTAAGTCTAACAACCAGTCTTACCAAGGGGTATCGTATTACCCAGTAAATGGATAGTGCAGGTCAGATAGGTAGTCGCTCCATATAAAATACTGGTATGCAGCCCGTTAGACTGGAAACCGACCCCAACATAGTTGGGAAAAGGCTAGGCAGATGATGACGTTGACTTTAGAAGAACTAAGCGCACACGCAGACAGACACGAAAAGCGTTTTTGTTTTATTATTAAACAAAAGCTGTACTTATAAGTTCCGAAATTCAATTTAACTTTTTTGACATTAAATTGGTTTTGTAATAAGTGCTTCTATGAAAGAAAGAAAATACATTTATTTAGCACAGACTAAAAGACACACAATACATCAGATAAAAACAAAAATAAAAAGTGTAAAGTTCGATGTAAGAAATTAGCAGGAAAGTGTGCCTCACGGCTGCGCCAAAAAGGTTGTCTGGCATTTTTGCTAGCGCCTGACGCTGGTTTTCAATGTGTGTGGCATAGATTTATAGTTCTTATAAATCTATGGTGTGTGGTGACAGATGTAAATCAGTTTTATACTGTGACGTGACTTGTGTATGCATTATTTATAGGTATAAATAAATAAAATGTGTTAGATAAAAACACTAAGCAAATAAGTAACTATATTTTAACGTTTTAGCGCTTACTACTTAGCGGGTAATTAATTGGAAAGGTCTGCAAGTGTGCTTAAGGTTATGTAGGCCTTGACAATTTGCTTGTCTCCGTGACAAAATACAGGGAAGATGACGCAGTTGTTCATACGTTTTTATAAGCCCAACAGAATCTGCATAAAAAGATAAAATAATAATTCAAATCGGAATTAAATTAAGCCGATCTTCGGCTCAAAATAGATTACCCCTTTTCTTCCCTTAGGCCGTCGTCAAATATGATTGAAATTCTGATTTTAAATTACCATCGGTTTTCGCCAAAACATGGCCATTTATCGATAAACATGATTTATTGTGATGTGGTTAGGTAAGCCCAGGTACGCACGGGCGTGTTTGTCCCGCGGTGATATTTTTTCGTGCAATGGACTTTCATCACACTGCTGAGCGCCGAGAGTTGTAAATCCAACGGTGTTTTTTTGACGCACTGTTATGCGCTCTGTTGGATTCTCAATGCTCGACTCAACACCGAGAGTTGAAAATCCAGTGCGCAATAACATACCTTCGCGATATTTTTAGGTCCGTGCGAATGTGGGCTAATAGGTAATATGGGCGGTGTCCGCAACTCCACGTCAATGCGCGTAGGTATTTTGCGTACGATTGTACCTAATGTGGTTTGCCCTACATTTAAATATTATGCGATTTGCCACTCAAACGAGACGTTGTTCGCATAACTAGTAAACCTTGTTACTGCATACCGACTAGGTATAATAAACAAATGATCATCTAACCGTCATTTGACTCTCATATCTCTGCGCACCTAAAACTCAGTAAGAAGATGCAGGTTTATTTTTTTAACTGAGTACCTGCTGTATGCCTTGATAGCAGTGGTGGCCCAGTGGTAACGGCCGCGACTTACGAGTTGTAGGTCGTTGGTTCGACCCCAGATATGCGTTTTACTTTGTGTAATTTTTTTTTTATTATTATTAAATGGGCCCGCTTTTGACCCCGATCATATTTAATCATCACTGCTCTCAAAACGGTAAAACATCACGAGAAAACCAGTATGTTCTAGAACCAAAAATTCTAAGACATGACTGTGATACCTACCAACCCGCACTGGGTCCGCGTGGCGGCCCACTCCCTCTCACCGAGAGGAGGCCTGTGTCCCAGCAGTGGGAACATTATAGGCTGATGATACTTTAAACTTAGAGACCGCATAACATAACTTGGAGACGCGTCGTATGTGGTCGCGATGCTCGGCATTGAGGGAATGACGAAAAAGGGAACAGCGGTGCTATTCTGTAAAAATCTCACCGTGAAAACTTATGTGAAGTGAGTGTGGAATGTGCTGTCAACAGTGTCAATTCCTAGCAAAAACAAACTCACTTCACCTAAGTCTTCACGGTGAGATTTTTACTGAATCGACCGGCAGATCTATATGGCTTTAGCCAGTAGACTAGCCCACGACAGATGCACAAAATATAGCTCGTGATAAACACCGAACACATAACTCTAAATAGACTAATTACCAACTCAGCTTGCCAATGAGTAACTATTTAGTCCCACATTATATCAATGCGGGCCCGAAACTGCGGTACGATTAGTAATCTAAATGGCCGTATGCATTGGTAATCTGGGTTCGTAATTGCTTTTTGAGTAGCGTAATGAGAGAGCGACCTAAGGCTTGCGACAAATTAGCGCGGAAAAAGCTTTGGATTTTTGAGCGTGTTATTTCGCTGACCGTGTTAATCTCGCGTTTTACCGGCCTGAGGGCCTAAACATTATGAATCCTAATATTGCGAAGACAGTTCGTGTTTTTCTTTTTTTCGCTACACTACGTAGGTATAATCAAAGTGATTTGAATTGAATTGATTGTTATTTTAGCACAGACAAAAAAAATTACTGATTATCTCTTCACCAATGGGATTTGATAGATTAACTTAACAGTTAATTCATAATACTATATATGACTTAAGAAAAACGGTATTTAACGTTAGTCTTTATATTTTTGAATAAATTTATTATTATTATTTACGCTACGATGTTTAGGAGCCGAGCAAAAAGAAAAAAGATAGAAAGAACGCTAAGTGAAACCGAAGTAATAGCGTAGGGCAGCGATGTGATGCGATGCGGTGGGTTGGGGGCCGAGGGAATTTCATAAAAATATGGCTGTTAGGATGATGACAGCACTACTAGAACATTTTAATGTCTTACCATAGAGCAAAATGCAAGAGCAGTGGTGGCCCAGTGGTCACGGACACGACTTACGAGTTGTAGGTCGTAGGTTCGAACCCAGACAGGCGCTTTACATTGTGTAAATTATTTCATCACCACTGCTCTCAAAACGGTGAAGGAAAACATCGTGAGGAAACCGGCACGTCCTAGAACCAAAAATTCGAAGACATGTGACATCCACCAACCCGCACTGGGCCCGCGTGGTGGATTACGGCCCACTCCCTCTCATTGAGAGGAGGCCTGTGTCCCAGCAGTGGGAACATTATAGGCTGATTATGGTTATGGTATAGAGCAAAATTGCGCCGCATTCTGTTCAGATTGTTCTCTTACTTTCAAGAGTCATTATTGTTTCAGTTTCCAGCCTTACCTATATGCGTATGCTCGTTATTGCACAGTATGTTTCCTTTACCCGTCTAGTCCCAGCCACAAGCACGTTACTTCCCCGCTTCGTAGTTGAGCAAAACACGGCAAATTGGTTCCATTAGTGTGCATTAGGGGGCCCTGCCGACACAACTGGGACCGCGGACGTCTGCCCGTTATGGAAAGTGTTTGGCTCGAGGAGAGACCCGTCTGGCGCAAATGTTTGCTCGAATATAGGCTCGTTTGAGGCTTATAGACTTAATTGAAAAACGGATCGGTAACCTGCGCTAACGGAATATGTTCCTTAAGTGTAAACACACTATGAGTACAAATACAAGTGTAATGACAAGCCCCTTTATGGGATAAATTTTTAGACATCCCTGCATACATACTTTCGTTACAGGAACTTTGTGCAAAATTCCATGTTTCTATACACAGCGGTTTCGGCTAAGTTATCTCTCAGAGAATTTAAAAAATATATTAAACTAGCTTCCGCCCGCGACTTCGTCCGCGTGAAATTTCACCCTCCCTCCATTCACCCTCTTGGGGGTGGAATTTCGATAAATCCTTTCTTAGCGGATGCCTACGTCATAACATCTACCTGCATGCAAAATTTCAGCCCGATCCCAGTGAGATCCAGTGGTTTGGGCTGTGCGTTGATAGATCACTATGTCAGTCAGTCAGTCACCTTTGAGTTTTATATATTTAGAAGATTTAAACTAGACTTTTAAATTCATATCCCATCTTTTTCCACAGTAAAAAAAAAAAACAGAATGGATTTTTAATCGATTCTCTCAAATTTTTAAAGGTGATGTTCTATTGCGGTATTTGTCAACCCCATAGAATCACTGTTATAAAATTAACTGTATTACATAATATGAAGGGGTAGAAAATCCGTTTGACGCAGCGTGTATATTATATACGTGCAGTAAATGTCAACGGGTTCAAATTCTCATTGTGAATTAGTTTGTGGTCGTCTGCGTCGTCGTGGGGAACACGTGAGTTATGCTGATTATATTGTTCAGCCAGGGGAATAGGGGCAAAGGATAATATGCATTGTTGTTTTTTTACTAAGAATATTATTTTCTATGTCTATTCATGTAATTATTAAGAGTTTTACAGCTTACATTACTTGGGCGTGTTGTTCTAGTAATGTAAACTCTAAAACTCTTGCATTAATGATAGTTTTTGCTTTAAATCATCCTCGAGTGGCAACTTGAGGATATTTTGAACGTAGGTTCTCGTGTGGCGAACATTGGACAGTCAGCGCTGCTACCACTTTGCCGATTAGCTAATATTTTAAACAAGGTATGAGCTGTTCATCATCGTCATCATCGTCAGGGAAAAGATGTTTTCAAGGGAGGATTACGCTGGGATTACGATGGGTAGCTCACCGTCCGATCAGGACCAGGCCCGTGCCGGACGGCGCGTACGTGTTCCACGCGCGCCTCAAAGAGATGTCAGCATCGAGGGCCCCCATAGGGCCGAAGCCTGCCGGGTCAGCGGGAAAGGTTGTCCGAAAGGGTTACCGCTGGCCCGGAACAGAAAGGGCTAAGGAAGGAACACGGGTGGGTTTTAGTCAGTAAGAGTCTGACACTCCCTTCCGCTCCACCCAGAGCGGGAGGGGTCATTTGATGATTTCCCATCCGCAAAAAAAAAAAAAAAGGGAGGTTTACGACCCTCAATAATGAGGATGAGCTGTTACCATGTAATTCTTGTCGATACAATAAATTAAGTTTTTTAACCTTTATTTCTAGTAGAAGCTAGGTAATTAGGTATCGGCTAAGTACTATTAGTTATTCTGAGGTATCTGTAACAAATCTATAGTGTCCTCATTTTTATGAGCAACGTGTTTTTTCAACTCTTTTTATACAGAATGAAATTGAATAGGTGCGCCAAATTAAAACATCTAATTCAACGTGTTATAAACATAACATACGAGTACGTGCGCGTAGGCAAGCGATTTGGCAACGTTGTCGCGCGCCCTTTTTTCGTAAGAACGGGTTAAATTGGGTAAATACCGCTAGTTCAATGCGTCGCCAACTTGCTTCAACTCTGCGCTGAAAAGAAAATTTTCTTATTTGATTTGAGAGTTTTGAAAAAATCACATCTTCGGAAAACTCCATCACAGAACATAACCAACTGAATCACGCACAGATAATCATTGAACAGGAAACCTGTCACTAGAAAATGCAATTTCGAAATAGCTTCCCAAAATTCCGAGCGTCATTTCATCCGCAATAATTGGGAAAATTGCAGCTGAACCCGTTACGTATCGTGTGTACTCAGCTTTGTAACCGTGATGTGAAGCTCTGGGAAATGTATCCAACACAGTATCACAGGGATGGCGAACCTTTGAAATTTTAAAGGACTGCATTACTTTTAGCACGTAGGATTATTTTTCCAGTGGGCATGTGATGTGGAGAACTGAAGAAAATGTCGTGAGGAACATTAAAACATAATTTTAAAAGCTAACAGTATTAAAATAATAATATGTACATTGTACAAGTATATAAAAAGGAGGAGAAATAATCAAAGGGCATCAAAAAATTCATCCGCATCGCTGTCAACAGGAAACGTGCCCAAAAGACTGGCAGCATTGCCACGTTGTATGGCAATGCTGATTCTTTGGCCAAAAATAGGCCAGGCCACGTGAGGAATGTTTTAAGTATGAATGTAGATGACTAAAAGAGTAAGGGAAGACCAAAGAAACAATGGACGGAATGTGTGAAAGAACATAAATGGCTAGAAATGGGGTGACTACCGAGATGACGACTAATAGAGAAGTACTGGAGATGCATTCTTTTTTTCAGTACCTTTTCATGAATACTTCCAAATTTATTTCTATTCCTTGTTACTGAAGATTTTTTCTCTTGAAATAAAAAACACTGAGCGACCTAAAGATCAAACCCAGAACCTCACGCTGAGCAGTCGTGCTTGTGATCACTCACTCATCAATAGATCAACAACAACATCATCAATAGATCAACGATTATCATGTTTCTGGAATAGAATAATAAGTATAGAAATTTCACACGGAAATTGCACGACATATTTTCGAAAATAGTTATCTTTGATAAAGTAAGCAGGATTGCTACATAAAATATGTGAATGGAAAATCAAATCTTTAATTCAAACATAAATGTACTGATAGCAAATAAATGACGAAAGTAAATGAATTAAGTTTTTTTTTTTTACAATTTCAAATTCTTTAAGCACAACAAAATACCATTTAGAACTTATTCCAGTAAGCTTACCAACTAAGCTATCTAAAAACGTATATTTTATTATTTAAATATCAAACAAAATACAGTAGACATACAAAGTTGCCTTAGCAAAGAAAAACAGGCTTCTTTTGAAACAAAATTCTCTTTCATTGAACATTATTACACAATACTCGTATATATGAACATAGATAGTGACGTGAAAGACACGGTCGGCGCGACCTAGGAGTTCACCCGATAGGTCAGATTTAAATAGACTTGTGAAGACATTAAAGGTCAATATTCTACGCACTCTAAAGCAACAAGTTTATGGAAGACTGGTATTAGGTAAATAAAACTTATATTGCTTTCTATCTATACGTTTCAACGCTAAAATATTTCTGGCTCAGTTATGACATTTGAAAACTTATTTCGTACACCTTTCGTTGTTTGCTATTTTCACGTAGACGAATTTATACGGGTTCAGTCAGTAATTACAGGCATTTAATATTGTTCGTTTGTTTCTGGGATGCCAAAACAAGTGCGGCCCCTGTTTTCTGGTATTGCATAGTTACGATCATAAGCGAGCGACGTAGCGACGAAGAATTTCACTTCAATTTCAAACCCTTTATCATCAAAGAACCGCAAGCTTGTTAAATGTGATGTACAGCGCCTAACGATAGATAAGTATACACATTTATTTTTGTATGAAATTCTTAAATTTGTAGCGGTATCTACAACGCCACATGTAAACAACGCGTCATACTGACGTCACGCAAAATCCTGCATCTCGCAATCAGAGTTTACCGCGCAGCTAGCATAGATGGAACGGCCCGACATGAATCATCGGGCAGTTGCCCGCCAGACACAACCCAGTTACTGGGTAAAACGATACCCCTTGATAATCATAGAAGATACATACCTATTATACACATAAAATAATTTAATTTAATCATCAGTGTATTTTTTTTGCATAGTATTTTATACGAGATAAAAATTACATGGTAACCCATTAGCTTGTAAAATTGTTCATGTTTTAAATATTTTCTGCATATACTTGTTGTGCGATGAGTTTAATTAAAATTCTGGTTAAAATAAATTGACTTTAATAATTTTGTATTTTAAAATGTGGGTTAAAATATGAAAAGCGAACTCACGGTTCTACATATTTTATTACTAGCACTAGGTAGGTTTCACTCGCATAAAAAAGTACCTTAGCGAAAAAAATACCTAGCACGTCAAAAACTGTTTAGTCAATATTATAAACGAGCAAAATGTAAATATGAGCATAAATACTGAACCCAGAGAAGGAATTCTCGCATCCAATAAATAATTTATTATTGTGATTAATTTACTCACCCCACTTTCAATAAAGCAATTATACGCATTTACATAACTAGTTATGACATAGACGTGCTAATATTCTCAAACTAATAACACAGAGATCTAATCAAACAAATTGAGCAAGCAAATGCTAATTATTTTCTTAACTAAATTACGATCGACGAACATTCGTTATTCAGCTCCAAAAATAGACATTATTTTGATTGATACTGGTAGAGGGGAGTCCGGTCAAAAAAGGTCATATAGACAGTACCTACGGTTAGCAATAAAAGTTCATTCTTTTTTAACAAAAAGTGCATCTTAGTTAGCCGTGGTTGTTTGTAAATTGAAATACTCCGAACTCCATAACATCACACTTGTTATCCCCAAAGGGGTAAGCGTTTTAGCCACATTTCTCAAAAAACAATAACATAATAAACAATTTTTCTTTATACCTAATAACATAAAACACACTTACATACCATTGAGACACATTTAACGTTCCATTAAATGAAATACTGATGCTTTTCAGCATTTTATAGTTAAATGTGTTTAAGTATAGAATAATTTTGACCCAATTTAGATGATATTAACCTTTGTGAAGGTAACAGTCCCACCAGACCAGAGTCCAGTCTCAGTTTACCTTTCTTTATGTAAATGTTTCTATGACAAATGAGCATCCTTTTCTTTTTCTTTATATTTCGTTGCTGACGGTACTAACGTCTTTTGTATATAAAAAAAGGTTTAAATCACTAGAGGTGTTCTTTCTATTTTTAAACTGTTTAAAAGCAGAGGAACAGAACATTAATATCGTTACCTGATAAGGCCTTTGTATACGAGCGGTGTTTAAAAAGAATGGAGTTTCCGAGGAGCTCCGAAGATAATCTGGTTTCACCATCATTGGCCTAAAAGGTTAAGGAGTGCGCATAAAAAGATTTAATGGAAAAGTTCGATGTTAAATAAATTGCTTTGACCGTTGTTCAGGAAGAATTTTATAGATGTATTATATATTTTTGCTGCTCTCAAAATGGTGAAGGAAAACTTCGTGAGGAAATCTAGAACGAATATTTGAAGACATGTGACCTCTACCAACCCACGCTGGGCCCGCGTGGTAGATTGTAGCCCACTGCTCCTCAAAGAGAGAGGAGGCTTGTGTCCCAGCATGTAGCAGGGAACATTATAGGCTGATTATGTGCCGTGTGTGTGTATTTTTAATTGTGTTAATAAAAATCTGAATTCTGTTATGCTGAATTATATTTGCTAGTAAGTAAATAATTATAAATGAATTTACTCCTGTTATGTATTTCTACACACTGCGTCAATAGAAATCCGTTCACTACGCAGTTGCTACGCCGTAGCCGTAGCATTGCTACGACAGCTACGCGGACGCCATCGTAGCACAACCGTGGAACAGTCCCACATTTTATTAAAGGAATCAACTTTTAGCTATCACAACATGAAAAACAAATATTTATACGTAATTAGAACAAATAACTACTAATTTCTCGAGTAACATTGTATCCATTAGTTACCTTCATCACAAATTACCTAATATTTACGTAACTAAAGTGAACTAAATTGAGGTCAGCACAAAGAAGTAAATTACATACTCTGATATAATGTGTACCATTTGGTTCAACTTGCGGTTGCGTCGGTTAACTCAATGTGACTTCTATGTGTTCAGCGGGCTGAGTTACTGCCCTGTTCCTGACAGCTAAATAATAGGGAGCGAAATAAGCTGTAAGTATTACAGGACGAAACAACGTGACAGAATAAATTGAATTCAGTTTTTGTCACACAGTCGTACGACTTTACTTTTCTGTAATGCCCAGTTTTTATGGAGTCATTTATATTCGCTTGTATAATGAAGGGCACAAAGGGCTTGTGGCTAAATGATAACAAATAATATAATAATAATAAAAGCCTCGATCAACATCTATCGAGGCTCTCGTTAGGCGGTCGGATCAAGGGCCTGATTCAGAAGGCAGTACTCCTCGATACGGCTCGCATTGTTAGGAGGTTCCTGTCTCTGGAGCCCTAACCACCGGTAGCTTGGACCCTGCTTCCGACACCGGCGGATCGCTATTTTTTTTCATTTTTAAATGTTTTTTATACTTATTTTAGATTTAAAAAATGTAATTAGATAAGTAATAAATAGACGAATAAACGAAAATATTAATAAAGTATTTATTTCACAAAAAAAAAAAATACCACTTGCACTGTTTAGATTGTTTGATATGATATTTACATTATTATGCAATTGTAGACTCTATCTATAACAGCCGCACTGTCGACCTTAAGCTGTTGGTCCCGCTTGTCATCCGTAGAACTTTGATAGTCATTACGGGTAGTCAGAAGCCCATAAAATCTGACAACCAGTCTTACCAAGGGACATCGTGTTAATCAGTAAGTGAGTTGTGGAGGTCAGATGGTCGCTCCATGGAAAATTATTGTATTCAGCTGCATCTGGTTTGACTGGAAGCTGACCCCAACGTATTGGGAAATGACCAAGTAGATTGATTGAGTCTTGATAATTATACGATTTATTAGTTTCTGGTCACTTGGACTAAAGTAATAAAATGTAGGAGTACGCGATTCAAGATTTTTAACAATGTTTTTAACATGGAATTTAAATCTCTGAGAATTGATAGCTATTTAGGTACACCTTAAGTACTTACAAGTAATTTAATATTTTGACACAAAATACATAATTTTCAACTAACTCACCTGACTGAAAACTTCGCTTCTAAATTGTTACACCACAGAACACAGCATCTAATTTTCATAATGTGCTGAAGAATTCAGCTCGTCATAATTTACATATTGAATATATTTCAAGTTACTCCTGTTTTAATAATGAGATATTGTACCTATAATCTTCAGCAACGTTGCCAAGGATATCATGTTGTAACTGCAGCATCTGTAGTGGTATTCCTCTTACGTCATTCTTGCTCCTCTGAAAGCTTGAGTTGCTTATTAATCGATATCGATAGTTATCGGTCTTGAGTTTGAGATTGAGACTATACGACTTACAGCTAAACTTGGCTTTTAGCTAAACTTTGTCTCGATTTTATTCAGTACTGTTCCCTATTAATTAAATCACACTAATATTATAAAGGCGAAAGTTTGTGAGCGTGTGTATGTGTCTGTTTATATTTGTTACTTCTTGACGCTCAAACGGCTGGACCAATTTTGATAAAATT
Source organism: Oligia fasciuncula (assembly GCA_963082905.1). Lineage (NCBI taxonomy): Eukaryota > Metazoa > Arthropoda > Insecta > Lepidoptera > Noctuidae > Oligia > Oligia fasciuncula. Next base: position 17,953,522 of record OY720390.1, read on the forward strand.
TTGTATGGAGGTAGCTAACACCCTGGTTTAACATATACTTTTTATCCCCATAATCCCACGGGATCGACATTTACGCGGGTGAAACCGAACTTAAAGATGGCACTGGCAACAATAGGTTCATGACTATTCTTCTGACATTTTTCTTTTACCAACTTTTGAAAACTCTAAAAAGAAAATGAAAAAAATACAGAAGCGTATAGAACGCATTACTCACGTGTTCACATGCTACAAACTGTCAACTAGTCCTCCTCGAGCTCATCAGTATGCCAGTCACTACATTGACTGAAGGCCCTCACGAGTGGCATACAAAGCGGCTACACTGACACCTTACTTCGTTATTAACTTGACTGTCAGCTGGTATGCTTGTCAATGGATACTGAAATTGGCAAATCCATATGTAAGTAAGTTCAAAAACTAAAACCCACAACTGAAAAATCACGCTCTAAAAAATATGAAACAAGAAAATATTCTCATCTGAAATTGTTATGTATGTACAAACTTTTCAATAAGTATCGTCTAATAAATAAACAACTAACACGTAATATATTTTAATGTATTTAATACATACATAGTGATGTTCAGAGGATAGCCGTGGTCATATGCCACTTTGCCCTAAAGCTTATAATCGCCGCAGAATATGTATATTGTTTTGATAGCTCCTTTTTGGTTCACCGTAGTCGAGTAAAAACAGCGTTTCACTTAAGCTTTGGCTTCCTGAGAAAGCGGTAAATAGTCACAGAATAACTGCTGCCCAAATACCTACAGAGCGATTTTTGACATTTTAATATTAAATACTAATGAAAATACCAGATTTTCATGCTTGAAACCAAAGCATTACTTACAAAAACTAAAAATGGCAAAGCAAGTCTGCTATTGTAACATTTTGCACATCAATACGGTCAAACCGATGTTGACTTATTTTCGGCAAAGATTCAAAGTGAAACCCGACTAAAATAACGTGACTACCGAGATGACAACTAATAGAGAGAGAACTATGGAAGAAAAAGACATGTTGCGGCGACCCCAATTAAATTGGTATAAGGGCAGGACAATGGTGATTCAAAGTGAAACCCAGACACAATATGTGGTACTTCTCATCCCGGATTATATATTTATAGGAGCATTTCCGATTCTTTATTGTTTTCTATTGTAAGAATCTAAACAAACCTATCGTGAAAGAAAGTTTCATATCAATCAAATCGGCTCTCTCTACTAACAACAAACAAATCTCTCTATTCTGTACCATCTGTGTTATTCAGTCGTCAATCTATAGAAAACTACGAACGTTTCTCTCAAAGAGAACCGTATCTTCACAATAGGGAAGAGATAACATCGTTACATGACGGTGCAAATGCGGCCGAGTCGAGCGAGCGAAGCACTTACTTGCTTCGCTCTTACTTCGAGTACCCAGACTCCAAAGTGCCTCAATATAGCTCAATCTTTATTGTTGTTAAGGAAACAATAGAAATCCTATTTTCGCTTTGAATATTGGAAGTATAAGCCGATTTTAATTGCAATTATTTGAAGCTTAAAAGGTATCTGGTTTCAACTATTATTGAAATTGTGTTGACTGCTTTCAAAATACGCAGATACCTACCTAAATTTCGAGTTTGATTTGATTTTCAGATTACCTACATTGCATTAAAAATTCACGTTAATTTGTGCCAGGATATGCTATTAGTTGTATAAACAAACGCTAACTAATGAGCCTCTAAATAATTACGTGCATTCACAAACAGATAATTAACATTCTCATTAATTAACAATTACATTGTGTGCTGCAAATGAACGCACTAATTGTAATAATCAAATTGTTCAGTAATTGGAAACAATAATCATTAATTTGATTCTACAGCGGTTTATGTGACAACACATAAAAAATATGCGCTGCATTAACTGCATTAAGTCTGACCGTGTGGTATTGAATGCTTAAAAAGTCATGCTCATTATAATGTGTCTTCGCGTTGGATCTTTTGCTAAATGATAATTATCTAGCCGATTTTAACCTTAACCATTCTAAAAGTACATAAAGGTATACTTAGTCTACATTTTGCAATTTTGCGCAAAGTATCAAACTGCGACAGTCGAATAATCAATCTGCTAAAAACGTATAATAAATATGAATAGTAGTAAAGATTATGATCTGCATGGTTTGTGGTATGCAACCTTTTTGGTACCTACTTAATTATAAGATAATGGCATGACATTACACGATAAACGCCAATACGTATAGGGAAGGCCGAAAACAGTAGGATTTGGCTGACAAGCGAATTGAGAAAGAAAAGGAAGTAAAACACGTGAAACGATTCCGTTACAATTATTTCATTTGAAAGATATTGTTTTATTGATGTACCTACCACAGTACCATATTTCCTTCACCACATAATAATTTCGCCCTATCACACAGTCGAAACACAACCAACTCCTCGCCTTAGAGTGAAACCTCGGGAATACTATTGCATTCCTCGTAAGTAGCATTTTATGCATTTCGGACAAATAGTATCGAACAGTTCTGGATTGTATAACTGTTAGATACTATTTGTCCGCGGGTTACATTTCCATATTAATTAATAGGAATACAGAACCTCCTTTATTGAAGTCTTTGAAGTTTTTTGAAGTTAAAAAAACATTAAAGACGTCGTACAAAAATTTTACAGCACGCAGTTCTTTCTCCCTCCTGAAAAGTTACTTCCTTTACACTTACGAAGTTTTCACTCTAAGGCGTCGATAAATAACTTTAACTTAAACACAACTCAATGCTTCTGCCTATCCGTCTGTCACAATCATCCCTCGCATATGTCTAACGATATTTGCATGGAAGCATACCTACATAGCCTACCTACCTACGAGAATATTGATACACCCGTGTGCTTGAAGCGAGAGCTACGCGTTCATAGTTTGTGTTTGCTTTAGTTGCTGATAACTATTTCTGAAATAGACGAGTGTTTGTCTAGCTTTGATTAGTATTCAATCCATACTTAATAATATTATAAATTCAAAAGTAACTCTCGTCTGTCTGTATGTTACCTTTTCACGCCTAAACCACTGAACGGATTTCGATAAAATATGGCAGAAAGATAGATTGCATCCCGGGGAATGACATAGGAAATCTAGGTTTTTATCGACATACCTCGCGGGCGAAGCCGCGGGCGGAAGCTAGTTCATAATATTTTTTTTTGGGCTTTTTTTTTTGGTTGTACTAGGTATAGGTTCACCTCTATCTAACCCTTGGCATGACATGATGTGATGTCATGTTATTTTTATTTGTGTGGTGTCTTAAAATACTATATTTTGGGCCATTAACTCACTATTTGGTCCCCTTTTCACGCTGTTGTATTATAAGGAATTTGCAAGAAGTGCCACTTGTTACTCCCTAACATTATCTACACTTATGAAGAAAATATGCCAGCAATGTACGAATGTTGTAGAGAACTTTATAGACAATATTATTACGAGTATTATATATAAAGTAAAAGTGTGCAGTGCTGCACACGCCAACCTATTAAAAGTTAAACAAATATCAACTTTATTTCAATGACGATTAAGTTGATTTCAGAGTGACTAGCACTCAACGATATTATAAGTGTAAAAAAAATATCAAGACATTGCTAGCACTATTGAAAAAGTTATAAAAATGTTTGAAGTTGTAGCGTAAACTGAACATTATTGTGTAGGAATTAAAGTTATTTTTCCATTAATTCATATTTGTTTACATTATTGGCAAATGAATCGCGAACACAGATTAGGTTCATAACTGATAATGAATTTCCTTTAATTAATAATAACATAGTATTACAGAAACGTACGAAACGTACGTTCCGTACCCGCTGAGCTGCCGTTACACTTTTCGTTAACTAAAGATAAAACACATCATAAAATAAAAGGTCTAACTACTATGCCTTATAATAAATGCCAAAGCTTTAATATTTTCAGTACGGCCAACTTTATTAATTTTCACAACTGATATTACCCGCAGACCACTAATTTTAATCCGTTGGAATAAACCGGCCTTTTGACGAAAATATCCTAAAGTTTATTTAAAACAAAATAAACAGTTTGAAATGTCAGAATGTCGGCCATTTCATAAAAGACTAGCCGTTGGCGACGAGTTTGTTTGCATACAAACTTCAATAGCCCGTTCATATGTTGAGTTTCGAAAATACTTTCTTCTTAGTCGTATACTCCGGTACACCCTCTAAAAACCTCTTCAAAATGTTACATCCCCGTAGTCAGTACTTTCAGCGTTGTCTGTCAGTGACCCACAGTACCTACTGCTAAATGAAGTGGTTACCTATAACAGGAAAACTTAGAAGACGACGCTCGTTCTATCATAGACGTCATTCATTGCAGGATAATAAAAAAATCCATGAATTACAAAAAACATCTTAATTCGAATAAGTAGGACCAACAGATGGAGAAACATTGCGAATGTACAGAAAATGGATGCCAAACTGTTTACAAACCCATTACAAAAATCCATTAACCAATTCCAGAACATTTTTACGCTTATAAAGACATGAAATTAAATAGCGAAAAGGTCTTGCGTAGTTGCCGCGGAGACTGGCTTCAGTAATGTGACCAGCTGTTGTACGCTTACCGGATATTCCGGTCTGAAGTCCCATTGTAGTCCGACCTGTTTTAGCATTCGGCCTTTTAATGTCTGCCTTTTGAATGGTTGAATACTCCTGTGTCGAATTTAGAATAAAGAGAATTCTGGGATTTTGAAGCCAGTGGAATGAATAAAGACTACGGTTTTTACCATGTGTGTATTCATGAAAAGAAGTATACTTTGAACGAACTTTGAATTGTTTTGTATGGTATAACGGGCTGGTGTCAGCAACTCCACGTCCAAGCGGGTACTTATTTTAAAAACGACATCACTAGAATCACACTACATAAAGGCGAAAGTTTGTGTGGTTGGGGGTGTGTGTGTGTGTGTGTTTATATATTTGTTACTTCTTCACGCTCAAACGGCGGGACCAATTTTGATAAAATTTTGTATGGAGTTAGCTAATACCCTGGATTAACTAGGCTACTATACTTTTTTCTGATATTCCCATCGGATTGAAACCGCGGGGCGCAGCTAGTTTATCATAATCCCGTTTCCCTATTTCTCCTTCATGCAAGTATAAAAGCCACAGTAAAATTATAAGACAGCACACAAAAAATACGCAACGAATCTAAATGTATCCCTAATGAGCAAAGATTAAAAAACAAAATTCTAAAGCATTTTCTTTTCATCGCTAAAAATAAACCCAGCTCCATCGCAAGTCCCTCTGTTTACAGTGATCCCCACGTATTGGTGCTAGCAGACGGGAGCATTTCATCGCTCGCACCGTGGACGCTCGCGCCTGTAAAGCAGCAGATATAACCCCCCTTTACCCCCCTTTTCAACCCCTGAGGGTATTTCCCTCGCCCCCATATCACCCTGTATAATCGATCGACTCTCTGCCGGATACAGTGTTAAGGGGATGTCGAGTTTGTATTGAAATAAATGTGTTTAACTGGCAGGGGCAGATGAGCGTAGCAAATGTGATTTGAAAATCGACAGGAGAATGATTTGTGTTTGGTGAATAAAATGGAGTTTTCACACTAATATTATACAGGCGAAAGTTTGTGAGTGTGTGTGTGTTACTACTTCACGCTCAAACGGCTGGCCCAATTTTGATTAAATTTTGTATGGAGGTAGCTGACACCCTAGATTAACATATAGGCTACTTTTTATCTCGATATTCCCATGGGATCGACACTTATGCGGGTGAAACCGCGGGGCACAGCTAGTTAAGTGAATAAAACAAAGGTTCTGAGGTATGAGTAGTTATATTCAACAAGTAAATAACTACACTTGTTAAAGATTCAGACTTTTCATCCTTGAAGATGTTTTCACTTGTTTTATTAATGAGAATGTAAACATTTCTGAAACTTGTTCTCAAAGCCGACGTCCCAAAACAAACTTCATAAGAAAAAACCGCAAAAATGTGAAATTATGCAAAAGCTGAAAATATTTTCCTTATGTAAAGAAAACTTTTCAGAACAAATATTTTGACTACTTTCTTGTTTATTTGCAAGATGCTGGGACGAATAAATGTTTATTAAACATCTTTGGGATGTTCCACTTAGCAATTTTTTTCGCCATTTATAATTTGAAACCCTTTACCGTCTAGAACATTCTTTACGGATTCGCGGAACTTTTAAGGACTTGATAAAAGTCTGGATTTTAATTTCTTAAAGTCTTTGATGTATCCACCTTAAGTTGGATCGTGTAACTCAAGTATCAACTCCGTGTCACGCAGAATCCGATTAAAACGTAGAATATAGATGAAGACGTATAAACAGGGTGTTTATTATATTTATTATTATATTTATATCCTATGATAATAATTATTTGTGTGAGTAGAATTCATGATGTGGGAACGGCAGAAAGTTAAGGTTATGGTTTTCAGAAAATTGGGATATTTTAATGGGACTGTGTAGGTTTGTCGGCTGTCTGTCTGTCTTTTAGGGCTATATTTCACCGGGACACCATGGCGGCGCAACCAGTCGCCGCCACCAACAATATGTATACAGCTCTATAGAGCGTTACTCACCTGGTGTCCGTTTGGTTGCGCAACCAACCATACATTTTGTTGGTGGCGGCGACTGGTTGCGCCGCCATGGTGTCCCGGTGAAATATAGCCCTTACGCTTAGATAATCTTGTCTGTTTTGTGGTGGTTCCGTGCGAGATTTATTATGGAAGGAAAACGTATTTCAGAACTTTCACTGGCAGATAGCTAATGTTATTAGGAGTAACTAAGTCTACTTTTATTTTAGAAAAAGAACTAGCTGCGCCCCGCGGTGTCACCCGCGTAAGTGTCGATCCCGTGGGAATATCGAGATAAAAAACACTTTGTTTTTTTTAAACGAAAACTGCTTTAGCTGCAGTTTGTGCTCTTTCTGAACAGTGAACGAAAATGAATCGTCACGCTCGAGTCGGTGACACTGAATCGGGTATATTCGGTCCCAGTCGGTTGGTGACGCTGAATAACCTACCTATACGTAAGTTTTCACTTCTGTCATGGGTCATAAGCACACACCACCTTTTTTAAAAACTATGCATTCTGTTACAACATTTAATTTTTGAAGTGAAAACTTCTTTAGGCGCGTTGGAAATTTTTTGAGATGGGGAAAAACCATTGAACTCGCGCCACTGTTACCGTAAGCGACACCGCGCGTGTTTTGCTTTTAAAGACGATTAAAAAAATACTCGCTTCGGATTATGTCCAGCTGTCCTCGGGATGTGACTCGGTTTTAATGTATATCCGATATGTCAGTAAGTGATGGGAAAGGATTCTGTTTGTGTTTTGTTTTCACTTCTGTCGGCACTCCCGAAGTGCCACTGTTTTTTTTATTTTATTTATAAAGATAACAACTACTCAACAATAATTGGAAGTATTTCGTTACCGAATGATTAATTTTTAGTAGGTACAAATTAGTCTGATCTTATAATGAATATTGATGCTCGGTGCCATAGACAAAGTGATTAATGACTCTAATTAATTCAGGGAATCGATTATGACTTTTGTTTATCGACAATGTTGCTGATAATTTGTCCTTATTTGATGATATTGTTGATTTTGGGTTTTATTTTTCTCAACGTAGCGGTGCCTTGGATTATTGGGTATAGATTGAACAAGTTTGTATAAGTCAAACACTTTTTATTCAGAAATAAAATAAGATGTAGGCACCATTATGTACGTAAATAACAACTAAAACCTAATTAATTAATAAAAATAACAAAATTGTATCCGAACTTAACTAAAACTATTCAGAAACCCAAGACAGTGTATGTAGGTTTAATTGGAATACATTTTCTGTGCGCTGTTGATGACAAAGCATTTTGATATTTGAACTACATCAATATAAGAACTTTCTACCAATGTGCATGCACTTAATTATTATCCTTTTTATAACAAACCAAGTAACATATCAAGATCCAACGCCATAATTAAAAAACACTTCACAACCAACATCCACAATTCAATTCGACAAGCAAAACACCACTTTATCAAATAAAATACATCAAATCAACTTGCAAGCTCCACAATCGTCCAACGGCGTTTTCTAGCAACACCAATCTCGTCACATTTCTATTTCCGAACTGGCGACATTTATCGAGGCATAGAGGCAATACCCGCCAACTAGCGTGATCCAGTGGCAAGCAGACATTTTGTATTACTTTTTATTTATTTATTGGGCTCTTCAACAATGAGTACGCTATTACATAACAATTTGTACATGTTGTTGTTGACCCGGCAGGCTTCGGCCCTGACGGGCCCCTTCACGTGATGTTGACATCTCTTTTAGGCGCGCGTGGAACACGTACGCGCCGTCCGGCACGGGCCTGGTCCTGATCGGACGGTGAGCTAATTGAGCTTATGTCTAAGTGCCCCACAGCGCATAATAATAACACAATTTATTAAAACATAGAGCAGTGGTGGAAACGGCTCAGGTCGTGGGCTCGCAGATAGGCTTTTTATTATTTTGCTGAATGGGCCGGCCGCGCTTTTAACCTCGATCACGCCTGATGGAAAGCTATGGATGAGGTGTATGATGGAACGAGCGCGCCCAGAAGATGCTTAAGACACTGGAACTCCAACTGAGGGAGACCGCCGTCTCCAATTGAGGGGGTACATTTATTAAGTGTTTATTATTTGTTGTTATAGTGGCAATAGAAATACACACTCTATGAAAATTTCAACTGTCTGCCTGTTACGGTTCATGAGATACAGCTGTAAAAAACGCCGAAATAAAAGACGTTTCTCATATGTCTCATATGGTGACCCCCCCTTTAATTTTTAACTTTATTTTATTATTACTATTTTTTGTTATAAGTAGTGAAGAAGCCGTCGAAGTCGAAGAATATGAAGTCAAAGCTTACTTATGGGGGCACAAATCAAGACAAACATTGATTGTTGAGTGATATGTGTCCTGAAATTAGGAATTCTTAGTAGCAAATTCTTAATAACTCGTTATTATGAATGTACTACTTTCAAGTCAATAACACAGCGCGATCCGGGAATCTAACCGATTATATCAAGTTAACTTGCAAGCATCACGAGCGTCCAACGGCGTTAAGTAGCTACACCAATCTCGTCACATTTCAATTTCCGAACTGGCGACATTTATCGAGATACAGAAGAGGCAATACCCGCCAACGAGCGTGATCCAAGCAAGCAGCCATTTTGTATTGCTTCAGTGTCGTTCACTGTTTGTTGGGTAATAGAATTAATTGAGTGTAGGTCGAACGTGGATGTGTGTTTAAGTTTGTACGTACCTACTACATATATAATAGCTGGCCGGTGTTCCCGAAGGTTTAGGCAGAAATGTAGTGCCTACAGCCACATACATTTATGAAACCAAAAACATATTGCCACTATCGGGCCCAAATCAAGGCCTCGATTTGGCCTGAATTTTTGAATTCTTAGTAAAAAAGTAAAGGAGCAACTAAGAATTATCAAAAGGAAAACTCGAGAATCTAATCTAGGACTCTATCCTTGACCACAAGACCTGTAAGGCAAAACAGAGGGTTTCCCTACATTTTTGACATTGATTATTATCGCTGAGATGAGATTGCGATTTTGAACGTTTTTAATTAGGTAGGTACGGGAATCGGCCTTCAGGTTTATACTTTGGTATAAACCTGAAGTATCTACCTACCTACCTAATTATTGAAAGACTAGCTGCGCCCCGCGGTTTCACCCGCGTAAATGTCAATCCCATGGGAATATCGGGATAAAAAGTAGCCTATAATGTGTTAATCCAGGGTGTCAGCTACCTCCATACAAAATTTTATCAAAATTGGTCCAGCCGTTTGAGCGTGAAGAAGTAACAAACATATAAACACACCCCCACACACCCCCACACACTCACAAACTTTCGCCTTTATAATATTAGTGTGATTATCCATCGAACCCAGTAAACCAGTAAAGTGTATACCTATCTTAACCCAGTCCACCGTACCTAAGCTAACTTAAACCTGACTTGTTAGTCTCTTCCCATGGGTAAGCTGGAATTAGTATCTTCGCTAGCGTTTTAATGCCAGTTAGCTTCATACTTCACAGACTAGCCGAAAGCTTAACGAGGTCAGACGTCCAACAAACTTCTCAACTTTGTACAGGTCAATGACATGACGGCCAGTAACTAGTAACTTGAACGAAATATTTAATTTATTACTCATTTATGTAGGTACCCTCATACCCTAAATAAAGCCGATGGTCTGATGAGTCGTTGGTCCTGGGCCTAATCTCTTTTCGGTCGTATCGGATTGCGTGCTCTCCCATCGGACTATGAGAGTGAGGGAAGAGGGAGTGCACACACTTGTGCACTATAAAATCTCCCGCGCCGAAGGCTAGTCTCGGTTGAGATTGGCCGTCATCGCCATGGCCGAAATACGGACTGGAGGACTATAAGAACCTGAATAAAACATCATCATCATTATCGTCATCATCATCATCATCATCATCATCATCATCATCATCTGCCTAGCTAGCCTTTTCCCAACTATGTTGAATAAATAATTAACAATTTTTTGATCCGTAGTTAACTCAACCAATTGTTAAAAAAATAGTAACTAATGGTTAAATTTTGGCAAAATGTGTTTTTTGATCAATTTTTTCTCTTTGAATTGTCAAATAATTAACTATTAGTTGACCCAGTTGACCATTAGTTACTTTTTTTAATAATTGGTCGAGTTAACCACGGATGAAAAAACGGCCCTAAGAGGTAGACTTATCACTTACTTAAAAAGGTAGATACTTAGTAAATGAATGGTATTTATTCAGATTACTCTAAATTATTAAAATGCCTTTTTACCTTTCGAAAGGTCAGGGCAGCCATTTAATATCTTAAAAATTTGTTTGAAAGAACTACATGTGCAAAGGGTTAGGGCTTTGATCAGACGGTCCTTTGTAGTCTCTCTACCCCAAATTGTAAAGAGGTCAGCCCACTGACACAAAAGTCCTATTCGCCCACGTTTTATTTACATAATAAATAGGCAAAAAGACACGTCTGCTTTTAAGTATTCACCTTACTCAATAGCTACGACATCAATAACTTTTGTTATGGAAAAGGAGCGCTTTCTATTTAATGATAAGTACATACTGGTACAACAAGCCTCTAAATTAACTTCTATTTTTTTTATGTGCAAACATGAGGAACGAAATAGCATTTATAAACAAGATTTTTTTTTCTAATCTAAAATTTTGGACTCGTTAGAACAAATCATATGAGCCAAAACTCGAGGGGTTTACTAGTAGCCACTCAAGAGTTTCACTGTCAACCTCCTGGCTCCATCATCAGATCAGCTCCAAGATACTACACAACTACATATACGTTCAGAATTTTATTTCGATACAATTAGAAATAGGTTAAAATTGACTTCTAAGACTTTATTATATTGTTTATTAGTTAGTGACAAGTGAAGCTAATAAAAGCGTGATAAAAAATAATCAAAGAAAATCCGTCTTAATAATTAAAATTACAATTCCGAGCACAAAAATATACTTATCCAGATACAATACAGTTTATTAATATTCCTCAAGTTAAGCCCCAAAGGTAAACGTATCCATCTTAGAAATAAGTAATCAAATAAACATCAAAATTCAGATATTTTTCAACGTCCCAAGAACATATATAATCCGCAAGTAAAAACTCTCAAGTAGGTAAGTAGATTTCAAGATGCGATTAATTCCGTCGCGGGCCGGAGGTAAATCGTTGGAATTCATTAGCCGGATCTCAGTCCCAGATCTGTAGTCAGGTGACGGATCTGCAGCTATCTTGTCAGCGTCGTCGTTAATTTGCTAGGAAATCCGTCACTGGCAACCTTGACCTCATTGGATCGAAGACTTACTTGTAGTTCTCGCAAGGATTTCCTGGGAAGGTCGAGAGCTCAAGTGGAGATTTAAGAAAATCGTTTCTTGTAAAGACGTACAAGTGTGCTTTAGTTTACTATTATTCTTGTATGTACTTAATTAATTAATGTTCGATAGGAAAACATCGTGAGGAAAAACCTGGACTTATAATTAATACATATACAGGGTGGTCAAAAAGTCGTGGATCAAACGAAATAGGGGGATAAAGGATAGTTAGTTGACATTTTCAACTTCAGCTGTGATGCCACAATAAGATTTAAAATTTAAAAAAAAAACCGGGCGTACCTGATTATTTTTTTATTTAAATAAGGGATTACTTGATCATTTTTTATGGTAAGTCAAAGGTATTAGTCAATTAAAACGTTATAGTAGTTCAAAAATGTTGATCACTAGAATTTTAAAATCGGTCGGGAGAACAAGAAATTTCATGCGGATGAAGTCGCGGGCAGAAGCTAGTATAGAATATAATATATAGCGTATAGGTGGTTTCTAATTTGTACCTATTAATCGATCGTGTTATTTTGTTTCCTATTTTATGTTAGAGGTATTTTGTACCAACCTTTTTGCTGTCTTTTTTGTTTCAAGTGTTTATTAGTGGAAACTTGTAAATGGCCTTCAGATGCATATTGTTTAATAGCACTGTTTAATTTAGCTGTAAGTTTCCCGAACAGAATAAAATAAAATATGCCAAAAGCGGTAAACGTATAATGTATAAAGTGGGTGTTAGGTACTACGTGTCTACCCCTTCAGCAATACAGGCGTGATATTCGAAGCAATATTCCCAAAAACTACGAAGAAAAATAATAGAAATCCGAGAAGCGACATTTGAATAATAAAAGCTTGTCATCAATAATGCCAGTCATCATAAAAGCGCGTACTCCGAGCAAAAAGGATCTACTTATCGCCCTGTGAAAAGAAAGGGCGTTGAGAATTTATATTCATATCGTTGGGTTCTGCAGTAGGTACAGACGCCAGCACATCAACCCACCCGAAACTGTCAAATTTTTCCAATCAACTTTGAACCTTATGCCTTAGCGATGATGTGCTGGCGTCTGTACATTGCTTTATACAGCACTAGCTTCGCACGGTTTTTACAACTTAAAAAAACAACGAGATATCTAGATATGTAAGTTAAATATGAATGTCACATAAACCTTCCGGAAAAAATCTCTAAATTATTGGGAAAACCGCATCAAAATCCATTGCGTAATAAAGAAGAAAAACGCGGTCACACAGCCAGATTCGAAAAGTGACTTTAATTTATAATATGTGTGTACGCAGACCATCAAACTGAATAACTTTATCTGTGGGACCAAAGAAAACAAAACAGTACCCCAAAGAGATTTAAGGTAAATAATTTAATGTCTTTGCAGTACCCGAACCAAAATGAGACAGCTCCTATGATGAAAGTAGTGTAGTTTTGCATATTCAATTTAAATTTTACATGTACAGTCAGCGTCAGAGAAATGGAACCCCCCCAAGACTTAAAGACTATCGCCCGAGCACGCTCGGGCCCGCCGTCGCTCGTCGCTCGAGCGACGCGGCGGGCGGGCGGCGCGGCGGCGCTGGCGCGTCACGTGAGCCTTGAGCAGCTCCCTCCCCCGCCGCCGCACCCATCTCTGCCCGAGCGCATCCAACGGTCCGCCTCAGATATTATTTGCAAGTTTCATTCAAGTTTTTAATAATTCTTTAAGGTATTTTTTCGACTTCCTTCTGGCCGAACCGTATACCAAGAATAACTTACAAAAAGACACTTTGCGTGCGATTAAGATACGAACCCGCATCACCAGGCGCCAGCCGATCATCGAGACCGTGTCTTATACTACTAGGCTATTGGCTCAGTTGTCAACCTCAACGAAAATTTTAATAGTATTACTCCATAAAACGAACAAGGTTATTAACGGTCTAATCTTCTAGATAATAAGGTTTAAATTTCAACTTTCGTTTTTTAATTAATACCTTAGTTTTACAAAATGCAATACGCATTAACTCCTCAATTAACTAAAAGATAAGGTTGAAATTAGCTTGTTTGGTTGAATATAATGTGTTGATTCCGATTGTTGCACTACCGTCATTTTACTTCAGAAACTTAACTGCTGTATGAACTGCGAGTTAAGGTTGAATTTAGAATACTTCTTCGCTTTATTTAGTAAACTGTGATTGAGGGTATAATTATTTTTTAAATGGTTTCGTTTTCGTGCCGATTCGCTTGTGTGTAATTATCTTCGTCGTAATATTATCAAATTTATTAAGTTTTTGACCAGTTGATTCTATTAACCGTTGGTATGGTTTGATTAACAACTTTTTTGAAGGCTAAAATTGTTGTTATCTGGGAACAGGAACAAAGCATAAAGAAAATAGCACGAGTTATGGGCTTAACGGTAAGATTTATGTTATACTTCCACATATTACCTATTTATTGTTGCAATAATGTTGCATTATTACTTACTAGTTGGATGTTTTTATGTATTTCTAATATTATTATTTTCATTGCAGAGAAAAACAGTTCGTAGATGGATACAAAGGTATCAAGCGACGGGTGATGTGAAATGTGATCGCCAAGGCCAGAGAAAATACAAATGGAGCGACAACGTAATATTGTGAAAGTTCATTTAGTGGCACCCTTCAAAACTTCAAGAAGTGATAGACTGTGACATCCTCTCCGTTATTATAAGGCAATTTACTCGGCAGATTGATTGTGTAACGTATCTGATAAAATTGCGTTGGAACATATATGAGCAAGTGTTATTAATTCCCAATATTTGTGGGATCCTTATCTCGTAGTTAATCAAAAACAAACAACCTTTATAATTATTATCAATCCAGATAATCTGGTTTACAAGTATTCTTGTAATGTATTAACGATGCACCATCTGACCTCACATATTTTTCTAATGTTGTGTTAAATAAGGGTTATTAGAAAATGTGATAAAAGAGAAAGATGTATATTGCTATACTATTATAGTTTAGCATGTTGATTCTTCCTCTGTAATTCACAGACACAAAAGACAAAATTTCTTTTTTTTTAAAGGTTTTTTTCCGATAAGTAAGTATAAAAAAAATCTGTTTTCACAACTTTAAATAAATAAATATTATTGTAAGTAGTTATGTTTCTATAAATATATATATAAACGAACCTTTTTCTAATGTTAAACGTTCTAAACCTCATCCAGGGTATCTCTTTTGTGTTTAGTTAATATTCTAAGTAAATAACCCCAATTTAACACAGATAGAAAACTGTATACTCAACCTGGAAGTGGATTCCATGAAGTCCTAGAAATGTAATTAGAAAAATAAATGAATATTGTTTATCAAAATGCCTAGCTTTTATTACAAACCTCCATTTGATTTCTTAAATAATAATTAACGAAAATCACATAATAAAGAAACTAAAAAAAGGGTAAATAAATAAAAAAAAATGGTTGCCTGTAAAGTCGGTTTTACGGGCGAAGATTTTACGTGACAACGACCGATCATCCGATCATAGTTGAGTGGGAGAGAGACGCAAGGCATTCGGCGGGCCTCTCTCTCGTTCGGTGACTCATCGTAACGTTACCGAGCGTTACACTTTTTCATAAGTGACTCCCAGTCGCAACCTAATTTAAGACGTTGTCACGTCAATAAATAAAATAAAGGAAAAAAAAATCTTCTCATCCGCGGATTTGAACTCGTGACCACCGCATCGCCAAGCCGCAGTGTTAACCATTAGACCAACACGCCACTTACGTTACATTACGAAAAACTTAAATAGGTTTGATGTCAATACCAAGGGGGGTACCTTATTTGTGAAGCGAACTGTACATACCTACACACAGATATCAAGAAAAACTACTATCTGTTATTCATACGAATATCTGTATAATGTTCGTTCATCACCATAAGGGCCATTTTTGTCGGTTCTAAATCTGCTTTACCGACTCAGCGTTGTATATTGCGCCGTAATGTCATGTGGTAATGTCAATCCCGCAGAATTACATTCAGCCATCTTCTTTACATGTCAGACCGACGATGACAGGCTCTGACAATTACATTTTAATAAATCATTTCTCATAAAATGGCTAGAGGGGCATTTCCCGTATTATTAGGAACATTCGCATTTTAATCTCCGTCTCAAGCTGTCAAAAATACAATCAATTTTCATACATTTTGACAAGTTTTTGACATTGATTGTCGCTGAGGTGAAATTGCGACTTGAATTTGACGATTTTATGGACGAGAATTAGCCTTCAGCTCATTAAGAAGCTTTTAGGTTGATGCCAAATTGACATTGGTCAAAGGAGTATGCTAGCTTTGATCTTTGCTTTCAAGTAATTTAATATAGTTTTGTATACAATAGTCTGCTCAGACCTGTAGCTTCAATCGGTACTATGTGTCCTGACGTGATAAAGGAAATAAAATACTTGACTGATTGACTGTACCCATGTGGATTTGTGGAACAAGATAACTATAACTTCATTATATCAGTATAAAGGAGAGTTACAACAAAGGCGCGCCAAACAATTGTGTCGTACTATTGTATTCTCTCTCTACGTTATTCAAAGGATCGCTCGAGAGATAAAGTAAAACATAGACCTAAGTTTATAACTTCAAAGACAAATATATGGATGGTTTTCATGGGCGCCGGCAAGTTCATTTTTAGGGAGACCTGCATCTTCAGTTCCACGAAGCGAACTCGATCATTTTTGCACTTTACCTCGAATGGGATAGGTTTTATTTTGTCCATGCATACAGAAAGAGTACTAATTGTGTCGATTTATATAAATAAGCTTAAGAATTAAGATAGAGTAGCATGCAAGAGCGAAGCAGTCGGTCGATTAGATTTTCGGAAATAGGAATTCGGTACTTTGTTGATAATGCAAAGAAAGCTTTAGAATCGAGAGATTGCATAATGCAAGAGCGAGCGAAATGACCTTTTTAGGTGTTTTCGGATATTTTTTTTAGTACTGAATGTTTTTACACCTAAGTATATTTTATTTTGAAGCCATCCCAAACCTTCCGACGCCCATGATGATTTTCATAAAATGAAAGCAGGTGTATGATAGTCATCAGTATGTACTCGTCGTGTATGTACAGTCAACAAAGGAGTTAAGTATACAGGAGCGTCGGATATTGTTGAAGTTTACTAAGAAACCGATGGATATTCTCGAATAAAATTTTAGTTTATTAATAGAAAACAAACAGCTCATTTATTAAATTAAATTTCAGTCCAGAACATCCATCGGTTTCTTAGTAAACTTCAACTATATCCGACGCTCCTGTATACTTAACTCCTTTGTTGACTGTACATAATTATATACTATGGTCTACTTACGATCCGCTAAAGAAAATGTGAGTATCTATCATTATACTCTCTTCTATATTTTATAATTCAGCTCGGTGTTACCGACAACGTCATTTGCATTATAATCTCCAACCCCTGTTAGGAGTGTTCAGAGGTTGTGGATCAAAGAATTATTTTAAAGAGCACTTCCGCTATCTTTTCCATTCACTTAAGCATCTTCATTAATTATGGCTTTATAGTCTATGGTTCTATCACGAAAACGTTTCATAGCACCTTCAGAAAACTTCAGCTTAGTCTTTGTAAACAAATAGTCCCAAAAATTTGTTTTTCCTTAAATCAGTATCCATAAAAACAAAATAGGGAATTATATAGGTACCCAAGGCGTATCCGATTTCCCTATACAACCCAACATAGACAACATATAAGGCTAAGCAGGCTTGACTGTAGCCGTAGCGTAATTAAATCACATAAGTATTTTTTGATGTTAAAAAAAAAAAGTTATTTCATATCATTTTGGCTTACATTGCATGACGAGGAGTCTCCATTTAGGCATAGAAAATGCCTGTAGTTGAAGGCTCCGCTCTTCGCTTACATCATAAACATACAACTAGGCAAATAACGAAATGAGGAAAAATAAAAACAAAAATAAAAGAAAATGCGAGCAATTGTATAGGTGTCTGTGTGTGCGCGCGTGAATGAGGTTGTGTGTGTGTGTGTGAGGGGGGGTGTGTGTGCGTGTGTGAGGGTGTGTGTGTAAATAATAAATAGATATTTTCTGATTTTATAATTCATTCAACCAAAGCATATAATCAGCCTATATTATCCCCACTGCTGGGACACAGGCCTCCTTTCTGTCAGAGGGTGTGGGCTATAATCTACCACGCGGGCCCATTGCGGGTTGGTAGATGTCAAATGTCTTCGAATTTTGGGTTCCAGGACATGCCGGTTTCCTCACGATGTTTTCCTTCGCCGTTTTGAGAGCAGTGGTGATGAAATAATTTACATAAAGCAAAGCATTTCTCTGGGTTCGAACCTACGACAAACAACTCGTAAGTTGCGGCGGCAGAAAGAAAAATATCTACCCGCCATACTTATAACTGGGAACATGGCCGTTACCCCACCAGCCACGTATACTGTGCTCTGATGTATGCATGAGTGCGGCTCCACTCTCTGATTTATTGCGGTAATCTCCATGGCGACGGGACACCGTATTTTCCACTTAGGAACACTTCCTTGTAACTATTTCTGGATAATTTTGAGAAATTGTCGGGGTAAAATGTCTCTTTATCTTTAACAGGAGTGTTGAAAAGTTAATGTTCGTTTTATGCTCAAGGAACGCCAAACGTCTAGTGCTAAAAAGATAGGCACTAGAGATGGGTCTAAAATTAATAAGCTGCTAAATTAACACTGCAATATTTTTTTAGTGTCAACACCTGTTAAATAAATTTTAAACTTGCTGTTAAATATAGCAGTCACATCTCACATGTAAACACTATTTTAGCCTACTAGGTAATGAAATTAAGTAATTAACACAGATAACAAATTAATAATAATGGCGGCGGCGCGGCGTCAGGTACTCTGCGTACTACCACGTACTACTAAAAGGCCTCTATTGAAATATTTTCAACTTAGCATTTAGCAATTTAGCAACTGTGAACTGTTTATTTTGTGTTCATTGTTAAGTCAGACAGATTGTTTTTAGTTGATTTAATTAACTGAAGACTGATCTTCGTTACCCACTCATAAAAAACAGCTATAAAAAAAGAAATCGTTGTAAATAAATTGATTCTCATTATAAATACGCCAACAGAAAAAGTTGACAGTCCTAAGCCTGTGAAAAGTATGAAGGAAATGAGAATTAATTTTGTTAGCAATCTGTCTGTGATTAAATTAACAGTTGCTAAATATAACTGCTAATTTAAAGTGTTAATTAGTTTTAGCATTAGCATTTAGCAGTGTTATTATTTTTTAACGTTTAGGCCCATCTCTAATAGGCACTACTATTCGAATGCGTTTGGTTAGGCTGCAATCCCGCTGTTCCGATTCATTCGCTGAACAAAGCGGGGTTTTAATTGATAGGAATCCAACACCCGTTTTCCCCAGACGGAAGGCACACTTCCTTACACTAAGCGATTGTAGGTAGGTAATATGACAAGTCAATAGGGAAGCTCCTTATCTCAGTCAATCTCGGTCCAGCGGTGCTGTTCTGTAAAAATCTCACCGTGAAAACTTAGGTGAAGTGAGCATGGAGTGAGCTGTCAATAGTGTCAATTCCTAGCAAAACAAACTCACTTCACCTAAGTTATCACGGTGAGATTTTTACAGAATCGACCGGCTGAGCTGTACTACTTATTGGTACAGCACACTATCATCTATCTATATCTACTGTCTGTCTATACTAATAATAAAGCTAAAAGAGTTTGTTTGTTTGAAAGCGCTAATCTCTGCAACTCCCATTCGAATTTGAAAAATTATTTATGCACTTGATAGCCTAATTAGGAAGGCTATTATAATATACTTAACACTTTGCGGGACACTTAATGGCCCTCGACGTAATAACAATAAAACTTAAAAAAAAAATATTTGCAATGTGCGTTTTGTTTGTGCAGAATAAACAATTTTTCTTTCTTGTTTCTTTTTATTTTGTCTCGTTCAGTGTCCTTCAATGTGTTAATATCACGCTAGGGCTCAAAGAGATAAGTCAGAAAGAATGCTAAGCAAAAACGAAGTAAGTAATAGTGCATGCGATGCGACGCGGTCGGTCGGGGAACAAGAAATTTCACGCGGACGAAGTCGCGGGCAGAAGCTAGTAATTATATAAATTACTAGCTTCCGCCCGCGGCTCTGCCCGCGAGGTATGTCGATAAAAACTATGCTATGTCCTTCCCCGGGATGCAATCTATCTCTCTGCCAAATTCTATCGAAATCCGTTCAGTGGTTTAGGCGTGAAAAGGCAACATACAGACAGACAGAGAGACCGAGTTACTTTCGAATTTATAATATTAGTATGGATTAAATTGTGCTGTCTCAATAGCAAGTATCTATGTATTTATGTGTTTTTTTTTTGTGAATTATTGTTAATTCTTAATGAGAATTAATAAAGTTCTTAAAGTTCTTAAACCATTATATTAATCCCACACACGTCTGAAATCCCACTAACCTAAACACAATTTATCCAACGCAATATACCTAATTATAAAGCCATCTAACGTCAGATATTAAACGATCCGTTATTAATATAATCACCAACAGCGATTTGTGACGTTAATTGACAATATGGCTTCAATTTAAATGGTGGCTGACACGTGTAACTTGTATCTCAAAGCTTTGTAGAGCCGAAGATATTTGGTGGGCCCATTCACTTAGCACAATTGAAAAAATATATCGACTGTAAACATTTTTTGTCAGGGTATTTTCAACCTTATTGTAAAACAGTAGAGCATAAAATTGCGTTGTTGATTTCGTCGTTGGAAAACCCACAATTGTCGGAGTTATACAAGTAAGCGGCTTATTCCTGAAATAGAACGAAATGTTGATGTTAAGGGTTGTTATTGTAAGCTGTAGGTTTTCCAGAGATTTTAATGAGTATTGCAAGAATAGCGAAGTACAATAAAAATAATATTTGTTTCTTGGTGTCTGTCTGACTCTTTTGCAAAGAGCAAATGCTCACACCACACTTTCAAAGTGGCTTTATGATAGACTAGCTGCGCCTCGCGGTTTCACCCGCATAAGTTTTGATCCCGTGGGAATATCGGGATAAAAAGAAGCCTATATGTAATCCAGGGTGTCAGCTACCTCCATACCAAATTTTATTAAAATTGGTCCAGCCGTTTGAGCGTGAAGAAGTAACAAACATATAAACACACGCACTCACAAACTTTCGCCTTTTTAATATTAGTGTGATATTTTCAGATTACAGTAGGTATTCAGGCGTTGTAAGAGGGTTCCGGAATTGGTCTTTTAAGAGGAACCGGCACCACCCCTTTGTGCTGATGGTGATCACAGGGGTGTTAATTATGCATCTAGCTTCTGACGTTTCTTATATACCCATTTTTGAATTTATTAAAGAGCTCATTTTCTTAGTGACTTTTTGACACTCTCGGAAGGTAACCTAAAAACACCTAACGCCTTATCCTTGGTAAATCCATAACATTCCGACTTTTACGATTCGCCCTGGTTGCTCAGCAACCGTGACAATGGCGTTATTTCCGGAAGTTTTAACGTTAATCCTGCTGTATTTTGAGCGTCACATCCGCAAAGTTTTAGGGGTTTAAAGTAAGTGAATGCACTTTAGTGTCGTCTCCTGTAGTCCGCTGTTATACCCGAGTGCACTTGATTCCGGTTCGCGAGCACGAGAGTACTCGCATAACTCTCAATTCCAGTGAAGTGACGAATTGTTGAAGACTTTACCAAATATACCTAAATATTAAACTGAGTTTAGTGCTTAGAATCCTAAACGCTCTCAGATGTGGATCTTCATTTGGTGGGTACTAACCAGTCTTACCACACAATTTTCCCCGTAAATCAAATATGAGTGGAATAGATCTCGTAGCACCCATTTAAATTCAGAAATACATTTTTATTCAGCTGGTCTCATCTTCAAATTAAAAAAGAATTAAAAGAAATCTCCCCTAGCTGCCGACTTTCAATGTAGACTCGTAGGTACATAATAAAGTATATAGGTAACTTGTATTAATATAATAAGAGACACATAGAGACGTACAGATTAAAAACATTGAATAGGTTTCTTTAACAAAAAGCTCTTTGGTCTTCTTATACGATATTGGAAGAAAAATTGAATTGAAAAGAAGCCCACTACAGATTTCCGCACGTACAGTCAGCGTCAGAGAAATGGAACCCCCCCAAGACTTAAAGACTATCGCCCGAGCACGCTCGGGCCCGCCGTCGCTCGTCGCTCGAGCGACGCGGCGGGCGGCGGCGGCGGCGCGGCGGCGCTGGCGCGTCACGTGAGCCTTGAGCAGCTCCCTCCCCCGCCGCCGCCGCCGCACCCATCTCTGCCCGAGCGCATCCAACGGTCCGCCTCAGATATTATTTGCAAGTTTCATTCAAGTTTTTAATAATTCTCTAAGGTATTTTTTCGGCTTCCTTCTGGCCGAACCGTATACCAAGAATAACTTACAAAAAGACACTTTGCGTGCGATTAAGATACGAACCCGCATCACCAGGCGCCAGCCGATCATCGAGACCGTGTCTTATACTACTAGGCTATTGGCTCAGTTGTCAACCTCAACGAAAATTGGAATAGTATTACTCCATAAAACGAACAAGGTTATTAACGGTCTAATCTTCTAGATAATAAGGTTTAAATTTCAACTTTCGTTTTATATTTAATACCTTAGTTTTACAAAATGCAATACGCATTAACTCCTCAATTAACTAAAAGATAAGGTTGAAATTAGCTTGTTTGGTTGAATATAATGTGTTGATTCCGATTGTTGCACTACCGTCATTTTACTTCAGAAACTTAACTGCTGTATGAACTGCGAGTTAAGGTTGAATTTAGAATACTTCTTCGCTTTATTTAGTAAACTGTGATTGAGGGTATAATTATTTTTTAAATGGTTTCGTTTTCGTGCCGATTCGCTTGTGTGTAATTATCTTCGTCGTAATATTATCAAATTTATTAAGTTTTTGACCAGTTGATTCTATTAACCGATGGTATGGTTTGATTAACAACTTTTTTGAAGGCTAAAATTGTTGTTATCTGGGAACAGGAACAAAGCATAAAGAAAATAGCACGAGTTATGGGCATAACGGTAAGATTTATGTTATACTTCCACATATTAACTATTTATTGTTGCAATAATGTTGCATTATTACTTACTAGTTGGATGTTTTTATGTATTTCTAATATTATTATTTTCATTGCAGAGAAAAACAGTTCGTAGATGGATACAAAGGTATCAAGCGACGGGTGATGTGAAATGTGATCGCCAAGGCCAGAGAAAATACAAATGGAGCGACAACGTAATATTGTGAAAGTTCATTTAGTGGCACCCTTCAAAACTTCAAGAAGTGATAGACTGTGACATCCTCTCCGTTATTATAAGGCAATTTACTCGGCAGATTGATTGTGTAACGTATCTGATAAAATTGCGTTGGAACATATATGAGCAAGTGTTATTAATTCCCAATATTTGTGGGATCCATAACTCGTAGTTAATCAAAAACAAACAACTTTTATAATTATTATCAATCCAGATAATCTGGTTTACAAGTAGTCTTGTAATGTATTAACGATGCACCATCTGACCTCACATATTTTTCTAATGTTGTGTTAAATAAGGGTTATTAGAAAATGTGATAAAAGAGAAAGATGTATATTGCTATACTATTATAGTTTAGCATGTTGATTCTTCCTCTGTAATTCACAGACACAAAAGACAAAATTTCTTTTTTTTTAAAGGTTTTTTTCCGATAAGTAAGTATAAAAAAAAATCTGTTTTCACAACTTTAAATAAATAAATATTATTGTAGTTATGTTTCTATAAATATATATATAAACGAACCTTTATCTAATGTTAAACGTTCTAAACCTCGTCCAGGGTATCTCTTTTGTGTTTAGTTAATATTCTAAGTAAATAACCCCAATTTAACACAGATAGAAAACTGTATACTCAACCTGGAAGTGGATTCCATGAAGTCCTAGAAATGTAATTAGAAAAATAAATGAATATTGTTTATCAAAATGCCTAGCTTTTATTACAAACCTCCATTTGATTTCTTAAATAATAATTAACGAAAATCACCTAATAAAGAAACTAAAAAAAAGGGTAAAGAAATAAATAAATAAAATAAAGGAAAAAGAAATATTCTCATCCGCGGATTTGAACTCGTGACCACCGCATCGCCAAGCCGCAGTGTTAACCATTAGACCAACACGCCACTTACGTTACATTACGAAAAACTTAAATAGGTTTGATGTCAATACCAAGGGGGGTACCTTATTTGTGAAGCGAACTGTACCTGCGCTATGTTTGTACTTACACTCTAAGTATGACTATAAAACGTTGCGCCAGCAGAAATAGCCGAAAAATGCCGAAAAAACCGGAATGTAATAGCCGAAAATATCAAGGGTCAAGTCTGAACGTGAGGATAACAATGGGGGAAAATATCGTATTACCGGCCAAGGGTAAAACCGATATTTCATACAAAATAAATATGTCCGGCTTGTAACCGAATTTATGGATAAATGAATAAATCATGCCGAATCGTTGGAGGCAAAACACGGCAGAAAGACATTTGTGAGCCAATTCTTTTTGTATGGGGTTATAATGGTGGTGGTGTCAGGAGGTTGATGTGTTGTGGCTGTGCCGAACCTAAAATACCTACTAACTAAATACATTATATTGTCAAGGCTGCGTGTGTTATAAAAGAACCTATCTATTATAATGATTGACATATTATAGTTTTAAGACAGCTGCGTGCACAGATTACTGTAAGCCGGCGGCGCGTGAGTCGTTGCCCGCAATGTTAACATTTTTTAGATAGGTATTATGTTTATCCTCTAGTAGGTATATCGCGGCCATTTTGCTCGATCCGTCGCATCTGCTGCGGCACTTTCGCGTGAACTCACGCGGAATCGGCGCGTGTGATTAAAATGACGATATCTCAAACATTTAGAATTAGGTATTTTATTTCTTATTGTGCTATTTATATCTCATACTAGACAGATTGACGTCGTCGTCACGTCAACGCCGGCAAGGCTGGGGCTCTGTCTCGCATCGGGTCGTAACATTATGCTGAGCGATGACCGTTTTGTGTGCATGTGACGCATATTTTCCCCCAACGTATTATTTTCTGTGTTTTGTGTTCTTTCTCTGCAAAGTTTTTCTGCGTCGTCACCGCAAATAAACGTTTTTTCTTTCTTTGTTTTAATTGTTTTTTTGCAAAACGATCTTCAATGCCTCTTAATCTATTGACTGATAATCTATGAGTCCAACAGTACTTGAATAAAATATGTTTAAAGAGAATATTTATCTACCTCATGTTCACCCAATATTCATAGAATATTATATTAAAAATCCATTTAATCAAACTATGAATATATTGCAATCTAGCTGCAATACGAACTAATTTGATTGGTTATTTAGTTATTCGCAATATCGTCCGGTATTCGTTTATCACGTCCAATCAAAGCCAAATGAATATTTGCGAAAATAACAGGCAAACAATGCCAGCTTCCGCCATATTGGCTGATTTGATTGGAAACTTACTTTATTCAGTAACGCGAGTATTTTTTGTTAATTGTTCGTTACCCATTTTGTGGAAAAATGCACAGACGTACCTAGATATTAATGAAACATGTAATGCATGTGTACTGAAAACTACTTAATATTTGTTTTGACGTGACAACGTCTTAAATTAGGTTGCGACTGGGAGTCACTTATGAAAAAGTGTAACGCTCGGTAACGTTACGATGAGTCACCGAACGAGAGAGAGGCCCGCCGAATGCCTTGCGTCTCTCTCCCACTCAACTATGATCGGATGATCGGTCGTTGTCACGTAAAATCTTCGCCCGTAAAACCGACTTTACAGGCAACCATTTTTTTTTTATATTTGTCATTCAACGTGGCAATGCTGCCAGTCTACTGCCCGTTTTTATTTTACAGCCATGTGGACGAGTATTTCAACGCCTAAGCCCTTTTGTTGGGGTTTTTATATTTATTTACAGTTAGTCATTTAATTTAGGACCAAGTGTAAATCGTTAGTGTATGATTTGATCATAAAATCTTAAGCCTAAAAAACTTATATATATTTTGTTTTGAATTCGTATATATTCTTGAAAAAACCATCGCTCTAGCTTTGGGTGGGAGGGGATAGGCTTGTTCAGATGAGAACAAGCTTTATGAGTAATTGGCGAGGACCTGGGACACGCGATAAACTACAAAATTACGATGAACCCCTTGAGCAATGAAATAGTTAGCAAAAAGTGGTGCTATAAGTATGTAGATTTATTTTAAACCTACCTACATCAGAAGTAACATAGGAACCCACTTAATGAAATAAATAGCACCCTATGTACCTAGGAAAGGTTAAAATACCCGGCTGAAATATAGCACCGTTTAGCCTAAATACGCAGGGGCGATTTTTTAATGAGACGTTTTTTTATAGCACACTGTATTTTCGACTCTCCGCGTTGAGCCGAGCATTGAGAATCCAACAGATCGCATCCCAGCGAGTTATAAAAACACACTGTTGGACTTTCAACTCTCGGCGCTAAGGCAGTGCGTTGAAAATCCAGAGCGCGATAAAAAATCGCTCGTGCGTACCTGGGCTTATACTCGATTTTTTTGGTATCGTTGAAAAATAAAATGGCGGCGCGGCGACACAATAAATCTGGTGCGTGCCGAGGCCATTTTTTACCAAACTGTGCGAATAGTCTGCCCCGGTTCTACTTCACAGGCATCAGGGTTTAATGACCTGTTATCTACGCGTGTGTTTTGTGCGATAGTGTTGGCCGGGATGTTGGGCCATATTTCCACGACCAATACAGACTGTCCCAAACAACTTTAAGGAATGAAGGTAATAGTATTTTTTTCTTTCTTACTTAAAACATTTTAAGTATTAGGTATAGGTACCTATGGGTACTTATAATAAACGTAAAATAATTACAATATTCTACAATCAAAGAAAACGCTAGAAAAACCAAATTTAAAACCATTAAATCGTCATTATTTTTTAACTCAGGTTACAAAAAAAATGGAACCCTGGCTCCAGAGGTAAGGTTAGAGTACCTGTATTTCAAAGCCAGTGACTTCTTCCAATTAGGTTACAATTAAGCAAGTTTTATGCAGCAAAATGTCATAAAATTATATTACATAGAAATAAGTTTAATAATACGTATTAGAAAAAAAAAATATCTGCCTAGCCTTATCCCAACTTTGTTGAGGTCGGTTTCCAGTCTAACCGGATGCAGCTGAATACCAAAATGTTACATGAAGCGACTGCCTATCTGACATCCACAACCCAGTTACTGTGTAATACGACACCCCTTGGTAAGACTGGTTCTCAGACTTTTGACGACAAGTAACGCTATTAAAAGCGTATACTAAATAATCTCACACCAAATGCGCCTAGCACGCCAGTGCTAAATAAATTACCCTTCATAACGGAAACTTCGTCAAAAAGATTTTGTATCATCCATCCCTGCTTCAAAGGGGAATTTAAATTAATCCTTCATCTAATTTCCAAACATCCAACATTGGTCCATATTTCGCACACAAAGACCACAAAGATAACATTCAGCCCCGTCAACAGTTCTTTGTAAAACAAATCCTCTTTTGACAAAGGTCACTGATCTCGGGAGGCTGCAATTGGGGGGTAGAAGCCTAACCTAAATTGGAAAACTTTGCCCTAGTAAGTGTTCTCTCGCGAGAAATCATAGAGATGCTTTGCAAAGTTTTAATGGATTCGCAATATAGAGCTAAAAGATCGTATAGGGGAGTTTTTGTGAGCATTGCTTTTAAATATATTATCCTGAGATGAGGAAAAGATACGTACCTACCTTTGTAATATTTAGAGCTTCCCATTTCGTGGTAATGTGGTGTTCTCAATAAGCTGCTAAAGGAGTCGTCTTGGCGACTGGTTGCTCGACTGCGAGCACAATGAGGATTTAGGCTTTTGAAAAGAATCGAATTGCTTGGTAACCATCAGTATACGTAAGCTGTGTACCTACATTCTATTCACAGAATTATGTGTGTACAAGGAAAACCCCGAATTAGCTAAATTAAATTCTACAGGCATACAAAGGGTAGTAATATAAATCAAGTGATTTCAAAAAGTACCTTTACTTAGCGTTGTATAAGATTTGCAACGTCGTTATTTTTAACCCCCGACGCAAAAACGACGGGGTGTTATAAGTTTGACGTGTCTGTGTGAGGGTGTGTGTGTGTGTGTGTGTGTGTGTGTGTCTGTCTGTGGCATCGTAGCTCCTGAACGGATGAACCGATTTTGATTTAGTTTTTTTTGTTTGAAAGGTGTATTAGTCGGGAGTGTTCTTAGCTATGTTTGATGAAAATCGGTCCAAGATGGCCGCCGCTACAAAATGGCGGATAACATATTTTTTCACAATTCCCTCAATATGGGTATCAAATGAAAGGGCTTCAATAGTAGAATACTATACGCTATAACAAATTTTGAATCCAAGATGGCCGCCACAACAAAGTGGCGAATTACATTTTTTTTTCTCAACTCCCTCAATATGGGTATCAAATGAAAGGGCTTGACTAGTAGAATACTATACACTAATAAAAATTTCAAATCCAAGATGGCCGCCTCCACAAAATGGCGAATTACATATTTTTTTCACAACTCCTTCAATATAGGTATCAAATGCAAGAAGGGCTTGACAAGTAGAATAATTTACACTATATTGAAAGGGAATGAGGAATATTAACTACATAACGAAATGAAAACTAAAAACTTGAAAAATATAATAAAACAAAAAAATCTGTTTAGTCTTAAAAATTATTCTTCAACTATAAATTAATCAATATTTTTGACGGATAAAAAACCTGATTAAACACCAAATTACCAAAATCTTAAAAGGGAAGAAAATAAAAGAAATGAAATACAAAAATTAAGGAGTCCCTACAAAAAGCATGAAATAAAAAAATTAATTAAAAATTTAAAAAACCCCCGACATAAATAAAATTAAGGAATCCCTACAAAAAGCATGAAATAAAAAAATAAATTTGAAAAAATCTTATGGAAGTCGGGGGACCTCAGAATAGAAGGTGTTCCACAGAACGGTCCCCCGACTTCCATAAGATTTTTTCAAATTTATTTTTTTATTTCATGCTTTTTGTAGGGATTCCTTAATTTTATTTATGTCGGGGGTTTTTTAAATTTTTATTTTTTTTTTTTTTATATTTCTTCACGATTTTTTAATAACATAAAAAATACCGTCAGTGGGTATTATTTTTAAACAACTTCAAAAAGGAGGAGGTTTTCATATTTTTAAATAAATAAAAAAATACAAAATGTAATTTGAAACAATATCTACGTTATTTGTATCATCATTAAATTCAATATCATTTGAAAAAGACCTGATGAAATCCGTTATTATCTTCACAATTTACCATAATAACTAAGTTAAACCCAGTGAACTTAAAATAACGAGCTTCCAGTTCCACCTTTATTGGAAAATGGAAGATAATTCCCTTTCTTTCCGTTTCCAATTTACCTTAATCCTCTCCGTGATTAGTTTATCTTGTGCCTATAATCTTTATTCTTATTCAATGACAGTAATAGTCTTAACAATCATTAACGTCCAATTAAACGGACAACTTACATACATACCTACTTACATACGAACAGTGCAAGCTAAATAAAAGCTAGTAAAAATGGAGGAGGTTCTCAGTTCGTCGGAATCCTTTTTTTTATGTATGTTCCCCGATTACTCGAAGACAACTAGACCGATTTAAAAAAAAAAAATTTTTGTTTGAAAGGGTATACTTTACAGGTGGTCTCATTGTCAGGATCTGATGATGGTATTAAGAAATCTAAGGAACTCACACCTAAAGGCACACACACACACCTATAGCGATTTGGGTATTTTTTATAGTTACTCGTGCATTCTTATTAACACGAGCATTTTCTCTCGGAAAGCTCCATTTGGTGAAGTGGAACTGATGATGAAGAGCACAGATGGCCACCGGAACTACTCAATAACAAGTATTTCACGGGTTGCGATTCGATTACTTTAATATGGTTGCTAAACAATTTATGCTCGTCACAATGCGAATGGTAAAATAGAGCTGATGGTGAAACACCAGGAGAACTCCTCAACAATTAACGTCGTAAAAGGCGATGAGCAAGTTGACATTAGGCTATTGTAACTGATAAATTTTAAACAGACCCACTAAAAAGCGAAAAATAAAAACTTGTTAACAAAAAAAAACTGAGGCCTTAATTCTCAGAATTAGTTAGGAAACGCCGACCTCATCTAGTTTAAAAAAATATAATTGACGTGTAAAAGTACAAACCTACTTACAGAAAATAAATCATTTATCATAGTTTCTTACTAAACTTCAACTAGGTATATCCGACGACCCTGGTTGCTTATCTCTTTTGGTGACTTCGCCTCTGCCTAACCCTTGAGAGATATACAGGCGTGATAGGTATTCACTAATATCTCGTAATACGTACTTTCACAAGATCGGTGGTGTCTAGGTGGTGTGTATCATCTGTCAACAAATATGACTGCACTAACTGACGGGGTCCGCTAGGGCCGATGCCTGCCAGGGTCGCGGGTTGTTCGAAAGAGTTACCGTGGCCCCTGGCACAGGCAACTGAAGGATTTTAGAAAGAAGGGTTTTAGTCAGTAAAAGTCTGACACGCCCTCCCGGTCCGCCCAGAGCGGGAGAAGTTATTTGATAATTTCCCACCCAAAAAAAAGGCCTAGGTACCTATCTGCGGTAAATCTGCGTGAAACTGCGATAAAAAGCTAAGTAGTATGTATGAAGTTGACATACACTGATACACACATAAACAGAATAAAAGGGTCTGATTACGGGTCTCGCGATACAGCATTATAAATATTATGCAATGTCAGCATTAATTAAGCATAAACAATAAAAGACAAGCCCCTCAACCTACTGTTATAAATGGTAACTAGCGCAACAAATTCCCCTTTATATTATTTACCGTCTATGATACCAACTCAACAGTACTGCGCACGTTGCGGGAAATAAATGCCCGGCAGGTGTGGAGCCGACGATTGCATTAGCGTCGGTCAGTCTGCGCTCCCGTCGCTCCCACCGCTCTCACCGCTCCGACCGCTCTCAACGCTTTCCGTATTCCACGCAGCCTCAAGGCTCTTATTAGAGGAGGGATGTTGTGCATTCCCAATGTTTCAGGAAAATTTAAATGCATTTCAAATAGGTTGTGGTGTTGAAAAGGATAGGTGCCTACGGAGCGTATGAATGACACTTTTCATTACAAATGGATTTTTGGGTTAAAGCGTCAAAAGAAGTGATAGTTTGACGAAGGTCTCAATCTCAGTTTGATAGGAGGCGTAGACTATTTTCGGATACCCATATCCGAAAGTCAACGATAGACTACGCCTCCTTGCACACTTTTCGGGAAAAAGGCTTTTTTGCGACGGAACCTAACTTAACCCGCCCTAGCCAGATCGCATTTAGCCCGACCTAAATTATTATAAAGCTTTGGCGTTGAAATACTTTCTATATATTATTTAAACACTGATGAAAGTATGTTTTTTAGGATTTTTTCTGTACATGGTTTTTTTTCTGCAGATTGGTTAATAAGAACTAAAGTTCTTAACACTGTCAAAGACATTAAACGGCTATAGTATTCATCATAACTATAAAACTTCTATTGTGCCTCGTTTACCACGCCGAGATTAATGACAATCTAGCCTAATAAACTAATAACCAATTTCAAAAAAACTCTAACTTAATATTTTACGATTTAGAATAAATCATAATTCACAACTAAGAAAAGTGTAAATTTTCAGTTTTACAAAATTCCGTAGCACTTTCTTAGGAGTCTAAATTGATAGAAACACTTTGTTCATGTGTTACATGTATAGCACAGCCTTTATTTATATCATAGTTTCTTGTACCTACCTACTCTTCTCACTATATCCACTACTTGTGTTACAACAATGTAAGCAGACAGCAGACGTGTCCATGGCACATGTAGATTCACAGTAAATAGCTTTAATCAGGCATTACAAACCATGTAGGTACAATACGTAAGTACATGAACATATACAAATAGGTAAGTATGTACACAGCTGCAAACTAAACAACATAATTTGAACATCTCATCGGAATTAAATTAACGGTTCCCGAACCAGATGCTAAGCCGAGGCTTTGCGGGGTCCTAACGTACCCACAGGGCCTGTTGTACCCCAACCAATAATCCCCCTCTGCCCCATTAGGCCTTCAATTGTCTTAATATACATCGGTTCAATGAACTAAGAGGTCGATCCTATCTGCGTCATTGGATGTCTAATGAATATTCGGAATAAGGCTGTAATTAAGACTAGCAGCGCCCCGCGGTTTCACCCGCAAAAGTGTCGATCCCGTTCGAAAGACAAGTTGCGCCATCTGTTATCATAACAACGTTATTGTTGTTTTCCTCGGGAACAGCACTTTTCTTCGGGGTGGAAGGTAAGGTTTCTGTACACCTGACAACGTATATGCAAAATGTCAGGATGACATGAGGACTTTCGCATTTATAATATTTTTAGGAATCAGAAGTGTAAAACAAATAAAAAAAAAACAATCTCAAACAACCTAAAACTGATTTATTTGCAAACAGATTTAAATTTAACAGTTATTCACCAAATCATCAATATTCGAGCAATCACAAACAAACAACCGTCAATATTCAAAATAATAATCACTGTAAAACACAAAATAGAACACAAAGTAAAACACAAAATAAAACATCTAAAATGAAAAACCACTGTTAAGCACAATTATGGAACGAACTTACTGTTAAGTAGCATAGGTACCAACAACCTTACCGATCGGCGACTCAGCAACAAAAGGGCTGTACTCTGTCGAGCGCTCGTTTATATAGGAATCGGCGGGTACCCCTACTACCAACAATAAGTTCTGCTTATACGGCCTATCCTGATCGTGCGCCGTCCTCGGCTGCACCAGGGACTTCTTCGGAAGCGCTGGCAGGTACGACGAGAGTTTCATCGCCGTCTTCGTCTGAATTGGCACCGCATGGACTCGGAGCACCAACAGGACCAGCGGCAGCACCAGCAGAACCAGCGGCAGCACCAGCAGGACCAGCGGCAGCACCAGCAGAACCAGCAGGAGGACCTGATGGCTCACCAGCATCGTCAGGGTTGTCGTCATGGCAATCTGCATGAGAAACAAGAGATTAATTATACGTGACGACATACACCTTTGCCTATTCTGTCATCCGTCACGCATACAAGGCCCTCATTCAAAAATACGCTTTCATAACTCAAATTAAAACACTTCGCTTTCAAATGTATGCATACATCTTCTCACATAGTGTCTCACTCATACTCATACTTGAACTTGTACAAGTTCACATGTTAAAAACATGTCAACCAGGACTGCGCCTGCCAGGACAACGCCTGATGCGTATACATAGTACACGACTTCCACACGTTAAAAACGTGTCAACCAGGACTGCGCCTGCCAGGACTGCGCCTGCCAGGACAACGCCTGATGCGTATACATAGTACACGACTTCCACACGTTAAAAACGTGTCAACCAGGACTGCGCCTGCCAGGACAACACCTGATGCGCATACATAGTACACGACTTCCAAAACCAGGCACTCCAGGACGCTAGCCACGAAAGCGCGCCGCATCTGGGCTGCACCAGCCACCCGTTCCAGCCAGCAAGGCAGGCACATGCCTCACACTCACACGCACGCATACACAACATACGTGCTACTTTCCAGGGTACCATATGCTGAGCTGCAGCCTGAGTCGTCTTGCCTCTGGCTCCACTTAACAGTTTCAGCTCGTAACGATCACTTCGTAACACTTTAGTCACGCGGTATGGACCCCTCATGCCAGGGTCGAGCTTCCCAGTGGACTGAGAATACTTTATCACGAACACCTGGTCGTTTACCTGAAAAACTCTTGGCGGGTGCCTTAGACGATTTACCCGAACGTCTTGACTTCTTTGATTTTTGTCAAGAGATGCTTTAGCGGAGCTCCTGCCGAGTTCCCTCATGGCTTCTCGATTTGGACTTGAGTTTTCGACAGCAACGTCACGGATCAGCGCACGAATCACAGGAGTGGTCGCACTAGTACCAATTAACAAATACAAAGCGGAGTACTGCGTGGTTTTTTGTTTAGTGATATTTAAAACTAACTGAATTTTACATAAACTATCAGACCAAGTGGAATTTTTGTTATTACTCTCGACACGAATCATATTAAGGACAGTCCTTACATAGCGCTCGACTTGTCCATTGGAATGATGCATTTCGGGCGTTATGTAGTGGATTTCGCAACCCATTTCAGTTACCCAGTTGGTAAAGGCTGACGCCTCAAACATGCGACCACGGTCACAAACTAACAGTTTGGGTGTCCCAAATAAAGATATAGCGCTATTGAAAACTCGCTTCAATTCGCTAGCATCTTGTCTGTATATAGGATAGAGTAAACAAAACTTGGTAAAAGAATCGACCAAAACAAGTACAAACTTATAGCCGTTGGACTCTGGTAAAGGACCTAATACATCGACATGAACCGTGTTGAAGGGAATGTCAGACTTTTCCCATGATGTAATCGGCTGACGAGGAGCTCTTGGAACACGTTTCTTGGTAATGCAAATTAGACAATGGGAAGTATACTTTTTAACAAACTGTTTCAGGCCAGGGAACCAGAAATGTTTTAAAATAAGGTCATAAGTTTTATCAGCCCCGATGTGCTCGTGCTCGTCGTGAAAAACGCGTAACAAACTGAGCCGGTGTCCTTTAGGGATATAACATAATAGGCGCGACTCCTCACCAACAGGTGAATAGCGATAATAGAGCACATCACCCTGATACACATACCGACTAGAGTCCAAGAGACCATCCCTGAGTTTTTGGATGATATCAACGGTCTCGGAATCAGCTGACTGGGCCATTTGTGCCCAATTCGATGGTCTATCTATGGTGTTTACTTGTAACGCTGGTGGGTTCCTGCTTAGATAATCGGCGTGACCCATCATCACGCCCTTTCGATATTCAATCTCAAAATTAAAATCCTGCAGATAAATCCACCAGCGTGCAACCCGCGGAAGGAGATCTTTCTTACGTTCGGTGGCCTTCAAAGCGTTGCAATCGGTTATGATTTTGAAATTTATCCCGATCAAATAATGACGGAAGTGTTGCAGTGCTTTGACGACCGCCAACGTTTCCAGTTCATACGAATGGTATTTTGACTCCGCGCCCTGAGTGACTTTGCTAAAGTAAGCTATCACCCGTTTACCACCGTCCGCGTGTACTTGGATCAGTACAGCGCCGTATCCTATACTGCTGGCGTCAGTGTGCAGCTCTGTAGGAAGGTTCGGGTCAAAAATCGCAAGTATCGGCTCGTTAGTTAGCCGCTTTATAAGGTCTTGCCGGACTTGATCTTGATCAGGTCCCCATACAAATTTTACGTCTTTTTTTGTGAGACGCGAAATACATGCGGTTTTTGTCGCGTATCCTTCAATATAACGCCGAAAGTAACCCGCAAGGCCTAAGAATTGGCGTACTTGTTTTACGTTACTGGGGATAGGCGCGTTAACTAGGGCCTCGATTTTGTGCGGACTCGGCCTAACCTGACCGTGACTAATGACGCGGCCTAGGTACTCCACTGTGGTGGTAAGGAAGAAACACTTGCGCACGTTAATTGAGAACCCGGCCTTCGTCAACGTTCCCAAGACATCGCGTAACAAGGTTATGCCATCATCGACTGTCAAACTCAGAATCAACACATCGTCAATATATACGAGAACATTACCTGCATCTATAAATTTACGCAAGGTATTATTGATGATACGTTGATATACAGTGGGAGAATTGCATAAACCATACGGCATTTTTAAATACTCATAGTGAGCTTCTGGGGTTACAAAGCCTGTCTTGCGGATCGAGTCCTCATCAATAGGAATCTGATGGAAGCCCGACGCCATATCTAAAGACGTGAAGAATTTCGAACCCCCAAGTCGATCAATGTGGTCATCAATCAAGGGTAGGGGGTACCTATCCTTGACAGTGATGCGATTCAGTGCACGAAAGTCTACGCACATTCGGTCTGAGCCATCCTTTTTCTTGACCAAAATGACAGGGCTTGCGTACTCCGAATCTGACTCCCTAATAATCTTTTTGTCTAAAAGATCCTGACATATCTCGCGAACCTTAAGTTTCTCTTGATACGACAAACGATATGGATGGTATGCCACAGGTACGTCACTTGTTAAGTTGATGTGCATTTTGCCAGTATTTACAGTAGTGGTGGCTGTACCAGATATTAAGAACGGAGAGAATTTCTCAATAACAGTCATCAACGTAAGAAGTTCCGTACCTTCGAGAGGCGTATTTATTTTGTTAGATTCGCTAACACTCACAGCGTTTATTGTTGGTACCTTATCATGAGTCAGGTTCTGTCCATGTTTCGTGCGAATAAACGTAACACCATCGCGATTTAGTACGTCAGTCCCTATGATAATGGGCGTATTCATATACGATGCGGGTACTATGACAAAGTCTATTTCAAGCGTAATATTACTGAGTTCGACAGTTAAAGTGATGCATTCGCGAGCAACGATCTCTTTATCGCTTATTCCTTTCAAAGAACATTTAATCTGTTTACGCGAACCGGAAAAGTAATTCACTACCGCTGACGATATCAACGATACATTAAGTGCACCACTATCTATGAGGATGTCAACCGGTATACCCTGGATCACTGCCGTACTTATATCATTATTACTCTTTGCGTTTGAAAGTTCGCTACACAAGTTAACTTTACGTTGATTGCTATTCTTACTTTGAGACTCAGATCGAGCCTTAGCGAAACAGTCACTCTCTTTATGCCCAACCTTCTTGCAGAAAGAACAGACGGGTCTATCATTACTATTGCTATCGGCTTTATCACTAACATTACGCTTCTTGGGGCACTTATCTTTATAATGCCCTTTTTGGTTGCAATTAAAGCATTTGTTTTCAGACCTACTAGCACCGTTAAAATTACGTTTTTTAGTCGTATTACTGGATGACGCAGATTTGTCGGAGTTACGATTATCAAATTTACGAATAGGCTTTACATAAGTAGCTAAAAAGGAAACTAGGTTCTCTGTCGTTAGGTCAGCATTAGTAGCTGCTGCTTGAACCTGTACATCACTGATACCGTGAATAACTATTTGGGTCATAAGCTCTTCGCTTAAGCCTTTTATTACACGTAACCTTAATAATGAACGCCGTGCATATTCTGCATATGACGAAAACTTGTCAGACGTGGTGTTTATAACCTCATGAAGAGCTTGGGCATAATTAATCTTTTGCGGACATAATGACTTAAATTCCCTAATGAAATTGGACCACGAGCGATCATTCGTAGCCCACTCGTTTAACCAGGTCTTTGCGTCACCCTTCAAACAGTGAGCCACACGCGAGAAACACTCGAGATCGTCCCAATGGTTCACATGCCTAGCCCTGTCCACTTCGTTACACCATGCCTCAAAATTATTTATCGCCGGATCAAAGTTTGAAACGTAATAATTGCTAGACTTGCTTTTCGTTAACTGTCCTAACGCATCAACCAGTGCTTGGGTAGTAGAAACATTATTTTTGTCTAACGGAGGTGTGCTATCACGAATTGACGGCGTAATATGCGAACTACTAGCGGTGTTTTCTTCAATAGCAGTCAGTCGCGACATAATACTGTCCAACGCACTTTTCACGGAGACATGAGGGTAGGATCGAGATTCACTATGATTACGATTTGAATTAACAGTACGTGGCCTAGACCCTTCACGCAAACTAGGATAGTCACCATCACGCGAGCGACTGCGACGTGATCGTGAGCGGGTTGTATCATGGTGCGACCGTGAACGAGTTCTATCGCGGCGCGAACGTGTTTTATCGTGAGGCGATCGTGATCCGCGCCTACGGTCGTGTCGCGATTCACTATGATGGCTACAGCCAACCCCAGAGCGAGGCGGCGGCGTCCTAGTCAGCGATCCATGTGACCTTGACGAACGTGGCATTCTTATTTGATATTAACGGTTGTTTATGTAGGTATCAAGGCAATAAATGTGAGCAAATAAGTTCTATCCCACTTCTGATTTTAGGAATCAGAAGTGTAAAACAAATTAAAAAAAAACAATCTCAAACAACCTAAAACTGATTTATTTGCAAACAGATTTAAATTTAACAGTTATTCACCAAATCATCAATATTCGAGCAATCACAAACAAACAACCGTCAATATTCAAAATAATAATCACTGTAAAACACAAAATAGAACACAAAGTAAAACACAAAATAAAACATCTAAAATGAAAAACCACTGTTAAGCACAATTATGGAACGAACTTACTGTTAAGTAGCATAGGTACCAACAACCTTACCGATCGGCGACTCAGCAACAAAAGGGCTGTACTCTGTCGAGCGCTCGTTTATATAGGAATCGGCGGGTACCCCTACTACCAACAATAAGTTCTGCTTATAATATTATTAATAATATATAAGTTTTAGGATAAACAGGCCTAAAAAAATAAAACTCCAAAAAGACAAAATCCAAAACTCAGCTCATTGGCCTTAGCCAAGTTTTTGATTTTATCTTTTGATGGATTATTGTCTTTATTAAATTGTCTTTTTAAATTAGCTTTTTTCTTCAAGAGAGTAGGTATGCTACTTTACAGTTACAATTTACTAATTTGCATATTGTAAGTAGGAGAACCACGAAACTCATAGCCAAACAATTGTAACGGTACATACAGTAAACCTTACAAATATCACAAGTGTATAATTTATACATAGCCCTCATGCTTTGTGTAACGCTTTTAAAAATGCGAAAGAATCGTAGATTGTAAATTGTAACTCATATGTGTTGTATCTGTTTTTTTTTTCTTTTCTATTTTTTTTCTTATTTTTTCTATTTCTAGTTTTTCTACAATTTTGTAGAATTGTAGACTTGAAAAGTTTTGTGGTAAAGGGCCCAGGCCGTACTTATAGTTCGCTGAAAATGTGTATTTATATTGTTCACCACCCTTATAACATTGGTAGGTGCAGAAAGCTAGCAATTATGAACAACGAAAATGGCAATCATCATATACAAAATCTTCACGTTTTGTGATAACTAAATAAAACATTCATTCACTCACTCATTCATTCACTCATTCCGAACAGAAAACTAAGGCTTAACAGATATTGATCCAATTTGTTTTACTAATTTAAAAATACTTTCGCAATAAACCTAAACACAATGAAGAATTTGTTTGGTATCCTTAAAAGCTCTCAATGTTTCTTCTTTTACAGTCGGGATAATCGGAGCTTATTTTTGGACATAAAAAACGGCAGAACGTGTAAACCTATATTATTTTACTCTTTGGTGTAAACAAAGGTTCTGAGTACCTAGTTGCAAAAGTTAAATGGCTACTGTTTTCATAGACAACAACAAAGTTAGGTTTTTTGTTTTTATTGGCACGTGTATTGGACATAGGAAGTTAGGACACGTGTGTAGATTAGTTAATTTATTTGATAAAGGGACTTCTGTAATTCATGACAGGAAAAGGTTGGTAGAAAAGATATAGGATTAAGTTGATTTAAAGGACAAGTAGCTACCTAAAGTTCTGGACTGGACTACTCACTGATTTATATCAAGCACTCGTATACCATAAAACTTTTTTTGGAGATATTTTAAGAGACAATCCATATCCATAATAAATTCGAAAGTTAGTCTGTCTGCCTTTCTGTCTGTCTGTCTGTATGTTACCTTTTCACGCTTAAACCACTGAACAGATTTCGATAAAATTTTGGCAGAGAGATAGATTGCATCCCGGGGAAGAACATAGGATAGTTTTTATCGACATACCTTGCGGGCGAAGCCTGGGGCGGCTAGTAAAGAATAAATAAAAATATATACTAAAGGCGACGCAGCATCAACCTAAACTTACATCCTACTTTTATTATAATAACATCAAATTATTGTAAGTACACGAAGTTATGACAGTTTGAGCGTCATGTTATGTTGCGCTGCGTGGTGTCGCGTAACCTCCCACAAAAACGTCGGTAAACCAAACCTTTCGGTCAAAACTCTTTTATCATGAAGGTTCCTAGATGATGTTCTAGCCGTACTGTGTAGCTCCATCTCTCCTTGACACTGGAACAATGTTAGTGTTAAAACGCCATAATACCTACATCCTCGTTTCAGTACAGTACAATAACTACTCATTCAAATAGAAAACTACCCATTCCATGCATCAATAAAATTCAACAGAATTTTCCTCTCAATAAATCAAAAAAGTTTAAACCGTTCTATTAGTAACGGTTCAAAAGTCTCTATAACAAAATAAAAATTCATAGGTACTTCCCGCACACAATACTTCAATCTCGAAGCGTTTACATGTAAATTGCAGCGTGTGGCGATTTTACATAAATTACGAACATGTCGGTACTCCGTACTTCGGTAGGTACAAAAATGTGTGGTGTGCGTGTCAGGCAGCAATAGCCCCTGATAATAATATAATGATCGATATTATATCGGCAGGCTTTCAACAAATATGACAGCTTGTTTATATAGTCTGCTACATTAACCATTATTTTGTGTTGGACTGTACCTAATTCAGCTCGTTTTTATGTAGAATTGTGTGGTATAATGAATGGAAGGCTTTACCTAGATGTCAGATAAATACACTTTCCGCAGAAAAAATACCTAAAATAAATAATATTTTCATTTTATTATTTTCAAAGCTCAACTTTATAATCACAACATGTGTTCTAGGAAACTAAGTGGTTTATGACGAAACCCACAACGGTATTCAAAGAGATTATTGAATGTTGCTCCCTTCTCACCAAGATACAGGCTGTGCTTATTTCAGGACCCTCTGTTAAATTTGTTTAAGTCTTTTGTTAGGCTGGAAATACTGTAACGTTATATATAGTCTTTGACTGTAACACTGACGTCGGTCACGTTCGGTCACGCGTACGAGTCGATAAATGGACGTATACTTATACTCGTAGGTAGTTGTAGCACTGACGGTCAGCGAACGCGAGTCCATATAAATCGGAACGCGTCCAACGTTGGCGACTGACGTTTCTAGCTTTAGAATTTCATACCATGTTACTGGACAAGAGTTACTGGACCTACCCGACTACTTATGAGACCAAATGTACGGGACAGCTGATAATTTTTTCACGATTACGATGTTGGTCCCTTGGAGAAAGTTGTTCAGTTGTATGGTCCGTGCCACACTCTTAAATATCACCACACCTTTTTGATACATGATGTAAAAATATCACCACACCTTTTTGATACATGATGTAAAAATATCACCACACCTTTTTGATACATGATGTAAAAATATTAATCCCCCAGTAGCGTCAACAAATACAAGATATACAACGTTATTTTTAGTATATGCGAAACCTGAATATAGTTTGTTCAGAATAAGTAACTGAATCGATTCCAATACCCCATCTTATATTTTGTCCTAAAAATATTTAAAAAAGGTTCAAAGTTGGACACCGACCGACACTAAGTAGGTTATCCAATCTCCGCGCCGAACGGTTAGGTACCTAGGTATTATTATCAATGAGCGCAAGACGGCGCGGCGCGGGTGAGCATGTTTTTGTACGGACAAACAAGCATATAACTTTGTGATTTTTCATGATACAGTTTTTAAATTTTGTACATAGATTCTTTACATAAAAATACTACGTTTTTCGGGTTTCGCATATACTAAAAATAATGTTGTATAGTATAGAACTTACAATTGCCTACATATAAATTCAACAGTATTACCGTCTTGAAAAGTCACAAACTCATATTATACCTATTACTTACTACTAAATTATGTAAAGAGCACTTGAAACTAAGTCAGCATACCTACCACGGCAGAATAGCACGTAAGAATAATTCAAGTTGTATGCAGACATGTCTCCCAAATGTCCCTGTTTGCATGCTAAATATGTAAAATATACTGTAAAATTTGAAGAAAACATGTTTACCTTGTTCAAGATGTCCTTGTTATTGGAGCATTCTTGCTTGGAGTATGTTACTATAGATCGCCGGGTAATATTAAAACATACAAGATAGATAGAATACTCTTTAGACCATAAATGTAGAAATTGTAACAATGAGCGGTCTTATTCTATACGTCCAATGCAAATGTCTGACTATTTATTAGGTAACTTAATTACTGACTTTAAGACCACCTGTTCATTATGGCGGGATTTCAACACAAGACAAACAAAGTTACCGGTTTTCAGAGTATATATTGGCTTCTCACACAGAACACAACAACAGAACTAGCTTATAAATTAACACAACAACATACTAGCATGGGACTAAACTAAACTTTTGGCGGGAACGCCTCAGCGATTTACACACAGCCGCTCACAGTCGCGGGTCAAGGTACACTGGTTGGGCGTGCGGCGGCCTCCCGCCGCGTCGAACGGCGGAGCGCGCGCGAATTCAAAATGACGCTCTACGCATGCGTTATTCGAGACTTGTAGTAAAACCACAGAATAAATAGTACAAGTATTAAAACTAACATAATATGATTATTACCTATAACGAGTTGTCTACATTCCACCCCCTTGTTCCTGAACAAACTCGTCAGTAGGCAACACAATGACCTTTACAACCGGTCTCTTCATATAACCCCTACAGGTTCTAACAGTCACTACTCTAATATGGCCATCGCGACCTGGGTGGACTGCGCTAATCACGCCCCTAGGCCACACATTACGTGGCTGATCCTCTTCTAAAATACGAACCATGTCTCCCACCTTCACGGGCGGCACTTCATGTAGCCACTTTTGGCGCTTTTGAAGAGTGGGGACATACTCTTTAAGCCAGCATCGCCAAAACATGTCCGCCAAAGTCTGACCCTTTACCCTGGTTAAGTCCGATGCATCAAAGATACCTAACGTGGATGCACCGGTCGCTGTACCTATCAATAAATGATTGGGGGCAAGAGCGATGGGCCCGTCGGGGTCCGTACCCACAAAAGGTAATGGCCTACTGTTTAGGGTCATCTCTACCTCAGCCATCAATGTCATTAGCAACTCCTCTTTAGGCGCTCGCGCCGACAAAATAACTCTAAGTGCAGGCTTTACTAATTCTGGTGCAGCACTTAGGCGTCCTCTGACTCGAAGCAAACCATCATCTTCATACAAAAAAAGGATCTAAATCGCGAATTTCACTATCGGCAGGCAATGCAGTTTTTGATTTCAGTAGTGACAACTCCTTGGGGTAAGTCTCAACTTGACATTGTTTCAACAAAATAATTTCAGGGTCAAAGATACTCATAATAAATCTCAGAAACTGCCGTTTAGTGGGAATAACTCTGCCATCAACTACGTCAGGTGTGACTTTTTTAAACGATAAGTCGAACGCTAACTCGTCTGACTCCGGCATCCATATCATACCTACAGTTCGTTCACCACTATAAGGAGATTTATCAAAATTTACAGTACCGGGCACGACAGCTGGTAATCCTTTTCGAAGCTCGGGTGAATTGGTCACCCACCCCCTGATAGAGAATCCACCAGCGGAGTGTATCATGGCAACATCTATGATCAGCTGACGTGCATTATTTATTGAATGAACACTACCTAGGTAATCATCCATATAATGATTTTCGTGAATTGCCTTGACGGCCTCAGGATACGAATCTCGGAACTCACTAGCATTTTTATTCAATACAATATGTATGGCTGAGGCAGGCGACGACTTGGCACCAAAAATCATGGAGTCCATAACGTACGTGTCAGGGTCGCGCTCCTTGTTCCGGCCTCTCCAAAGAAAAAGCTGCGCACCCTGATCTTCTTTCCTTATTTTAATCCGCAGAAACATATCAGCTATGTCCGCTGTATAAGCTATTGGGCCAGATCGAAACTTAAACAATATACCTAACAAAGAATTTAACAAGTCCGGCCCTGCTAGCAAATAATCATTTAAACATGCGCCCTTGTATTCGGCCGCGGCATCATAAACCAATCTGAACTTATTTGGTTTATTCGGGTTAACGACCCCAAAATGCGGCAAGTGCAATACCGGGCTAACAGACAGCGGAGTATCCAAACGCCTAGCATATTTCTCAGAAATTAACCTATCAATTTGACGACAATACGATTCAGCATAATCGGGATTTTTATCCATCTTACTTTCTATGCCGCGTAAACGTTTGACAGCATAATCGTAATTATCGAGTAAGTGTACAGCGTCACGTGACCCTAGTAGTCCTACCTCCCAGCCCCCATCGACACGGCGACTAGTGCTATCTAGGATCTTACAGGCGCGTTCAGTCTCAACATTTTTGCATGACACTTCTGTGATACCGATAGACTCAAATAATAATTGCTGTTTCCCAAGTTCGTTTAAATCATCTATATTATCAAAGACTAGATTGACCGATTCACTAACAGACTCGCTACAAGTACCTACAGGCCCATGAACAACCCACCCTAACTTCGTAAGCGACGCTACGGGTTGTCCGGATTTACCCTGTCGTATTTCCTGGTTAACTATTAGCTGCCAATTATCTTGCCCGATTAATAGCATTGGTTTTGCGTACGACATCTCACAACAATCTAA
The DNA here is from genome assembly GCA_963082905.1 of Oligia fasciuncula. Taxonomy (NCBI): domain Eukaryota; kingdom Metazoa; phylum Arthropoda; class Insecta; order Lepidoptera; family Noctuidae; genus Oligia; species Oligia fasciuncula. The sequence goes on from OY720390.1 coordinate 17,998,006, forward strand.
GTCTCGTAGATGTTTATTTATAACTAAAACTCTGGCGGGCACACTTTGGGTGGGCAAGTCTAAGTTATCGATAGTACGTAATGCGATATCATGACACAAACCGTTGGGTCCGCGTATTAGTGCAGTCACCCTACAAGAATTCTTATCAGTAACAACATGACCGCGTGCACTAACAATTTTCAACGGGGATAATGGTCCACTAAAATTACAAACACTTGAATCAATTAACGACACAGTGGCACCATCATCAAGCAATGCATAACAATTATGTTCGACATTATTTACAATAATAGTTACAGGCACAATTTTTAATAATGTTTTTGTGTTTCGACACTGCTCACCCATACTCGTCACTGACTCGGCGTCCGACGGCGTTTGTACGGCGGCCGCGCCGGCCACAGCTGGCGCGCCAGCGCCGGCGGCTGCGGCCGCGCCAGCGTCCGGGGCGCTCGACTTCTCGTAGTGGAGAAGTGTGTGATGCGGGGAACGACACTTTTCACACCGTTTTGCGCGACAGCGATAACGAGAATGACTTTGCACTAAACATTTAAAACATAGTTTATTTACCTTTACGAAGTCCCACTTTTCTTGTTCACTTTTATTTACGAACTTATCGCACTCGGGTAGTCGATGACCCGCACTACTACATAACACGCACACATTCGATGACGACGACGTACACGGCGACCTACTTGATGACGCAGATTCCTCGCTGGTAATATGTACACGGTGAGTATGTTCCCGTTGCTGTCGCCGAGCAGGATCCGCGCGCCCGGCGCGCGATATGTTCACGGCGGCTGCGTTAGCAGAGTTGGTAGCAGCGGTGGGCCGGTTACGATAAATATTATTAGGCTCGATGTTCAGTGGTAGGTAATAAGCTGATGCCCTTGACAAATGACTCAGGAAGTCGAGCACAATATTTATGTTCGGCGATACACGAAGATCTTGTTTACTGTCGGTGTTCATTTTCATCACAAACTCGCCGTACTGCGCTCGTTGTACATGAGTTAATTTACTAAGTATTTCGTGCGTTATTTGGGGGTTATTTATATAACCCTCTGCTTTTATGTTTTTCAGAATGTACACGCAATTTCGTATAACGCACGTCATATTTCTTAACTCGACGCCACTGTCGGATACTTGTGGTAGACTTCGAATTCTATGAAGTGCTGTTTCTAACAGTAAATTGGGATGTCCGAACTCCTCTTCTAGGGCATTTATTACGTCCGATGGGTCGGACCCGGTTTGCAGCAGACCTTCAACGGCACACTTTGCTGCGCCACGGAGCGATGCTTGTAGTCGCACGGTGTTCTCGTACAAGCTATACGTGGACGCGGTAGCTTCGTAGGTACGACGATACGCCAACCAGTCTACCGGGCTGCCATCAAACACGGGAAGATCATAATTTTGTCGTGGCCGCTTCGTCATGTTCGTAATGATAACGTCGGCTAGGTGCATGATGTCGGAAGCAGCGACGGTGCCAGCGGTGGTGACTTCGGGCGGGGCAACAGGCGCACATTTCGGGATGGACGGGGAGGACGCCGCCGCGGGCTCGAAAAGCCCGGGAAAACCCGGCGTGGCGTACGGCGCATGCGCGGCGGACCCGCGCGCGCGCTCTCGAGCTAGGCCTTCGGGCGGAGCGCCAGGCGCATGTTTCGGGATGGACGCCGCCACGGGCTCAAAAAGCCCGGGAAAACCGGACGTGGCGTACGGCGCATGCGCGGACCCGCGCGCGCGCTCTCGAGCTAGGCCTTCGGGCGGGCACGCGCCGGCCGGCGCACGGGGCGCTGGCGGTATTTCCGCGTGCTCGTATGGGGCTTGACTTGAGCTTAGCCACTCGTCCACTTTATTACTGCTGCATACACTGTGAGCGTGGGTTTCTGATGCATCGTTCTCAATCTCCGCGATGTCCAACGCTAGTTTCTTTTTTATAAGCTGTTCTTTCAACTTAGCGAGTTCTTCTTCGGCCTTGTACTCGGCACGGAGGCGTAGCGCTTCGCGGCTCACACGGCTTGTTCGCGACCCGGTCGACGTGGCAACAACTTCACTACGCGGGATCGTAGTGACACACGTCGTATTCACTTCAGGTCGTGGCTCAGCTCCAGCGTGGGCTTTGCTCCTCGTGACGACGCCAGTAACTTTGCTGTCCATTTTACCCGGCTCCGAAGGACCAATGTTCATTATGGCGGGATTTCAACACAAGACAAACAAAGTTACCGGTTTTCAGAGTATATATTGGCTTCTCACACAGAACACAACAACAGAACTAGCTTATAAATTAACACAACAACATACTAGCATGGGACTAAACTAAACTTTTGGCGGGAACGCCTCAGCGATTTACACACAGCCGCTCACAGTCGCGGGTCAAGGTACACTGGTTGGGCGTGCGGCGGCCTCCCGCCGCGTCGAACGGCGGAGCGCGCGCGAATTCAAAATGACGCTCTACGCATGCGTTATTCGAGACTTGTAGTAAAACCACAGAATAAATAGTACAAGTATTAAAACTAACATAATATGATTATTACCTATAACGAGTTGTCTACACCACCACTATACCAGTACCTATTGCAAATAAATGATTATGATCAGATAAGAGCACCTGTGTTACCAGTATGTAAAATTTATAACTTTGGACTAGTTGTAACTAAATAGTTTTTTTTTTTTTTTAACGTTGCCCCACACTAGGAATTTCTCCTGTATTGTGGGTGCGTTTACAAACATTTAAACTCACATACACAAACAGCAACAGTTGATGTGGGGTTGTCTGTATATCAAACAATTTATCTATTAACTTGACAACTTATTAAGGTACCGCAGGTATATATAAAGTTTATTAATTTAGTAATTGGGTGGGAGCACCGTTCTCCGCTTAGAAACAACCACCTCTATTAACTTTCTAAACTTATATTGCAATAAATATAACAAATGTCTTGAAATGACTGACTCGTGGGTATAGTAGTCATAAGCACTACTGCTGAGCACGAGGTCCTGGGTTCGATTCCCAGGTCGGGAAAAATGCTGTTGGATTTTCTATCTGGAATTTTTCAGTAGGATTTGTGTTCGGTGTTGATGGCTATTACATGGGACTTGCGAAGTGTGGGTATACCTACTATAGGTAACACCTCTACCCAACCCTTAGGGGAAACTGGACCTGATATTATATCATGTTTATGTTATGTTATAACAAACGTAAAGATCAAAAATGCTTGACGCTCTTTAAATTGCCGCTTATCAGGCAAATAATAAAAAATATTCCATGCAAACTATGGATATGATAAACGACCAATAGCAAAATACGATACATCCACAAACTCACGCTTCATCATATGGAGAATACACAATGTTAAAGGTACCACAGGATATTATACTTATCCTAATGCGAGGGTTCTTCGGCCTTGCTTTATGACCTCCTCGTATCCTTATGGTCCATTTACCTCCATTATTGTCGACACCTTATTTGGTACGCTTTTTTCTATCAGAGACTATAATGCATCTATAATTACCGTGTATATTTTGAGATAGCTGATGAAATAGGAATATTCTTGAGGGGTTTTAAAATAAATGGTTTAAATACCTACCTAGTTTCTGACGTTTCATAAGTGATGGACACTTATAAAACGTATAGGTTTACGTGAAATAAAATAATATAGCTGAAAAAAAAATACGAATACTTTTCGAACTTGGATGTAAATAAAATATTAAAGGACATGCCAAAATATAACTATTATGTGAATTGCAGCAATATAATACAAATTAACATACACAATCAAAACAATATTACCTATTCACAAGAGTTAAATCTCATTATAACTAGCAACACTACACTCCCGTTCTAAAATCAAGTTCTCGCAAGGAAATGTAACTTACTCGTACACATTGCAGGAATATTCCGAACGTTATCTAGTCGAGATATTACATTACCGGCTTGGATTGAACGCACCATCTGTATGCAAATGGCGTCTCATGGTTCCGTGGTCTCACACGAAACACGGGATTATAAGGCTCGGTACACACTTGTTCGGGTCGGTATTCATCAGCTCAGCCGGGTGGCAAAATATAATACATCTAAGCACTTGATAAAATCTTAAATTTATTCGTTCACTGACAGACCACTCACAGCTTAAACCGATGGATTTCGAAAAATATTTTGCACCAGTTTCTGATAAAAGAATAGTGAGCACTAAGCAAGGATTTTTGAAAATACATCTCCTAAAAGGTGTTAAAGTGGAAATGAAAGTTTAGTCAAAATCAAAATATTTTATTTTACATAAACCTACATGGGCACTTATGAAACGTCAGAAGCTAGGTGCACGTAGTATGGGAAATCCCATCGGACGAAGACATAAATATGTTCGGGGAAAAAGGCCGCTCGGCTCCGAAGACCGAACGGAGTTTGCCGATCGGCTCGAGCCGAAATAATACTGCCGAATAGAATGTTCTGACCCGAACAAGTGTATAACACGCCTAAGATCCGCCAACATATTACAATGTCTCTGGGCTATATGTATGTATAAGACCTAACTTGGATGGAGCAAGGTCTATCAATGTCTGATGGCTTAGGAACCTATTTGTCAGGGTGATTAAAGTTAACAGTATCATCTGGCTTTTTTGAAAACACTTCGTAAAGAATGGTGGAAGGAATTGAGTTGATTTTTTTGGGACAGTTATTTCTGAATTGGCTGTTTTTTCTGAAGTGTGAAAAGGTGTCAAGATATACGTTATTAGTTATAGTCAAAGTCAAAGTACTGCTAAAATAAACTAAACTATTTTGCCTAAACTTCGAGTAAACAGGTACACGTGTTGTGCTTTGATACACTTTCGCCTAGCACCAGACTTTCGTTATGAAATAGTTTCCATATTAAATAATGAGTTGATAATTAATGCATACCTACTAATATTATAAATTCGAAAGTAACTCTGTCTGTCTGTTTGTGAGTTACCTTTTCACGCCTAAATCACTAAATGGATTTTGATAAAATTTGGCAAAGAGATAGATTGCATTCCGAGGAAGGACATAGGATAGTTTTTATTGACATACCTTGCGGGCGAAGCCGCGAGCGGAAGCTAGTATAATATAAACCTTTATTCAAACACAAAATTTTACAATGATTTAACTCTTTTATTTGAAGACTCTGGTAAGTCGATGACACCGACAACTAGGTCTGTTTGCCCAACTTTGGCAAAAGCCTCCTCCATTTCTTCCCACTCGGTTTGTTTATCGCTTTCCTAGTCCATGTTTTTCTTGCAACGGTAAGGGAAAACATCGTGAGGAAACTGTCCTAGAACCAAAAATTTTAATGTCCTAGAAACAAAAATTTGAAGACTTATATAACATCCAACAACCCGCACTGGGCCCGCGTGGTGAATTATGGCCCACTCCCTCTCACAGAGAGGAGGCCTGTGGTCCAGCAGTGGGAACGATATAGGCTAATTACGTATTTCTACGTAAGTTTTCTTATTCTCGTGGTTACATCTTCCATTTTCGTACGTTTCCAGATAGAATTAATACTAATTCTATCCGATTTCTTAATGTTCAGTATGCCTTTTTTTTTTTGACTTTGACTTTGACTTTGCCTCTCCATTGCTGTCTGACAGGTTTCTAGTTTCTGGTTTTGCGCATTAGTGAGTGGCAAAGTTTGGCAACCATATTTGGTAGGTACCTACTGAAAACTTTCGTCTAGCGCCTAGTGTATGTATAATTACTTGTAACGTTATACCTACAGTTTCAACATTAAATGGTGAGTTGATAATTACTTTTCAACAAATAGAAACAGTCCTTCGCTTTAATTAATTTCCAAATTAAATACAAAACTTAGTCAAATATATTCGAAATGAGTGTTTTCAATCAACAGGCACTTATAATAAATTACTTTATTGACGGAGAGTGCGGCGTTCGCATTAATTTAATGAAACCCAAACGGAACCCGACAAATGAGTTTACTTGTTAATTTCCTTAGAACCACCCCGTGGGCACTTTTCATTAAAAAAAAATCTCTAAAAAATTTACGTTTATTTTTTTCAATTAGGTACGGAATCTTATTTGATGCCTCAATGATTACATCAATTTAATTTCATGTTATTATAATATGAGGTTATCGCTTTAATTATTTAATTATTCTAAGTTTTACGTTTCAATTTGCAAGATGTAAAGTTTATATCAAAGTCCACACTGAAGTTCTTAACTAATCAAATTTGAACTTATTAAAGCAAATTGTGAAGATTATTTAAATCCAACAGAGGCTGAATAACCCTACTGACAATAGAAAGTACAATCAGTTAGCAAAGTTAGGCATAATCTAATTTATCACGATACAAACTTAACTTTAGTTGTTCAACAAAAAAGTTGCGAACGAGTTACCTAAATAGAATTTATAACAACATAAAGTTAATTATTTGCTCGCCAAGACAGATTTACTATGTTAAAAGTTATCTGCGAAATTGGTTGGTTATTTTAATCGTCAATCTAGACCATTTAACTTTATTTTTAGGCTAAACTATCAGTTTATAAAGCAATTTTGCCTTCGTGTGTAGCCAGGAAACAAAGCGACACGTAACATAAAACTATACGTTGTGTCCACATGTTAATTTAGCTAATAATGCGCTGTCAATACTGCTAAGAACTTAAAATAACCAAAACCGACAGAAGAGTAACCTCCGAAAATAATTATTCCACAACTAAATAAAGCAGTATTACCAACAATAAACAAAGCCGCCTCAATTCTCAATCACATACATATGTTGGGTAAAAAATAAAATAAAAAATAACAAGCCTCTGGCAACACAGCCACTCTTGTGTCAATGTAACAACGATAAAGATAACAAGGTTGCATAAATAGATGCTATCGTCCCTCGGGCCACAGAAAATAAATATTTCGAAAAAGTAGGTCACTAAAATGCTTTTGATCATGGCAGAATAGAGAACACACCTGTCCCGGGTTTGTTGGTAGATGCTATTATGCTGAGGACTGTTTCTTTAACTTTTTATGGGAAGGTAAAACGGCAAAAGCCTCTTGAATTGAATTACGGGGTTTTTTGCCTAATTTGAGAACAAGAGGCATCTTTAGTAAGCTTCAATAATGAAATTAAAAATTGCTTTCCACACTGTCTACGGATGTGGGATGATTGCGAAGTACAAGTAGCTGTGTTAATACGCGGCACGCGTAGAAGCGTAGCAACGTGGAAGAATTGCTACGGCGTAGCAGCATAAATACGGCGTAGCAACATAAATGCGACGTAGTTGATACTATTCCGTGCAACAATTAAAATAATGCCGTCCTTGCTAATGCAAAGTAAATGCAATAAGGTGAACACACAAACCTATTCCTATCCCGACCTCCTGCTACAAAGCGCGATACGAACCATCCGCTCGAACGCTAAAGCACTTCCATTAAAGGTTAGGGAGCAAACAAATCGTTCTCGCCAGGCTAATTCGATATCGTACACTTAATTAATCAGGGTGAAACCTGCCGCGTTCGGGAACTACTCGCTTCCTCCGCCATTTTGAAGGAAAGACAGAATTGCCAATTGAAATTTAACAGTAAAAAAAAATAAAAACAATTTCTGACAGATAGTTTAGATACAAACAGTACTTTTTTTGACAACTGAATCCTCATACTTAATGCTGTGTTTACAATCAAGATTTTATTAGTTTTGAAATGCAACCCATACATATATATTTATCAACTAGCTGCGCCCCGGGGTTTCACCCGCGTAAATGTCGATCCTGTGGGAATATCGGGATAAAAAGTAGCCTATATGTTAATCCAGGGTGCCAGCTACCGTCATACAATTTTTTTTCAAAATTGGTCCAGCTGTTTGAGCGTGAAGTAACAAACATATAAACACACACACCCCCACACACCCGCTCACACACTCACAAACTTTCGCCTTTATAATATTAGTGTGATATTTAGAAACCTTAACGTTAAATAAAAAGGACTACTGCCCTTTGAACGCATCTGTCCTGTGCCTCTACTATCTAATAAGATTAAAGGTGCTGCCACACTGCTGTTTAAAAATGTTTACTAACATTACCTAACATGAAACCTTTCTGATTTCTGAAAAGCTTTTTGATTAAAATGTATTAGATCACAATGTTAGAAAATGTTTGTAAACATTTTATAACAGCAGTGTGCAGTGTGGCAGCACCTTTAAGCAAGATTTTAAAAAAGGTCCTTCGTCTGCTGTAATTGTATAGATAGTTTGTTGTCAGCTAAGGATTTTTAGCTCGTTGAAAATGAAATCTAATAAAATCCAGTTCACAAAAAAGCTAAGAAACATCTTAGCTTTTTTGTGAACTGGATTTTATTAGATTTCATTTTCACAAAATAGAGGACGAAAATTTGATTGGATGAACGAAATATTTATTGTTATTAATATTATTTGCTTTGGGGTCAATTCCACCAAACTTTTATACCTAGAATACGTCTTATGCTGAGAATAAATTTTGTATTTTTGACAGTTTTTCCATACTGTCAGACGTCAATTTTATTCCACGGATAAAATATATCTGACTTTGGTAAAATCAGCCCTTAGTATGATTAAGAAAAGAGCTTACTATATAGAGCTCACTATATTACTTCTATTAGTTTACACACGCAAATCCTTAGATCTCGTACATTTTTTTATTTTATTAGAAAAAATCTTTAAAAGAGTTTATTGCAAGACAACCACTAAAATTCATAAAGCCCAAAAGTACTACCAGCTAGAACATTTTCCGGGGCTATTCCGCGCGTGGTGATAGCGTTACGTTTAGGCTCGTGTATTATGAAGGCAAGCTTACCGCGTCGCTCATGATTAATGTGCTGCCAGCTTCATTGTGTACTGAGCTATTACGTCAAGTGGTTTCTGAAACGGGTACAAATTAAGCAGTGACGCTACTTTGCTGTGGTGCAGTGTGAAATACATCTTAAACTCGATATTTTGTCAAAGCTCGATGAGATGAAAATAACTGACTATGGGGTGAAATACCTACAAAGCGCCGAGACTGGAATAAAGTTATGCAATCACTGAACCAAACAAAAGCATCCTAAAAATTTAAACCGAGAAAATGCAAACGAAAATGCATTTCAAATCACAGCATTCATTGTAAACAATAAAATTCATAATAAACACAACTGAAAACCGCACAAATTCACTGAGTAAAGTCTGTGTGAATAAAATTTCACGTCCGTGATGTTGACACACCGTGTGTCAATCCTCTCTGGTGCCTCACCAGCTGCCTCATACATTCAATTTCACACTGTTCCGTTTAAACCAGCTTCGCCGGCATAAAATTTAAATTTCGGAAAATTAAGTCACTGTACCCAACTATTTTGGCCGGGTGTGTATTTATTTACCTTTGAAATATACTAGATTTTAGCAACTGCGTTGTTAGCTAACAGTTTTGAATTAATTTACAGTGTATTTGATATGTAAATTGTCGACACGTTTGAGTTTTATGCGCAAAAATGCGGCCAAGTGTGAATTGGACTGGCACACGAAGGGTTCCGTACCACCGTAAAATATTTAACACAAAACATTTTTTTAAATACTTTCTTGTATAGGTAAGTTTTTACTTTATTTTATTTGTGTTATAGCGGCCATCGTAGTATACCTACACTCTGCGAAATTTCAAGTGTCTACCTAAAGATACAGCCCTGTGACAGACGGACGGACAGTGGAACCTTTGTAATAGGGACCCGTTGGCACCCTTTGGGGACGCAGCCCTAAAAAAGTTGTTGATTACGAACCTCCTTTTTTGAACAAAAAGAATTGTTTCCTTTTAAATCTCGCTTCAAAAAGGTTTCATTGTATTGAAAGGTCAATTGAGAAAATACTGGCCGCTTCGCTTGGAAGCCTGATAAAACAATACCTACACTTTTTTTTTAGATTCTTTTGTTTTCTTTAAATCGCATAAATAAATTATTATTACATACCTAGTCTTCTTTATTTATACTTATAATTCTTCTGTACGTATGTTTTTTTTTCACTGAACTCCTCCTACTGCGCTCAGCTAGTTTATTGAAATAAAAATAGAGCACCATTTCCATCCATTGAAAAACTTTTCTGTATTGATATATTTGACAAAGACCAACGGAAAATCAACTCTTTTTTTTTTGAGATTGTCGAGTTATTCATTTTATGTTGTTTGTTACAGAACCATCGACAAATGACTCGGAATACTCCATCTACGTGGGCAAATGGACTGAATGCAACCCCCTGGGTGCGGGCGAGCACGCTGCACGCACCATAGAAAGGTACCATAGCATACATTCCACTAGTACCTTTGACAACGACCCGTTTTAATACGTCATCCGTAAAAAATATTTTATGCCTTTGGCACGCTGGCATTTTTTGGAATATTTTTTTAGGCTGTGTTTTGTTTGAGGGCTTTATGTCGGGCTTCCAGTTGATTAAATTTTTGTAATAACTGGTGCACTTTGTTAGTTTTACGTCAGTAGGTATGTACTAAAACTGGGTTTGTTTACAAAACCAGTCATGACGTTTAAGTCATGATTGATTGGTTAACAATTACAGTGATCACTTTTAAAGTAAAGAATAATAATGCGTATTATTATTCAGTATTTCTATTCGCGCCTTTTTTTCAAAATTAAAAATCAAAATCGTTTATTTGCATTAAATGTGGTAGATACAAAAGATGTTACATACAATTTCAGTGCGAAGACCTTCCGCATGCCTTCCGCCATGTAATTATAGCATGCAAATATTTAACATATTATAAAGTAGGTATGTTGTAACATAAATTAATAACAATTTTTAGGTATTAGTTCTTTTTTAGGTTTTAGCGTTTTCCCACGGTGCATTCAACTGTTTTAGCTTCGGATCTTTTAAAAATAAATATCCATCAATAATAAGAAATCAACGTCAAATTATTATTTAACATTTTGACAAATTGGATTCTCGTCGATTCATCACAATGGCGCAAGTAACTCGCTTTCAAAAACTCCATTAATCTTCGTAGACTAGATTGAATAATTTTTATAGCTTGATACCCATCTAAGTTTTCTAGATCTAATAAATTGTTATATTCCTATAAAGTAGTAATTATCGAAAACCTGCGGGGTAATTTCTATTTCTATTTTTATAATAAATGGCAAGCAAAGCAGATGTCAACTATTCTGCCAATGTCTAAAGTGAGTTGAAAAAAAAATGATCCAGTTGATACAATGTAGATCTTGCTGGATTAGTTTCGGGGCTATCAGTAGCAACGGCTTTCATTTTGACAGTTCAAACACATTCATTGCGTTATTTACGTTGTTGAGCAGACAAAACGGCGGTGCCGTCCAACTTCAGGCACAAATAGTTATTACAAAATTAATATAACCAGTGCAATGAAAAGATGCCTGTATACCAATTTGCTTGTCCTACTATAGGTCTATACATCAATACTGTTTTATTTTATCTTGCATAACATCCCATCACGATGCTAAAGAAAGATAGGTATTCAAAGAACATTTCCAATCTCGGCCTTTAATCGAAATTGTAGGAAGTAAAGATGAAAATACTTCTTTTGATACATCATTACAAGAATTCCCGGCCTTCCTGTTATTTGGACCTTTCTTGTATCTCTTTTCGCCAGCCTTCCGTTCAGAATTTTTCCGCAAAGAGAATATCCAGAGAAAAATCGTAAATATGAATGTTTTGTTATATTTATGAAGGTACGTATAAAGGCTAGGCAGATGATGATGATGTACGTGATTGTTTTTTCCTACAGGTATATGCGAACGGAGACGGACTCGCTTGTACACACGCCCCGACTTGGTCTGCAGCGACGGCAGGTGCAATGTCGCAAGAAGGATGGACTGTTTGTCGAAGCCATGTAAGTTTATACCTATAATAAAACTTACCCTGCCACAGAAAAATTTGAGTCTTGTATTCTATATCACATTAGACATTGCTTGACAAGGTTTTAAGTTAAATTAAATGATTTTATTTTGTAAGTAGGTTTGCACAAACACTTTTACACGTCAATCATATTTTTTTTAAACTAGATGAGGTCGGCGTTTCCTATCTGACTACTCTCAGAAGAAAGGCCGAATCAAACTCAGAGGTCAGAGTCTCTTTTAAAGTCCATTCATAGGTAATTTTGGTTAGGTTATATGAAGACCATGTAGATCGATGTCTAAGATTTAATTCATATCGTACTTACATATAATTTGAATTTTCATTTGTTTTATGACAAAAATTACATACGAGTATCTACGATTGAAAAACGACTGCGCTTAACATTCCAAAAAATATTGTAAGAAGCAAGAAAGTCATCATAGACGACGATGACTTCCTTGCAAGATGCCTAGCCTTTTCCCAACTTTGTTGGGGCCGTCCTCTAGTCTAACCGGACTGGTTGTCAGACTTTCGCGGGCTTCTGACGTCCCGTAACGACTATCAAGCGGGACCGAGCCACGGAGGGGTCTCTGTATGTAAAGATGGTCATCCCTCCAAGGACCAACCCCGGCAAGCGTAGCTTAACCTGATCGATCGACCCGTGCGGCTGTTATTACTTAGCCACTAGCCCCACAATCTTGCAAGAAAGTGTAACTAAAGAAATGTAAGATCATAATTATAAAGTATAGTTGTGCTAAAAACATTTCAAAATTATGGACTCTTACATACCTACTTTACTAACAAAACACTTTTCATTACTGACATGTTGTGGAAGAAATTTCATATCCTCAAAGTTGTCTGATCTTGTGGCTCAATGCATGCATTCTTACGACACTTGGAAACTGGGTCAATCCGCTCACTTATTGATCTAAATGCCACTCGCATAAAAACTTTATGTGCAAAGTTATGGAGGTGAAATGTAACATTTTTCATCTCCTCGTCACGTGCCACGCAGAGTTCACCAATCATTATTGGAGTTCATGCTGACGTTTGTTTCACGAACGCGAACGCTTTCTTGAAAGATGTCGAGAATAAATGACGGTGCGGCGTTTTGGAAATGCTGATTTATATAGAGGACGTGTTCATCGGATTCGATGTGGTGTATAAGAATAAATGCTATAAGTATATGTTAACGGCTATGAATATTAGGAACGGTATTTGCAAAAGCGTTCTGACTTCCTCATTTACTCACATAATCCCGCAGTCACCTGTTGCTATGCGAAAATGTGAGTTAACCGAGGACTACAAAGCAGATTTTTACACGCTTTGTATAATTAATGTTATTTCAGGGTTTTGTCTTTGAACCTGTTAAGTCCGTAACAACTTCCCATGTACCATCCTTAAGTTGTATGGTAGGTACCTAATTGGTAAGTAGTTACAGATATATCTAAGTAAAGGTTAGGATATATGCGTTCCTCAGTCGCGTCGTGATAAGCAAAGAATGAGACGATGTATATTAAACTATAAGGTATAATATAAATGTATCTTGTACAGTACGCTTGACAGTTAAGGTACCCCCCTGGTGACTGTACCTACATAGCTAAGTAATCCATAGGAAATGGGTATAAATCCTGCCTATGAATTGTATACTTATTAAAAATTTAAAACATTAATTCGTCTCAGGTATTGCGGTCCGACACTCGCACAGATAGGAACAGCCCGTGTGTGCGTGATCCGTGAAGATTGCGTATTGGCTGAGTGGTTGCCATGGCGACCGAGGCCAGATGGCGCGCTAGTAAGGACACGGAGACTGAAACGATTGCCGCAAGGTTTGTACGAAATCTCTACACATACTCTACATTATCTTATGTCTTTTACATACGTACAGTGCCCTGCAAAAGTTAGTTGAAGACTATTCTCTTTAGACGTAATGTCACATTATCATTTAAAATCCTATTAAGTATCCCTACCATAATTAATTGGATTAGTAAAAAAACGTTATAGTTACTTACATATAAAATATTTGAAACGAGGATTTTAAATGATATGTTACATCTCATGTCCCTCTCTCTTATCTCATTGATAATAATGGTCTATTGTCATAATTTTCAGTCATGTTATGCAAACTCTGATTTAGGTACTGATGAAATACTTAAATATCCTTTTCAGCGTTATATGTAACACAACAAAGATTAAGTACTTTAAAGTTTTTCATTCCAATTTAAAATGAATATTCAACCATCTAACACCGTTTATTATTTACCCAGGAGGAGGCAGGGAATGCGAAGTGGTGGAGGAAGTGAGGCCTGCTGCCTTGGAAGCGAGCGCACACTGGACCCCGGGACCCTGGGGCCAGTGCCGCGTAGCCATCGAGATTGGACACGCTACTGCCTTGCCGGGTCAGTACTTTTACATTGGAACTCTACCCTTCGAACATGGATCCACGCGAGAAACAATGACTTGTTAATTGTTTCTGTAATAACGGCATTCAACTGGTTAAAAGGAAGAGCTTTATGTACACAAAAAAACAATACTGTACAAAGGCTGACTTGTCTACGAGTCCATATTTGTACTACTTATTTATTCTGTGACGAGTCAACTTTAGGGTGATGCAGAAACAAAATGACAGGTGCAACATAAAAGATCAAAAAAGAAAATATCTAATTGTAAACTACGAGAAAAATACTAATACTCGTACATACACTACACATAAACAAAATAAACTACGTGGCTGGTCGCGGCGGATTTGTTCATATTCAAATTATTTTTTGATATCTTCTTATTTCACTTATTTGCGCAAAAACGAAAACAAAACTATTCTAGAACTTTGTTTTTCTTATTGTATTTCATACGAACTCCTTTAATATAAAAAAAACATAAGATATTTCCGTCAATTTTATCAATCATCTCTATAATCACATTCAACAAAAAATATAACACCGATGTGATGTTTACACTTAATTAAATTCCTTCTTTGCTCACTGCAAATTAAAGCATTCATATTAATTACCTACTAATTAATTTGCTCGCTACACATTATCTCATTTTCTATAACATCGGTTGTCATTATCGTTCCTTTGTCCAATCGTAATGGCGATATTAGAGAAACGCGAGGGAGCGATAATAAGGTTAATTTTGATGAGTAATGGACCATAGCTGCTACTGACCCATTGTTCTGTCGAGATTAATTGATAAACTGACATGATTTGTTACGTTAATTATGCTAAAACTGGCTGTGAATTGTTGCATGAATTTGTGTTCAGGAAGATAGGGGTTGATAACCTGGGTGTAACGAATCATTCATTTGCATAATGTAAGTACTCACATTACCGATTGATATGATTCAAATTACGTAGAATATTTTACATATTGTCAAAATACGTAACCGTATATGAAATTTTGGTAAATACAGTACGAATTTTTGAAGGGAATACTTCTTTAGGCGCGTTGGGCATCTTTTGAGATGGCAAAAAACCATTGAACTCGCGCCACTGTTACCGTAAGCGACACCGCACGTGTTTTGTTTATAACACTATAAAAAAAATGCCCGCTTCGGATGTGTTCGGATGTACTCTCGATTTTAATGTTTATCCGATAGGTATTTCAGTGAGTGATGGCAAAGTATTCTGTTTGTGTTTTGTTTTCACTTCTGTCGGCACTCCCGGAGTGTCACTGTTTTTTTTTACCAAGCCATGGAGCGACAAGTGGCACCCATTCAAGTAGATTACGACCTTTACGGCACACTCTCACAGAGAGAAGTCCTGTGCCTCAGCAATGGAAAGGTTATTGGCCGATTTTACAGGGAGTACCTACTATAGTCCGCGCGGAACTAGTTGGCCGCGCCTTGGCTGGGGCCAGGGGCGAGGGCGACGGGGTTGCCTATTGTTCGCAACGCACGTACTGAGTAACGACAAAGCGCCCCCGCCCCTCCGTCCCACCGCTCACATACCTAAGGCGCGGCCAACTAGTTCCGCGCGCACTATAGTGATAAATAATTATATTTTTATTATTTATCACCAGCCTACTTTAGTCCCACTGCAGGGTAAAGGCCTATTCTCATACAGTGCTAGTAATGCGTTTAAATAGAAAAAGTACTGTTAAAGTTAAAACAATATCTTCAAGAGCAGAGTAACCTCATAATATAACAAAGTGACGTGTCTGTAAGCCCATTAAATCTATCTTGATACCCTAACTAAAGTGTTCGCTGACGTGATTAATATGGCGTTTGGACGCGAGCCACGTGTTAAAACTGCATCGTTGATCATTTAGCTCCTGTTACATATTCATGGAATTTGTATGAGGAAGGAAATAAACTTAATTCTGCGCAGAGAATGAGTAAGAGCGTTCATCCCGCGCGGGCTGGCAACGTCGCTTTTCTAGTGGTTTTTCGTGATTAGGTATTTAAAAAACCATAGTACTATTTTTTTACAGCCAAGTACCAGATTTGTATTTATAAGTTTCTATGCATTTTTTTATTTTGATCTTTATTCATATAAGATATTAACAATTATTTTCTATTTGCAGTAGGTAAGGTAGTACGATTAAATATTTTTATTTAACAGTTAAAAATAATTATGAATACCAACGATGTACTTAGTACTTACTTGACTGTAAAAAAAAAATTGAGCTTTGGTTTAAATTGAATAAAATAATCACAAAAAACTACTAGAAATAACGTTGCCAGCCCGCGCGGGATGAACGCTCCTAACTCCTAATAAGTTTATATAGTTTCTTTCACAATGGTTTTGTAGCACTAAACAGTTTTCAACTTTGAAACTTCACGTTGTGAGAACCTGAAGTAGGTTTTAGAAAAACCTGTATTACAGGTCCCCAGATATTATTTTTTTCTGACTGGCTTAAATTGACGATCTCTGGGAGTATTTAACCCATAAGAGCGTAAAATGCTATTTAATGTATTACTCGTAGGTATACCTATATTCAGTATTGGAATTGAACTGTCACGAATGACGCTTTGGTCATTTGAATGGAGTACCATCGATGTCATTCGAACCACAAGTGCCCAGCTCAGTGCGAGCTAAGTGGTGGCTCAGTGTAATACTTCCCTACACAGGGCGATGCGATGCACAGCGGTGCTATTCTGTAAAAATCTCACCGTGAAAGCTTAGGTGAAATGAGCATGGAGTGAGCTGTCAATAGTGTCAATTCCCAGCAAAAACAAACTCACTTCACCTAAGTTTTCACGGTGCGATTTTTACAGAATCGACCGGCTGTTGTTAGTGCGTGATCTGAGTGATTTCATATTTGATCAAGAACTAAACAAAAATACCAAAATAATTAAATTCGGAACTATGTCGCTGACCAGTGCAGCGGGGTAATTACATACCTATAACAGTAGGAATGCCTTTCATTTTGACAGTTCCACAACATTCATTACGTTATTTACGTTGTTGAGCAGACACATTTTTCGAACATATGAAGTAATGGATTAGCAATTTTGATTGATAGTGTGCTACGCAATTAGGGTGCAGTCTTTTTGAAAGTCTAATAACATCGCCAGAATTAAAAAGAAATTACCTATTGTCACTATTTTATCTATTCAGTGAACACAGACGATGACGATGATGCGGACGATAATGACGCGATATACGACGACGATGATGATGACGACGACGGCGAGGACGAGGGGAAGGCAGCGAGGGATGCAGGATGCGGGGGAGGGGTGCAGAGAAGAGATGCGACATGCGTGCGCGCTGATGGACGGGCGCTTCATCCCGCGCAGTGTGCTCATGCACCGATGCCAACGCTTGTACAGCCTTGTGAGGTAAGATTTAGTATAAGGGAATAAACTAAGTTAATACCGCGAAATAACGTGGAATACTGGCCATGCCGAGTTCGGCAATAAACCTACATAAGATAACTAGACAATTTAGTCTTACTTGGACTTTTAAAACTTAATCTTATCAGGTGGAAGCACTGATCTGTATTATACAAGGTGTATGATAGAGGTCAGTGGGTGGAAGTGATTGGGATACTACGCTAAATTGTACCTATACAATGTGTTTCAGAGGGATGTGACCAAATTTGGGGGCGTGGTACAGGCCATCAAACTGAACCACTTTTTCCCGGGGACCTACATCATTTTCATCACATTATTTTAAACCCCGTTGCGTAGAAATAGAAATCCCCCAGCCTAGAAAACAAAGTAACTTATTTAAAAAAAATTGCTGTCCACACATTGTGACCGCGTAGCTATTGCACTATTTCTATGAAACAGCACATTTAATGGACCCTCTCTTGCCCTCGATCACGCCTGATGGAATGCGATGGATGAGGTCTATGATGGAACGAGCGCGGCCAGAACATGCCTATGGCACTAGAGCTCCCACGCATCGACGAAACACAGCAGGCTGCTTGACGCCGGACTGCGGTGGGAGGGTGGTCGCAAACCAGGCGGACGTTAGCCCTACCACCGCAAGGGAAGAATTGACCAGTCAAATAAGGGGTTGGGTGTAACTATCCAGGATGCGCCGAGCACTCGGTTCAGTCGAGTAACTGGCGGAACAAACTGCGCTACACGTGGAGGCTTCTTCATGCATCCCATCTTTTGATGATTAATAAATTTCAACGCAGGGTGGTTCAGAAGCATGTAGGGGTACTGAATTCATAGTCACAGGTTGAGCGGCGATGTCCCGCCAGCCTGTATAGGCCGAATGAATAAAGGTTCAGTAGTTACGAGAGTTTCACAGCCGAAGTCTTCATTCTAGTCAGCTGAAAGTAAACTGAACTGAAAGTAATTATGAGTCACTATAGATGACTAATATTCTACCCTCACATTAAAGTAGAAAGGCTTCTTCTATTAAATGACTCATTGGTTCCATGACTCAGTTTCAGCCATAATTTATTATCATTTAATCCAATCAATAAGGTCGTATTTCACAGGAACAAATGTTTATTTTAGTTGAGTCATATAGTAATATGCTTTTCAGCAGATGGTATCAATAATGATGACTGAGTCATTCTGAAATCATCGATTTTATAACAAAACTAGCTGACCCGGCGAACTTCGTACCGCCTCAGCATCAGTAAGACGTTCCATACAAAATGTATCAGACAATGACAATCTTCATTATTTTTTATTTCGTGGAATTTTCCAAGGCTTTAATAGCTATTCTGCTATTCGGGATGAAGACAAATTCAACAAATCAAAGATCATGAAAATCGGTCGGGCCGTTTTTGAGTTATAAATGGTGTACTTAAGTGTAACTAACTCGACTTTGTTTTATGTTGTGCTGTTCGGACGGGTTCGCACGGACGTGAAAATATCGCGGCGGTATATTTTCGCACACTGGATCTTCAACGCAATGCTTACCGCTAAGGGTTGAAAATCCAACAGTGTGTTTTTCATGCACTCTGTTGGATATCATGCACCGAGAGTTCAAAATCCAGTGCGCTATATAATCAAGTGCGATGGGCATTTTTTGAGATTAGAAAAAACCATTGAACTTACCGTAACCGACACCGCGCTACATTCGGATGTGTTCGGCTGTCCTCGGATGTATATCCGATATGTCAGTGAGTGATGGCAAAGTATTCAGTTTGTGTTTTATTTTGTACATTTAAAAGTGTTTCCTGCACAATAAAATATTTCCTGACGATTCAAAAAATACACACGTAATTGTTAAGTTTTCACTTCTGTCGACACTCCCGGAGTGCCACTGTTTCTTTTTTACTTGTTCGTACAGGGTTATGAGAACTTGTCATGTTTATTGCAGGTACCCTGCCCACGTGACTGTGAGGTTGGAGAATGGAGCGAATGGGGAGCGTGTCAACCAACTGACGGATGCCCCCTGTTCCCTGTACAACAACTAACGACCACTGGTAACTTTCCATTAATATTATAACTTATCATAAACTCACACCTTATTCCCATAGGGATAGGCAGAAACTACAGAACGCTACCTGCTACGATCCTTACATACAAATTTACGTTCATACATCAGTGGCCGAGTTTTTTCGACTCAAATTTTGTATGGGAAATTATGTTTCTCCTAGTGACCACCAGGTGGCGCTATAACGTTTTTCCATATATAATTCTAACGCGCTCGCAATCGAACGTGAGTGAAAAAACTCACACTAAGGCCTCAGAAGGCCAATTCTCGTAATTTAAAACGTTCAAAATCTAGTCGCAATCTTATCTCGGCGACAAACAAATGTCAAAAACTTGTCAAAATGTAGCGAAATTGAAGATATTTTTGACAGATTGAGACAGATCAGTTGGCCTGAAAAGGCCACTTTGGCAGAATCATAAAAGGATAACATTATTAATTATTATGTGGCGAACACAGCCCGTGTTTTTCTTTATTTCGCTGCACTACGTAGGTATAATCGAAGAGATTGGGATTGGATTGGATTGATTGGTATTTTAAAACACAGACAAAAAAAATAACTGAAAAATGCTTCACCAATGGGATTTGATACGATTAACTTAACAGTTAACTGTCCATTATGATTCATAATGTTATCCTTTTATGATTCTGCCAAAGTGGCCTTTTTAATCCCCCAGACTGTGAACGTTCTTAAAATTAAGAGAATTGCCACTTTGCTCATACACACACGGCGGTTGCGAGTAGTAGTAGGTGGGTACGCACCTGACGTTTCTGAAGAACTTCACCAATAAGGAATGTCCTCCTAGTCCCGACGTTTTTACTCACGCCTCCCTTAACGTGAGTAGAAACTCACCTTTCATTCACCCTAATATTATAATCCTAAAGTTGACTAAAATCATCAAATTAAACCAAAGAGCCCTATGTGGTTGCCCCATAAGCAAGTGAATAACTACCTACTTAGTGAAGGGAAGAACCTACTAATCGGGTATTATTTACTTAGTGGATATTAACCGTTCAATTGACCCTAAATAAACGATGAAATGCTACAATATAAGAAAGCGTATCTGCATAAGATCCATCCGCCAACCCGCACTGGGCCTGCGTGGTGGTTTACGACCCATTCCCTCTCACCGAGAGGAAGCCTGTGCCCCAGCAGTGGGAACATTAATAGGCTGATTCTAATATGTATATCTGCATAATGTCGTTTAGTTTACTAACCACAAATCCACACCACTAGGACTGGTGATAACTCACCATTTGAATTAGAACAAGAATACATTTATTGGTTCATTTATTAAGTTACACAAGATGGCCTTATAACTATTTTTTTTTTGTAGCGTAGTCTTGACAATCGGTTTGGACGGTGGACCCCTAACTAGTTTACCTGTATCTTGGGGACCTTATTGGACCTTAGAAGCCCTCATTTCATAAGTTCATCCCCAGGGTACAGTGTCCGTCGCCGCCGCGTGATCTCCGCGGCGTCAGGCGGCGGCGCGCCGTGCCCCCCGCTGGAAGAGAAGCGCGCGTGCAGCACGCCGCGCTGCGCCTCCTGGAGCGCGCTGCCGTGGGGGCCCTGCGTGCTCAGCCAGCCGCACAGCACGTGCGGGCCCGGCAAGCGGAGCCGCGAGTTGAGATGTGTGGGACATGATGGAGTAAGAAAATATTAACTTGTATCTACATTTTTCCAGTATTTTTTTAACCCTCTTTGCTTTCCATCCATCGTATTGCCACTAGTTTTGATGCTCCCTCAATTGTGATATTTGTGAACATAAATAAACTTTAACAGACATAGTTTCTTTAACTACTAATCCTGTCACAGTAAGGATTTCTTTAATGCCTTTAGTTTTCAAACAGATCCAGGCCTAAACAAATACTATAACAAACACTGAAGTCAAACTCCGCTTTCTAATAAATTTAAAGCTGTTCTCATCAAGTTTCTTTTAAACCTACAGAAGGAAGCGCAACGCGCATGGTGCAGTGGCACAGGCGCGCCCCCTCGCAGTGAGAGATGCCGCATTGCATGTGCTGGCGACTGCGTGGTGTCATCCTGGGCGTCCTGGAGCCACTGCTCGGCTCCATGTGCCGCTGCAGCACATCCACGACCTTCCAGGACCAGGAGACGGCATATACTGGCTCATTCAGCTCCAAGTAAGTAGACTACTACAGAACTACTGTGTAGTGGTCTCTTGCAAAGTAGTGGTCTCTTGCAAAGTAGTGGTCTCTTGCAAAGTAGTGGTCTCTTGCAAAGTAGTGGTCTCTTGCAAAGTAGTGGTCTCTTGCAAAGTAGTGGTCTCTTGCAAAGTAGTGGTCTCTTGCAAAGTAGTAGTCTCTTGCAAAGTAGTGGTTTCTTGCAAAGTAGTAGTCTCTTGCAAAGTAGTGGTTTCTTGCAAAGTAGTGGTCTCTTGCAAAGTAGTGCTCTCTTGCAAAGTAGTGGTTTCTTGCAAAGTAGTAGTCTCTTGCAAAGTAGTGGTCTCTTGCAAAGTAGTGCTCTCTTGCAAAGTAGTGGTTTCTTGCAAAGTAGTGGTCTCTTGCAAAGTAGTGGTCTCTTGCAAAGTAGTAGTCTCTTGCAAAGCAGTATTCTCTCAGCAAGCTGCTGCGTGATGAAATAAAAGGAAATTATTTATTCATATTATGAAAAATTAAAGCTAAGTAGATGGTAACTTAGCACGCTACCTACTGCCATATTTACGCCATGTCATCTGATTAAGTTGGGAAACCGAGCTGAACCTGATTGATGGATGGCAGCATCGTTAATTACACTGGATGATCTTGTTGCTTGTCTCTTTATCTTGCATTACTTGCTACAGTTGCACTATCTTAACCTTCTAGAATGCGTTATAGTATAGACGGCACATCCTATACCCAACTAATGAATAACCAGCTAAATAGTTGCTAATAATTACGTCTTAGAAACAAAATGTTTATTTTTTTTACTATCCTTCTCGTATCAAGACAAATCCCGTGCTGTCTATTTGACGATGTCCAGTCAACAAAAGAGATAAATATGCAGGATCGTCGGATATAGTTGAAGTTTAGTAAGAAACCGATGGATGTTGTCGACTGAAATTTAATTTGATAAATGAGCTGTTTGTTTTCTATTAATAAAATTAAATTTTATTCGAGAACATCCATCGGTTTCTTACTAAACTTCTACTATATCCAACGATTATGCATACTTATCTCTCAGTCACTAACAACCTTCCATTAGACACCAGCCCGTGGTGGTTGCAGAAACTTCAGGCAGAACTAATGACGAATAAACTTCCTCAATCAGACGGCTGGCCGTGCCCACCAGAGGACCAACTGCTTCAGAACGAGAGCTGCAACACTCACGCTTGTGCCACGTACTCCTGGCTCGCCACGCCGTGGGGACCCTGCGAGAGACGGCGGCAGGACTACATGCCCGTCAACAACTATACGGACTTGCTAGTAAGTTGTCATGCTTTTAACAGTACCTTATTTAGTTTCAAAGCACAAGAAAATATTTATTATCATATTTTTTTTCCAGTATTTTCTTTGTTCTAAATGCATTCCCAAGTTTTTCCTCACGATTGTTTTTGACAACCAACACTTTTTTTGTTGTTAAAATTGTAAGAAATAAATGAATGTGGGTGTAAAATAAAGTCCTCCAGACCGAATTTCGTCTTCAATCTCAACGGAGACTAGCATTCGGCGCGGGAGATATTATAGTGTACAAGTGTGCGCGCAGACACAGGTGCACTCCCTCTGCCCTCACTCTCATAGTCCGATGATACGGCAATCCAACACGACCGGAGAGAGATCAGGGTGTGTACAACCTATCTATAGGTACACCTCTGTCTAACCCTTTGGGAATTACAGGCGTGACCGCGTGATGTAAAAACAAAAAACAAAACGAAGTGTGAAAAAACTCTCAATGATGCTCTAGGCTCACATTTTAAAATTATTTCAGGATGGAGAAACATACAACGAGAGTGACGAAGACGAGCCATGTATTGAAGAAGGTGAAATGGTGCGAGACGTCATGTGCGTCCAGAACAATGCTGATGTAGTCCGGGAGGCTTTGTAAGTATTTACAATACGACAACGGTTGATTCAAATTATTCTTCACTAGCTTCCGCCCGGACTTTCGCCCGCGAGGTATGTCGATAAAAACTATCCTATGTCCTTCCCCGGGATGCAATCTATCTCTCTGTCAAATTTTATCGAAATCCGTTCAGTGGTTTAGGCGTGAAAAGGACAGAAGACAGACGGACAGACAGAGTTACTTTCGAATTTATAATATTAGTATGGATTTACAGTCAATTTGCTTTAGCTTTGACCCTATTAGACCCAGCTGGTTGCGCTAACTTAGTCCGAACAAAAAGTATCAATTGAATGATTGAAAGCTGTTGTTGTAATAACGGCATTTTTTTTTCTCCGCAGGTGTGCTCCTCTAAGACGTCCTGCATCTCGTCGTGCGTGCACAGTGCGTTGTCGTCGTGGATGCAGAGTTGAAGCTTGGATGCCCTGGTCACCCTGCCCTAATACTTGTGGTGAGTCTGGGGCCATATGATTCGTTTTGACGAGTCCAATATATTGCACATGGTGTGGAAGGTCTGATGATGGATCTAGGAGGTAGACAGTGAAACTCTTCGGGAGCTACTTGTAGACCCCTCGAGTTTGCTAGTAGCCCCTAATCGTCATAATTTTGTTGACTTTCTACTTATCTTATTGAAGAATATACCAGACGTAAAAGTTAAAAATAAAAATATGTAGTTTAAAAAAAACGCGCTAAGAATGATAAAATAATTAAATTATAAGCGTGGAGCGCACTTATAATTATTTATAAAGCGCTCCACGCTTTTAGAATTAAATTTTAGTCGTGTTTTTTTTTGTATTTTTTAAACTACATATTTTACCATCTTACTGCAACTAGTTACAGGAAAATAAATTATATACATATATACCACTGATCCTAAAACTCCAACTCTTTCTCCATTAGTACAAGTACTACTAGCATTGCCATTCTTCTTAACATCTATACTTCTATACTAATATTATAAAGCTGCAGAGTTTGTTTGTTTGTTTGTTTGTTTGAACGCGCTAATCTCTGGAACTACTGGTCCGATTTGAATGATTCTTTTAGTGTTGGATAGTCCATTTATCGAGGAAGGCAAAATTAGGGATCCGTAATAAAATTGCTATTTTGTAACACAAGGTGTAAAATCGAAAACCTATTTTTGCGTGCGCTGCAAAAACTATTGACAATAGAACAAAATGATGTACTACGGGTTTGTAGAGCCCATTAAGACCTACAAAAAAGTCTGCGAGAACATATATCTAGCTATCATGGTTTAATCACAATAACCGATTTTGTGTTCAAAATAATTATTATCATCATCACGCTATGACCCTTAGGAGCCGAGCAAAAAGAAAAAAACTCAGAGTGAACGGTAAGCGAATACGAAGTGTTGCGACGCGACGGGGTGGGGGTACAAGAAATTTCACGCGGACGAAGTCGCGGGCAGAAGCTAGTCATTAATATTGTCTTTACATTCTACAGAGCCAGGCAAGCAAGTTCGTGTCCGCGTAGTCCACGGAGGCCCAAGCTGTGGGTCGCGCATGGAGACGCGCGACTGTCCCGTGTCGCGCACGTGTCGCGCGCGCGACGCCGCCTGGGTGGCCGGCGACTGGAGCACGTGTCGCCTGCCGCCCATGCAGAGGTGCGGCGTGGGATATAGAGTCAGGAGTAAGTAACTGCTCGTGATGATATATAAACCCTGTGTAAAACTGTGCAGTACTGCCACTATAACAGATCACAACAAAACAAAATTACAATAAAGAAAACGAAACAAAATTATTGTAAATTTTATTCGTCCCTTGACCTCGATCTCGCCTGGTGGAAAGCGGTAGATAAGGTCTACGATGGAACGATAATGATAGCAAAACTGTACCTGGCACACACAATTTAAATGAGTTATATATATGCTATACGGACGAGGCTTAGTCTTAGACTGGTTTCTTAGACTAGATTATTATTATCTCGTTTCTACCAGTACAATTCAAAATTCCGGAAAGAGTCCACAAAATATGGCTGCTCACACTCAGTTTTTCCAGGTATATGGTGCGGTTCTGAGTCGCACCGTGTGGAAGCGGGAGCTTGTGCCGGTCAGCTGATACCGCGCGGCGTCGCGGCATGTCGCGTCACCTGTGAACACATCACGCCTCTCACTTGTGACGTCATATGCGCAGACCCGCTCAAGTAAGTGCCTTATAAGACCAGGGGTAGGGTTGGATTGGGGTGTAAATATCCACTCGTTAGTTGTCTCGCTACCAGCTTCCTGACAGGCCACCAGCACTTGTCACTGCTTGAGATACTCTCATATAATTCATCCCGATCATAGAAGAAGGTCCTAAACATATACAATGTGAAGACCAGAATACAACAATAACTGGAAACACTGGCAATACTAATGCATTGAAATATTTTGAACCTATAAAATTAATTCTAACATCGAAATTAAATTAAAGAGGTTTTCAAACAAACTGATGCTGTGATGGACGGACTATGGATTTTGACTAGCTTAGTGACCAAATTATAGAATATTATTTGATTGAATTTTTATATGTAGACGTCATTAGTTATACAAAGTTTAATTTATAATTATAGCCTCGAACAACAACGGTTTCCTTGAACTATCAAAAGGAAGCGATCTTTCCGGCTTCTTTACAAATGTGTCTGAAATCGATTTATTTTTTCAGATTCCTAGACGCTTCAGATCCTGATGTTCCAAACTGCGTTTGCAAGAACGTTTCTTTGGAGCTATTGCCGACCGACTCTGATTGCATTCTGCCATCCGGGTAAGATAATCATTATTTCTTTGAATTAAACATTCTTTATTAGTAAGGCCTTTAGTGGTCAATAGCAGAGTACAAAAACTGAAGCTGACTTCAGTCATTCTACTTACTGCAATAATATGAGGCCTCAAGCAAATTTTGCTCTACTTCGTGATTGCCAACAGTTAAGCTTTTTTAGCAGAAACTGACATGCAAAGTTCCTTTGCAGAATGGAATGCGGTGAAGGCAGGTCTCTACGCGCCGCCAGATGCATGGTGGGAGGACGAGACGTGCCGATGGACGTGTGCAAGAAATATCATCCACTTACTGGTATGTCCCCTTTGAGGTATCATCATCACATCATCATTTCAGCAGAAAGACGTTCACTGCTGGACAAAAGCCTCCCACAAGCTCCGCCACTTTCACCGGTTCTGTGCTTCCCGCATCCTGCGGAGTCCTGTGGCCGAAGTATACCTATTCGTTTGTGCGTGACTACGCTGACTACGCTGTTAAAGTAATGGCTAGGTCGGAATGAAGAACCTCGTTGTTACCTCATGGCATTTTTCGAGTTTATTCGCGGAGCTCATCGTGACTTCGTGAGAGTGTGTCGTAGCTACTAGAATAGGTCGTCTTCTGCTTGGATTCTATGACCTTGTGAATAACGTGATCAAGCTGTATACGGCTATACAAGTGCTTTTATATCTTCAATCTGAAATATCTGTACTGGATTTATGTCTTATTTTAATTCTTGGACGTGTATTTTGTTCTTCAGGTCCAAGTCGCGTCCGTGAAGCCTCAACAGACGGTTACTCGTACGACATTGAGTTCCCTTCGCTATTACGTGGCGCTTGCAGTGTCCGGTGCGCGCGCGACTGCGCAGTCGGCGAGTGGGGGGAGTGGGGGCCTTGTGCCTCTGAGCCTGGCTCTAGGGCAGCTTTCCGATTCCGCACAAGGTAGGAGACCGACACAATCCCTTCATTTTCAAATGTCTAGCAATGCCTTAATGAGTTTTCGATTTGTAAACAGTATCCATGTTTCAAGTAGAGTGGAACAAATCAACAATTTCAAAATGTTACGATCGGCAGTTTTAATAAACCGTTTTAAAAAAATAATTAAAGTTAAGAAAAAAGTTTTTTGTTGGTTTGACATCCTTCGCATACTTACTTAAATATTTAGGCGTTCGTCAAATTTACAATCACATTTTGGTGACGTCAAACAATGCCAGATACGAAGAAAAATCTAGAATCCCTTTCAAGATTTGCCTTCATATCTGGCTGCAGACAGATCACTGTGTATGAGAATACTAACTTCCTAATCATATTGGAATATCTAGGGAGGTGATAGAAGAAGGTTCAGGTGGAGGTCGCGAGTGCGGCGCGACTCTGCAGCGTGCCACTTGCGGCGTGTCGGAGCCGCGCTGGGCGCTCGGCGCCTGGGCCGTGTGCGCGCCGCCGCGCGCGCTGTGCGGCCGGGCCGTCGTCAACCGGACTGTCACGTTAGTACCAGTCACCTCACTACATCGAAGGACTGCCGTACGCCAACGGAAAATTTGTGAAAAAGAAATATTGTGAGACAGCTTTGGAAGTATTCTCTGAAAGTCGTTTGGCCATATGTATGTAGTGTTATTATTTGTTTTACTTATCAGTGAACGTTAAAAGTTCCGTAACAATACAAAACACAGAAGCAATACCATACCTACGAAAAGTGCAGATGATGGTAGTGTGAACGTAGACAAAACGATGAAAGAACTTTAAGGGCAATTGCCGTATTTTAATCCCGAGCTTTCGAATTCTAATCTCAGCAACAATCTGTCAAAAATGCCTCTAATTTTAGGTACTACATTTTCGACGAGTTCTTGACATTGATTGTTGGTGAGATGATATTGCTACTACATTTTGAAAGCTTTTAATATTAGGGATTGGTATTCTAATCTAAAGCGCCTTTCTCTACAGTTGCGTAGACGCAGAAGGCCAAGTGCTAGAGCCCGCCACGTGCGAGGCGGCGGGCGCGGGCGCGGCGCCCTCGCGCGACGCCACGTGTCGCGCGCCCTGCCCCAACGACTGCGTGGTCAGCTCCTGGTCCGACTGGAGCCCTTGCGAACAGGTACCTGATGCCCTGAGAACCACAGTCAAACAAATCAGCTTCCTCCTCAAAACCAAACCTCCAGACAATTTGTGCTGTACGTACTGTACACATGTTTAAGCAAATAAATAATTATCGTATCATTCCCTTCCGTCCTCCATCCATTTAGTTCTCCTACTCACTGTAAGCCTCCTTTTATACATAGTTGCGTGGCTAGCAAATTTAGATTTCATCGTTACAAACAAACGGTATGCGTTTCATTTACTCATCAGACAAAGTGGGGTGGTCGTCGTGATCGTACTCGCGTAGTGCTTCGCCCCGCTGACGACGGCGGCTCCCCCTGCCCACACTTAGTAGGGGCGGAGCCCTGCTCGCCACACGCCTACTCCTGGCACGTCGCGCCCTGGGATGATTGCCAACCTCTAGGTACGTAGTGCTATGCAAGAATATGATCAGCCAGATGTCATTTACAGCTGGACACTGAACTTTTCCATAAATAGCTACAGGCAGATCCATGAACAGATATCAGAGTTCCAAAAACAAAAGCTCTTAAGAACTTTTTAATAAATATCTGTATCAGCATCAGTTTTTAAGTAGTATTTATTTCGTTTAAGGAGGATCACCATGCGGCGAAGGCACGAAGAAAAGGGCTGTCAGATGCCTTCGGAGTGATGGAATTTTTGTCAACGACTCGTACTGCCCTGTAAGTTAAACACATACAACACTCGAACACATCCGTAAAGGTTTTAGAATGGCAACAATATCATCATAATATCCTCTAATATTCTTCCACCACAGAACACCACAGCCACTGAAGCCCAGGAGTCGTGGTGCTACGTGCCGTGCGGCGTGGACTGCGAGCTCAGCGAGTGGGGCGCGTGGGACGCCAGCGCCTGCGCGTGCGGCGACGCCACCAGCGCCAGCCACATGCGCCGCACCAGGTATACACGATGTTGCTAACCTATACAGGACAAAGCTCCCAAAATTGAAATTCCCTTGGACACCACTCCTCACGTTGAAGAATTTGTTTAACTCATTTCAACTTTGAAGTATTTGGGACAACTGTTAGGATTGCTTTACCTTAACTGATTTTCACATAATTTAGTTTGTCCTTAGTTGGTGAAGCTAGGTAATTTAAAACACAATCGGATCGACAACTTGGGTGGAAAGAGTTTGTCCAAAACGCGATAGAAGTCACTTTCACAATCAAGTGGAGATCTAGTTCAGCCTGCTTTACCACCAACCTCCATCAACATTGCTCCTCCAATATTTTCTTGCCTAATTTCAGACAACATCTGACGGCTGCAGTATGGCCGGGCCGAGCATGTCCACCCACTGAGCAGCGCGCTCCATGTCCTCGCGAGCCGTGCCTCAAGCTCGTCGCCAGACCCTCTCTCGGTTGCCACATACAGGTAGTTAATGAGGTAAAATCCAATTTTGATATTGTTTTGCTTACTTTGCTTTTATAGTATTAGATCTTGGTCATAAGCATCCTTTACAACCCTGGTCCTTGTTGGAATGAAGTGCTTTAACGCTGCTTGTGGTAGAAGTAAACTAGTATCGTCACATAACGAAAAAACGTTATGAGCTGGAAAAACTTTTTTTCTCTGAAATAATATTAATAATTTTCATGGTTTTCGAGGGTGCTGAAGCAATTAAGTCAAAATGAAAATCCAAGGTGGCGGCTGCGAATATTTTAAAATTTTTCGTCATGTGTGTCGTTTTCATTGTTTTTGAGGGTGCTAAAACCGATAGCGGGGTCAAAATGAAAATCCAACATGGCGAAAACTTTATGAGAGCATCTAAAAACTTATACCAGATGGCTGTGTATTAAAAACGTGTATTCATTTTACACTTTCTCTCTCTGTGTCTTTCTATTATATAGGAGTGTGTGTGTGTGTGCCAGTATCGCGTAAGGAACTTCGAAACTTTGTTCCTGACTTGGGGCTCCCGACCGATTTTTTTTAAATACAACTGATTTTCACCTAACTGCACACCATCTTTAGTTTCCAATACAAAGACTGTTTCAGAAGGTGTAAAATCTTCATTAATACGCATCTTTTTCGTAAGCATATAAATGTACCTAAGTATTCTGTTACAATGCAGTGGTAACAGAAGGGAGCTTCACTCACAGATTTTTTGAAAAAGTCACAATATCCACAATCTTCTAACCTAATCCTGTTTCTCCATAGACATCAACAGGTTCGGAGGCAGCCGGCGCGTGCGGCTGGGGGGTGAAGGTGTCGCACGCGCGCTGCGAGCTCACCAGCGCCGACGACTCCGCCGAGCTGTTCCTGCAGCCGTGGCGCTGCGCCTCGGTACTTCCCGGCCGCATCGTCGCACCGCCCATGCACTACCAGGTCAGTGCGGAACAAGGACGCTGCTACAGCTCCGTCTTACTCATACTAACCAGAGCCGACGAGCTGTTCCTGTGGCCGTAGTTCTGGTTTTAAAGAAGTAAATATTCATCATTGTCTCAGCGAAAAGTTAGAGTCCATTGCTGAATATTTCCTATAAGTACTCCAGCACTGTTTAGATCCAGTCATAGATATCCGAGATCCAGTGGACTCCTGCAACCTTAACGAAGTCGTCGGTCTACCTTTTATTACGGAACGCATTCGCTTCACGATAAAAGTTTTGACCCTATCGGCCACCTATGTAAGTAGTGCCGTATTATGACGGTTCGATGTTATCATGATTCCAGTGTAAGAGACAGACGGAGCTATACATAAACCTATAGCACCATCCCTTTTTTGCTCCGGAATTATGATGCCATTAAAACTTCATAACAATTGTGAAGATCGAGTGAATTTGTATCAAGTGCATCAACTACCTTTGTTTACAGGAGGACGAAGTATGCGAGGTGGAGTGTGGGTGCAAACAATCGGAATCAGGTCAGCCGGGCCCCTGGGGCTCGTGGGGCCCGTGCCGTGGAGGAGCCCGCTCGCGCACTCGGCAGCTACTCGTGCCAGCACGACGAGCTTGCAGCACTCCTTCCAGGTACATCATAATTATCAATGAAATTCTGATCAGCCAGGCACTTCTGACACAAGAGGCATGATCATTAACTTTATTGTGAACATGATTTTGCAAAGGATCACGCGAATTCTATTTGCGCCAAGAAAATCCCAACAAAATATTTTCTTGGATTTTTATCAGACCATTTTTTTTGTTGTTTAGATTGACTCGGCTTCTTTTACAACTCTCTGATTCTCTTCAGATGAGATGTCACATTCTAGTATGGAGACTCGTGAAAACTTCCAACCAAAATGATGACCATTCATACCTTCAGATACGTAACGATTGAATGGGCGAACTGCACCGGCGAGCTGGACGAGATCCCCGACCTGCTGGCCGTGGAGCCGCGCGAGGACAAGCCGCGCCGCGCGCACACCCACCAGGACATCTACCACGACGGATATATCGGTAAGAAGTCTTACTTTGAAGAAAACATTTCATCTTCGCACAAATTGTTTACCGTTCCTAGTTCCACCTAAGATAAGCTTCGAGAACTTTTTAATACAAAAAGTCAGATTTTATATACCGTAATAAGTATCATGTAAATTTATGCCACTCAGTCAGTGTGGAGACTGACTATAGAGAAAGTAGCCAACTGTTAACTCTATTGTAATTCCCAGTCACTCGCCAATTGACACTGCTATCTTACCCAATGTCTTTGGCGAGAATATATAAATCTCTACAGGTCATTCGAACTTGATAATTATGGTCATGAGCAACCACCACACCACACCACCATACCACCATACCGTACCATATTACTCATTAAACTGGCTGAGCATCAAATCACTTTAGAAACAGCTAGATCAGCTAAGCTTTTCGTCTTATTAGAATTACTTCATTATATTTTTAATCTTTGGTAATCCGTTACAGAGGGCAGCAGTTCCGTGCTGGCGGTGGTGTGGACAGCGACTATCGTGCTCAGTCTGTACGGAGCCTACATGTTGTACCGCGGCTTTATCAGGTAAAATTATACCTTTGAACCTTTCAAAGGATTTAAATAGTGCACGGAAGAGACCTTTATCCTTCAAGCAATGAGGTTTTACTTATAATTAACTAGAGGTCAGTCTCTAGAGATCCACGTCATGTGTCACCCCAGTATTTTAAAAGATCCCTTTATTATTCCAGATGCTTGAGGAGTAGAAAACTGAAGACCATCACCAAAGTGTAAAGCAGATGCAGGTAACATTTGTGTCTACTCGCTCGCCCGGTGACGTCACCGTCGCCGGCCCTTCTCGTTCACATGGACATCGTTCGTTCTGTTGTCTGTTTTGTGATCTTCATTGCGTTGTTCTAGTATTTCGCAAGTCTACTATTGTTGAGTTTTACTATTACCCAAGTTGATGTTAAATCATTAATAACATGAGTTTGCTCATTTAATTCGCGTCGTTTATTTGCGAATTGTAAAATGTTACCCATTACTACAATAGTATATATCTACAACTGTAACCACATCAACTACTGGCAGTTTGTACACATTAGTATTATAACAAATGATAGCCAGCAAAGAGTCTGTCCGCAGGAGTGCTTCCATGTTTTTACTACGTATATAAAAATAATGCTTTAGACGGTTTTTATAACTCCACGCTAAACGATTAGCCGAAGCGTTGGTCGGGCTTTTTGATTGACAATATACTCGTTAGCTGTAATACTAGCTAGCTACGCCCGTAGCGGTCTCGGTAGACAAGTTGGACGCCTTCTATTCGAGTTATTAAGGAGTAGCCCTTTTTAGGATTCCCATAACAATCCAACCGTCGGAAACTGAGGCAATGTGACTAACACAGAGCCGTCCATTTTGTAAGCGATACTTGAAATGACGACGACATAAGTTGGCTCGGTAATTCAAAAATTTATCAATAATCGCAGTGTTTATTGAATAATACTTTGAATATTCTGCTAATTTCTTTACAATTGCAATTTACGCAAAAAGCAGCAAATCTATTTTCATGACTCTTTCAGTGACTATTTTTATAAAACAATACTTTTACAGTAAACTTTTTTTCGCACAAATACTAACATAGTTTTAAGTGGAATTTCAATGCTTAGTTAATTTACAGTACTTTATAATAAGCATTTTAACGATACAGTAAGATTAGTAGATGTCGAGGATAAGTGCGTGTACCGCTTGTACCGCGGGTACTGACCGGGGAAGACTTGTGACCAAGTGAGACGTGACACATCATGCCACATATCAGTGTTAAATTTAAAGAATCGTCGTAATTACTATAAAATATCTTCTGCGTATGAAGACAAACAAACCGTTTTAACATTTCTCAGCGAAAACATCGCGAATTTAGAAGATTTTAATATCTTATGCGCCAATTGCAACTAAACTAGTCATGTGCGGAAGACTTTTTATATAATGCTTAATATCATCCAAGTAGAGCTTTGGCGCACAAAAAACTACCTAATATGAATAGAATATAAGACCTATTATTAACTGATCATACCGTTTTGAGATAATAATCGTGTATAACACTTTTTTGTAGATTTTGCATTTAAGCCCATGTATTGTGTACAAGTATTTATAATGTGAGTGTGTTCTCGTCGTTAAGTCTCGTCGAATTCTTTCTCCTACTTTCCATTGTTTCCATGTATTTCAGTCTTTGTAACTTGTAGACTATCAATATCATCAACTTTATGTAGCTATTTCTAATTATATATCGTTTCTGACTTTAAAACTATTAGATTGTTTGTGTGTATAGTATTGTTAAGTTTTCATGCACGAGTATAATATAATTATTATCCTTGGCTACTTCTTGTTCCTTCATGACAATATTGATAAATGTTATTTATATTATATCGTATTCTATATCTGTGTCTACTATCGCAACATCTTCTCTAAACTTTCGATTCTGTCCTTTACGATTATCTTTTGATCTGTCAGTACTTTATCGACCCAATGTATTTGTAACCGTATTATTATGCCATTACGAGATATTGATGTGAAACATGATAGTTAAGGAATCGTGTTAGACAATACAATATTTGATATTTAATAAAATTTGATTGTGTTTTTATACATTTGACTTTTATTTTTACACCTTTCAGGTACCTATAGTTTGACCTAAACGCAATAGGAATAGAAATGCGCGGCGAGGCGGGGGGCGGGGGGCCGTGTGCAGCAGACTGACCCCGCGAGTCGAACAGTTATTTTACTTTAGAGAGCAGCAACCTTACTGTAACGAGAATTAGGCCCTGCGCAGACGACAGACTATCCGTGACGCACTTTTTAGTCTGTGAAAATAGAACCTATGCAATTATATGCAGTAACGCACACGACGCGCAAAAAGTCCGGCGCACAAAAAATCCGTGTAATTCGGGCAGACCGCACCGCGCCGCGGCGCGCCTCTCCGCACAAAAAGTGTGTGAAAAAAATTGAACGTTTGCTTCAACGCGCGCTAACGCAGACGGCGCACATTTTAGTCGGCAATCTGCAATCTCTAGTATTGTAATAGTAGTCTATGGCAATCTGCATTTGCTAGGGGTGGACGTAACGCACGCGATCTATTATCATGGCGCCAGAGGTCGATGTTGTTTCAGAATTGAATGTTTAGTATGGAACTGTCCCTTCAGTAATCTTTCCGAAAGTATAGGATGTACCCAAAATTCTCTATTTCTTCTTCTTTTTCTGTACTTCATGTACAAAATAATACTTCGCGATCTCTGCACGATTTCCATAGCGTCTACGTCCCTACAGCTCTGCCGACAAAATGATCGAAGATGTGCGTCGTGTGCGTTGAGTCTGTGAAAAATCCGCGACCGACTTTTTGCGCGCCATGCAGACTTTTTGTGCGCCGCAGACTCGATCGCACAAAAAGTGTGCCGTCTGCGCAGGGCCTTAAGATCACTGT
Organism: Oligia fasciuncula; assembly: GCA_963082905.1. Taxonomy (NCBI): domain Eukaryota; kingdom Metazoa; phylum Arthropoda; class Insecta; order Lepidoptera; family Noctuidae; genus Oligia; species Oligia fasciuncula. The sequence continues at coordinate 18,033,434 of OY720390.1, forward strand.
GATTTTGGCATACATGTCAGTGGCAGCGACAACAACCTTAGATAGGATATTGAAAACAAACAACACTGTGATTGTGACAGTGATACAAAATCAGAGGTAAAATAACTGTGAAGGGACTGTACCTAAGGAGCAGTGTTTGATTATATTATATTTTCAAAGGGTGCAGTACAGCCAGCACTATAACTATAGTACAGACGCCAGCACATCAAGTTACTACAATCTGTAAAATTTCTTTAATAGATTTTCAACTTTATCGCTAAAGCATAAAAGGTTCAAAGTTGATTGGGAAAATTTTACAGTTTCGGGTAGCTTGATGTGCTGGCGTCTGTACCTACCTACTTTTTATCTCTGATAGCTGAGAATTCTCATGAGATAGACAAAAATATTCTTTCTGTGCAGACATGGCAGATTGTTAGTGCCATGAGACGGTGAAGTCGACAGTCGCCACCAGATCAAATCAAATCAAATCAAATTTCCCTATCTGACTTTTATTCCAATAAACCTAAACTAAACTAGGTCAAGATTTTTCATTATTTTATTAATTTTACTTACTTTTGTTGACTTTGGTAAAAGTGACGTCACTATCTGTCTCTCTCACTCATGGCAAACATGTCCACTATCCATCTCTCTCATCACTTTGCCGTAAAATTAAGAACCTACCAAGAGCTTGTGCGAATAAAAAACATTTTAACTGAGTAAAATGGGTTAGCAAAAATCGAGTTACTTGAGGTTTTTAGTTTTTTACTCGTTTTTTTTTGTATGAAACTAACAAGTATTGTACCATTTTACAATCCTGATTAAATGCGCCAACTTTTAATGGCACTTGCCAAGGCACTCTAGTACATTTTTTTTAAAGGAGGGCCTTTCAAAGTCGACACATTTTGAAAATTTTAAATTCATAGTTTAACAAAGTCTTAATTCTAGGAAACTTGGGGCAATTGTGTCATTATTTTTTACTGTGATTCTTAGAAATATTATTTAGGGTTACGGTTCCAAAGTTTAAACTGCATGGGATAGATTTTTTTTCTGATTTTTCTCATGATGTTTACAATCAATCCTGTCGCCACGTTTCGGCTTGACGTTGAGTTCTGGGACACCCTGTATAGGGTGACTGGTAATTACTAATTAGTGACCGATACTTAAACACGTGATTTTACTCATCATTATGAACAACTTTGAAAAAAAAAACAGCTGTTCTCTACATTTTAACCAGTTAGACGAACATAATTTTTTTTTTTCGCGATTTCAGGTTTGGTCCCATAGTAAAAGTTGTTCATAATGATGAGTAAAATCACGTGTTTAAGTATCGGTCACTAATTACCAGTCACCCTATATACCTATGGGTTCGAAAATACTATGTTCCTACTAATATAGAATTTCATTCAAAAACAAAGAAGAAAATCGCCTTTGAATAAAGCCAAGTGTACACATAATTTTGCTCGTGACTGTACATACTCGGATAATACTGGAGAATATCCGAGTAGTTAGTACTTTATATCTATTGAATAACAAAATTTAATCAAACAGTCTAGTCACTTAGGGGTACTTAGATATCTACTAAAAACGAAGACTGGTGTCAAATTATTTATTTTTATACAAAAACCATTTGGTACACTTGCAGCTTCAGTCATTTCATTGCAACATTCAAGCTAGTCAGAGCTTTGGGCTCGTACTTAAGTTCGGCCAGTCCTTTCCGCACGATATCGTTGACCCTTGACGCTCGGAGCTCCTTCCTGCAACTAGCCACGTCCTTCTCAGCAGCCGATAAGTTCTCTAGATTGTTGAGAAGCACCTAACATAAAACATACAAAAAACATGACTACGTTTACAAGATTACGAGAGCAACCTATTTCATTCATTTCTACAGAAATCTCCGCGATTACACCAACGTATAAAGCATGTACTTGTACATGTACTTGTACTTATTATCTACTGTTATCACTACAAGAAGACCCGACCCCAGATAGAACTGGGATTCCTTAATCCCAGTTAACGACAACAGTACCTAGTACAGTCAGTCGTTTATCGTTTGAGACTTAGCACAAGTTGTGAAGACTAGCCTTACTACCCATAAAACAGTGAATAACAATTGTTTAGGCTTAACATCCTTTAGACATGACATAATTACATAAATGGACTTTGACGTAACAGTAACAAGATGTACACACGTTGAACAAGACGTGTTTAAGTTTTTATAGTAAGACCTAGGTAAGACCCTAGTTGTATACCAAGGAGCTTTATCCATATTGTAGATATACAAAATCTGTCAAAAATGTGAGCAAAATATCTAACAAAAGCAAAACATGTCTGAAAGAATTTTAACACTGCCACTACGTCACTACGACATTGAACACCGCCGCGTCGTAATGTTTTAAGCGTAACGTTTTAAGTTTTTTTTAGTTAACATTAAACTTCTATCGTGTCTCGTTCTGTGACCTTCAATAGGTTAATTTACCTTTGATCAAATACACCAATACAATACAAGACGCAAATAAACAAAATTACAATAAAAACACTAATCAAAATGTTGTTCATAAAGTTTATTAAAACCGAAATACACAAAAGCTAAAAGCTAAGGCTAAGGTGATAAATAATAATTAGCCCGTGTTGTCCAATAGGTAATTATAAAAAACATATTTTTGATAAACTAGTACCTAGTTAGGATAATAAGGTGATTTTTTAAATTCTATCGCTGCTTTCTTAGTCTTTACCATAGTGGGTGAATTATATGTGAAGACATCAGAACAATAATAATCTTTAAGTTCTTTCATATCTACGCATAAGTCATTTTTGGTGGCTGCTCCATCTGTTATCAATTCTCCGACCAAGTTTCCAAATACCTGCTTTTGAACCATACCCAAACACGAGAAATTGGGGCTAATTTGCGCCATTCTAGTGCAAAGAGAACCATGATCACTATAAAATAGACAAAGGTTAAGGTATTCTGCTAGAGCACGAAATATTTTCCAGTCATGTCTAGCTTTCCCTGGAGGAGTAACGGCAGGGTACGCGAACTGCGATCTACCCTCCATATTCAAGTAAAGCCCGCCTGACTCTGAGTATGCACTTCCTGGTAAAATCAAAGAAGCACACTCTGAACCTCTGTCACCTTGAAAACCTACGTAGATTATTTTACAATCCTTGGGTGGGTCAAAGTTATAGAATATGTTATCTGCTCCTAGAGAGATGATGACCTTTGGACACTTTTCCTCCAAGGCACACCGTGCTCCAAGTTTCCATCCTGCCTCTAAGGCACCGGCAAAACTCGCCTCTCTAGTAACAATGTTAACTATGCCAGTCATTTTAAGTTTGGCTGCCAATTTATTTAAAGTACTCATTATCGCAGGACCTTTGTCACTTTCTAATTGCGCTATTCCAACAAATATGAGTGGTTTCTTCGCTCCCATTATAGCCTGCTCAGCCTTTGATAAAGAGCTAGCATTGTCTCCTATGTATGTAACGTGGTAGTTGTACTCACACTTTGGACCTACCACGAATATATCCGCTTCGTTACTTCTATAAGCTTGTCTAATCCACATGTTTAAAATTGGTGCTTCAAATCGAGGATTAGTTCCGACTAATAAAATTTTATCAGCTTGTGCGATGTCTTTTATAGTGGTGTTGAAACAATATGAAGCTCTTATGTCAGATCCGGAGCGCGAGTACGACATTTCTCGTTCCACATAAGTGTTCTCGCATCCGAACATGTTCAGGACGTCTTTGCTGGTTACCAAAGTCTCGACATTAGTATATGGGCCAGCTATCGCCATTATTTTCGCGGGAGTATTTGCTCTAAGCATATCACAAGCCATTTGTAGGGCTGCATCCCATTCGAGCGGACAACAGCAATCACCAGCTCTTCTCATAGGTGTCACCAATCTTTGCATCTCGAGCGAGTCTATTGCCCACCTACCCTTATCAGAGACATATTCCTGATTTATTTCATCGTGTTCACGAGGCAAAACACGAAGTACTCGGTCGAACCTATAATTTAATATTATATTCGTACCTGTGGCGTCTGTAACATCAATAGAATTGGCACGCTTTAATTCCCATGGTCTAGCTTTGAACCTATAGGGGATGTTAGTCAATGCTCCCACTGGACATAAATCTACTATATTCCCAGATAGTTCCGATAAAAACATTTTGGGAACAAACGTTCCAACAAGCATGTCGTGGCCGCGACCCGTTGATCCCAATATTTCCAGGCCACACACTTGAGCCGCGAAGCGAATACATCTGGTACAATGGATGCAGCGGTTCATGCTTGCACGAATGAGTGGGCTCAAAGTTTTACTTTCCACGGCTCTTTTTCCCTCGAAATGTATGTCTGTGAATCGTGAACGATCATTGCCATGTCTCATAGACAAGTCTTGAAGATCACACTCGCCTCCCTGGTCACATATGGGGCAATCTAACGGGTGGTCGACAAGTATGAACTCCAAAACAGCTTCTTGAGCTTTACTGACTGTTTCCGAGTTCGTGCGGATCTTCATGTCTTTGGCAACGGGGACAGCGCAGGCCACTTGAGGTTTAAACCAGCCCTCCACCTCAATCAGGCACATTCGACAGTTGCCAGCTATTGACAGACGTTCGTGGTAGCAGAATGATGGTATGGTCACATTTACACTACGTAAAGCTTGCATAATTGTATAATAAGAAGGAACTTTTACAGGTACGCCATTTATGAATACTTGTACACAATTAGAAGAGTATCTTGTTTGCAAGATCCGACGTACATTTTGGCATTTTGATAACGTGCTTGGAATTGGAAGCGCTTTGAACATTTCCTTTAAAAAATAGTAATAATCTTATCACAATAAATAATGTCACAATGTCATAATAATCAAACTAAATCGATTAATGAAATGTGTCATTTTATTATTTCTTTATTGTTTTGTTCTATTCAAAGTATTTAAAATCTATCGAGGTTTTAAGCAAAACACACAGCGCACGTTTGCAACGATTTCGCCTCTTCAATACAGGCGTGCCGCTTTCATGGCGACATTAATTTAATACATGTATACGGTTTCGCGTTTTTGTTCCAAGAACTAATTTTAATTATTTGATAATTTTCTAAAATAGTCATCATCATTATCATTTCAGTCGAAAGACGTCCACTGCTGGACATAGGCCTCCCCCAAGCACTTCCACTTCGACCGGTTCTGTGCTTCTGTTCCTGCGGCCTTCACAAGGCCGTCGGTCCACCTTGTGGGAGGCCTTGCAATGCAACGCTACGTCTTCGTCGTTCTAAAATAGTATCTTGGAGCAACCCAGGGACTTGAACATTACTCAAAATAACATTACACGTAGTTCCAGTACCGATAAATTGTACCGTTCCACCAGGACCGTAACAAAATTAATTCCTTGGCTATAACGATACTGACAAACGGAACGAAATCTTAAACTGTTCACTAACAATATCAATATGATCAATATATCGTTATTAGTATAACGGTATAATAATGTTATTCATTTCGATACTCAACTTTGCCAGTTTCATGACATAAAAGATGACGAAAAAGACGAAAAAGTATGAAGAATAACGTTACAAATGAATCTAGTAACGTTTCACCTGTAACGTTATTACAAGCAGATAAGCTTAATGTTACTGATACCTAAGTATAAAGTTACTTGTAATATTGTTCTACGAAATTAATATTCTATAACGTTTTTCTTTGTAACGTTATTGATATTTTTTTAACACGTTGACTGCCAGACAACAGACACAATAGAAAATCTATTTTTGGCTGGCCTTTGAGCGGCGCAGGCGGTAGTTTTTAAATTACGAATTATTTTATGTATTTATGTACTCTGTGATTTTATGTTGTTATATTTTATTATGATTACTAACTAATTTAACACACGGGTAGGGCTAGTGAGAACAAAATTTATCGATACACTAAGAAGGTACTAGCCGGTCGATTCTGTAAAAATCTCACCGTGAAAACTTAGGTGAAGTGAGTTTGTTTTTGCTGTTTTGCTAGGAATTGACACTTTGACAGCTCACTCCACGCTCATTTCGCCTAAGTTTTCACGGTGAGATTTTTACAGAATAGCACGGCCGCTGTTGTTATCTAATCATGATTGATAAGCGTATTTTTTGTAACGTAAATAACGTAAGTAATGGAGATGGTGGAGAGGCACCTTTGCCTCTCCACCATCTCCATTATAGCCTTACTGAGGATCATCGGAGTTGGAACATACTAACATATTTTTAACAATCGGACAAGCCGTTCGGTCGCTATCGAGTTGGTGAAGTAGCACCTTAAGCTCTTTACACACGTTCTGATTGCCGGCTAACTGGACAGAGACATCGTCTGCCATCCCGTCAGTGAGTGTGTTAACCGGTTAAAATCAACCTGTATCTACCTATCTACGTGTAAAAACTGTCATAAACTTATACGTAGGTATACCTACTGTACTAAAGCTAGGGTTTACGGTGATAGCCATATAGTGTCCGCAATGGTTCGTCAAAATACGTTACTGACACGTCAATCATAAAATTAAGGTGTTTCCTTATAGAGTGTGTATTGTCATCGTAAACGCAAACCCCGGTGCCATCAATTTCGTGACCGCCGTCACTGCGGCCGTTATGTGGCGGCCACCGCTATCGTAGTAGCCCAACTTAACACCGCCACCGCTCGCCCGGTACTTAAGCTTTGGTTCCCTAGGAAAGCGGTTTCGTCATATTACTCGTATAACAACCGTCATGAAAATCATGAAAAAAGACAGATTTTCATGCAGTATTTGACATTAACTCAAACCCCGCTGCCGAAAGAAAAAGTCTCCATACTGACAAAAGTGAGCTCACACATTAAATAGCGTTTCCATTACAATCAAGTCAAGTCACTGTATCAGAGGTGTCAAAACGAAACAGAAACTCGACTAACTTTTGATGTGCTATGGCGAATCTAACGATATAAATTTTTGTCGCTATCACCGTTTTCACGATAGCCGTCACCATATTGTAGTCTTTGGCCGTCACTACGGCCGTTAAGTCCGGTCACCGATCTTCTAGGAATCCGTAGCTTTACTAGTCGCGAGAACGTGTAAAAAGAGCCTGAAACTAAAATTGTTTGAGCCACGTACCTGATGAATTGAGTCGATTAACAACACAAGTGCATCTTTGAACTGGAAAAAGATTTCGGTTGCTCTCTGGTACCTGCACAGAAACATACCGAGTCCTAAAGTGCAACAATGAAACGTTTGAGGCTAGTGTAGGGCGAGCCACAGCGCAACGCATCGCATACCAAAATAAAAAAAAACGGGCAAGAGCGAGTCGAACTTGCGCACCGAGGGTTCCGTACCATCATATGTTTTTTAATTTTCATCGGTGAGGCCTATATTCATCACAGAATTTTAACACTGTGCACTGCGGTGTAGAATATTGCAGTTTTATGTCAGCGCCATCTCTTGACCGATAGTGGAACTAATGTAACTTTTGTTGATGATTTCTGAAAAAGTGTGCTATTTAGTGACTTCGTTTTTTTTTCCTGTAATTTTTACATAAACTTCTATGACATAGAATAATTTCAGATTTTTCTCTTTGCAAACTTCGGAGATAAGGGGGGGGGGGGGTAACGGTATTTTTTACATTTTTCAACATAAGTCGAAAACTATAAAAATGTTTGAGAATATGCAAACGCGCTCTTTCATATGATACCCCACATGTCCTAGTAGCCCCACTTCGAATTTTTCAGACCCCCTTTCAGTCCCTGTTGCAAAAAATATACATGTATTTTTATTTCTTTCTTATTTGCAAAATAGTTCGGCAAACGTCATCTAAAACTATTCCAAATTTCAAGTTGATAGTACTAGTAGTTCTTGAGATATCCAGCTGTGAAAGACAGACAGACAGACAGGTTTTTACCATTTTGGTACGGAACCCTAAAAATTGTCGAACCATGGTACATACAATCGACTATTTTTTAAATGTATGAAAGTCATGTAACTAAGTGCTCATACACACGACCGACAACCGTCAACGGCAGAGGCAACTGCAGCCATCGACAGTGTCAACTGCAACTGCGTGTCGGCAGCAGCTGTGAGCACCGTACCTACTCAAATACACGAGCGGCACGTTTTCGACGGCGGGCGTCGTGTCGACGGCTGCAGTTGCCTCTGCCGTTGACGCGTGTCGCTCGTGTGTATTATGGCTGGTCGCAACGCAACCAGCCGTAATATGCGCTAGACTTAAACAAAAAGTTAATTGTTCAGGTAAGTTACTTGTGATCATGCACGGCATCAGTGAACGCGTAGTCGAGCGCGAGACGCAAAGCGCGTGCGGCTCGAGGTGCAGCGGGCGCGGCCAGCACGCGGCGCGCGCCTCGCTCCGCACAACGCGCCGCCACCAGCAGCGCGCAAGTGTCTGCCACCGCGGCTGAGCGCTCCCAGCCGCTCCTAGGATACACTTCGGTAGTAGCACTTGAGCAACTTACCCACGAAAACCGCCCTTACCGCTACGGATTATGAGGGCTGTCAAAGTCAAACTGTCACCATTGATGTGAGATTGACTGTATTATGCACTGCAAAAGGGATAGGAAAGCATGACGTATTCTGAACCTAAAGCTGCCGTTTCCTAGAAAAGCGGTGACCGTTTCAGTGACGTTATTTACCGGTAAATTGCGGATGATATGGTAAATGAGGTACGGTGAGGGAAAATCTAGCGATTTAAATCTTTGGACAGCGCGGTTTGACTTTGAGGTAATAGAAACGAGAAACAAATGAGGAATAGACATTTTTTTATTAAATACGGCAATTTAGTATTTTTCCCTTACAATACGGCAAACCAGACTGTGATATACGGCAGCTCAGATTTTTACGATAGCAACACTAAAGAAATCTATTGGCCCTTGAATTCATCATTTCAGCCTGGAATCACCCGCTGCTGGGGGATAGGCTGATTAGGCCTCCTTAACCTCCTTTACTTTCTACCGTTCTTTCCTCGCGTCTCCCTTCTAGGTGTCTCAGGTCCAGTAAATTATTAAATCGAAATAAACTTTATATCGTACAAATTTCAAATCATTGCCAATTTGTAAAAGTTTAATCCAAATAAATCGTAATTGATCGAATAGTTTTGTACCATACCAGTAAAAAATCAAAGTACTGACTTGCCGACCGTGGTCATCTTCCAAGCTGGCATCGCGTCGTCTAGCAGCCGCATCGCCGCGTGCGCATACTCGGCGGCAGCGCGGAGCCGCGAGGACACCGCCGCCAGTGCGTCGCGCAGACCCAGCGCCTTCGTCAGTGCGCTCTCTTCAGTACCACCGGGCCTGGCAGCAGTGCCCCAGATGGAGTCTACACATAGTCCAAAATGATATTAGGTTAGGTTTTTTGGCCCCGTTTATCAAAATTCTAGCGTATAATATTACATAGCGACCCCATATATTTATTTATTTAAACTTTTCGCACAAAAAGTAAGGCGGACTTAACGCCTTTGGCATTTTCTACCAGTCAACCAAGGGTGGTGAAGAGATTGGATGGTTGGTGCTTTGGTTGAAAGGAACAATGACAAAAAACTATTAAAACTAGGTACTCAAATACATAAATAGGTTCTATACACATTCATAATTACTATTTACTATAATATTAACCAATTACAACATTTTTAGAAAGCAACTACACTACACAATAATATTGATGAATTTGACTAGGTACGCATGTCTACAACTATTTCGTAGCCGTCCTATCGTAGTCGCTGCGTAACCGCCGTAGCAGTTCTGCGTAATTACCGCAGCAACGTTCTACGTAACAACCGGGCCGTAGAAGTTCTGTGTAGCCGTAGCCATCGTAGCGGTGTTGCGTAGCGGTCGTCGTAGGGGTATTGCGTAGCCATTGATTTTCGTTAGGTAATTGTCTTCTTGTAACCTCGTTTGTCATACAATCGCTTCGTAGTTTTTCGCAAGTTTAATTAAATGAAATGAGTTCTCTTATTATTAAGAGTGGACAAACTGATTTTGAAATAAGTTTTTATTTTCTATTTTGCATTTTTAGCCCTTAAATAAGGTACCTACCCAACAAGTGCTGCAGTTGTGCGTACAACGAGCGCGAACGCAGGATTTGTGCATGCAGCACACGGCGCTCGCGCACCAGCTCCGTGTAGCGAGTGCGCAGCCAGCTTAGTTCGAGGCGACGCATCTCCTACAGATCACACGGAATTTATTCAATGATGATAAGTACTTAAAGTACTACAGGGATCTTTTGGTACCTGATTGACATTGTTTTTTATTGCCTAATTGATAGGGGGGCGTTCGTTGGAAAACATTTTGTCCCTCACAAGGTTTGATACACGCATATTTTAAGTCCGTTAAATTGAGAAGAATCAAGCAAGAACTGTATGACAAAAAGGAAATAAAAAAAACTGGCCAAGTGCGAGTCGGACTCGCACACGAAGGGTTCCGTACCACAAGGCAAAAACGCAGAAAAAAACACGTTTGTTGTATGGGAGCCCCCTTAAATATTTATTTTATTTTGTTTTTAGTATTTGTTGTTATAGCGGCAACGGAAATACATAATTTGTGAAAATTTCAACTGTCTAGCTATCGCGGTTCTTGAGATACAGCCTGGTGACAGACAGACGGACGGACGGACAGCGAAGTCTTAGTAATAGGGTTCCGTTTTTACCCTTTGGGTACGGAACCCTAAAAAAACAACAAGCCAGACTGCGTAAAAAGGGAACTTTAAGAAAGTTGGAAACAAGATGACCTATTTCTGTCTCCAATCAAACACCTCGTAAGCGCCCTAAGTCGTACATTCTGATGCGGTCGGAGGCGTCTACTTAAAAACAATAAAGATCTCATCATCATCTGCCTAGCCTTTTCCCAACTATGTTGGGGTCGGCTTCACAGTCAGTCAGTCACAGGCAGTCTAACCGGATGCAGCTGAATATCAGTATTTTACATGGAGCGACTGCCTATCTGACCTCCACAACCCAGTTACAGGGTAATACGATACCCCTTGGTAGAAAGGAACCAAAACTGCAACAGCAGATAAAGAAAAATGACGTGATGAGTAATATACATACCTACAACTCATGTTAGAATTGACCTCAAATGTCAGGATTTCAAGAAACAATCATTCAATGGGATAGTTAACAAAGAGTTGTACTCATTAAATTACTAGCGTACTTTTGAAATCATTGGTTGTACTGATGATGTCAATGATTATAATTCTGTAAATAGGTACCATGGTACATATTTGTGACGGCTGCGAATCATATTTAGACACAACCTACCCCCATATTTTGTTTTTTTTACAACCTGGTAAGTATATATACTGACATGCAAGTTGCAAAATACTAAGAAAATCTGAATTTCGTGTGTTACCCTGGTTCTCTCGTAAAGAAACAACGAACACGTTTCTTCAATTCGGTTTCAAATTCTAATACGTAATACATTTAAACAGGCTGGATTTTTGAGATGGGGGGACAGTAAGGGTAGCTATCTTAACGGATAGCTACAGGAAATCGATGTTAGGAGACTTTCCTTAACTTTTTGAGAAATTTTGATTAATTTAAAATATTGTAGTCACCGAAAATAATAAAATAAAACCCAACTGATGAGTGAACACGAAATAGAATGGACGAAATATAAAATTCAGTGTACGGACCGAGCCATGATATCTACGACATCTAAGTATTTTATTATTTCTAACAATTAGCTTTGGCCGGCCTTCCCCATAACCAGATGCTTTGTAACCATTTCTATTTCGCGATAAATTACAGGCTGGCAGAGACGTCGATGCGCAACCTGTATCCATGGATTCAATCAATACTTGAATCTGAACTTCCCTGCGTTGAAATTTTTAGCAGGTTATTTTTTTTTTAAATTGCTGTTCTGTTTAAAATGCATTGGAATTGCACTTTTCGATGACCCAGCTGTTTTTTTATTTCCGGCGAATTTCTACCGTCTAGATTAATGTGCTAAATTCATGGTTTCAGTTTGCGCGTCGTTGTATCCGCCACCCTGTGTACAGTCACGAGCACTTGGCAACTTTCAATTGAGATTTTTTCGTGAAATGACTAATGCAACGTTGAAATACGACACTTTACACAGACCTATAGGTTCGCAAATACTTTGTTCGTAATAACATAATAATATCATTCAAAACTAAAGGAGAAAATCGTATTTGAATAAAGCCAATTGTTTACATACTTTTGCTCGTGACTGTACACTAGTTTGGTATCTTCTTGAAAGTCTGGCAAACTTGCCTATACTATTTTAAGTACTAACTACCAGTAAAGGAACAAACCTTTCTATTAACATTTGCGACGAAGTCTTCATTTTCTGATGCTAACATCGGCCGCCTGTAGAGGTCTAAGCTTACAAACAACTAGAATTAAAAAAAAAAACAATTCATATTTTTTTTTATCTAAAACAATTGACAACTTATTAGAAACTTAATTAATATTTTATCTCTACTTCAATTCATAATTAAGTCTTACTAGCTGCGCCCCGCGGTTTCACACACATAAGTCCTGGTCCCGTGGGAATATTAGGATAAAAAGTATCCTATGTCCTAATCCTAATCCAGCCAATGTACCTATTCTGTAAAAATCTCACCATGAAAACTTAGGTGAAGTGAGTTTGTTTTTGCTAGGAATAAACACTATTGACAGCTCACTCCACGCTCACTTCACCTAAGTTTTTACGGTGAGATTTTAACAGAATAGCCCGGCAGAATAGCACTACTGCGATGCTATTCTGTAAAAATCTCAGCGTGAAAACTTAGGTGAAGTGAGCTGTCAATAGTGTTAATTCGAAAAAAATGGATTTGGATGAAATTTGACACATGGTTAGACCATGACCAGCCCATGGTATAACCATGTGTCAAATTTCATACAAATCCGTTCAGCCTTTTTAGCGTGAAAGGGTAACAAACAAACATACAAAACATCGAATCTTTTCTCTTTAGAATATTAGTTTAGATTAAACTATTGGGAATGTTTCACTAACTCACCTGGTGAATAGTTTTGGCATACGTATCTTTTGTTACTGGACTAGTGATCTCTTCAAATGTCTTGATTTCCTATAAAAATAAAATATAGTACAGTGCGGTCGTCTATTCTATTCTATTTTTGTCGAGAGATTGCGTTCATGACACCCGTCAGTTTCATACAAACGAATACGGGTTTTGCGAATATGATCTTCATTAGTTATAGGTACTTACCAGCTGTTACCCGCGACTTCGTCCGCGTGGAATTTAACAAAAAAGTCATTGTTCCGCGTAAAGAAATACCTATGCTAATTTTAATGTAATTCTTCTATTTTATGAATCGATATTGTGTATTTCGCCATTTAGTTTTTTTTTTTTTTGTTTTTAGTTTAAATCAATGGTTTAAATATTATTTATTTTTAGTTTTTCGTATTAGCTTTATTGAAAAATTTCTTTCTAATACAATATTTGATTTACGATTTTCTTGAGCTAAAACTACTACTGGCATTCCTCGCACTTTGCAATGGTACTAACCATTGCAAAGTTTCGGTGGGTTTAAATTACGAAGTAGTACCTACCTATGATGGGCACGCCAATTTTAAGTTCTAGTTTGTGAGGGGGTAGACCAGGCACAATTATACTGTTTAAAATTCTGTTGAATACCTAATTAACCACTTCATCCGGATTGCAAACTATATCGATGGAAAGGTATGTTTGTGATTCACCAGATAGCAAATCTAAAATGCGCTGATTAAGCGCATAGGTGATAAAATTAATCTTTCACACAACCACGAATCTTCTTTGATATTGAGATTGTAAATAAATACTATGTATTAAAATTTCATTGTCCGCCACAACCTGACAAAGACCGGTAGGTAGTTCTATATCATGAGTACTATTCACTTCTGCACACTTTCCCTCTCCAACATCAAAAAGAATTTTGCTAAATTCTGAATCGTCTGAATGTGCTCTCATTACAAACAAGATGTAGGTATAGATTTCATTTCATTTCATTGGTTTTAATATTTTTTCGTACGACCCGACCCTAATAAAAATAGCCTAAGTTACTTCTTATTACATCAGCTATCTGCCAATGAAAGTCCCGTCAAAATCGGTCCAGCCGTTTCAGAGATTAGCCGGAATAAACAGACAGACAAAAATTATAAAGTTATTTTGGTAAATATGTGAAGTGTATACAACCATATGCATTTAGTAAAAAGCGGTTATTTTAATATTACAAACAGACACTCCAATTTTATTTATTTGTATAGATGTATAGACTAGCAGCCACAGCGCCCCGCGGTTTCCCCCGCGTAAGTGTCGATCCCGTGGGAAGGTTGGGATAAAAACTATCCTATGTCCTTTCCCTGGACTCAAACTATTTCTATACCCATCCAAATCAGTTCAGCGGGTTAAGCGTGAAGAGGTAACAGACAGACAGACACACTTTTGCATTTATAATATTAGTTAGTATGGACTAGAATTTTATTGTCGCACTCACAGGTGTCAGGAACGCATTCTCTCGACGGTTGCACTGTAGGTTACTTCTATTCAAGCGTGCTCCATCGCCAAACACAACATCGCTTACCATCATTCGAAACAGCCGGTCGATTCTGTAAAAATCTCACCGTGAAAACTTAGGTAAAGTGAGTTTGTTTTGTTAGGAATTGACACTATTGACAGCTCACTCCGCGCGCACGTAGGTGTCCGTCGTGCTCGGCGGCCTGTTGCGCTTTGAGTGCATCGTGTACGGAGCATTATGTATTTGTCTCATCTAGATTTATCGCGAAGAACAGGTTTTGATGAGATTTTGTTGTTTTTCGTTGTTCTTTTTTGTTTTTGTAATGATAATTATGTTCTGGATTACTATTTTATTTACTATTTCATTTATTTATTTATGTATAAAAAGTATGTATTAGGTATGTTGAAACTGTGTGTACTCCCCGTCACTTTCCACAGGTTCATTAGAAAACCAGCGTCAGACATTAATGTCTGGCATTAATGCTGAAATGAACCTTTTTGGCGCAGCCGTGAGGCACACACTATCTATTGTTGTTGAAACATAATCTTTTATTTTGTTAATTTTGTATTTTGTGTTTCACGAACTGTGGCCAAATAAACATTTTTCTTTCTTTCTTTCTTTCTCACTTCACCTAAGTTTTCACGGTGAGATTTTTACAGAATAGCATCTCTGGTCATCGGAAAATTTCGGCAGGAAAATTGTCTAATTGTAGTAAACGCTGTGTATATGCCATCCCATCAGCTACGTCCTCGGTACCTGTTGTATACTCTCCAACTCAATGGCGACGACTGCAAGCCTCGCAGCTGGATGAGTCTTCTCACTCTTGGCTATCTCATCGTCGAGCCTCGTCAATGCTGACAGCACCGTCTCGGCTTTGGTTGACTTCAACGAAGATTTGGAAGGCTCGGACTATTGCGCAAAACAGCATTTATTTAGAACTTAAAACTATATAGCCATTCAGCACTGTCATCCAACGTGGTAATGCTACAGCCTTCTGGGCACTTATCCCATTGACAGCGATGCGAACGAATTTTTTTTTATGTGCAATGAGCCCCTCCCTTTTCCTTTTATTTTTTACTAGCTGCGTCCCGCGGTTTCACCCGCATAGGTGTAGATTCCGTGGGAATATCAGGATAAAAGTAACCTATACGTTAATCCAGGGTGTCAGCTACCTCCATACAAAATTTTATCAAAATTGGTCCAGCCGTTTGAGCGTGAAGAAGTAACAAACATATAAACACACCCCCACACACACACACTCACAAATTTTTGCCTTTATAATATTAGTGTGATTATATACTTGTACATAATAATATACATATTTTAGTGTTAGCTTGTTTTTGTTTGTATTTAAATAAAGTCATCTTAAAGCCAATCAAATTGTTCTTTTGGTTGGGTAAATTTATTTTTAAATACGTAAGCATCTTTATATATTAAGTAGATACATTTTCGTGTTCAAGTTATTGATTTATTTTGATAAAATAACTAGCATTTCAGCCGTTTAATTTCACAAATTACTGAAAATCGATATTATGACATCCATCATTTTAATCTAATTAAATATAACAAATTCGAGTTATTTGTATACCTACACCATTTTATAACTCAAGAATAGCTGGGCCGATTTTTATAAAAAATAAAATAGATTTTCATTTTCTCATACATTTGTTCTTATTGATTCTGAGGCGATACGAAGTTCGCCGAGTCAGCTAGTTTATATTAAAATCACTTGTAACAACACTCACAGTAGCAACGCTAATCTTCTGGGAACTCGCCATGCACCCCATGCCCACTGCGTGCACCATAACTAACCCGACTGCTTTGCAAACGTCTAGAACGGTTCTAAATAGCAAATCAAATAATGGAGGTAATCAGGCCAAGGTTACTACGAAATTGCCAATATTCTTTGGGTTTTCAAAGGGATCATTCACAGACAATAGAGCGCTCGCGGCGCGGTACAGAACGTGAGAAGGGCTTTTTAAATAATTATAAGGATGTGTAGAAATATGAAGGTGGTAGGTGTGGTAGGTAGAAGGGAAAGCACAGTTATGCAGTAGGTAATTTGTCTTCAAGTCTGTCCCCCCTTTATCCAATAAGCCTCTGTTAACGACATGCGGATCGCAAGATTCGGCCCCACCTCGACACCGGCGGGAAGTTTTACCTTGTCGGGATAATACCTACATTGCAATATTTTGGAGGGAGGGGGCAAAGGGTATTTCAAAAGCAAACCAGTGTGTACGCCAGTGGTACATACGCATGCTGTATGTAGGTGTGTGTAGGTACCTACAAATAAAAATTGATCTCTTCTGTATATATCTACAATAATGTCTACGATCAACAAAACCGACTAAAACAGGCTTATCCAGATTGCTTCGTACATCAACTATCAACGTAACATAATTAGTCACTATCACGGTATTCACCACATAACATGAAACGAGCGTGAGTTGCACCATAAACAGACGAGGCCTCATTTTAATGTAAATTACGATAGGTAGGTACCTACGCAAGGCAGTGAATCAGCGAAATCAAAATGATTCGATACCTATTGATTAGGTACTTTACACTCGCTGATTCATATATTTTTGTCTTTTAGTGATTAACGTTTGCAGGCACCTTTCCTTTTCCATACATTGTTTATTTCTACATGTAGTTCAAACTTAGATAAGTACTATTATTCAGAAGCTCCTTGTGTATGGTATAATAATGTACATACTAGAGTATTTTATTTCACTAAGGGCTGATTTTTCCAACGCCAGAGAATTTTATCCGAGGAATAATTTTGAATTGTTGACAGTTCTTCACATTGATAGCATTACAAAAACAGTCAGACATCAATTTTATTCCACGAATAAAAATTGTCTGTCGATCAGCCCTGAGGGCTGATTTTTCAACAGTCAGATAAATATTAATTTTATCTATGAAATAAGTAGACAAGGCTGATTTTTCCATCGCCAGATAACTTTTATTCGAGGAATAAAATTAACATTTGACAATTTTTGTATGAATTAACGAAATAATATTCAAAATTATTCCTCGAATCAAGCTAACAGATTCTGATGATTGAAAAATTCGGAGAAATAAATCATTGCGATTTTTTTGTTATTGCGATTTAGTTGTATGGACAATATTATGTGAAACTGTCATTATTCTTCAGATATACAATGGATCTAAGGTATCTGGAAAGATTTTACATTACGAAACTAACTGGGCAAACTTAGTTGTTCATTTATAGTTTCAGGTGGTTTCAGGGGTAAATAAATAAAGTACTAAATATTCGAAAATTCCCGCCTCTGTACTAGACACAAGCTTGACACCAATCTTGACACGTATTATAGTTTCTGTTACCATGTCGAGAATATCATCGCAAAATAGTAAATAAAAGATTATTTGGTAAAACAAATGGTTTTTTAATTATTTTTATTTTATCTCTATTTTATCATTTTTAGGGGTTAAATAACAAAATAAGATTAATTCTTTGATTCTCAAAGTTGCGAAAAAACCTACTGTCAAATTGTCAACGTCGACCTCCCCCCTTCACCCTTCTCCGAATCCGAATCATCCTTGTCATATCGCTAGAGTTATTGCAATTTTGTAAATTCTTAAATTATTTTAGTTTATTTTTCGTTACTATATAGTTATTTTTAACAAAAACGTATCGGTGGACAAAACAAGCAAGTGGTGAGTCAACATTATTTATCTTATATTTTAGAAAGTGGCACATGTCGGTTGCTCTCGAATTTGATAACAAATTACCCTTTTTATTAATTTCAGGTAGAGTTACACGGTTAACTCGAGACCTCAGGCTTCGGCCTGCGGTCATACCATCACCGTAACTACAAAAAAACTCCCATAATCTGCAAAATTATTTTCCATACTTCCAGACACAAATATTTCACAATATTATATTTTGTTATCCCGTTATCATGTCTCAGTGGAACAATACATACGCTTACAACAACCAGTACCAAGGTTGGAACGGCGACCCAAATGTCCAATATGTCAACCAAGCCTACTACCCCAACAGACCAGAGCAAGGCAACCAGTATGTGAGCTTTAATGAATTTCTTTCTCAAATGCAAAACAGTGGTGCACCCAGTGCTAGCAACTATAACAATGTGCAATATGAAAACTATCCTGCAAGGCAATATAATTACCAGAATGCTCCATCCACTGCTCAAAACCCTCAGTTAGACAGTTATGGGTATGCAGCAACCACAGCCAATGTGTCCAGTGGCACTGAAGCATACCCAATGAATGTTCAAAGTCAATACAACCCTGTGGCACCCAATCCTAATGCTTATACAAATGCGATGATACTCAAATCTAATCTCACTCCAACAGCTACTGAATTTGTGCCAAAAGGTTCCATGATGACACCTTCAACTAGCACTCAGAACATTCCTGAATCTAGTGCTGTACATGATGATAGTGAATGTAGAAATAATTATAGTAATGTTAATGAACCTACGAACCATTACAGTAGTATAAATGATTCACGAAATAACTACCCTAGTATAAATGAACCACGAAATGCTAGTGGTAGTTCATCAGATACAAACTGGAGAGAAAGGTCAAAACAAAAGCAAAGCGAGCGAGACAACTCACATCAAAATACAGAAACAAGCCAGAAAACTGAATCATACCAATGTACTCAAGAGCACCCTAAGAACCAAGAATCAAATGTTCGCCAACGTGACAATAATCATCGCAATAATGAATCTAATGGTCGACATCATGATTCAAACAACCGCAATCAGGAATCAAACAACCGTAATCAAGAATCAAACAATCGTAATCAAGAACCAGATAGTAGACAGTATGAATCAAATAGTCGCCAACAGGATTCTAGCAGTCGTAACTATGAATCTAATAACCGTAACTATGATTCAAGTAACAAAAGAGGCCAAGGAAAAGGAAATTACAAATCAAAGAACAAAGATGATGCTCGTACCTTCTACAACAGTGCAATAAGTAAGGACAGTCAGGATGTGAGGAACGGGAGAGGAGAAGCTTCTGGACGTGGAAAGAATTGGGTTGGAACTCCTCGGCTAAGAGCAATAGATCGCAATAGCACAGAAGATGAACAATATGCCAATACTTATTTACAAGGTAGAGAAGAGAGGATGGAGAGAGACCGGGATAGTGAAAGCCGAGATAGGGACAGAGATGATTACTCAATGGAAAGAGATATCCGTGACAAGCATAGAGATAGCCGAGATATCCACGAAAGGGATAGAGATTATCGAGATGTTCGTGAGACAGAGAGAGATAACAGAGATATTCGCGAGAGAGACAGAGGTAATCGAGACATTCGCGAGAGAGACAGAGGTAACCGAGATATCCGTGAGAAGGATAGAGAAAGCCGAGATATCCGCGAAAGGGGTAGAGATTACCGTGATGGCCGTGAAAGAGAAAGAGACAACAGAGACATCCGCGAAAGGGATCGAGATTATCGAGATATCCGTGAGAGAGATAGAGACAGCAGAGATATTCGTGAGACCGATAGAGATTACCGCGATTTCCGTGACATGGATAGAGATAACCGTGATATTCGCGAAAGGGATAGAGGTAACCGAGATATTCGCGAGAGGGACAGAGATACTAGAGAGAGGGAGAGAGCAACTAAGTCTGAAAATTATCCCAGTCCTGCTCGAGCTAAAACTAAATATGGTAATGATCAAGGTTTGTACAAGGTATTGTTATTAAAAAATCAGATTCCCAAAACATTTACACTGAGATCCCAAGATTTACAAAATTTGGTCTATGCACAGAAATTCTTAAAGGCACTGTAGGAATAGCAAACTAGGCTGGGCACACTTCAAATACAGCCTATTATCATTCATGAAATGATGCAACCTATATTTTTAACCTGTTGATTGAGTTCTGATTATTATATTTTTTGAAAATCAAATATACCATAATGAACTATATTTAAGTGGCATTTCTACCTTTGCCCAATCACTTCAGATCTTAGAGTGCATAAACAATACATATCTCTTGTAACAAATATATGTTTGGCACTGCACACATCATGCTAAAAATAATTCACAGATGCTAGCTTGGAGATCTTATGTATTTGATACTCAATAATTCATTGAGTAATTTTTTCTCTATCTCTAAAGAATAGTGTGTAAACAGACTTGTTCTAATGGGCTATTCTATTTCAGTAAACAAAGAGATGACCCAACGTGAGCGTCTAACTGAACAACTAGACAAGGGCACACTGGAGTGCCTGGTCTGCTGCGACCGAGTCAAACAATTTGACCAGGTGTGGTCATGCTGCAACTGTTACCATGTGCTACATCTGAGGTGCATCCGGAAATGGGCCATGAGCAGCATGGTTGGTGAGTACATGGCTTTGTTTAGTAGTATAGTTAGTTACCTTAAAGTTCACACAAAAAACTTGACCTTAATGTTCATGCAATTATAATGTTTTATTGTATTCTAATTTTATCAATATAGATATTTTTTCCTTATCTATTAAATCTTAAATGATTGCTCAATATGTTTTGTAAAAGTTTAATAAACATGGTGTAAGCTAGCTGACTCGGACTTATATTTGTTCTAGTTTCATCATAAATAAGTATTATTATGTAGACTTTATTACATGTATTGTTTTATTTATATGACGACACAAAAAATAACTTGCTATCTATCAGTGTCTGTGTAGAACTTCAACTTGAATTTTAAAGTGAAGTGTTGCCTTCACTTTAAGACACAATTAAAAATCTTTCTGTCGCTACAATATTCCTTCAAGCGACACGGACATAACATAATGGGAACATAAAATTGACGTTATGTTTAAGAATTCAGCCGTTTACCTTGAATTATCATACAGTTTTTAAAACTTTAATTCCCTTCTTATCAGAGGGCAAGTGGCGCTGCCCAGCTTGTCAGAACACGAACGAAGCCATCCCAACTGAATACCGCTGTATGTGCGGAGCGGTGCGTGCGCCTGAGTACCAGCGCGGTTCCACGGGCGCACACACCTGCGGCCGCGCATGCCGTCGCCCGCGAGCGTGCCCGCATCCCTGCACGCTACTCTGCCATCCCGGACCGTGCCCGCCTTGCCAAGCTACTGTTGTCAAGTACGTATGATGGATGTAATTCATGTCTCTCCTAAGGTGTGGTCCTAAGTGTTATGGGCACAATCCTATGAGTAAAAAACAACCGACTTCCAAAAAACACTACAAAGTGAATAATAATTTCGGAAGTCGGTGGCAAAAAACTAAAATACAGATCCAAAGACACCGTTGTTTTTTTTTTGTAAAAAAGTTTTTATTTTTCACTTTTTAGTGGGTCAGTTTGTCATTTATCTAATTTACAATAGCTTTTACAAAATATTGCTTTTCGCGATGCAGGGACGTTAATTGTTGAGGAGTTCTAGTAAGAACCAGGAGAACTGGAGCTGAGGTCACCCTTAGCTCCACTTCACCATAAGCATTGTGACGAGCATAAATTGCTTAGCAACCACATTAAAGTACCTAATCGAATCGTAACCCGTGAAATGCTTATTATTGAGTAGTTCCGGTGGCCATCTGTGGTCTTCATCATCAGTTCCACTTCACCAAATGGTGCTTTCCGAAAGCAAATGCACGAGTTACTATAAAAAAAATACCCAAATCTCTATAGGTGTGCCAATAAAATTTGAGGGTTTCCCTCGATTTCCATGGGATTCCCTCATCAGATTTCGAGTTGGTGACAATGGGACCACCTCGAGACCATACCCTTTCAAACAAAAAAATAATTTTGAAAATCGGTCCACAAACATACCGTAGAATTGAGAACCTCCTCCTTTTTTGAAGTCGGTTAAAAATAAAACTAAGAGTAAGAATAACAATAAAATTCGACTCATTAAATAATATAAGTTCTTTTTAACCGACGTCAAAAAAGGAGATCCTGTATTCGATCCGTATGTATGTGTTTGTCCGCGATTTTTTCAAAAACTAATGAAGCAATTTGGATCATTCTTTCATTAATGTGATCTACATACTTTTAGGAAGGTGTTAGTATAATACATTAGGTAATTATTCTTATGTACGAAGTTATATACATAAATGTACTGCATCTCAGGCATTTCTATGCGAATTTTGATGATTCTTCTAGTCGGTGTCTTCAATTATTCTTCAATGCACTAGTGTTCATTAAATTTCTGTGGGGTGGGTACAACTAAAAAGTGAAAAATAAAGACTTTTCCAAAAAAAACAACCAACTTAAAAAAAAACCTACAATTTTTTTATTTTTTTTTATTGATAAATAACTTTAATTTCCGAAGTCGGTGTCGTTGTTTCCGCATTTTCGTTTTTTGACACCGACTTTGGAAATTTAAAGTTAGTTGTCACTTTGTTGTAGTGTTTTTTTTTTTGAAGTTGGTTGTTTTTTTTTGAAAAAAAGGTTTTTTGCTATTATTGATTCCTTAGGTTTAGCACGTGATTCTCATTGTTACCATCCTTTATCCTGTAAATATTAGTAAATTGAAGTTATAAACTGTCTTTACGTAAACATTCCATACCTACACATCAATCTATCTTAACTTGAAAACAAATATGAAGGTGTGTTTTTGGAAAAATAACTTTAATACTCACAGATAATAGTATATTTCATTACAAGTGCGGAAAGGCTGTCATTGCAAAGAGTTCCGACAAATGTCTACCCGAGCCGAGGCGCAGCCGAAGGCGCAGCCGAAGGCGAGGGTTGACAGTCTGAACAAGTTGCAATGACGGTTCCGCAGGTGTACTGAACGACTATTTTTAATACAGTTGCGAAAAAATGAAGCAATTTAATAAAATAATAAAAACACAATAAACTCGAACTATCTAATAATTTTTTCTGGAAAATGGCGCCAACCGTAGAATATAAGCAGAGTTTTTTTTTTCTTCACCCATTTTGGTAGGCAAAGGGAACTATCCATACAGCTTCTTCTTCAGTATATTTTTTTTATTGATATGAAATGAAAATGAAATTTAATAAGATGAAATGAAATGAAACCTAACCTAACTCATTCAATTAAATCATTAAATCTGATATTGAAATAAATTAGTAGGAGCGTTTTTCCTGAAATAAAACGCATATTAAATTACTTACCTAAATTCGAAGCTTAATTATTTGGAGATAGCAACACTGTGATCCCGCGTATTTCCCTACTCTTTCTACCCTATATATCCCTCTCTTTCGCACATCCCTCACCCTTCACCTCTCTTTCACCACCTGGTGGGGCTCGTCGCTAACAGCGTTCGAGTCTCTTGTTCATTGCGTTGAAAATCAACAGGCAGAAATTATCTTAAGCTTCGAATTTAGGTAAGTAATTTAATATGCGTTTTATTTCAGGAAAAACGCTCCTATTAAATAACTTGACCGTAAATTCGAAGCTTAATTATTTGAGACGTGTTTGTTATCGCCTGGTGGTGAAGAACGCCAATGTGAGGATGATGCTAGATAAATATAGTTCAGTGTAAGTATACG
The DNA here is from genome assembly GCA_963082905.1 of Oligia fasciuncula. Taxonomy (NCBI): domain Eukaryota; kingdom Metazoa; phylum Arthropoda; class Insecta; order Lepidoptera; family Noctuidae; genus Oligia; species Oligia fasciuncula. The sequence continues at coordinate 18,057,357 of OY720390.1, forward strand.
GAATACAAGCTATGAAATGAGTATATCAAATCTAAAAAGGTGAAGGGAGTTATATTTACATACTTATCATTAAAATTAAAATTCATCTTGGAGAGAATAATAATAATTTTTATTTATTAGTCAAAAAAAATTTTTTTTCAGAAAAATAATAATTCACAATTATTATCAGTGAAGTAAGGTCATTTACAGCGTACATCAAGCACTTGTAAAAACAAAAATACCGGTCTCCCTTGAGAACTTACAAATGAAGGTTTAGAATATTACCTACTTAAAATAATAATACACAATTCAACAACAATACAATTCAAATTAATCACTGCCATCAATTAACAGGATCAAATAAATCAACAATAGTACCCGAATTAGAGACGGTTGGCATAACCTGGCGTTTGTAATATTTCTTAAAAGTATTTTCAGCTCTCCAGTTACCTCTAGCTAAAATGTTTTCGATTGGGAGATTTTCGGACCAACTTTTGGATGCAACCGCGGACCTAAAACTACCAGGGGTCGCTATTATATTAGCTTCTAATAAAAGAGATCTAATCCAACCTGCTATTACTGCTCGCGAGGCTGGTCTTGCTTGACCTCTAATATTTATAAATAAATTATTGCATAAAGCCAAACTTCGTCTGTTCTTGAGAATATCAATAGTTTGTTTTATCCAATATACAGGGTCAAGATTCCTGTTATCTGGGTTTTTTGTTAATTTCCAGCCCGATTGTCTATAAGTTGCAGAATCGGTCTTGGATCCAAAAACTGGCCAAAATACTATATTATCAGTAGACATAATCAAATGCTCTGAATCAACACTGAGCAGAGTCAGGTCGTGTATTCGTCTACCTGAACAAAGAAGTAATAATGCAGCTGTATGTCTGGATGTAGCAAAAATATTGTTTGAATCGATTGAACAATTTTTTAAATAAGAAACAAGATCATCAATATTCCATATAGGGGGTCTGTTTGCTACCGGTTGTTTGAGAGCAATCGACTTAAGAACATGCTTAACTAAGGTATGAGAACTTAAAAGACCAGCTGCATCCGCATTACACAGTGTAGACACTACAGACTTATACAAAAGGATAGTTTTGTACGAAAGTTTGTCAATTAAAAATAAATCTGCCAAAAACCGTGCTACCACTGAACCTTCTGGATTGACGGGGTTAATTCTATGCTCTCCCGCCCATTTAAGCCATCGTGACCAAGCAACTTTGTAGGTTTTACGAGTTGAGTTCCGCCAGGATGATTGTAATAAATTGATTTGATCAGAATTCCAGTCTAATAGATTTTGATCCCACCCCCACATTTCCATACCTCTAGAGTTATATCTTGGACTTTGGGAGGTGGAAGGCCCGTTGACGTGTCCACTAGGGAATGACCGAGGTTCCGTATGGTGAATGGAGCTGCTATTGCTCGTGCTTTCAGGTCTCCCCTCCAGAACACTCGATCCCACCGAGGAACTACCAGGAGGAAAATTCCGGAGGCTCGATTGAGATGCGCTAGTACTCTTGGTACGAGACAAGGTGGTGGGAATATCCATGCTAATTGGAAATTCCAGTCTATTGAAAACGCGTCGTGATGAATTGCTTGTTTGTCGGTTATATCTAACGATACATAGTTGGCAACGACATGTGCTGTTTCTGATGCAAAAAGGTCTATCACAGGGATCCCGAATTTTCTGAATATAATTTCTGTGCAATGAGGTACCAGGTGCCATTCCACAGCGCTTCGACGCCGAGATAGGCGATCGGCAAGAATATTGAATCTGCCTGGTAAATGAAAAACTTTTAGAATGATGCAATGTTGGTCCAGAATTTTGAATACCTCTTTTGTAATGTTCATCAGAGGTTTTGATATCGTCCCCCCCTCGTTGCGCAAGTAAGCAACTACTGTTTGGTTGTCGGACTGAACTAGGACTGTAGAGCATCGCAGGAGCTGACAATGGCCTTGTAGGACTTTTAAGATGGCTATCATTTCTTTTTGGTTGCAATGCAATAGAGCTTCCTGCTCGTTCCATGGTCCTGACAGAGGCTGATTGTCCAACTGTGCGCCCCACGCCAGATCGGACGCGTCTGTTGTTAGGAAATGACTTGGTGGTGCAATGTGAATCGGTGACGAGGCCTGGTAATTTTGTAGCCACCACTTCAGATTTGTCTGTGCTTCTACTGGAACAGTATGTAGCTCCTTTGACGATTTTGGAATTGAATTTAGGAACTCCAGCAAACTCCGATGGTTGAGTCTGCCTTTTGGGACTGCAAAACTGGCAAAATTTAGCAGGCCCACTAGGCTTTGAAGGTTTTTTAATCCCACTCTGTTGTCCTTCAGAATTCGTGACAGTTTGGTCAATAGACTGTGATATTTTTCTAATGGAAGACGTTTTTGATTGAGCCAAGGATCCCAATGAATACCTAGATATACTAGGTTCGTTTGAGGAGTAAGCTCGGATTTTGGAAAGTTTACTTGCCAACCTAGGTACTGTAGTCTTTTTATTACCAACTGAACTTGCGATCTGAGGATGTCCATATTCTGATGGGCAATCAAAAAATCGTCCAAATACACAACGACGCGAATGCCTTCTTGTTCTCGCAAGGTCTGAGCGATCCAATTGGTCAAGGATGCGAAAACCTTTGGAGCTGTGCTCAGTCCGAACGGCAGGCATGTCATTTCGAGTAACTCTCCGTCGTAAATAAGTCGGAGAAAACGTCTTTGGGACTTGGTAATAGTCACATGAAAGTATGCCTGGGAAAGGTCTATTTTGCAAAGCCAATCCCGAGGTTGGAGAAAATCCGGTATCCGAAAGATGTTTATAAGTTTGAAATGATCTGTGAGAACAAACTTGTTTAGGGCTTTCAAGTTGAAAATTGGCCGAAAGGAGCCTTCGCTTTTCGGAACCAAGAAAATTGTTGATAGAAAGCTTGGGGATAAATCTGCAATCTCGAGAACACCCTGCATTTTCATTTGATTTACGAGAACCGTCATTTCTGTCGAAATGGGAATAGCGAAGGTACTCTTTTTCAAGTTTGGTACAATTAGCGGAGGCCGTTGAAGAAATGGTATTCGATAACCTTTTATTATTTTGATAAGGATTTCTGGAGCTCCCAAGTTCTCCCAATGATGGACAAACTGGGATAACTGACCGGCTTTGAACTCGGTGCTCCTGTGACACGAGTCAATACCTTCGATTTTTAAAATTGTCATTTTTTGAGGCACCGGTGGATGCGCTCTGATTTGTTGTGTTTTTGAAATGGCCATTGACAGGCCGGTTTTGGTGTCCAGTTCGTGATCGAAAGGAACCCCTGGTATTGGACGTCCCCCGTCGACTCGAATTGTTGTTGCCTAGATATCCCTGAGGATATTGAGAATAGCTACCTCTCGGAGGAGCATTGTGTCTTGGATGTTCAGCTTGCGCATGACAGCATCCGGGTACGTTAGTCTGTGTAGGCCCATTGTAATAGACCGCTCCCTTCGGAAAGCGGTTGTTAGGTATAGATCCGCTAGGGCCTGCCTGTGAGGCGAGGCTAGCGTTGTTTGATTTAGGTGGAAAAAATGCTTTCTTAACCCCACCGATTTTCTCGAGCGCAGTCGTGAAGGAGTCGGCATTAAAAATATGTTGGCATGAAGGCGGAATTTTACGTAAAGTCGTTTTTATAAGAGGGTCTCGTATGAATTTCATTATGCCGTCACGTCTCATCTGAATTATCTCGGCTCTGTGTCCGCATAATAATTGCAACAAATCGGATGACACTTTATGTACATCACCATTTAAAAATAACTGAATAATTTTTTCTTGTAAATTTTCAAAGTTCAAATCTTGTTGATCTTTTGCCCATGTTAAGAAACTTTTGATGGTTTCTTGCAGAGCTTCTCTAACTTTCAATAAACAGAAGGTTTGTGCAGCATAGGCCCTATCAACTTGAGCCAATTGTCGCGATGCCTCATAGGCTTTAATTTCGTCGTTAATTTCTAATTCTACGAAACCTGGAGAATGATTATATATTTTTTGTGTATCGGCATAACGAACTTCACACCAGTGGCTATTATCAAAATGCTGAATACTGTTTAAGGTAGTTAAAAAGTCATTAGGGGCTACAGGAACTGACGGATCCTTTAATTTAGTCTGAATAGCAAACTCAAAAGAAGATTCTTTTGCAGCTTCACTAGAATTACCCACACTTTCTTTATTATCAAAAAATAATTCGCGGCTTTCGTTCAAGTCTATACACGATTCATTACAAAAATCGACAGGACCGGTAGGATTGCATGTATTATTACGTGCAAGTAAATCACGAAGCTCACCTACTTCCCTGGATAATTTATCATACCTACTGCCCGTACGTCGAGATCGTTTGGATTTTCTATGACGGTGGCGCCTTGCACGTCTTCGTTTGCGGCTCGCCGAGTTACCTGTACTACTATTAGAGCTCGATGAAGTACTAGAACTACTGGATGAACTGCTAGTCGATCTGTGGCGTGACTTTTGTGGAGCCACTGACATTTTACCAGGATTGATTTCAGAAGGCACAGCCTGGTTATCCATCCTAGTACCAAACAAATCGAAAAATAAATAAATATCCGCTATAGAAATAATTCGTTCCGCAATCAGAGAATTTTTTGGGGAATATAAAAATCTGAGGGTAGACACAAACAAATATAAAATCATACGAAAGACAAATCAGCAATGATCGTCGACCATTTGCTAGATTATATTATAATGTAGAAACGAACAGTATAACTGTTAGGAAATAATAATTGAATAAACACTCACATGTATGATGTTTACAGCTTTTCTGACAATTATTTATATTGAAACCTCAAAATAAAATTCGGTTATCAACAATAGTAATGCAATTAGAGTATCACTTAGTTTATATTCTTTAGGGAAATATGTATTAGGTTTCGTGATCGAACCCTATGCAGCGGGAAACAGAACGCCAATGAACAAGAGACTCGAACGCTGTTAGCGACGAGCCCCACCAGGTGGTGAAAGAGAGGTGAAGGGTGAGGGATGTGCGAAAGAGAGGGATATATAGGGTAGAAAGAGTAGGGAAATACGCGGGATCACAGTGTTGCTATCTCCAAATAATTAAGCTTCGAATTTACGGTCAAGTTATTTAATAGCTTCTTTTTAGAAATATACGTATTTGTATGAATCACAAAAACTCTTTAGTAATAAAAAACAAGTAATTAAAAAAACTAAAAAACCCGACAGCGGTAAAAAAAATTTGTTAAAAAAAAACTGAAAAGCTAAAAACAAGGCCATTTTAAATTAAATAAAAGTTGGAAGCAGGCGGGACCCATACCATTTTTTTATTATATTTTCAAACTCAATTTTTTTTATCTTAATTTAACTAATTTTTTTTACCGCTGTCGGGTTTTTTAGTTTTTTTAATTACTTGTTTTTTATTTCCAGCTTTTTAGTTTACAAATTTGAAAGATTTCGCACACGATTTACTTATGTATTAATTAATAGCTGACCCGTAAAGTCACTCAACAGGGAACAAGAAATAATTATTTTATTTAACGTGTTTTTTACGATTTGTCACTTCGAATTACTTTTAACCATATAAGTTGTGTATATTTTTTTAATCACCTTTTAAAACCCTTAATTTTGATATTTCACTCGATGGTATTAGAAGAAAAAAAAATTCGAACTCCACAATATGGCACCCTAAATCCGCCATTTTACTTTGTTTTTGATTTTAATGTAGCCAGTGACACTCGCGCTACCAAGACAAATCTAAAGACGTATAATTTATTCAAATCCGTTCATTCGTTTAGAAGTTACGAGGGAACAAAGAATCGGACATACATACATACATACATACAGGTCAAACACATAACCCTCCTTTTGGGCTTCGCCGCAGTCGGGTAAAAACTTCATGGTTGGTTTTTCTTTTTAATAGACATTATTTTGACAGTTGGGAAAGAGAACGCACGAGTTCGGGAAAGGTAAAAAAAAAGCACTATTATGTAATAGCCCACATCCCGAACGCTATACGTCCCTGCAATACACCACTTTTTGAGCAACTGTATTAAAAAGTTCAGTTAGCGTTAACATTTTTTTTTTTCACTTCTTCAAAAGAACAACTTATTTTATCTCTTAATCTACACTAGTGTAAAGTTGATATTTGTTTAAGTGGCAATAACATCAATGGAAAACACGAATTTGAATAGACCTTAGCAGTTTTATACACTCCCTTTAACTAGAAGCATCAAAATTCACCCGCTAAACCCTTCTTTGCAGACATTGCGGTTGCGGCGCAGAAACCCGTTCAGTGCTCTGCAGCAGCAAGTTGCCGCAAGTGTGCGGTCGCGTCTGTGGACGTACCCTACTGTGTGGGGTACATAACTGTGCCAAGGACTGCCATGAGGGTCCCTGTGACATATGTGCTGAAACTGTTGAACAAGGTATGAAGGGAGAAGTTGATTGAAAATTCAGGGTTGTATCTCTACTGTAGTTGTGTATCGATTTTAGGATTTAAGTGTGTTTCTAGTATTTGCTAACTATCTATTACACTCTGAATCCATACCTAAGACAATATTCGGTCAAGTGCGAGTCGGATTAGCGCAACGCAACAACTATTTACATACCTAAAAATTTGTACGGAATCCTTCCGTAAAAATTTGTAGGTACTTATGTAAATAGTTTATCACGGGATATTTTTTTTGTAATAATAACTACAAATTTACGGTTTTCGGATATTTTCCTTTACTTGTGTTAGATGACATTGCTTCTTGCCAAATTTTATGATTCTGGGTCAACGGAAAGTACTCTATAATATATATAGGTTTTGATTCCGAAACATACAAACCCGTATTTTGATTGTGTTGACTTAGAAGTTAAATTTTTTCACTGATTCAAGGGATTGCAGCCTTGAGTATTTTATATTAATTTCAACTTGATAACTCCGCGCGTTCCTGAGAAAAAGGGTCTTGACCGACGGACAGACAGACAGACAACAAAATGATTTTATAAGGGTTCCGTTTTTCCTTTTGAGGTGTGGAACCCTAAAAAGCACCAGTTTAATGGCCGATATCTTGGATTTTGATCTCCGTTTCGGCATCAGCACATCATAAAGATCAAATAAAAAATCGTCATGACCGTATTACATGGAACTTAAACATAACAGAGGGGCAACTCTCGTAATTTTAAGAACGTTCACAGTCTGATCTCAGTCTCAATCTGTCAAAAATAACTCTAATTTCCCAACAATTTTGACAAGTTTTTGACATTTATTGTCGTTGAGATGAGATTGCGACTAGATTTTGAACGTTATTATATACGGGAATTGGCCTTCTGGTCAAATGTTGGTAAACTTTAGGTACACCTTCGTTTCACCCTTCGGGGATTATACGCGTCATGTCATAACGTAGAGATTGTCATTTCCTAGAAAATAATTTTTAGTTTGATGTGTAGATTTCAGCTTCGTGACGGGTCTTTACACTCTATATTTGCATGTCCAGTATGCTACTGCCCCGCCGCTAAGTCCCGCTCAGTACCGTGCACGGCCGAGACGGGCACGTGCACCAGCTGGTCGTGCGGCGACACGTGCGGCCGCGTGCTGGCGTGCGGCGCGCACGTGTGTCGCGCGCACTGCCACGCGCCGCCCTGCCAGCCCTGCCAGCTGCTGCCGCAGTATGTGCACAGCTGTCCTTGTGGGAATACACAGTGAGTACTAGTGTAACATGATACTAGAGTCACGGGCAGGCCACTGTGTAGGGCCTGCATGGTGGAAGACTATATAACAGCTCATGTGCTTCTAAACTCTCCAGTGGTAACCACATGCAGGATAAAGTACGGTAACCCAATTACTAGTGAAGTCATCACTAATATCAAAATTGACGTCATGGGGTAGATCGATTTGTCCACCCGTACCGAAATTACGAGCTTATACGAGGAGTTGCGGACACCAGCCCGTTATACAATATAGTATTACTAGCTGCGCCCCGCGCTTTCACCCGCATAAGTTTCGATTCCGTGGGAATATCGGGATAAAAAGTAGCCTATATGTTAATCCAGGGTGTCAGCTACCTCCATACAAAATTTTATCAAAATTGGTCCAGCCGTTTGAGCGTGAAGAAGTAACAAACATATAAACACACACACAAACTTTCGCCTTTATAATATTAGTGCGATTATCTCACGAAGCGATGCGCGCTTTACTTGCGGTAACCAAGTGTACAAACACGCTGTGAATGTGTGCGTGAAGACGAGTAGCGTCAGCAAATAAAACACACACGCACACACACTTCCGACTTCAGTATTGTCGAAGGTAAAATTAACATGAATTTCTTGGAAGATCTTCTTTTCATTCAAGCAGTCAGTGCAATGTACAGTGGCCTCAAAAAGTTTGTTGACATTTTGCCACTTCAGCTGTGATGCCACATTATGATTTAAAATAAATTTAAAATAATCAGGTATTTGGCGATTCGCACACTACACCGCATTACGCAGATAACGTGCCCCCGCGCGTGATTTTTTACATACAAATTCAATAATAACCCTCCTTTTGGGCTTCGCCGCAGTCGGGTAATAACGCGCTGCCATGCGGGGAATTTGGCTCCGTTTCACACACCCCGCTGCGTAATGCGGTGCAGTGTGCGAATCGCCTTATTCAGGGATTACTTGACTATTTTTTATGAAAGGTAAGTTATAACAGTCCAAACTTTTGTATCACTAGAATTTTAAATCATAATTATTGTGGTGTGTCCAAAGCTGAAGTGGATATTTCTTTTACAAATAATTGGTGTAAAATTACACTCGTATTTCATTTAATGTGTTTAATTAACCCTTCTCTAAAATCTATCTCACCCATATTTTCCTTAGGTTGGCCAAAGATTCGCGCAAGGCCTGCACGGATCCGATCCCGCTGTGCGGCAACATCTGTGCCAAACCGCTGCAGTGCGGCCCCGCTGGAGACAAACATTTCTGCAAAATTAATTGCCATGAAGGTAAGACTAACAAATCAGAACAGAAACGCCCGCGTGGATGTCGGAAAATATCCCACGGGAAAGTACTACCGGGATTAAAAGTACCCAATCATAAACTATCTGTGTGCCATCCAAATCCGTTTAGCCGTTTTTGTGTCAATCTGAAACATACAAGCAAACAAAAATTCAAAAAACTATATTTTCGGCATCCGACTCATTCCCACATCTCGGAGCAATAACTGTTTTTTCAAAAATATTCAAAGTACAGTTTTGACTTCATGACTATTCTATTATATGTAAATATTACTTCGCGACATGTGCCGTTTCATCTGCAACATGTTTTAAATCGAAACATGCCTCGCTGATTATGCCGTGCGGATAAAACTTTTAATAATTTTTTAAAACCTAATGTAACTTCGTTATCCAGGACCGTGTCCAGAATGTCCCGATAAGACAGTGCTGCAGTGCCGCTGCGGTCACTCCAGCCGCGAGGTCCCCTGCGCCGACCTGCCCGAGATGTACAACAACGTGCTGTGCCAAAAGAAGTGCAATAAGGTAACCACATCCTCTAATCTTGGTCAGCGGGATTGTCCGAAAGGATTACCGCTGGCCCGGAACATAAAGGGCTAAGTAAGGAACATGGGTGGGTTTTAGTCAGTAAGAGTCTGACACTCCCTCCCGCTCCACCCAGAGCGGGAGGGGTCATTTGATGATTCCCCATCCACAAAAAAAAACCTCTAATCTTGTATTTTTATACAACAGCTGAATGGTCTCACCGTTTTATATGAAGATCGTTTTAGTATCACACATTTAGAAATACGAATGCGCATATAGCATAATCAGCCTATAATGTTCCTCTTCTGGGACACTGGCCTCCTCTCTGTTAGAGGGTGTAGGCCGTATTCTACCACGCGAGCCCAGTGCGGGTTGACGGATGTCATACTCGATTTTTTCGATACCAAATTAAAATGGTCCTCTTATTCCTTTGTCCTTCCACCAGAAACTGTCGTGCGGGCGTCACCGCTGCCGCACGGTGTGCTGCGCGGCGACGTCGCACCGCTGCGCCGCGACGTGCGGCCGCACGCTGTCGTGCCAGACGCACCGCTGCGAGGAGTTCTGTCACACCGGCCACTGCGCGCCCTGCCCGCGCGTCAGTGAGTACTAAACCTTATTCTGTGCCCAAAAAGTGTAGTAAGGTCCATCAGGGTTGACTGTCCAAGTTGCATGGAACCTACATTAAAGTATGAGCAACCTTTGGGAAACATTTCACTATGCGGTAGAGGGTCCACGACCGATGCGCAATGGTTGAAGACGAAAACAAATACGCCTGCTGCGATCCGTAACCGCGTCATAACATTTTATACTACCCTTTGCCTTCAGTTCCAAATTATTCACAGGTTGCGCAACTGCATGTACGCGCTGCTTCTTAAGCTCTTAGCCTTATACTTTTATATACTGATGGGTTTAATATTTGCCCCTAGGTTTCGACGAGCTAACCTGTGAATGTGGCGCGGAAGTGATCCTGCCGCCAGTCCGCTGCGGGGCCCGGCCCCCGGCCTGCAGCGCCCCCTGCACCCGCGAGCGGCCCTGCAAGCACCCGCCGCACCACTCCTGCCACTCCGGCGACTGCCCCCCTTGTGTGGTACTCACTACCAAGCGTTGCCATGGCGACCACGAGGTAAGATTCCGATCATGATGGGAAAAATGCTCTGGGCGTGCAAGGTTAATACCTGGATCTGCGCAAAGCTTAGCCAAGCGTAAAAGTGGAATAGTTTTGTTTGTAAAAAGGGATTAATATTCTTGATAGATACTCAATACTCTATGGAGGTTATTGGGGTCATGCGCTTGACAAATTAATAAAATCGTTTCTTTGGGAAAATTGTTTGTTATGATGAATACAATTATGTGTTTACGTATCGGTCACTATTGTTTTGCCATATAAATTATTTCTATCTGCCCGGCGCTACTTCGTTTGCGTGGTGTCCTACCCCTTACCCTTACCCTACCCCTACACTACTCCTACCCTATTTCTAACCTACTCCTACCCTACTCCTATACTACTCCTACCTTACTCCTACCCTACTTCGACCCTACTCCCATAGATATATTAAATTTTTCTCTGCGTAAGAACCATCCTCGTACTGCAAGGAATATTCTAAAAACAGAATTAGCGAAATCGGTTCAGCTGTTCTCGAGATTTGCGCTTAGCAACACATTCAGCGATTCATTTTTATATTAAAGATGACAACAATATAATGTTTTGTTCACAGGAGCGAAAAACAATACCGTGTTCTCAAGAGGAGTTCTCGTGCGGCCTCCCTTGCGGGAAGCCTCTTCCTTGCGGCAAGCACACCTGTATCAAGACTTGTCACAAAGGAGCCTGTGACTCTGGCAAGTAAGTACTAGGGAATTTTAGTGTTTACACGCTGTGCCGACTTCCTGGATGTCAGAAAGCAATAATGTGTCTCTTTACTAATTCATTTTTTAAAACAAAAGTAGCCTACATTATAACATCAGCTATCTGCCAGTGAAAATCCTGTCAAAATCGGTCCAGCTGTTTCGGTAATTAGCCGGAGCAAACAGACAACAGTTGGGGTCGGCTTCCAGTCTAACCGGATGCAGCTGAATACCAGTATTTTACATGGAGCGACTGCCTATCTGACCTCCACAACCCAGTTACTGGGTAATACGATACCCCTTGGTAAGACTGGTTGTCAGACTTTCGGGCTTCTGACTACCCGTAACGGCTGTCAAAGATCCACGAATAATAAATTAAAATCGCTGTCCGCTCCTGTCGGTGCCACAGCCGCCTGCATCCAGAAAGACGAAAATTAAAAAAAAATGTTATAAGGACCGCAGATGCTTTAGTAAAAAGCTGTTGACATTACATTACAGACACTTCAATTTTATTAATTTGTATAGATGTTTAGACTAGCTGTTGCCCGCGTCTTCGTCTCCATGTGTTTTCGTCTGTACTGATAAATTTTGTATTTTATCAGTTTTTAAAACAAATATCCAGGATGAAAAGTAACCCGTTTCAGGTCCCAGGCTACCTATCTGTATAATTCATAGCGATTGCTTCAGTGGTTTCGGAGTGCAAAGGTAAGAGCGAGACAGACTTAGTTTCCATTTCATCATCTGCCTAGCCTTTTCCCAACTATGTTGGGGTCGACTTCCAGTCTAACCGGATGCAGCTGAATACCAGTATTTTACATGGAACGACTACCTATCTGACCTCCACAACCCAGTTACTGGGTAATACGATACCTCTTGGTAGAAAGGAACCAAAACTGCAACAGCAGATAAAGAAAAATGACGTGATGAGTAATATACATACAACTCATGTTAGAATTGACCTCAAATGTCATGATTTCAAGAAACAATCATTCAATGATAAATTATTTTTATTATAATGGGATGCGTAGCCTGATCGATCGACCTGTGCGGCTGTTATTATTTAGCCACGGGCCTCACGGCCTAGTTAGTTTCCATTTATAATATTAGTATGTACTTATGCATGTTCAATGGACAATATGGACATCATCAGCTTATAGCAGTCCACTGCTGGACATAGGCCTCTCCTAGCACGCCATATTCAACTGGATTTTCGGCAACTCTCATCCAGCTGCTACCAGCCAGCCTGCGAAAATCGTCGCTCCACCTAGCCTGAAGGCGGCCTGCCTACCTTACGTTTAAAAACAGAATTTAAAAAAATAAATATTGACATTAACTTATTTATTCACTAAAACAATACATTAATTAATATAAAATGTTTTTTCAAAATACAAAAACCAACTTGGGCCTATCACGGATTTGAACGCACATGTCTTTTGGGGGGGGTAACCACTTAATGGAGCTGTGTGTACCAATGCTCTAATAGTGCCCGTTGTTCTGACGAAGTGACAAGTGGGTTTTCACGTCGTTCAGTCATTATCTCCAGAGTCTCTTCCGAAAGTTTGACCTTCTTGCCCGTGCGCCGTATTTTGCCAAATTGCGTATCTTCTTCCCTGAGGATGTCCACCATTTGCTCCTCGTCAACGTCATTTGTGGTTTCCACGGCAACGAATCGGTTCTCCAGCTCTGACTGGAAGGCTTCAGAATACTTCAGATCCTAGCATAGGTTGGAACTAGAGATGTTATATTAGGGAAATTTTTAGATAATCCTATTATTGAGTACTAGCTGTTCCCCGCGGTGTCACACGCTGCGCGGCTCCTAATAAGGGTCGTAGCGTGATGTTATATAGCCTATAGCCTTCCTCGATAAATGGACTATCCAACACAAAAATAATTTTTCAATTCGAACCAGCAGTTCCTGAGATTAGCGCGTTCAAACAAACTCTTCAGCTTTATAATATTAGTATAGATATAGATTAATTAGTTATCGCATATTATGATACCATACCTATTACTGGGTATTAGTCAAATATTAGTGAACCAATTCATTATTAGTTACTCAATCTAATATTGATACCTGCGTAATATAGTCTGAATATAATATTATGGAGTCGCTGTGAGCTTTGGTCAATAGTCACTACAAATATTATAAACTAATATCCGTATTAGCTAATACTAGACAATGCGACAGGAACAAGTGATCAAATGTAAAAAACTGTTTTCATTGCTTGCTTACTTGGTAACCAACTCATGTAGCTTTCATACGAAGCCTGACGTGTATAACTGTCTTTACAATACACACATTACGCACGCACAACAACAAGCAAGCAGCCAAGTTCTATTCATACAATATTCATCTCGCTCACGCGCCCGCCTCGTGTCCGTTTAGGCGAGTCTAGTCATCTCGCTCACTCGTCACAGAGTGAGTGAGACTTTTCGAATCGACTTTTTAGCTTTCCTGACGCAATCCGCACGCAGTAAGCGCAGTGTCGATACGTACGCATACTACGCGCCTTGGACGTGGAGTTGCCGACACCAGCCCGGTACCCACAAGGGCAGGGTCGATTTTTTATACTAAAGTACAGGCACAGGTTACGCGTCAATAAGGAAAAGAAAAGCTCATACTAGCCCCAGTATAATCTTTCCTCATGTGTACCCAGATGCACCCAACCCTGCATGGAGAAGCGTCCGTCGTGCGGGCACCCGTGCGCGGCCCCGTGCCACGCGGGCGCGGGGGGGCCCGGCGCGCCCGGCGCGTGCCCCAGCGCGGCCCCCTGCCGCCGCGCCGTGCGCGCCACGTGCCCGTGCGGCCGCAGGCACGCCGAGCGGCCCTGCTGCGAGAATGCCCGGGATTATGCCAAGTAAGTATGAGTTGTTGTTTGAGAAATTAAATAAGTGTAACAATATCGCTGTTTGTTTTTATAAACATAGAAAGTATTTCTGTGTGTTACGAGTCATATGACACAGAAATACCTTCTATTTTTCTACATTACACTGCTACAAGGATATGTTGGCTCTCAAATGACGTTAATAGGAGGTCGCTGTTGTTAAGACAAATGCAATACTGTTTTGTGAAAATTAAAAAAAACTGGCCAAGTGCGAGTCGGACTTGCACACGAAGGGTTCCGTACCACAAGGTAAAAAAGCCGACAAAAAACACATTTGTTGTATGGGAGCCCCCCTTAAATATTTATTTTATTTTGTTTTTAGTATTTGTTGTTATAGCGGCAACAGAAATACATCATTTGTGAAAATTTCAACTGTCTAGCTATCGCGGTTCTTGAGATACAGCCTGGTGACAGACAGACGGACGGACGGAAAGACGGCGAAGTCTTAGTAATATATTTTATAAAGTAAATTCTTGTCAACAGGATGATGAGCGCTCTAGCCGCCACTAAGATGTCGGAAGGTGGCTCAGTAGACCTGTCAGATGTACAGCGCCCCGGCAGTATGCTCAAAACGTAAGATATTTCTCACTTGACTGTTTGCTGATTTTAGAAAAAAATATACTAGTGATGACACGGATATCCGAAAACTATCCGCTTTCTGGCTTTATTTTACTATACAGCCGGACCTATGCAGAATCCGGGTGGATAGTTAGACAAGGTCGGATGTACCAAGAGCCAAAATACACCGCCTTATTCGTTTTTCAGTCTCGAATGCGACGACGAGTGCCGTGTGGAAGCCCGCACCCGTCAGCTGGCCCTAGCTCTTCAGATACGGAACCCCGACGTGTCGGCCAAGCTCGCGCCGCGCTACAGCGAGCACGTGCGCTCTACGGCCGCGCGCGAGCCCGCCTTCGCGCACCAGATACACGACAAGCTCACTGAGCTCGTGCAGCTTGCTAAGAAGGTAACACACAAGCTCACTGAGCTCGTGCAGCTTGCTAAGAAGGTAACACACAAGCTCACTGAGCTCGTGCAGCTTGCTAAGAAGGTAACACACAAGCTCACTGAGCTCGTGCAGCTTGCTAAGAAGGTAACACACAAGCTCACTGAGCTCGTGCAGCTTGCTAAGAAGGTAACACACAAGCTCACTGAGCTCGTGCAGCTTGCTAAGAAGGTAACACACAAGCTCACTGAGCTCGTGCAGCTTGCTAAGAAGGTAACACACAAGCTCACTGAGCTCGTGCAGCTTGCTAAGAAGGTAACACACAAGCTCACTGAGCTCGTGCAGCTTGCTAAGAAGGTAACACACAAGCTCACTGAGCTCGTGCAGCTTGCTAAGAAGGTAACACACAAGCTCACTGAGCTCGTGCAGCTTGCTAAGAAGGTAACACACAAGCTCACTGAGCTCGTGCAGCTTGCTAAGAAGGTAACACACAAGCTCACTGAGCTCGTGCAGCTTGCTAAGAAGGTAACACACAAGCTCACTGAGCTCGTGCAGCTTGCTAAGAAGGTAACACACAAGCTCACTGAGCTCGTGCAGCTTGCTAAGAAGGTAACACACAAGCTCACTGAGCTCGTGCAGCTTGCTAAGAAGGTAACACACAAGCTCACTGAGCTCGTGCAGCTTGCTAAGAAGGTAACACACAAGCTCACTGAGCTCGTGCAGCTTGCTAAGAAGGTAACACACAAGCTCACTGAGCTCGTGCAGCTTGCTAAGAAGGTAACACACAAGCTCACTGAGCTCGTGCAGCTTGCTAAGAAGGTAACACACAAGCTCACTGAGCTCGTGCAGCTTGCTAAGAAGGTAACACACAAGCTCACTGAGCTCGTGCAGCTTGCTAAGAAGGTAACACACAAGCTCACTGAGCTCGTGCAGCTTGCTAAGAAGGTAACACACAAGCTCACTGAGCTCGTGCAGCTTGCTAAGAAGGTAACACACAAGCTCACTGAGCTCGTGCAGCTTGCTAAGAAGGTAACACACAAGCTCACTGAGCTCGTGCAGCTTGCTAAGAAGGTAACACACAAGCTCACTGAGCTCGTGCAGCTTGCTAAGAAGGTAACACACAAGCTCACTGAGCTCGTGCAGCTTGCTAAGAAGGTAACACACAAGCTCACTGAGCTCGTGCAGCTTGCTAAGAAGGTAACACACAAGCTCACTGAGCTCGTGCAGCTTGCTAAGAAGGTAACACACAAGCTCACTGAGCTCGTGCAGCTTGCTAAGAAGGTAACACACAAGCTCACTGAGCTCGTGCAGCTTGCTAAGAAGGTAACACACAAGCTCACTGATCTCGTGTGTTATGCATCATAATATTGTAATTACTTTTCCTTCTACAGTCAAAACAGAAGACCCGAGCGCATTCCTTCCCGTCGATGAACTGGCAGAAGCGTCAGTTCATACACGAGCTCTGCGAACACTTCGGCTGTGAGAGCGTCGCCTACGATGCTGAGCCCAATAGGAATGTTGTGGCTACTGCTGACAAAGAAAAGGTGTATATTTATTTATTTTACGTACTTTATTTGAAAGTTACCACTCTGTTTTTCAGTAAATGACGGGTTTAGCTATCTTGTGTTTGGTTTGTTTGGTCTTCTATCAAGTATCAAGAATTGAATGAGTATCGAAGTGTTTGGTTGTTCAAAATAACACAACTCATTTGTTTGCGAGATGAGATTTACTTATTAAAATGCAGAATTAAGATTCAGAAAAAAAATACAGCAATGTATACAAGTACCTACCAGTTATAAAAAAAAATATATAGTGTATTCGTAGACACTGCGCCGTCAGCGTCATGCAAACGTGATTTTATAAAAAATATGTTGCGATGACGTGACTTTAGAGTCGCATTTGCACTACCTTTATGCCGCGTGTACATTTTTTTTCTGGGATAAATCCAGGAAACCCTCCGCCTGGGGAAAACGAAGGGTTATTTCGGACTCCTACTAACCTAAACCCCACGGTTCCTTACACAACCAGGAGACGGGGGCCCGCGAGACATCCACGAGCACCCCTAACTTGTATGGCAGCCCGCTTAGAGCCTATGCCCACCACCAAGTGCGGTCGTAAAGACGCCACCTCTTTTTTCTTCTTTTTCTTTCGTATACCTACATTCGACGTTCGACATGTGTTGTTAGTGTGTATGGTAACGGTGGCCATATCTCCACAGTCGTGGCTGCCAGCCATGAGCGTGCTAGAGGTGCTGGCGCGCGAGGCGGGCAAGCGGCGCGTGCCGGGGCCCGTACTGCGCGCGCCGCACGCGAGCGGGGCCAGCGCACACGGGGCCAGCTCCAACACCAAGTACGTACACATACTTATAGTCTGTTTCAAAAGTATCTATCTGATAAAACTGTAAACAAACCCTGTTTAGGTTAAATTCTTACACAGTCATGACAGTCACTCACTAAAGGGAATTAGTAACACATTCATCTGTATTTAGAAAGTTTCAACCTTGTATTTCATCACTTTTCCATCAATAATTATTGTTTATATTTAAATTGTATTGTATTTGAAAAATGATCGACGAAAATTAAGGTGAAAAAAATATCAATGATGAACTCACTCGAACTTCACGTCACAGTTATCTGGTAAAGATCAACTTTCTTGCTTACCACGATTCCCTAACCTACTCCCCTTCAGAGGAAAGCCCCTAGTAACAAGCTTCGTCGAAAAACTGTAAGTCCCCAACATCCGCCCACTATTGTACCCTTCCTTCTCCCGCAGGTCGGGCTGGGCAACCCTCACCTCAACGAACGCCTGGGCCGCCCGCAGTCAGGTAAAGCCACAGCAACCGCAGCAACCACCTGCAGAGAAAATCGACTATTTCGACAACCCGCCTGACAATTAGGCGACTAGCTCAAATTGTAGCGTAGGTGCGTACACTCAGTGCATATTATATTATGTGGTAACCATTATTTATATTTAGATATTATACTGGCCTGGCGCCATTTTGATTAGGGTGCGTGTGAGTCGTGTGACGCAATGCTTACGCGCATGGGTTCTTAAGTTTTGTAAACGGGTCATGTAGGGTCATTGGGTATGCTCATTCGTGACGAGGGATTATAAGAGATCGCCGGAGGAGTTATTAGAAAGAGATTGAATTGTTTAACTTGAACATGTTATCGAGTGTTTATTTTACAAAAATTTAAGGTAAAGCTGGAGTTCGTATACCAGTGATGCTTGAGAATATAATTATACTTTTCATTTTTATTTTTATCAATTAATTTGACCAATCAATTTAAGAAATTGATTTTTGCAAGTAAAAAAATACTTTCTGGAAGAGGAATTTGGAAACAATACTAATACTCGTAGATGTTCCTTGTATGTTGATCTCCCAATTATTTATTTCAACAAAATGAATGAATTTACGCTTGCGCGATTTTCAATTTTTTTTTTTTCTTTTTTGTTAATGCACTGAGTGTACTTCAACAGACAATAGAGTCAATTTTATAATGGTTTACTATTCTTATTGTAACGTATTGTACACTAAATCAAAATATCAAATAGTTAATGTATAGAGTTTTCTAATGGGGGGGGGCAACTATATTTGGCGTATTGTATGAATTTATCGCACGGCAGAGGAAATGCTGCTTTTTGCATAGTTAAATTAAAAAATATAATGAATAATCTCGAAATTGTAATTGCTTCTATACACAATAGCGAATACTGGCGGAATCATCATAATACTCGTAAGATCGTTCGATTTTCAAGTCTTATTAAAACAATTTAACTATGACCAGGTCGTGCCATTGTGTGAAGGAGCTTTGAAAAAAATCTAGCACAAATGTGAAGCACCTAATATTATAGCTAGCCCCTTTACCCTTCATAATTTATCGCGTTTTATTAAAAATAATAATTCTTTTTTTTTTTCTTTATTAAATAGATATTATATGAAACATTTTAGTGAATTGAAACACGCCGACATCGTACAATAGTGAAGCACGCCTTACATTTTACCGTCACACAGTACAGTCACGAGCACCAATATGTCAACACTTGGCAACTTTAAATTGCGATTTTTTCACGAAATAACGAATGCAACGTTGAAATACGACACTTTACATATACCAATGGGTTCGAAAATACTATGTTCCTACTAATATAAAATTTCATTCAAAAATAAAGGAGAAAATCGACTTTGATTAAAGCAAAGTGTATACATACTTTTGCTCGTGACTGTACCTACATGTAACAATATGATATATTTATATAAATATTTTAGAAAGTAATAATCGTATAGATTTGTTGTATTATGCCGTACGACGTTATAATACTATCATCATAATTCAAGTGCGAGAGAGAGAAGGAGCTATGCATGACTAATACGCCATCTTTTTCTCGGACTGGAATCATGATGACATTAATACTTCATAATACGGCCCAGAAGAACTGTCTTTTACCCGACTATCGTGAAACTGGGTTTTATTTATAACTAGCTGCGCCCCGCGGTTTTACCCGTGTAAATGTCGATTCCGCGGGAATATCAGGATAAAAAGTCCTATTTGTTAATCCAGGGTGTCAGCTACCTCCATACAAAATTTTATATAAATTGGTCCAGCCGTTTGAGCGTGAAGAAGTAACAAACATATAAACACACACACTCACAAACTTTCGCCTCTATAATATTAGTGTGACAATAATATGTAGAAGATATCTGTGAGACGTTCGTACGGAACTGAGCATTGCGAATCCAACAGAGCGCATTGCGCGTCAAAAACCAGTTGGATTTTCAACTCTAGGCGCTGAGCAGTGCGCGAAAACATCCCTTCCCGATATTTTTACATCCGTGCGTAAAGTCGACATTTTGTGCTTGATCCTTGAACGACTTCATTAGCAACGTAATCTTGTGCCAACGCGGCATCGTGACAAACTATGATAAATTGCCCGAAAATGTGCAAGACTCAAGGGCAAGATTAAAGTTTCGTTTATGACAGTATTTTCACAGATGAAGACAATGACGTGTGTATATTTTTACTAGCAGCGCCCCGCGGTTTCTCCCGCATAAGTGTTGATCCCGTGGGAATATCGGGATAAAAACTATCCTATGTCCTTCCCCGGGATGCAATCTATCTCTCTTGCCAAATTTGATCAAAATCCGTTCCGTGGTTTAGCCGTAAAAAGGTAACTTACAGACAGACAGTTACTTTCGAATTTAAAATATTAGTATCCATACTAATATTCTCTCCCATGGCACAATCTTGTCTGTTTTGCTCGAACGTATGTTTCAAGAATGCCCGATAAGTTTCAAACTGTAGTGGCGAGATTTATACCAACATAACGTATACACCGTATAACGTATCACCCCCATTTCGCCATGCTATAATTATGCTCAAATCCTACCTATCCTCATACCGAGATAAGTCTGAAACCGGTCAGGCATTCCCGAATGATAGCTGACCAACCAGGTCGCACCTCGTAGTTGATCTGTAGTCGGGTATAAGTTTCTTATAAATGCCTTTTATATGCGGCACCCAGTGTATATTTGCCGATGTCAAAAAATGAGTTTCAATTTGAGCTAACAAACAGCGTTGCCCAAAATATACTGGGCGCACTATGTCACAATATTCGAGTAAAAAAAAAACTATTTATTCTGGATATTGTTACAGTATAAAATGCAATTAAATATTTATATAACACCAATTTACCAGTTAAATGATTATTAAATGTTGTTATAGCAAGCTTACAATATTACAGATTATTAAAACTTTTTGGTGTAAAATTGTTTATGTTATCTTCCTCATAAAAAAAATTCAGGCCGCGACGTTACTCTGTTATGGCTCCAAACAAAAAGCAAAGTTAATTTACTTTTTATAAGACTCCGAAAGTAGTCTTACTGTTACCACACCACGTTAAAATTTATTTTTATACCACTTTAGTTTGACAATATTTTTCTACTTATTTTGAATAAGTAATGATTTTATATAATATGTACTTGGGAGTTAGTGTTAAAAGTATTTGTTTGTGAAAATAATTATCTATCCAAGAATAAATATTTAATAATTATGTTGTAGTTCCTACCGACTTGAAGATGGATGGACTACAATATATTATTATGTTTTTTTTTTCTGAGACCAACTCCATGATACAGAATTAGGGAAAACAAACGGTTTGGGCGCAGATGGCTTTATTCTCAAAAAGGCAACAGAGTCGCAAAAGGACTAGTTCTCAAATTCTCTAAAAACCTAATTCTCTGAATGGCCAATTCTCTAAAAGCCTAATTCTCTGAATGGCCAATTCTCTAAAAGAGCCTAATTATCTGAATGGCTAATTATCAAAATGGCACATTTTCCGTTAGTATTCATTAAATTAAAATTTTCTGAATACATTTTATACTAGCAGCGCCCCGCGGTTTCACCCATGGGAATAACGGGATAAAAACTATGCTATGTCCTTCCCCGGGATGCAAACTACCTATCTCTCTGTAAAATTTTATCGAAATCCGTTCCGTGGTTTAGACGTGAAAAGTATGGATATATTTATATTATTATGTATTATTTTCTAAATTGGCTTGATTTCGTCTATTAGTATTTATTCTTATTTATGCATTATAAAATCTTACAATTTCAACTCACTGATTAAACAAATGCATATTATCAAGAAATCTTATAGACATACTCCCAATTGTAGAAAATGCGCCATTTAGAGAATAAGCCATTCAGAGAATTAGGCTTTTAAAGAATTTGCCATTTTGAGAACTAGTCCTTTTGCGACTGTTGTCATTTTGAGAGAATTAGGCCAAACAAACACAGAAAAACAATTTTCAGCAGTCTTCATCTGATTGAATTTATAAAAATGAAATATCTGTTGGAAATATACTTTAAAATTATAATAAAATGCTGTCTTTTGTTCTTGTAATATTATTTTTTTTGTGAAACTGGCTTGTTTTTAATACGAATTAAAAGGTGAAGGGGGATGCGTTCTTATGAAACATTTTCGATGTAACTTCTACGTAGAAATCTATAAAAAATATTGTAACTAACTTAAATTCGCTGTTGTACAGGCGACGAGTGTATTAAAGTGTTACATATTTGTTATATCTGTTTTAATTTTACTTCCACATATTTATACACATAGATCAAAGACGGTCGCTAAGACCTTGACCTTGTGTTTCTGGACAAGGTCTAAGTTGTATAAAAAGAATAGGTTGATTTTGACGACCAAATGTGGTCCACATTTGTCAAAATCAACCGACCTTTGTGGGCGATATCGACCACAAAGGTCACGTCGCGTCGCACGCAGCCACAACACCAGCGAGACCACACACATCGCAAACACAGAGTTGCATTGACGCGACGGCACTGTCACAGCCGGAGTCGATCGTTTGTCTGCAAACACTTGCGACAACGATGTCTGCAAACACTTGCGACAACGAAACCACAGCTAAATTGTGTAGTTACCACAACGCAACTGCAAGAAGCTGCAGCGACACTATTCACACGTAACCGCTGCTTGCCCACATTTTGTCGCTGCGATGTGGTGTGGTTGTGGAAGGTGTGATTCGATCGGGCCCTAACCTAACCTCAATCTGGGGGAACTATAACACTACAAATAAACAAAACTATTATTTATATGATTTAATGTGGAACAACAATTTTACACATCATGCTTATAGTCGTCAATGTCCTTCAATATGCTATCTATACATTGAGCTATTTTCAACATCGGTTGCAGGGCCCTATTATGATACCTGTAAGAATGCCGCCTGAACACCTTGGGCTTTTTGTACAAAACGTCCGGCCATATAGTGCTACTTGAGGAAGACTCCGGGCTAATTTCTTCTCTGTAATGACATACCTTGGCTAAACCGCGCCATGGTTCACTCCCACCGCGGGGTCTCGCAGTGGTTTCCGTTCCATTTACGAGCGATTGCGTATAAAAGGGTTTCCAATTTTCAGAACAGTGTCTACTGGAGCATTTTCTTGCCGAACGTCTTGTTTTGTACAAGTTTTTTGTTTTCTTGTGCGACAATGGCTGCAAAATATTAACTTGTTAGAACCCCATATATGATTATCATCCGATAGATACTACATAATGATATAACGAATATTAATTTAGCAAAACAATTACCTTCAATTCACATATTTTCCTGTGTTTTCTTGATTGTACAGATTTTTTCCGTTTAACATTTAAATTGGGACTCGCGTCGGACGCATCTGATTCGTCGCTAGCAAACTCTATTGGAGAGACGTAAGGCTGCAAAATATGACCTAAAATTAAAACTCCTACAAATTAATACACACATACGGTGCCTCTCCATCAAATCTGGTTTTAAAAGTCTTAGCAACCAACCAACCTAGATAAAGATTAAACAACATATGCGTATAGTGCCTTAGAATACTGAAAAAGACAATATCAATGACCTTTTCTACTTTAACCAGCGGCTGTTTAGAACGATAATTACTCACACATTCTGTTGACGCCTCGACGCAACACGTCACACGCGAGCACCGCCGTCAGGAACTGCGAGCTGTAGTCACAGTAGCAGTTGCCTGCAACAAACATGATATGCTCTCAACGTGTAAGGTAGCAGCTACTCCAAATTTTAGTGAAATAATTGAAACAATCACCGTGGTTTAATTGCACAACTTGATATGCGAACGAGACTAGCCGGGACCATATCGCGATTACATTACATTCCTGATCAGCTTTTTTGCTGACCGTAACATGTTCTCGAACGGCGACTTCATTGAAGCTATCTTCTTGAGTGATTTTATCGACGTCTTCAAGATGTGCTATCTTTTCTAAACACAGTATATCCTCTTTGACAGAGTCGAATTGCATGTTTATATCTTCGGCTATAGAGTTTTTTATATCTTCGGCTATGGAGCTTTTTATATCTTCGGCTATGGAGCTTTTTATATCTTCGGCTATAGAGCTTTTTATATCTTCGGCTATAGAGCTTTTTATATCTTCGGCTATAGAGCTTTTTATATCTTCGGCTATAGAGCTTTTTATATCTTCGGCTATAGAGCTTTTCATATCTTCGGCTATAGAGCTCTTTATATCTTCGGCTATAGAGCTCTTTATATCTTCAGATATAGAGCTCGTTTCTTCGGCTATAGGATTTTGCATAAATTTCCCATTAGGTGGTTTTAAATTTTCCACTACGCTGGTAACGCTTCCCACATAGCTGCCGTTGTCATCTTTGTTATGATCTTCAACACTTACATGGTTTAGTATGCAGCATTGACTCACTGATAAGCCGTCTTCACTAAACGTGTCGCCCTCACCAGAGAACTCATTCGCTCCAGTAATTTGCGTCACACGCTCCTC
Organism: Oligia fasciuncula; assembly: GCA_963082905.1. NCBI lineage: Eukaryota > Metazoa > Arthropoda > Insecta > Lepidoptera > Noctuidae > Oligia > Oligia fasciuncula. The sequence goes on from OY720390.1 coordinate 18,081,831, forward strand.
CTCGTGCAGGAGGTAGAAACTTTCGAAGAAGTCATCGTCGCTCGTACTCACAGTAGTCCTGTAGTTGCTGACGCTTTTATCTCTTATTAACCTGGACTCGCTTTGACAAAGTCCGAATTGATCGTACAGTTTGCGCCTAGCTCGTCTTTCTGACAATTCTTGGCGCAAAATTCTTTCCTGATACGAGCGATCTTTCAGTTTCTGGGCAGCATCCAACTGGCTTCTTTCGAGGGACTTAAACTGCTCGTATAAATACCACGACCGCACCCGGTGCGACTTTTTATCTATTGTATCTAGATCTAAAAGACAATTGCATAAAATTAGGACCCAGGCTCGAATATTTCATAAAATGACGCACAAGAAAGAAAAAAATTGACACTTACCAAGCGAATCTAAAAACTCCATTTCACGATAAAAGCACTGAATGTGTTTTGACTGGCGTTTTAAATATACTTAAGGTTTACATAGTTCAAGCAAATTTTAACAAAATGTTCAATGTATTTGTGTATAACGTAGGGTTTTCAGTGCTTTTCCTGCCAGACCAGAAGTTACCAAATATTGTTTAATTGTTTTTGACATAGGTACCTGCCTCATAAAGAATTCGAAAAAAATTAACTGCCAGTTACAGAAGTGATGACACAAAGCTCTTTTGTGACTTCATTGGCGTTGGTTTTTGAACTTGCTAAAGTCGTGTTTCTGGCTGCCAAAGGTAGGATGAAAGCTTTCACCCAAACTTATTTTACCCGATTTACCTGTACATTCGCCGCCGGATACCTACCCAGCGCCGAACGTACGGGTATATCCACTTCCGTCTACCTTCTAGGCTGGCTGCCCTAATATAAGCACATCACTAGCGAACGTAAAGTTAATTAACTCATAGCTGTTTGTCTTCTCTTTACACACTTGGTCAGCTATGCTTGGTCTACACTCTACAGTGAGGTTTGGTAGTTTGGGCGACTAATTTAAAAATCTCGTCGCCGTCTACCTCATCTGCCGAGCCTTTTCCCAACTATGTTGGGGTCGGCTTCAAGTCTAACCGGATGCAGCTGAATATCAGTATTTTACATGGAGCGACTGCCTATCTGACCTCTACAACCCAGTTACTGGGTAATACGTTACCCCTTGGTAAGACTGGTTGTCAGACTTTCGTGCTTCTGCCATGACTACCCGTAACGACTGTCAAAGATCCACGAACGACAGCCGGGACCAACGTGCAACGGCTTAACGTGCTTTCGGAGCGGTCACGGTATGTAAAGATGGTCACCCATCCACAGACGAACCCCGGAAAGCGTAGCTTAATCTGATCGACCTGTGCGGCTGTTATTAGGTATTTAGCCACGGGGCATCACCATCTACCTATAGGTACTTAATCTCAAATAGTGGTAGGTACATATAACCCCCAAACCACCGCGGATACCGCGCCTTATGCGTTAACATTGATGATCCAATCCCCTACTGAAAACATTTAGATCTTTCGTGTCATCGTTGTTATTTAGAGGAGATTAGATAATGGTAGCCCAAATACCTACCTGTTTATTCCCGAATGCTTAGATAACATCAGCCTGTATTTTCCTAAAGGTAAGGCAAAAATGTAAAGAGGTGTGTACCAGCCGGGATCTAGAATTTTTTCGAGGCGGGGCAAAAACTGCCATCCGCCGCCGCCCGTCCTGCCAAACCTAAAACCTTTTTACAGAGTGGCGTATTTACAAACAGGCTGAGCTACTGACCTCTATAATACAGTATTATAGAGGTATTATAATTCTGTAAATACATATTTGTTACAGTCGCGAATCATATTTTAATCAACGAGACACTGAGCTGCAAATTACAAAAATCGTAAGAAAATTTTAGCGCTTCCCCTTTGACCAACAAATGTACGGACACAGGAGGAAAATGCTAAATCACCACCCAAAAAGAGGGTTACAATCTCGGAGCGAGCACCGGCTAGCCCAGTCTATTAAAAAGTACTGTGGGCTGTTTTTCGAAGGGTCCTGATTGTTCTTTGTAAAAAATTATAAACGAAAAAAATATGTAGACGCTCGAGCGTCTACATATTTATATTTTTTAATCCGAACCGATTAGTCCCAGCGATGCCTAGACGACATAAAAATTATCCTAGACCGATCGGTCCCGGTCGGGGACAAAGAGAACAAAAAAATCCCGGAACATACATAAAAAAATACCGACGAACTGAGAACCTCCTCCTTTTTTTGAAGTCAGTTTAAAATAGATAGGTATTTTATAACAGTATGTGAATTGAATCAATTTTATTATTTTCAATATCAACTTTCAGCTATTAATATAACAGCACTATTTTTTACGATAAACATACAAAGGGAAAGAACCGTGATACAAGCATTAGAAGAACGAGACTTTTCCAAAAGACATCAACGCGCGACTCAACAGTGTGCTCGTTTGGGGCCACGATTTTAAATAGACCCTGCGTTGGCCGGTGGCTTATTCATAATCTGATGAAATCAAAAATAATGTTTCGTACTGTTTACTTACCGATGAAAAGTTATACCATCCTTTTTGTAACTAGATGTTTTGGAATGTTTCCCACACCACTTCACCGCGCATGAAGGCATTTTGAAAAAAGTTGTATTAATTTAGCGTGCACACAGGTCTAACACTATTACTCTTTGACTAAGACACAACTAAAATGGTTATCGTTATAAGTACCGTAGCCATACATATCCGACCGTAGCCTATACATAGGCGACAAAATACTAATATCTTTCGAGAGTCGGGCACTGTATAGCAAGGAACATTATTTACACTAGCGAGATCGCCAATCTGTAGACAATACAATATACGAAAGTCCGCGCACTGCGAAAAAAAATCGCATGGGAATTCGCTTGAAATTTTTTGTTTGCGATTTTATAACAAAATCGCAACGATTAAAATCGTAGTGCGCGCTTAGCCTAATAGTGTTCTGTGGTTGCGCGTGCGGCCGCCGCGCGCCGCCCGGTGCGACTACTAGACCAACGAAGTGTTTCAAACAATGACAATGCATTACGGCAATCGGCAACGGTAACTGGAACTAAGAGATGGGTATGTAGGTCTGGTGCCTATTGATATAATACCACAATACAATCAAAAACATATAAAATAAACGAATAGGTATATTTAATAGACCATACGAAATTAAACAGCAAACACAGGAAACCACAACTAACTTTGATACAACCAAATATACTTAGTTATTAAATTAAAAAAAACACGTGCTCTTGTAAAAACGATTGACACATGTCATTTGTACACAAAATACAATTAAAACGCAACAAAATAATGTACAGTACCCGGGTGTTAAGAGGGCGCCGACCAAACGCCGACCGCGCATGCCGCGCAGAGGCGCCCGCTCATCGTTTATTTAAACAAACGATGAGGGCGCCACTAGGCGGTCGGCGACTCGGCGTAGCCTCAACTTGTTGGCTCATCAAGTTTGTGTCACACCGGTGACGGGGACGACCGCTTTACGAAACCGAACATAACGACCGGGTAGGTAGAAAAAAAGGTCATTTTAATTACCATCGGTCCAATAAAGACCCAAGATTATCTTAATTTAATTACATACAGACGCCAGCAGATCAAGCTACCCGAAATTGTCAAATTTTCCCAATCAACTTTGAACCTTAGGCTTTAGCGATAAAGTTGAAAATCTATTAAAGAAATTTGACAGATTGTAGTAGCTTGATGTGCTGGCGTCTGTACATTGAATTCTAGGCATACTTTGCGCCGTTAAAAACGGAGCAGTTCAATTCATTTCTACGCATACTAATATTATTACAAGTTTTTTTTTTTACCATTACGCTCCTGGGGCTATCGGGTAAAAACACCATGATAGATAAGTACCTAGGTATTATAAGAATGCCAGTTTAGCATCACTAAATTTTTGTAGGTAGGTACAGACTTTTTTAATACATTTTGAACTTTATTACTAAAGTATAAGGTTCAAAATTGATTGGGAAAATTTGACAGTTTCGGGTAGGTTGATGTGCTGGCGTCTGTACCTACCTATTTGTGCTGAATAAGAAATGTTATTTTCATTAGTTACTAGAACAAATAAAGACAAGTTTTTTTTAGCAAGTAAAGTTAACTAGCTTTAGTTTAGTTTTTTTAGCAAGTAAAGTTAAGTACCTAGTTGCTTACTTTTTTTTTAGCAAGTGGCATTTAGCAGGATTTTATTTTCAAAGTTTTTTTTAGTGTAGGTAGGTAGATCTATTTATTACAATCGTCTGCAAATTTCGCTAAATGAAGCTATGCAGAGAATGACCATAAAAGTAGAAATCGGAATCGTCTAGTAGAAGAAAATGGCGCCACCAGCCGGCTGCCGGCTGTATCCAGGGTTGGTTTGCGAAGAATGGACCCCAGAGTTCATGAGCTTCACGCTGAATGGAGATTTGCGTTCCTTGATTCCCCCGCGTTTCATCGGATGTCCCTGAAATATAGAAAGAAGGTAATGTTATTTACAATTAACTAACTACTACTACTTTATATTTAAACTGGCAGCGCCCCGCGGTTTCACCCGCAGAAGTGTCGATCCCGTGGGAATATCGGGATAAAAACTATCCTATATCCTTCCCCGGGATGCAATCTATCTCTCTGCCAAATTTTATCGAAATCTGTTCAGTGGTTTAGGCGTGAAAAGGTAACATACAGACAGACAGAGTTACTTTCGAATTTATAATATTAGTATACTTAAATTAAAAACCCATGTTTGCATGGGCGATTTTTTCCCACCGAGATTTCAAATCCAGTGCGCGATAAAAGCCGCCGCGACATTTTTACGTCCGTGCGTGCTACACTATAGCCCGATTATTACTTTACTCTATGAGCCCGATTCAAACTTTATGGCGGCTCGGAAGATGAGTCGCTGCGCAGTAACTTTGCCTGTCAGCGGTGGTGAGGTGAGAATAGCGCACATTAGAGCCGCCGCGCCGTAAAGTTTGAATCGGGCTGTATTTGGGCTAATAGATTTGAAAGCTTATCTTCTAACCGCGGCAATGCTTATAATCACCACATCACATGTTAGTTAGGTAGTGTAAGCACTAACCATGAAGTAAAGTAAACCCTCTACTGCTAGGTACACACGAATAAATCTCATTTCCACACAGAGATTTTGACATCGCTAGGGACGAATCGGCTGCCAAAAGCTGTTTGGCCAGATTGGCAGCGCGCGGAGCGGGCGCGGCGCGTCAAACTCTTCCTTTGAGTGTCCATAGTGGGCACGTGGGTGCGGTGAGCGGCGCGGGGAGCGGGCAGGCAACTCACACGTCTCACACCATAGCTCGTTCATATAAGTGGCCGCAGCAGGTGCGTGGCGCGCGCGGGCGCGGGCGGCCCGCTAGGGGACCGGGGTTCTCAAACTAGTTCGAGCTGTTTTCTAGTAAAAATAAGTCTTCTTCATCCATATTATATTTTGACAAACACTGCCCCAGTCTGGCCAAACACTTATTGTAACTGAACAGTAGCTCGACGTGAAACGCAATGTACTGCACTGGCGATTTCAAAATTTCACGACCACACACAGATTTTGACATCCGGCTTGTCGCGAGCGATTTCCAAATCTGTGTGGACGTGAGATTTTTATATCGCTTCGTGTGTACCTAGCATTAGAGGGTTTACTTCATGGTTGTGTGTGGATGTGAGTTTTTTAGTTCATTGCGATAGCTACTTCCAATTTATTTACCAATGTTCACAAAAAAGAGGCGCCATTCAATATATTAGAGAGATTGATTAATGTTTTTAGGAAAGCAAAATGGAAATTATTTCAAGATCACTGACAGTAACTCCAACTTTTCAAGGTCTATACCAGGTTGACACTGTTCGATTTTAGTTGATCAACTGCTAAGTCGAAAGTGATTTGAACCGGCTGAACAGACTTTCAACCAAATTGAATTTCAAATTCAAAGTATTTTTTGTTGAACAACCTAAGTTATCAGTTCACACTAATATTATAAATGCGAAAGTTGTGTGTGTGTGTGTTTATATGTTTGTTACTTCTTCACGCTCAAACGGCTGGACCAATTTTGATAAAATTGTGAATGGAGGTAGCTGACACCCTGGATTAACATATCTGCAGGCTACTTTTTATCCCGATATTCCCACGGGAACGACACTTATGCGGGTGAAACCGCGGGGCGCAGCTAGTTCAAAATAAAATCGAACCATGTGAACACGGTATAAATTTAATGCTTTTAATCGCCGCGTGTTTATCTAGCATTAAGGGTAGGGCCAATTTTTTTTCTGTGGGAATGATAATGGTATGTGTTGAGTTAAGCACGATATACACGGTTTGAAACCAGTCTACAAACCAAAGTGACCTTGACGTTGTTGTTCTTGCGAGGATGTCTGCCACACGGTTTAAAACCAACATCTTCTGCCACTGGTTTGCAACGCAGTCCTTTCTACCAAGGACGTTTAAAGGTCATACGAAATTTAATTTCAAACCACTGTCTACACTGTTTTAAACTTAGGTTTGAAACCATCGTTTCAAACCGTGTATATCGTGCTTTAATTTGACACTTCGACTGAGGCGTTCGATGGGCTTTTTGAGAGCGGTGACAGCGCGGGGTCGGGAGGGGCCACACGGTTCTCAAGTCTCTTGCGGGTTGTAATCTGCTGAACTGAAACTTACCAGGGATATTTGGGTGGGTGGTTTTTTGTCAAAAGTGTTCCGAAGTCGCCGCCAGGTATCGCAGCCAATAGTTTCAGCTTGTAGGTGCAGGTCCTCCTTATCCGCAAACTGCTCTGTAGATTGATTGTAGGTCGTACTTAGGATTAAATCCAGACTGTCTTTCGGCAAGCTAAAATAATGAACTGAATTAATAGGAAACACAACTATTTAAAGATTTTATCGGTTAGGGTCATGGACTTAATAGATTCTCAGGGGACCAAACAGGTACCTAACACAAAGGTATTCAAAGCTTTTTTTGGATTTCAAGCCCCCTAAATTTTTATTCTCACGTTGCGTTTTTATGCAAGAGTTGCGTGCTTGACGTAACTGGGTCATTCATTACGAACGACATTTTTGTAACGTAAATGTAAACGTGGTTATCCGCTGCCAGAGATCTTACGTTCCGATCAGGAAGTTAGGAATGTACGGTGGCTTACCCTTTTTTATTTTATTTTTTGGTTCCGGGTTGGAAAATCATAATGGATGTCCGCCGCCCTGTTTCCGTCAGACTCTTACAGACTAAAAACCACCCGGTGTTCCATATCACACCTACGCCGCGCCGGGGGTCACGGGAACGTACGATCCGTCCGCAACCCCCGACTGGTGGCCTGCCACTGCGGGCCTCCTCGGGTCAGGGGGGGTGAGTGAGGTGTTTGACTCCCCCTGCGACGTCTAAGAGAAATGCGCGTGGAACACTACGCGCCGCCACCTCGGGTCCTGATGTGTGGGGGGCGATGGACGTCCCCAAGTCCGTCGCCCCTGGACCCATTTAGGGGGGCTGGAAGAGGGTGTTGTCCGCCCTCCGCCGACGCCCGGTACGCCTGCTGCGGGCCGGGTGAGTGGACGAGATCTCCCTCTCGCTTTCCGCAGCCTCCTTCTGCGAATCGACTGTTTTGCAGAAGCAATTAAACCACCGCGTCCCAGGACTCTTCGCTGCCGACCATCAACTCGACTACCAGCCGACAGGTCATTGCCTACTCCTGAGATGAGGGCACGACGCGGCTCCTCTCAAGCGATGGTGGCTTACCCTTTTTTTTATCGTGGAGAAATGCTCATGCATTCTGCACTATCACGGGGATATAGTGCAGTTATGTGGGACTCTAACCAACTAAAACTCCACGGTGTCCTCCTCTGCCGCTTACGGCGGAAACACGGGCACGCGTTAGCACTCATCCGTGAACCCACGGCGGCTGTCCGTCACCGGACCCTCCTCTGGGGAGTACTCCCCATCACCGGCGCACCAGCAGACACATAGCACGCCGTGACCACCCCAGGGACCAAACCAGCAAGTGGGCGCCAGACGACACCGTGGCTGGGCACGGTGGCTCACCCTGATCAAACCCCAGTAGAGGGCTGTGTCCTTAATCCATGTTTAAAAAAAATGGAGTATTATTGTTTTACAAATATCTAGTATTTTTACCACAACTGTTACATATACTTACTGGAAAGGATGATAAAAACTGAGTCGCCTCACACTTGCAAGTGTATGATGTGAGAACAGTCTAGACCCAGTTGAGCCAATATGTTTATTATGAGTTTTAAGCAAAATATCCTTGCTAAGTTCGCCCTCCTTCCTCAGATCAGGAAGAAGAGTTTTATTTCTAACTTGTATGACCCCATGCATTTTTATGATATTGGTGGAATGTACACTACGAAGTTTTGACAAATTTGACGAAAAACTAATTTCAAAAAAATTTAAATCTAATAATAATTTTACTTTAACTTTAGCTGGACAATGGAATAATTGACATTATGTATACAAAACAACTCCATAGCAACCACCACAGAGTACTTTTTGATACGCAACGCTATATTGCAATATATAATGCAACGGCATATAATGAAATATTGTTCCGTTGTTCCCAAATTGTTATTTGCCTGCTTTTAATTTTCCGCCATTATTTTTAACTGATACATCCTGAGAGTCCTGAAAATTAGAATAAAATTATTTTACAACATTATGCATCATTGCCATCTAAAAAGTTTATTTTTTAAAATGACAACATTATATGTACATCCGCTCTTGCGCTCTTGTTCAAATTCTGTCGTCATCCGGTAGCCGGTAGCCATATTTGATTTTACGCTTGCACGCTGAGGTCGCCCGCGGCCTGCTAAGTTTTGTGACGCCATTTTAATTTAATTGTTGTGGCCAAACGGTGAAACAGATATTCATTATAAACGGTGTAGTTGTTGGAAATATAATACAAGATGAGTTACGGAAGGCCGCCGCCGCGTATCGACGGCATGGTGTCGTTGAAAGTGGACAATTTAACATACCGCACAACGCCTGAAGATTTGCGTCGTGTGTTCGAAAGATGTGGTGAAGTAGGTGATATTTATATACCCAGAGACCGGTACACCAGAGAAAGCAGAGGATTCGCTTTCGTCAGGTAATTACTTTCCTACTATCTACCATTCTGCTTCAATGACGTCATAAGCCGTTACCGGTAAAATACCACCTGCCCTGCCCGAGTACGGCAATATTTTCAAGCCCCAATCAAGCGTGCGCCCTCATTATTGTGAATCTTTATAAACTTAAATTTAGAAGCACATGTAAATACTGTGAAATATCCCGATGATGCATTTCAAATCGCAAATGGGTTTTTCCCAATGTCATTATTAAAGCGATCTTTCCTCTATTTACATTGCTATAGGTTCTACGATCGCCGTGATGCGGAGGAGGCTCTTGACTCGCTGGACGGTCGGATGCTGGACGGCAGGGAGCTCCGTGTGCAGATGGCGCGTTACGGGCGCCCCTCGTCTCCGTACAGAAGCCGCTACGACCGCCGCCGCAGGTAACATAGATGCATTGTCTTATTTCGTCGGGACGCATTCCGCTGCGCTAGCTGACCACTCATAAAGCTTCTTTTTGCTTTGTATTAAATCAAGATTATCTACTGACAAATTATTTTAGACTGCAAACAATTGCATCATTGAATTGGAAGATTTGCATCGTCAGAATGCTGCATTTTTTATCATTTTATTTAAAATAAACTACTCATATAGGAAGATGTTAAAATATGGTTTTTGTAAAGTTTTGTTGTTCATGTTTATTTAGTATGTTGTGGTCAGCTAGTAAACAAAACTTAACATTTTGTACTGTTCAGCTCGCACAGACGGAGGTGGTACATGTTGCAATTGTGTAGCTCCAATGTCTCCAGTTGCGTTTAACACATCAGGAAGGGGCGCTTGCGTCACTGGCATGAGCAGAGGACGTATTCATATGTGTTGTGTGATGGTTATTCTTTTAGCAACTCGCGTTCACGGTCTCGTTCACGTCGTCGATCCAGGTCTCGTTCCCGTTCCCGAAGGAGGTCGCGCTCGTACAGCCGCAGCCGTTCCCACTCTCGTAGCCGCTCTGACTCCAAGAGCTCCCGGGGGCGCACCCGCAGCCGTTCCCGCTCACGATCTCGCTCCAGGCATTGAAGTGCTGAGTAAGTACACACTATTTCAGTTTTTTAAACATCCTATATTCTTTTGGACTTAAAACTTGTACTTATATCAATGCTTGTAAGGAGAACAATTTATCTTTTGAACTTACCAGTTCTGTTTGCAAACAACCTATAAAACTGGCTTACCTTTATCAGAAATTATAACAATAAATCCACTCCTGACACAAACATCATGAAGCTGAAATAAGGACTTGACTTTTTGTGCAATCACATTTATAGAGCTTAAAATACTAATTATTTGTATAAAATTAAACTAATTAAAGCACAAGGTCCTTGTACTGTAATTTTTTTTTAAATATTAGAAAAAGTGCCAGAAAAATTATAACATTGACCTATGTTTCTCTTCTTCAAACTATTTTTATAGGGTAGTAAACTAATTAGTATTGTTTTCCTCATGCAGGTTGAAAGTACCAGCTGTGAGCTGAAGTGCTGTACTACATGTCTCTCTGAGCAGCCTTCAGCCAAGGTACTAAAACTCATCAGTAACTCATAAGCCATCCACAGACCTAACTATGATCAACATAGTGGCGAAACATGCAACGTAACAAATTATATTTTAAGTTCCCCTAACATTAACATAGGTTAACTGCATAATGTAAGAATTGTATCCTAGAGATTTTCATACTTTATTTTTTATTTATATAGAACTTTCATGAAATTCTCAAACATATCTTATAATATGAATTACTGAATACAATATACTGAATTGATTTTATTTCATTTGTTGAAATACTTTTAGTTTAGTTAGTTGTATCGTTTTTTTTTTTTTTACTTAGTTTAGGGATTTCTTCAACAGACTATTCAGTCACTTGTATTTGAGTCTTCATGTTCATATTGTACTAGATTAAATGTATGTAATTAATCAGCATTAGGTGTAAGACCAATGTGGTCTTGGATATTATTTCAGGTTTAATATAACAAAATAACTGGAAGATCATGTACCTACCACCACAAGTGATTATTGGGCTAAATTGGGCATTAATGTGGGACATCATCATTCATGATTCTTGGTAAATAACTCTTAAGAATGTGATGCCTGGACTCTTTTAGTTTCTTTAAAATATACTTTTATGTATTATGTTTAACATTGTCATCCTAAGTAGTAGGCCTTTGCTTTTCGCCTGAACCTTTTAACCACCAAGTCTTGTTTGATAAGTGAAATTACGATATTCAAAATTTGCAATTTTTGTGTAAGCTTACTTTACTGTCAGAGCATTATCCTGGGGCCTGCAAGTGATTAAAAGCTTAAGGTGGCATAATTAGAGATATGATTATAACCATCAATAGTACAGCATGTGGCCTATTACTTACGACTTACTATAAGTACAGCATTTGTTGCAAATATTATAAATATAACTGATTCTGTAATATTAATCGAAATGTTGGTATGCTCAGGGCGTGGAGTACGCGGGGAGCGAGGCTGTATGCGGGGAGGGGGGGTTTGCTGTTTGCTGACAACTGCTGAATTGCTGTTGTTGCCGTACATAAGTTATGAGTAAACTTTTATATTTATTGACAAACCGAGACACGCATAAAGTAGGTAAACTTGACGTCTTTTACGCAACACCAATATTATGTTGTAATATTAAAACCGGCACGTAGGGGGCGAAAATCGCGCACATCACTAAACCTAATTTCACTGTCCACAATTTCTTAGTGCCGTCTCAAAATACATCGCTCGATAAAACATCTCAAGTCTAATCAGGGGTATCGACGTAGTTGCGTCGCAAGCAACCACCAAGTATGAACACGTAAACGGGTCGTAGGTGGCGGCCGGCAGACCAGCAGACTGCGAACTAATATACTCGTTTGTTTGGCAGGCCGGTGCTGCACGCTGGCCTGTTTGCTGTGGCAGTTTCCTGTGCTGATTTGCAGATTCGTATGCGGCTAGGTTTATCGGTAAAATGGAACGCCCTCCCTGCCTCTCCGATTAACGAGCGATCTAAGTACATGATGCGGCTTAATTTTTTTTTATTTAGCACTAGGATCACTCGTTACAATTCTAAAGGAATGGTTGATTGTACCTTTTAATTACTTGAAGATTGATGAAGATCGTCGCAGATGAAGACACCTGGCACTGGATTTATGTAGGTTTTGTCGGAAATAAATTAATTAAGAATATATTTAAGTTTTTTATTTAAAATGTTTTTCCCTACAATGAGCCTATGCATGTGGCGCGTTCGTGTCACTGACTAGCAGGGCCACCATCAGGGATTTTAATTTTGATAAAAAATTAGTCGAAATTTGATGTGACTCAGGTTGGCTGGACAAATCTTCCAAATAGCTCGCATTTTACTAGGTAAATGCGAGCTATTTGGAAGATTTGTCCGGCCAACCTGAGTCATGAAATTTGTCGCCAAATATCAGAATTTGTCGGTCGCTGGTTCAAAACATAAGAGGGTTTATAGGTGGCCGATCTGGAGCCGATAAAACAATAATAGAAATATTTTTCGTGAACTCTTCGATCTAGCTCTTGGACTATACCCTTACTTGAACTCATTATATCTCAAACGAAGGCCCTATCTAAGCGCACGGCAGTGCGCAGGCAAAGTTCTAGCAAGAGGCCGCACGTACGCCGTTATTTTGGAAAACGAAAACATGACCGAAGGTAGGTCCTTGCTAAGGGTCAGTCACTCGTTGGCAACACGAAGGAGCAAGACGCCACGCGGCGCAGTGGGGTGAGAGTCAAAATGGCGGGTGTACCATAATTAATCGAATCCTTCCATTTACCAAAAAAATGCACCTAAATTGTACTATTTAGTACCTAGAATTAAAAAAATTGTACCTTCAGAACGAAATTATTTCAAAATTAAGGCACACCCGCCATATTGACGTCAAGATGGCGGGTGTTCTACATATAGTATTTTATTATTTAACGATTACTCATAAAAAATAATTACACCAAAAAATTGTACCTAAAATGTACTATTTAGTACCTCGGTTTAAAAAAATTGTACCTTCTCCAAACCGAAATTGTGTCAAAATTTAGGTACACCCGCCTTATTGATGTACAGACGCCAGCACATCAAGTTACTACAATCTGTCAGATTTCTTTAATAGATTTTCGACTTTATTGCTAAAACATAAGGTTCAAGGTTGATTGGGAAAATCTGACAGTTTCGGGTAGGTTGACCTGCTGGCGTCCGTACATCAGAACGTTCGGCTTATACAGCATCATATTGTAGTCTTTGCGTTCGGCCAATCGAGGTCAGGGGCCGAACGTTCTGATATACATCAATATGGTGGGTGTACCTACATTTTGACACAATTTCGGTTTGGAGAAGGTACAATTTTTTTAAACCCGTTCGTCCCCGTCGCGACGGGGCGGGGACGAACGGGTTTAAAAAAATTGCCGTGCCGTGGGGACGACGCGTCGTCCCCACGGCACGAGTGGGAAGAAAAGTTTCGTTCCTTCCCAGTGGTGACGATTGGAACTTTTTATTTTCTACTCGTTCCGCTATAGACCGAGAGTCAATACTGCGTTTCATGATAAATTTTTGAGTAGGTATATGCATAATATTATAATTCTGTAAATACAACATATTTGTTACGGTCGCGAATCACATATCTATTCACAACCACCCGACAGACATTTCGGTAACGTGATTTGCCTTGCCCCCGACAGCAAACAGCTGTCGGAAGAATACCGATCGTCTATTTGATTTAAATTGACAAAATATTCGGGTTTTGGACTTGTGAACGGTGCATAAAAGACTCCTACGATAATATTGATTGATGTTCGATTCGGTACGGAAGCGTATCGAGTGCCCGTTAGGGTATAATATGTGTTCGTTCTGTGATCAAGTGGTTGTGAATAGCTAATTATTAGCTATGCAGGGAACGACCACAGAGCATGTAACCGGAACGACGAAGAAGAGTTCTATTTCCCATAGATATAGAATTCCAGGGATTCTATATCTATGGTATTTCCGAACGTTGAGAAATTACCGAAAAAACTGTAATTTGACAGACCGCCTGATTTTTGTTGACATTTTGCCGTAGACAGAGTTTATAGTTTACTCTGTCTACGCATTTTGCTGTCGAGCTATGAAGTTCAAGATAACGTCAGTCAGTTGTCAGTGTCAAATCTAAAGGCCAACGTGCATTGCACGCCTTTTCCGAACTTATTTTGCTATCTAAATCAGATTTTTGTTATAAATCAAGTGTTTTATTAGAAAGAATGTCTTCATCATTCTTTTTAAAAGGAAAATCTAGGCAAGTTCAAAAACGAAAAGGCGAGAAAGTAAAGAAAAAGAATCCTAAAAAACAAAACGCGCCTAACCTAGAAAATGGTGAGGAATCTTCGGATAGTGAACTAGATTTACGAAAGTTTTCTGACGCGGAGGAGTCCGAAAGTGACCATGAAACGGCAGAGCAAAAGAAGCTGCGTCTAGCTAAGAAATATCTAGAAGAAATCGAGAAAGAGGAGGCGAAGCGAGCAGAGCTCAGAGAAGTCGATGATGCTATTGAAAATCGTTTGAAGAAAGACTATTTGGAACAGAAAGGTAAACTAAAGATTGAAGTTGCCGAAAAGTATGTAGAACCAAGTGATACTGACCTCAGACTTATTCGTGCTAAGGAACACCGTCTAACACTAACATGCGTGTGTATCAGCAGTGACAATAGCTTCGCATTTACTGGCAGCAAATGTGGGTCCATAATTAAATGGGGAATCAAAGAGAAAAGAAAACTCGGTAGTTTAACTTATAAAACTCATTCCAATTTTATAAAAGATGATGTAAAATCTCTTGCCATATCAACGGATGGCAAATATTTAGTGTCATCTGATGCCTCGCCAAATATTGTAGTGTGGGATCCATACACACTCAGACACATGCACACATTCAAAGGCCACAAAGACATAGTAACAGGGCTGGTTTTTAGAAAGAACACACATGATTTATACTCAGCAAGTAAAGACAGATCAGTAAAAATATGGTCATTAGATGAGATGGCCTATGTTGAAACTTTGTTCGGACACCAGTCACCCATCACATCCATTGATGCTTTAACAAGAGAAAGAGCACTAACAGCTGGAGGGAGAGACAGTACGGTCCGAATATGGAAAATAGCGGAAGAATCACAGTTGATATACAATGGACCGGTAGCAAGTCTAGATGAAATCAAGCTTTTAGATGAAGAGCATTTTGTGTCCGGCAGTGACAACGGCTCATTATGCATATGGAGTGTGCTTAAAAAGAAGCCTCTGTGTGTAGTTACAGAAGCCCACGGCTCTGAAAATGAGGTACCGAGATGGATAACTAGTCTGGCAACTTTATTGAACTCTGACGTTTTTGCATCAGGTTCCTACGATCTTAGTATTAGGCTATGGAGAGTCTGTGACCAGTATAGGAAAGTTTTACCTATGTTTAGTGTACAAGTGAATGGTTTCGTAAACTCTATGCAGTTTACAAGTGATGGTAAACAGTTGTATGTGGCCCTCGGCCAAGAACACAAAGCTGGCAGATGGTTCAAGTTAGGAGGTGCCAAAAATGGACTTTTAGTTGTTAATTTTACTATTAAGGCATAATATATTGTAATAAACAATTTTATTTTCATTAGTTTGTGTTACTCTACTTCCCATAGAAAGGGAGGCGCAAAAGTAATGTCATAATTTGAATTGGCTGCCATTTTATTAGAATTCTGTATGTTATCCTACTGGATAGTTTTTATTGACATACCTCGCGGGCGAAACCGCGGGCGGAAGCTGTTCTCTGTATGTAATCATCTGCCTATTTCCCAAATGCAATAATGGGGATTGGAGATTTCACAGAAACTTTTGTATAAATGGCTAAGTACGAGTGGGAAAAAAAAGTTTCCATGAAACCTCCAAACCCCATTATTGCATTTTGACTCTCGGTGTATAGCGGAACAAATGGAAAATAAAAAGTTCCAACCGTCACCACTGGGAAGGAGCGAAACTTTTTCTTCCCACTCGTGCCCAGTGGGGACGACCGGGAATAAACGAACAAACTTGGGGTCGGCTTCCAGTCTAACCAGATGCTGCTGAATACCAGTATTTTACATGGAGCGACTGCCTATCTGACCTCCACAACCCAGTTACTGGGTAATACGATACCCCTTGGCAAGACTGGTTGTCAGACTATCGGGCTTCTGACGACCCCTAACGACTGTCAAAGATCCACAAATGACAGCCGGGATCAAAAGCTTAACGTGCTTTTCGAGGCACAGAGGGGTCACGGTATGTAAAGATGGTCACCCTTCCACAGGCCAACCGCGGCAGGCGTAGCTTAACCTGATCGATGGACATGTGCGGCTGTTATTATTACCCACGGGCCCCTCCCAATGATATAAGTAAAACACATATCGCACATCTATATCTAAAGAGAGCTAACTCTAAAATCTCGATTTTTTAGGTATGCATACCATCGAACTCCCTAACTCAATACCTAGCGACCAACAAAACAGATTCAAAAATAGTTCCATTACTCAACTTAAAAAGTATTGACCAATACAGCAAACTCTTGCAGTGCTTATGGACATAGTAATCAGTTTTTCAACTTTCCTGAAAAAAGTGTTTTTTTGAGATAATCGCTGCAGCTGTTTAGATCTAGGTGTGCAATATATCATTGGCCCCTCCAACATAAATGTCAAAGCACTTAGCACAGTGACATTGGTGGCTCTACACTATCATAATAAAAACTCACAGTGACAAATGGTTTCTTTTATTCACACAAGATGTTATTATTAGGTACAGATCAATAATTATAATGGTATAAAGAGCAGATGATGAAAGAGCAGCACATCTAAGTTCTCAACCACCTGAAAAGTCATTGAATGCAGTTGCTGTGGCCAAAATCAGCCAGAAGACCATCATCATCAAGAATAAAAGGACCGAATACCTACATTTAATGATTGAGTTTATTAAACATACCAGTAAGGCGATTGGCACACTGCTGCGTTTCACGCAGCGGTGTGCGGGAAACGGAGCCAAATTCCACGCGCGTGAGTGCGTTTTTATTGAATTTGTATGTAAAAAATCACGCGCGTGAGTGCGTTATCTGCGACCCGCTGCGTGATGCGGTGCAGTGTGCCAATCGCCTAAAAGTCTGAAAAGATACTTAACATTTAAGAACGTGAGCAAGGAATCTGTAAAATACTCTATTATCTTGTCCTGTAGAAATAAATCTGAATATCTCCCATAACCTGTTTGTTACACAAGTTCAGTAATTTACTATGATCCCAAGTCCAGTCAATTAAGGACTAGTAACAGAGGCTACCTTGTATGTAGATCACTACAACAATATTTTATGCCTGGAATCTTTCACCCTACTATTGTGTTAGCCCCTCTCAGTTGTAGGTATCCTGCAGTGATGTCCATTGGTAGACTTCTAACTGTTGCAAACTCTTCGGCATTGCTGTAAAATAGCTTGGAGTGACGGTCTATGTAGGGAGCTGGCAGCCCAGATATATCTGAATACTTCTTGGTTGGTTTGAAAGTTGGCGGGGCATTGATGGAGTAATCTGAAATGAAAAGTGTGGTTATTATAAAATAAACATTGCAATATTTGGCACAGAACTCAAGCAATGGAACTCATTCTTACATAAAACAGCTTCGTTAGGCCATGGCAGCGCCCTTTCAGCCGTTAATATTTGTTTCAGAGATCTCCACATACGTTTTTTACATCCACTTTTGACGACGAATTTATTTTCATTTTTAAAACAATATGTCTTCTCAGAATCTCCAGTCATGACTCTTCGATTCTTTTTAAAGTTTCGATAATTCACAACAGGTTTTATAAATTAACACAACACAACAACAACATTAACAGGTTTTACTTGAAATAAATCAACAATTACGGCGACTTCAGTCAGTCTATCAAAAAGTACTCTCTGTCTCTGACCGGCATAGACTACTATTACTGACCGGCGACACCAGCAGTGTTGCCAGTATGATTTCCCAAAAATGGACGGTTGGCTTTCTGAAAAGGTACGGTTTTGTCGGGATACTTCTGCAAGAACTACCTAGATACCTAGATCAGTTTTTTTCTTCTTCGAGCTGGCTGTCTGCGACCATAAGTTGGAAAAAAATCGATAGGGAATCGGAATCGAATAATCAAAGGGATATGGTAAAGTAGAACAATATTACCGATTGCCAATATCGAACAAATTAATTTGTAAATCAAATTATAGAATGAAGTACAATCATTAAATTCGTTAATGATGCAATGAATAAAAAATTTTTTCATAATAATTTATCATAGGAATGATGTGATGAGGAAGTTCAGATATGAAGCGATATTATTCTCTATATTTAAAGGAACAAAAGTATTGTTTTCAATAAATCACTAGTATAGAAAAGGTACGGTCTACACTGAGGTACGGTTGTGTGATGAATAGTACGGAAAACCGTACTTTTTGGTACGGTCTGGCAAAGCTGGACACCAGGCAGGCAGTGAGCACAGAACACATATACCCTACGGGGTGAGGCAGCAGCTGTCACCATAGAGACTATACACGCCGCTGTCACCTGACAGGCTGACAATTTGTCAAAGTCAAACCACTGTAGTACTCATCCATCAGCAATGGAATTAGTATGTACGCGTTGCGACACACTGGCGCCGATTCTGTTGTTCACAAACTAATCTTTTTCTTTCTATTTCATTATGAAAAGGACAGAAGATAAATATTAGTTTAGTCCTGTCAAATTAAGATACTCCATAGACAACTTAGACGAGATTAAAAAAATGGCTATTAAAAATACGTCAATTTACGTCAGGCGTACGTTACTAATTTGACAGGACTAAACTAATATTTATCTTCTGTCCTTTTCTTAATGAAATAGAAAGAAAAAGATGCCTGAACTTAAATTTAGTTTAGTTTGTGAACAGAATCGGCGCCAATATTCTATACATTTCCAATATAAAGCCGACTAATTGTACGAAAAACCTATAAAATGCATGTATAGCTTGATATGTCGCCGTGTGAACTCTCTCATTTCACCTAAGAAATCGAACGAAGGCGAACAGAAAGTTTAAAATGGCGAGTCGCTGACATAGAACTCGACAAAAACCCAGTCTATGGGGAGCTACATTAGACCCGTTCGCGTTCACTAACCTACAAGCAACACTATACCAAGACTAAACTGTAAGTCCGCGTCTGCAGTAACTAATAATAACCACCACCACCACCTGGGGCACCGCCATCGCCGCCGCAGAAACCTTCGAAAATCTGGCATAGCTCTGTTTTTCAGCTAGCGAATTTGCATGTCCCAGGGCATCGATCCGCCCACACCCGAAAAATGCATGTAGCCTTTATGAAACATGCCGAATAATTACAGGGTGCTTCAATCTAACTCCACTTATCTTACCCACTTGCAGGAATATCCCCTCTGGAGGAAAAAATTAAAGAAAAGAAATTGCCCGTGGTGGTACTGAAAAGATGAAGCAGGAGAAAGACAAACGTCATTCACTTTTCGACGTAACGAAGCCGAGACACCGACTAAAGAGCAGTAATAGTTTCCTCAAGTTACCCACTAAATGACTCCAGCTAATTGAGCCTGCAGAAAATCTCCCAGCGGGCCCCCAACTGCCATGATGGCCTCCCTAGAAATCTCCCAGGTGGGCCACGGCAGGTACAACTTAGGGTCAGTTCACACCGAGACGCGACGCGACGTGCAGTTTTCAAGATAGAAATACAATTACAGACCTTATCTACTACACAAAAAGGTACACGATTCAGTGAGCTACGCCGCGCTGCGTAGCTCGACGTAGTAGGTAGACACTGAATTGTGTACCTTTTAGTGTAGTAGATAAGGTCTGTAATTATATTTCTATCTTGAAAACTGCGCGTCGCGTCGCGTCTCGGTGTGAACTGACCCTTAGTCAGGTGGGGTCACTACAATAAGCCACAGTGAGTGTGAGTGTGGAGCCACATCGGAAACAATGCGTCACCTCTTGCAATAACACCTTAACTATGGAAGACCATTGAAGCTTAAAAATTATAGGACTAAACGAAGTTTGTACAGACGCCAGCACATCAAGCTACCCGAAACTGACAAATTTTCGCAATCAACCTTGAACAACGTTGAAAATCTATTAAAGAAATTTGACAGATTGTAACTTGATGTGCTGGCGTCTGTACTTTATTTTAAACTCCTTCCTTGTAAAACAGATGCAGATACTACAGAAGTATTTTACACACTTTCAGTCTATCAAAAAGTACTCTGTGTTACACACACTATCCAATTTGGTACCCAATGGATAGACCCAAGGAACTTATAGCTTTACCTTATAAGTTCCTTGGATAGACCCTTGATTAGTTTGTGAAGATAGTAACAGACTTTCCAAAGTAAACCTTTGTAAAGTAATAAAATAATTATACATTTAATTAAATATTATAATTATTTTATTATATTCAATAGGAAAATAAAATAGAAGTATGTACAACATACTCGTTGTTCTGAGTATTTTAGATTTACAGGTCACAATCTCGCACCGAATGAAAATGTTTACGAAGGCAACCTTTGTCGCACGTGGATTGCACCAATGATGAATGAAATCGAAACGTCAAAATAAGTTTGAGGTTAAACTTGTGTTCAAAAGGGAATGTGTTCATAATTAAAATTAAATAAATATGGATATCGTTAACGAAATATTACAAAAGGAACAGAAGAAATCTGAGAAGTATAAATCTATCACAGTAGAAAAACATTTAGATGTAGATCTTGATATAGGCTCTTTACTTGCATCGGACACAAACGACTTGGACACAAAATTATTACAGTGAGTTGATTTTTTACAGTTGTAAAACTATTCATTCGTTACTATTTCAGTTATGTTCATTCATATTATTACAAAACTAGAAATGAAAAAAATCGACAACATTAACTGCGTCATTGAACGCACATTATCCACACAATCATTAACATGATTGATTTTCCAGGGCCAACAAAGACGATTATTTAACGTCTTTAACCCGAGACAACACACAGTTACTTCTGAACAAAATATGGGAGCTTCCCACAGAGCGGGCTGACGAGGCTATTGTTGTCCGTTTGCCTGAACCCAAGGCAGTGATCCCAAGGGCCAAGCCCTGTCCCACGCCGAAGGCTCTCACCAAATGGCAAGAGTTTGCTAAAGCAAAGGGCATCACAAAGAAGAAGAAGGATAAATTACAATGGGATGAACAGCTGCAGAAATGGGTGCCTTTGTATGGGTAAGTTTATTTCAAAGTTTACTTCCTAAAATTCTAATTATGGCTAGAAAGCTGACTGCAGTTAAAAGAGAGGAGAACATCTACTTCTTACATTAGTTTTGCATAATGTATGAAATTAATCAAAATCTATGTATCCAAATTAGGTTGAGAATCAGCACTTTTCGATCATCATAATTACATAAGACAGTCCCCAACAACGCCCGCCCTTCACCACTTTCTAGTGCTTTCACTGGGGAGAAGTAGTGGTGCAACTACCTCCTCAGCAGCACATCATAAATACTTCCCATTTTTGGTTAATTTGAGAAATGTTTCATTTCTATAATCTTGTTCTTGCATATATTGATATGCAAGAACAAGATTATAGAAATGAAACATTTCTCAAATTTTCACTTAAACATTATCCCTGCATCCTTGGCCTCCTCTGGTGTTATTGTGGCTTTATTTATTTTGTCTTATTCAATTTTTTCTTTGCAGTTTCAAGAAAGCAGCTGCAGAGAAAGAGAAGAATTGGTTGATAGAAGTGCCACAGAACTTGGATCCCATGACTGACATGTATGAGAAGAAAGCTGGTGAGAAATCTGAAAAAGTAGCCAAGAATGAGTTGCAGAGGCTCAAGAATATTGCGAGGGCTAGAAAAGTCAAGATACCCAGGGTTGGACTACCTGTCACTTCTGACAAAGCTTCAGCTACACAGGTTAATAAAAACAATATAATTATTATTATTAATTTAATCAAAGACAATTTTTTAGTCCACAGTAGGTGCTAGTTGTATGTTAGTCCTAAAGTAAATATAATTATGTTTAAAAACTATTCATTTGTACCATTGAAAATACTAAAGTAACAAAACAAGTTACAATAGTAATAAAATTAAGATATTCAATGCAATTTCACAAGTCAAATTATTTTATTCTTGAAAATGTTATCTTTGTCTTTATTCAAAACAAATGTTTAGGTTGTTTACATTTTCATGCAAATCAATGTTACAACAGTTGTTAACAGATATATATTTTTTAACTTGCAGTTGGATACCGCAGCAACTGTAGCCAAGGCCTCAACAGCGTCACTTGGCAAGTTCCAAGACAAACTGCCCAAAGAGAAGGAAGCCCGAGGCAAAGGCATTCACGAGCTCATCCCAGGCAAAGAAAGGAAACGCAAACTGCCAATACCAACACCAGCACAAGAGAGAGAAAACAATTTGAGTATGCTTGATAACATTCTGAATAAGAGGCCTAAGATTGATATGGATAAGGCCGTAGCGAAGCACATACATGAAGAGCAAGTGAAGTAATTATTGATTTTCTGTTTTTTTTTTTTAATATTATGATGTTGTTCTTTTAAAGTGAGGTTACAGATGAGAGACATAGGAAAGTAAACCCTATAGTCCAGTGG
This sequence comes from Oligia fasciuncula, assembly GCA_963082905.1. Classification (NCBI taxonomy): domain Eukaryota; kingdom Metazoa; phylum Arthropoda; class Insecta; order Lepidoptera; family Noctuidae; genus Oligia; species Oligia fasciuncula. The sequence continues at coordinate 18,104,529 of OY720390.1, forward strand.
TCCAGCCTAGTGGATGGTATTAGCTCAACCTCTCCTATTGTTGGGCCCACTGTTATGGCCTATAAACAAGTCTTCCACAATAAATTATTAACAAAACATAAGTTATATTGTACCGGGAAAGATATGCGAAGGTCTTCGTCTAGAAGTGGGACATTCTAACCCCAAAGAAAAAAAGTATTAAATGAATAAAGTAAATAAGCCGATGTCTAACTTTCGCCCAATCTGATTACTTATTGTTAGTTGGACAACTGGGTGGAACGCAGCCTGCGTCCTAACCAAAACAGATTGTCGCGTACATATGTCACCTTTTGTTCGGAAAGCTCCCGGCGCGACCACGCGTTCCGGTTCACCGAACGAAGTGACAAGCACAATTTATGAGCGAGTCCGCGACGATCGCTTTAGGGTAGGACGCGGCCTTATGCTCTATTAGCGCCACAGGTCCCGGCGTTCCTATAACCGTTCAAATCTGTGAAATATCGACGTAATAGATTTGCCGCTATATTAATAGTGCAACAGCGGAGTAGTGTTCAATTTTTAAAAGCAGTTTCATAACAGCATAACTAATTTTACGTTCTTCTTTGCAGTCGATCAGAAGAAAAGAAAAACACGAAGCCCGCCAAAGGCAAGCGTAACTTTAAAACTAAGACGAAGGGTAGCAACCCCACCAACTTCTCAGCTAAGAAACCTAAAGCAGGCAAAGGAGAGAGGAATCCCGGTAAAAAGGCGGGATCCGGTAGGAAGAGAAGATAAGGATATTCACAAAAAGACTTGTAATCTTTCAATATTTAATATTTTAAGAGGTAATTTTAAGCTCATTAGTACTTTCTTGTAAGTATTAAATGTTGATACATTAAACTCCCATATTGTTGCTCCATTATTTCCGGGAAAAGCAGTGTTAAGTTTTTGCCTTGAATAATAGTTTGTTTGAACAAGCAGTCCCAAGGAAAAGGCAAGGCAAGGAATTCCGCGCGGGATTCGGGATGGAATTCGCTCGCGCGGATTGTGACAATTAACCTCTAAGGAAGGTGTTAAAACGTGGACGAATAGTCGCGTAACTTCCAAATCATTAAGTGCCGTCGACGCGTTGGCGGCTGCAGTTGCCTCAGCCGTTGATGCGTGCCTCTCGTGTATATGAGCACTAAATTATAGCTAGTTTCCTAGAAGAGCGGTGGCGCACTTAACGGCCATAGTGACGGCGATGTCATGAAAATTATGACAATGGGTAAGATTTAAAACGTTAAGCTGGGTACTCACTTAGCAGTGTAGCACGTAACGTATCAGATACGGTATCAACCTGCAAGTGGGTACGGCTCGTCCACGGTCCTCCGCGTATCTAGCTACGAGCTGCCGGATCCGCAGCGCTCGCAACGACGTCACGCCGACAACATGTCTCAAATGGTGGCTAGTGCTGCGTTCATATTCATGTATAATATTTTAGATAATTATAAAAGCCCACGTCGATTTTGGCAAAGTGAAATTTTCAAAGATAGAAATCGTTCTAACAATTTAGTAATGGATATGAAGTCTCAAGAGATTAGTGGACATTTCAAGAATTTCACTCGTATGTCGAGTACAGATTTTGAGTATCTCTTCAGTCCACTACATAATGAATAATTGAATACGTAAGTTCGTGTGAAGCTCGCGCGTACGTACTCACTACCCAAGCGGTCGTGACGCCGTCCACGAGCACACCTCCCGTATTATTATTATACTCTTTGGAGCACACTGCGAGCCGCCTTTGTGTTCGCAGTGAAACCGCCACTGGGCGGGTCACTGCGAACTTACAGCGCTCCACGCGCGAGCGGCTCGCAGCGGGCTCGTGCCTACGTACAGTCACGAGCACCAATATGTCAACACTTGGCAACTTTAAATTGCGACTTTTTCACGAAATAACGACTGCAACGTTGAAATACGACACTTTACATATACCTATGGGTTCGAAAATACTATGTTCCTACTAATATAAAATTTCATTCAAAAATAAAGGAGAAAATCGACTTTGAATAAAGCCAAGTGTATACATACTTCTGCTGGTGACTGTACTCACTTGATACCGTATCTGATACGTTACGTGCTACACTGCTAAGTGAGTACCCAGCTTTAGATTCTCCCTACCGCGTCAAAAGATGGTCGCGTTTCTATTTCGTTTTGACACCTCTGATACACAATGACGCAGTGACTTGATAGTCACGGAACTGCTATTTAATAATGTGTTAACTCACTCCGTATGTACAGTTTTTCGCGTGACTGAGTATGGTGAGAGCGAATCTAGCGATTTAAATCTTTGTGTAGCGGGTCAAATAATTTTCCCGCGCTGGATTCGCCTCAGTGTGTCGAGAGCTTTCCTATAGAAGTATAATAATAATAATAATAATAATAATAATATTCCACAACTATCACACAACGCCGTCTAGTCTCAAGCTAAGCAGAGCTTGTGTTATGAGTACTAGACAACTGATAAACATACTTATATATTTCTAAATACATACATATATAGATAAATTACACCCAGACACAGAACAAATGATCATGCTCATAACACAAACATTTGTCCTGGGTGGGAATCGAACCCACGACCTCCGGCATAGCAGTCATAGTCACTGACCACTAGACCAACAGGCCAGCCAAGCCAGTATGTTGTTAGTGTTCATAATACAATGTATAAATTCAGAAAACCTCTGTTGAAAAAGCGCACGCGGTATACTGTATCGTTACTCCGCCTTTTCATGTAAAATTATTTTAATTAAAATATGTTTGGAAACTGTAAATACGAGGTGTAATAAAAGCATTGCAAACCTTTGAAATTATTTTATTTCCTTCAACAAAAAGATTATCATGGACTAGTATTTTACAATTCCTTTAGAAACCACAAAGTTTATGTTTTTTATAGACGTACAACATTTTTTTTTTAACTGCACATGTGAAAATATTGTTACCAACATTCATACTATTTTGGTAATCATGTTTGAGAAAGGAGGTGTACATATGGTGTATTAAATCTTCATAAAAAAAATTAAATATGTTCGGACATTTGGTATGAGATATTAAATTCCTTAATTCTATGCTATACATACTGAGTATATGGGTGGCTGATGGTATTACATCCAATGGTGCTGATGGCAATGTGATTACCTACCATACCATACAGGGCCGCAGCGTGTGAAATTATTAAGTGCGGATATTTTAAGGACATTTTATTCAGCTAAAAATTAAAAATGTTCTCTGATAATATTATGAGTAAATGTCGTCAGTACTTATAATTATTATAGTTAGAAAAACGTTTTCACATACTGAAAATAAAACAAAGGTTTTTAAATTTGCTACAAGTTAGTATTATGGACGTTTAATTGGCCCTGAAAATATCCACACTTAATAAAGCTGCATCTACATGACTATGGAAATCAAAAAGGTTCTTTCTATTCACGCTAATCTAAACATCAACATGTGCAGTATTAGTTCCTACGTTTTGTACCAGTGTGCTACATATTTAAATATAATGATATCTTTCTTACTTCTACGTTTACACATCTATTTAGGCAAAGGAGAAGGTATATTGATTAATACTGTATATTCGAGAAGTCTACACAACACTACGCTACGCAAACAACTTTATACTATAAACTATAGTTCGCGTCAAACTTTACGGCGGCTCTGAAGTGCGCCACTCGCTGCGCAGTACCCCACCCCTCACCCCCGCTGACACATGAATTTGTTACAGCGCAGCGCAGCGACTCGCCTCATGTTCCGAGCCGCCATAAAGTTTGAATCGGGCTGGACATAGAAGCTTCTACCACAGTATATTCTTAGCCCATTCAGTAGGTTTCTTATTAAAATAGTTGGTCACAGGGTCATTGCATGATACAAATAAGTATATGAAAGCTCTTGAATGTTAAATAATTGTCGACTGCGGTCCATATCAGGGGCCGTCTTGTCCTTTAGCAAGATTCACCGACCGCAGTTTGACTTTGCTATGCTAATTCATACGAAAGTGAAGCTAATAAATAATGTGTTCATATTCGTATATGTAAATCTGAGTGAGCGTTATAAACTAATATAAACCTTATTTGGTTTGAAACGCTAACTTTACTAAGCCAAGTAAAGTCTATGAATCTTGCCCCTAATGTGAGAAAGATAGAGCTACAAAACGAGTTTTCATCCCTTTCTCGCAACGCATGATACCTTTTAATACAGTCTCTAAACTCGTCAACATATTGTGAGGTCCCTAGCTGTAATAAGGCAGCTCGGGAGACACCGGGTCACCCTCAAGACCATTAAGCGAAAACGCTCGTTTTGACCTACTGCATGGAGTAAGATTAGACTGTTTCTAATTTTTTTTTCCTATTATTGACATTTATTAACCACGTTGATTTGAAGCGGAAAAGTAAATAGTCTTGATACTTTGAAATCTTTCAGGGAACAAATTTGATTCTTTAGCTTGATTTCTGGACACACTTCGTAATGACTCCTGTCAATCCTCACATTGAAATAGCAGCGCAATATTAGTCACATAAAAGAAGAAATTACTTAGTAATTTATTGGTACGGAACTACAGATATTGCATGTCATGAACGCTCGTCAATCATTCCAATTTATACCTTATTACAAAGACATAAGAGTCACATGACGCGCTCTTGTGAATTCCATTATCTATAAGACACCGTTCGTTAGGGTACACACTTACACAGCGGTAAGACAAGGAAAGAAAGATAATAATAAATGCACTATAACCATACATATATTCATATAGTTACATTGATAATAAACCCAATCACAACAAATAGAGTCTAAAATAGCACGCGTGAGATGATTCGAGCATGCAAGCGCCTAGTTTTATTAAAATTTAATAGGAACGAACTTGCATTTTGCTGCCCTGTCTGTTTAAACCAAAGAGATTTAATGTACAGACGCCCGCACATCAAGCTTCCCGAAACTGTCAAATGTTCCCAATCAACTTTGAACCTTATGCTTTGGCGATAAAGTTGAAAATCTATTAAAGAAATTTAACAGATTGTGGTAGCTTGATGTGCTAGCGTCTGTACTATACAGGGTCAAATTAAATTAGCTAGCGAAACCCTGCAGACTTGTTAGGTATCGATATCTAAACATGATAAAACGAAAAGGCTGGACCGATTTTGGGTATTAAAATAAATATTAATGAATAAAGAAAATGAAAAAATATAATAATATGATACTTAGATAAAATGAAAATGGAAATGTTGCCCAGAAATTCGGGAAAAACTGAAAGTTCTTTTTTCTATGGGATTTTTGTATTTATTGTGACAGGAAAGTCTGCCGGGTCAGCTAGCTAAATAATAAATAACGATCTTTGCGTTGTCCTGCACGCCATGCCAGTTACGCTACGCTTAGTATTAGGTACTTCTTATCGCGAAAATACCTATGTACTATTTACTAATATATGCACATCTATTTTCAGTGATTTCCATGATAATAATATATTCATGCACAAACCTGTTTCTCTTTATCGCAAAGAGATAACAGGGACTCATGTTATTTCAGTGCGAAAGCATAAATGATTCAACTGTTTTCATGACCATGTATTTCCTACTCTGCTGGGATTCGGTAAGTAAGTGTAATACATTACTTGATTTTCGTTGTAATTTTTCTATATCCGATGACATTATTGACATTTTTACACGGGAGAACCCATGTAAAAATGTTGGTAGGTATTTTATGTTTTAAAATTTTAACAGTTGCGTGTAAGAAAGTAAAACTACACGCTTTTATCATATTTTCGTTTTGTTTTTTAAAAGTATGTACCCAATTAAGACAGGCAGTCGCTCCATTGATAATACTGGTACTCAGCTGCGCCCGAGTTGACTTAAGTTACACAGACGAGAGTGGCAGATGGATTTGTCTAGGTACTCTATTTTATCTACTTCAAATCACCGTGGTACTACGATCTTAAACATTAATATTGCTATTCCTCGCTATCCACTAATCTATCTAAACAAGTAGGTAAACGATTGTCACAAAATAGGATTTCTGATATAATTAATATACTTATATTATACATTGGTCCGCAACACAATCTCCAGAAAAAATATTTCAAATATCTTCTATGTGTAGATTATATAGAAACTTTTCTGACAATTGTGAATCGCGGGGCAAACCATTTTAGCATTAGAGTATTTAATGGAAAAATATTTTTAGCTTAAGGTAAGAATAGGAAAGGTAGATAGAGCTGTCTCAATAATAAAGAAGACAGTACTTAGAGTAAATTAATATGAAAATTCGACACAGTAGGTACTCTTTACACATACACAACCTTGAGAGCCCTTTCCACATTACGCTTACATACTCAAAACCGAACGGATATTATTTTGTTTAGATTCTAGGACAGTCCGTCAACTCGGCCTGTCGCAGTCCACTGCTGGACTCAGGCTATGCGCGCACTACGATTTTAATCGTTGCGATTTAGTTATAAAATCGCAAACACGAAAATTTTTCAAGCGAATTCTCATGCGATTTTTTTCCGCAGTGCGCGGACTCCAGTATATTAGTATTTTCTACAGATTGACGATTATTTATCGCAACAATTTATTTCCGTAGTGCGCGCATACCCTTAGCTCCCAGGTTGCGCCACAATACTGTCCTCCGCCTTCCACACCCAGTCTGCTCCAACCACCTTTAGGTCGTCGGCCATCTAGCTGGTGGGCCCCACTCTACGCTTGCCGATACGCGGTCTCCACTCCAGGACTCGTCTGCATTTTGAAAGAGACTCGAATTTCTGCCAAAGTAGCCGTGGAAGCCGGAGGCGCCAGTGAGGCAAATAACTCATCTCGGCATGCCGTCTGAAGCGCCTCCACCCTATCGTTCACTGTGGATATCTTCGTCTTTATGTCACTCATCTTCGTGGCAACTAACGCCTTTACACAGTCCAGTTTATCATTAAAATGTCTGATTAGCTTCAACACTGCAGCTTGGGTCTCGTGTATATTTTCTAACTCCGTCCTAATATTATCTTCATCCACAGTACTTGTGTTTTTGGGTTTCTTTTTGGCTGGCTCTAGGTCCTCAGACTGAGATGACAGCCTTCTGGTTGACATGTTGTATGGAGGCGTGTCTGGGGTGCTTCGAAGTCCGGAGCTCCCTGCCTGATGGTTCTCACCCATACCCAAAAGTTCGATGCGGTCTGTGAATCTTGAGTTTCGACGTTCAAAAAATCGTTTGCACACAACTTTTAAAGTTAGTACCTACTGTTAATAATCGGTTTTGTCATAAGCCTGTGGAAAAGCCCCTCGTTCCATTTCATAAATCCTATCTAAGATTACAATTATATTGAAATCCAAATCATACATTCACAAATGAGTATGAAATACAAATGTTCTAAAAAATTCGTTAGTTTGGCACCACGTGCATAATCAGTCAATAAATTAATTAAGTAAAACAAATTTGGCTAGTCACAAAGCAACGGTCAATTCTCATTTAGCACCATCTGGTAGTAACAGGTAACTTAATTCTGGACCAGTTTCTCCTTCCTAAGGTATGATAGCTACGATCACAAAAGATCTATTCATCCTTCTTGCACGATCTTCATTCAAGAAACTAATCTAGATAACATTTGCCGTTTCACAACGAAGTGTGCTTTGCCTTTAATTAATAAACAAGTTTAGTTTACATAGATTTATGGAATCTATCTTTTCAAACCCATTTGGACACCATTTTTAGAAAGAAGTTTAAACTTGGGAAGATTTAAATTATTAGGCTGCTATCACACATACGTTTTGTAGACCTGCGCATAGCGTTTTGATTGTAAATGCTGCGCTTACGCCGCTTGACGTCGCGGCATTTCGTAAGCAAACAGCCGAAGGGAATGATAAAAGAGACCAATGAGAACGCGTATTTGTGATAGATGCCTTATTTCATAATTAAGTTTTGCTCAGGTCAACGATTTTATATTCCAAATATTATTCATTTCCTTTTAATTTTAGTCTCAATGTGTCATTGATCTGTATTTTTTTTTATTTCGTTACACAAATATATTGTTTATGGCTATCTAACAACCCTGTATCGTTAATGAGGTTTAATGTCAAAATCCTGTTTTTAACAATATTTTATCGAATAAAAATACAATTATTCAGCTCTGTATGAGAACAGATTCAGACAGAAAAATCAGTAAATAAGATTTTTGGTATAAAATTAATATTAACTATAATATTTTGATTGAAATAAACAATACTACGGCGATAGATTTTTCCAAAGTAGGTAAGTACTCATATTTTATAGAATAAATACGCCTTACGCTAAAACTTTTAGCTTTCAAACAAATTCGTACCTTACCCTTCAACATATAAAGTTCATAACATCATTCTCCAGCCCTTATCGCAATTTATTTGGGGTCGGCGCAACATGTCTTAAAGTTCTTAAAAAGTACAAAAATCTATCGCGTAGTCTCGATATGAATCCATTGGAAGTTATATAATTAGGGAATAAAATTAGGTAAAAATTAGGTAAATAAGTATATGATACAGGTAGATATACCTACAACTCTTAAACTATGTCATGAAGGGTAAGGAGATCAATTTATGGAATAGAAATGCCTACTGTGGTTAAACATTAACAATAAAAAGTTTTAAATTGTTATAAAACGAACAATTATACTACTATACTATGTATAAAGACTACATGATTTCTAGTGAACATAGCCGTTTCATTGCTGAAAAAATATTGTAAATAAAAATATATTTAGCTATACTTATATTCCATTTATCTTTATATTTCATTGATATTTATCTTTAAATTATAAATTCATAAACTTAATACAAAATTTCATAACTTTCAAATATATTCTTATAAAGTACCTAATTCTGATCTGCATGTACAGACGCCAGCACATCAAGCTACTACAATCTGTCAAATTTTTTTAATAGATTTTCAACTTTATTACTAGAGCATAAGGTTCAAAGTTGATTGGGAAAATTTGACAGTTTCGGGTGGCTTGATGTGTTGGCGTCTACTGTACCTAGCTTGTTATTTAATATTTTTACACCAGCAATGGTAGTATAAATATGTGACACAATGTCTCAATGTTGAATGTACCATATTATACTGTAAAATAAATAAATATTTACTTTACTTCATTAGAAAAATAACAACTGTTATTGTATAATATTCTTGAAATGATGGCACGAGTTTTTTTTTTAAATGTAAATGGTAAATTATATGGTATTTATTGCTTCATAATGGAGTTTATCATACGTTTATAAAGAAATAACGAATGGGTGATAACCATTATTTTTCTAATGTTATATAATGAATGGAGTACAGGTATAATATTTCATTAAAATTGAGTAAAAAAATAATATTTACTTAAATAAAGTTTTTGAAAGCATCTGTTTTCCAAGTCCGAGACAATTTGGCGAAGTAGATCAATTTCGATATGCTAAACAGGCCCGAAGTTTAAGCCAGAGAATATTGTGGTTTTGTATAGGAATACAAATGTCCAAAGAAAAGTTTAAATTAGTTAGTCAGTTATGCATAATAATATCGTACCGATACGACAATGAAGACGTTGGTATTTATAATACATATTTTATAAGTATTCTTAGCCTGAAAAATATATAATAATATGCCAATCAAATATTTATGTACAGAAGCCAGCACATCAAGCTACCCGAAACTGTCAAATTTTCCCAATCAACTTTGAACCTTATGCTTTAGTGATAAAGTTGAAAATCTATTAAAGAAATTTGACAGATTGTAGTGGCTTGATGTGCTGGCGTCTATACAAAATATTGTTGGCGGGTCGCTAGTCGCTAATTAGTCGAAATTTGTCGCCAAATATCAGAATTTGTCGGTCACTGGTTCAAAAGATATAAGGGTTTATAGGTGGCCGATCTGGAGAGAGTCTCCCCAGCAGGGCCACATTTATATGTCAAAAACTGGGGCACCTAGCGAAGATCTGCTGTCTCCCATATTTTGTCGCCAATTAGTCGGAATCAGTCGCCAAGTTTACAGATTTAATCGAGTCTTGGTTTAGGAGATTATAATGAGTTCAATAAGTAAGGTATAGTTAAAGAGCTAGATCGAAGGGTTTTTCGTGAACTCTTCGATCTAGCTCTTAGACTATACCTGATGGTGGCCCTGCCAGAGTCAGTGACACGTAGGCAAAGGCCTAAGATGTCCCCATATACAGGGTGGTGAGACATCGATGCGCAACCGGTACCCTAATCGACACACTATCAATCTCAAAACAATGACCATTGCTTCAGAATAATATGTTCAAAAAATGTTTCACTCAACTCAACAACGTAAATAACGCAATTAATGTTGAACTGTCAAAATTAAACCCACTGCTACTGATAGTGTGTTACGCCGCTGGTACCATGGATTCAGTACATGATTCTGGGCCCCACTGCATTCCAAATTTTCGTCGGTTATTAAAAAAAAAACCAGCTGTTTGACTGTTTCCTACCTACGTGGCACAACATTTTTTTTGACGTGACAACGTCTTAAATTAGGTTGCGACTGGGAGTCACTTATGAAAAAGTGTAACGCTCGGTAACGTTACGATGAGTCACCGAACGAGAGAGAGGCCCGCCGAATGCCTTGCGTCTCTCTCCCACTCAACTATGATCGGATGATCGGTCGTTGTCACGTAAAATCTTCGCCCGTAAAACCGACTTTACAGGCAACCATTTTTTTTTTTCTAAGTATAAATATTTCAATTTTAAACATGATCTTTGGTATTATAGTAAAATAAAGTTACGACTTGTTTAACAGTGCACAAAAAACTTACAAAATAATATTTACAGCTCTCATATTATTGTATTCTCTGTCGTTAATAAAATATATAACAACGCAACAAGATTCCATTCAATTAGCGCCTATCACAGGTCGTTAAAATATAGCGTATATAGCAGAAAATATATCATATAATATAACGTATTATTTGTATAGAAATATACTTTGATTGCTAATATATTGCGGTTAAGTTTAACAACAGATTCAGTATCCCAGGGAAAATAATTCCGTTAGAAATACATGGTTCATCAGGGAAGTAAATTAAGGGCTAATATCTGCCAGGATTCAATCACATTATGACACAAGAACATTTCCGTAAAAAGCATTGCCGATGTTTCGAAGTGAAATCATTGGCCGTGGCAACATCGATAAATGCCCTAGAATTCTAAATCTGTACTGAACACCTATTAACCCGCTGAAGGACACTGAGCGAGACACAATAGACAGTGGCGTAACTATGGGGTGGCATTGGGGCAAAATGCCACGGGGCCCCAGCCAGAGGGGGCCCCTGGCCCGAGAGGGCCATGAGCACAGGAGGATCCAAACATAAGGACAGAAGCAGTCAGGTGAGAAATTTTGTAGGGGACAATATGAAATGTACGCGGAATAAATCGAGAGTGCTAATAAAAAAAAAAACTAACGTTGGTTGAGCTTCTTTACATTGAGGTTATTTGAGGGAGGGCCCCATCCCTTGAATTTGCCACGGGCCCCAAACGGTATAGTTACGCCACTGACAATAGAAGTACCTATTATTGTTATTACTGCAGCATAACTATTCACAACCATCCGCCAGGCTATCGTATCCAAAATGACACATTTCGATAACCTGATTCGCCTTGCCTCCAGCTGCAACAGCACAGCTGTTTGCTGTCGGAAGAATAGCGGTCGTCTATATTTGAATAAAACTGACAAAATTTTCGGGTATGGAACATGTAAATAGCGTAAAAGGTCTCCTACGATAACATTGATTGATATTCGATACGGTACGGAAGCGTATCGAGTGGTTGTGAATAGCTATGGTGGGGCGGTAAGTGTCCCGCAAAGTGTTAAGTTATAACATCTTACTTATACTCTATTCTCTGGCCGCCATAACATTTCTGGCACAGCGTGTACACGCCAGAGGCGGCGTCGTGTTTACCTTTGTAATGGCAGACAATGTGCACCAGCTTTAGATTCTCCCGCGTAAATATTTGCAAGTAATACCTATCGGCTTCGATCCCGCCTACCTTCGAATCTTTATCACATAAAATACATTTAATATCACCGCTGTACAACCCGTCGACCGCTTGTAAAATTTTCGGGATTATGGACCTTGACAGCTCAATCTTATGGTCGAGATTCCAGGTTTGGAATATGATGCGTTCTTCGCGGCTTCGGTAAGGGTTGATGACGTGATCGCCTTCGTAAAGGCACTTGTCAGTGCTCCAAAGGCCTCCGCATTGGAACAGACCGCGCTCGTCGCAGATGCGAGCGCTTTTGTTCGCGTTGCGGTTGAAGTAAGTCTCGTTATACTTGTAAGATTCAAGTATGTTTCGCAGGTCTGTCAAGAACTGGTCTATGAGTTTCTTACCTCGCCCATTCTTCGAGTGTATGTAGATGTCAGATGACTGGAGAGCAGATTTTGTTTTGTAATAGTATCCGCGCATTCTATCTTTCACGCGTTTCGACATTGACTGTTCTTTGGTTTTTTCTGATGGTTCCAGTCCTGTAAACATTTTCATATGATATATTCCATAATCAGCTTATAATGATTTTGATTTGATTTTCCTCTCTTCGAGAGGAAGGGGGGGGGGGGGGGCGTATATGATACATTAAGTTCCAAGAATATGTGACTGTCAGAAAAGGTTATACTTAAACATTTCTTTGAACTCTAGAATGTAATGACATTCCAATGAGCCTAAAACTTAAGCAAAGCTAATCTTAGGGCTTTTTTTTTTTTTTCACTCGGCTATCACTACAATAGTATTCCAAAGTTTTATAATTTAACCAATAACATAATATCACACTTGTATATTCTAATGGGGTAGGCAGAGGAGTATAGTAAAAAACCAACCTGATGAAAAAGTCTGCTGGAGAAGCACAGAACCAGTTGAAGTGGCGATGAATAGGGGAGGCTTATGTCCACTGCTGATGATGACTTAATGTGAGTAGTTTAACAAGTCTCACCTTCAAACCACCCTGGATCCTGTGTCCTCTCACTGAGCATAGTCCTGGCATTGTCAGCAGCTGCAATGTACTTCTGGAACACCTTGAATTTCTCCTTGATGTTGGTGCCAAGGAATTCCTTGGCTGCAGCCCCTGTGTCTATGTAGTCCTTCTTGTGGGACCGGATCAGATCATAGTAGTAGTCAAAGTCTGGGAAAAAGAAAGTAAATTATGACATTTAGAACTTAAAATTGTTATTTGAAATAGTTTATTATTGCCTCCATCCGTTTCCCATTACAGATTATCTCATCAGAATAATTTAGCCAAAACATGTTCACTTCTGGACATGGGCAGGCTCTAAAGATGATTTACCAGATAGATTTTTAAACAGACATTTAATAATAATAATCTACCCACAACGTTCGACTTTAAATTCCTGTAACAAAGCATACCAGTAACCATTTTCTCTGTATTCTTCAATAATATGAAGAGTGTTTGCGAGGGCAGTGTGGCCAGGTACTCGTCGTCGTCCACTTGCGTCCCGTCCTCGGCCACGTAGAGCCGACACTCTGCGCAGCTGACATTGAACTGGAAAGTGGAAATCCCGAGTCGCAGAATTAGGTCAAGGTACAGGAATATCGGTCAAGGCTTCACCCTGACCCATTTGTCACAACGATAAACACGGACAATCATGACTTAAAGTAGCCTTAAAATACATCAAAATCGCGGTTATTGAACATTTCAAACACGATAATTTCACAATAACAAAGTAATTGCTACTTACGCCTAACTTTTTGCATGATTTCTCGATCAACTCTTCCAGATTTTCCGCAGCAACGCCTATTTTCTTCTCTCTCTTTACATCCGTAACTTTGTATCCTTTTTTCATGATTAAAATAAAATAATTACACCGCAAACTTACATTTATTTATAAAAATAAAAACAAAGAAATCCAACAGCCAAACACGAGATTGCAGCGCAGTTTGATTCTAAAATGACGTTTGGTACAGTGTTGCCAGATGACCATCTCGCGTTCTCCCAGGGGTAGGACAATTCCTTATAGTGACAGATTATGGGGCATTTTTTTCAAAATGCGACATCTTTTATCCTCATCCAAAACAATTAGTTACTTTATGTCCCCGCAGATGGCGTTACCATCGTTAAAATATAATTTGTGACTAAAAAATAAATATAAAATATTTAATTTAAGTATAGTTTCAGTACTTATTGATTTAATTAAACACGTATTACAATTATTTGCAAATATTTATGTAGATTACAAAAGCTGAAAAATAATTACAATAATGCATTGAAGAAAGATTTTGAAATCCTCTTCCGTAATGTAGGTACACATTTACTAATTACGAAAACACCTTTATTTCGGTAATAAACTAAAGTTTAACGAAGTTTAATGCCATTTTTCTAATATTTTTTCAATAGGGCGCGAAAACAGCTCGCAGTGTCATGGCGTCGGGTCAAAACTCAAAAGTACTCTGTGGTTAAGTGTGGTTGTCAACGCGCAGCTATAAGAAAGTTAACAAACATTGCATATTTCGTGTGATAAAAATGAATTGTTTTATAAGTGGTGTGCAGTGCCTCAGTGTAAAAACACATCAATAACCACATTAACCACACCCAACAAGGTGTTTCTAAATGTCCCAAACCAGAAAATAATGAGATCAATGGATAAAGCTCCCACGGCGAAACCCGAACGATTTATTCACGAATTCGCCACTTTATTTCTGTGAAGACCATTTTGATGTGAGTATGTTACTAAGTATTGATAGGTTTTAAATTTAAAATGTTCGTTTGACGTGAAATAGTTGAAATATTGAGGCTATGAAATAACTAATATAATTGAGGTTAAGTTTGTTTTGGTCTTGAATAGCATTCTTTTTATCAATTTTAATTGTTTACTTTTCTTTTTTCAGTTGCCAAATGATATGGAAACTATATAGAGTATCACAAGTACGTACGAAACCAGGATGTATGCCCAAAAAAGTATTTGCCATCCACACAAACATCTGACACGACAGAGAGACCCTGTATTGCTAAGAAACGAATGATAATGGTTCTTAAAGAGTGAAAAGCAATTCAAAGAAAAAAAGTATAGATAAAGAACAATCAAGTTCTGAAGAAATTGCATCTGCTAGTTCAGGTACATATTTTATTAACTCATTTATTAGAATAAAGCATTGAAAAAGTTAACTTTATTCTCAGTATTATTACATACATTGTCGGTACACTCAAAACTACATAGATCCTAGTAATCTCCTATTTGTGTTCATAATTATAACTTTGCACTTAAATAACAAAACATTTGTTTTACAGTTCAGCAGATTGTTGAAGAAGTTTCCCAATTACCACCAAGAGTGTTGGATAAATCAGTTTAAGTACTCATTATTATGTAAAACATTCAGAAGTAAAGCTAACCAAACAAAAGTCAGTTCGATAAATTAGATGACATCACCATTGAAGCCGTTTCTACATTCTGTTTCTAAATCACCATTTAAAATCAAGCATGGTGTTAATAGTAGGTAACCCATCAAGACCAAGTATAAGTGTTTTGAGTAAGTAGCCAAACAAATAGAACAATCAGATAGTGATACTTTTTATACTCCCTCCGTAACTCCCACAGAATCATCAATATCCATAAAAATCTCTAGAAAAATAAATAAATAATATTGTAAAAGAAAAGTTGTTTTTCTATGTATCCACTGTGTTCCTTTTGAAATTGATTTACTTCCCTACTTTATACTGCAATAGTACTTTAGCTTCTTTAATATTTTACTTGTTCAAGTTGTATTTTCTCATTATTAACAAAATCATTGTAAAACTGCAATTGCAATTGCTTGTTTTTAATTTGATAAAGTTTTACAATGATTTTGTTAATAATGAGAAAATACAACTTGAAAACAAGTAAATTATTAATGAAACTAAAGTACTATTGCATAGGTAGTGCCTATAGCTAGGCTATAACTATTGCATAGGTAGTGCCTATAGCTAGGCTATACCTAAACTGTGTGCGGATGACGATAATAGATGGCGGTTACTATCCGATCAATTGACATTAGCGGTATTCAAAAACGTCCGCAAGGGGGCTCTCTATACCCGATATATTACTTTACTCTATGCGTTCTCCCCAAACCTTCCCCGAAATCCTCCCAAAATTCGGGTTTTGAAAAAAAAACCCCCACAAATGACAATTTTTTTTTTAATTAATTGTTTATTCATAATTTTTTTTTTTAATTAAAATTATTTTTGTTTCCTTAGGATTAATGAAAGGTACAATTGTATACTATTTCAGCAATAGTTTCCATTACTGAATCAGCCTCTTCACCCGCGTCGTTTGCAGTTCCGTATATTTTTTCTGAATTAAATCTGTTTAGCATCTTTGAACTAGGTTTAAAATGAACAAATCCTTCTAGCAATGTATATCTTATTCTCAAGATTGATTCGGCAGTGTGAATGGCCAATCTGTTTCGAAGTTTGTCTTTAATAATAGCTACTTGAGAGAAGGCTCTTTCTACAAATGCGTTAGAAAAAGGCAACGAAAAAATTCCTAATGCCAATTTGCTAACATGTCCGTAGGTTCTATTACCGAATGAATGCATTTTTTTGTGTGCTTTCACAGATTAGTTAGTGTTTTGATCGCGTTGATTCGATTTATGCGTTCTGATAATATATTTTTCAATCATCACTGCTAGCCGCGGCTTTGCCCAGACTAGTTATGGTAATAAAAATCCTCCTAATCCCCCCAAACCTAGTTTTCTCCCTCCAAATATCCCCCCAAAAATATTGTTCCCCATAACTATAAAAACCCCCAAATTTGGGGTGATTCCCCCCAATCTGGCATCACTGGTTTGGTAAGCGGGTTGCCAGTTGCGAGCGTTAAAAATTCTAATATTTGTTTCCATTGTTTAGGATCGTGTCGTAGCCGGTAGCTGTTCTTGGATAATGTAAAATACACTTTTGCCCAGACTCGGAATACATAACTATTATTCTAATTGTTTTTAATTTTAGTTACAATATTTGCTTGGTTTGAGAAATATTTCGGAACCTGGCAACTTCATTCCAGTTTCCATCTCCCCCCCTGGTCCCCAAGTCCCTAAAGCCGCGATTACATTACCCAATTTTGAGGAATGCTAACTAGGAAATCGGCAGATGTAATCGCAGTTAGCACAGATTGGATCCAATTTAGTGGAAATTGGAGGTCCAATCTTTCTACTTCCTAAATTGGATCCAATCTAGGATAGTGTAATCACGGCGCTACGATTTAGAACGACTAGTCGGCGTCCGCGCTTTGAGCAAGGTGGACGAGTAGACCGCGCGCACGAATGCTACCAAAGAGTATTTTTAGGGTTCCGTACCCAAAGGGTAAGGGGTCCGTCCGTCTGTCTGTCACCAGGCTGTATCTCAAGAACCGCGATAGCTAGACAGTTGAAATTTTCACAAATTATGTATTTCTGTTGTCGCTATGACAACAAATACTAAAAACAAAATAAAATACATATTTAAGGGGGGCTCCCATACAAGAAACGTGTTTTTTTCGGTGTTTTTGCCTTGTGGTACGGAACCTTCCGTGTGCGAGTCCGACTCTCACTTGGCCAGTTTTTTTTTATATAAATGCTACATACAACATGGCGACTGTATCGGAAACGACAGCATTGCCCACAGAAAAAAAAATCCATGTGCTACGAGTATATAATTATACTATCCATACTATAATATCATACATTCGAAAGTACCTAACTCTGTCTGTCTGTCTGTCTATATGTTACCTTTTTACGCCTAAACCACTGAACGGATTTCGATGGCAGAGAGATAGATTGCATCCCAGGAAAGGACAAAGGATAGTTTTTATCCCGATATTCCCTCAGGATCGAGACTTATGTGGGTGAAACCGCGGGGCGCTGCTTAAATAAATTAATAGAAATGTATGGGGAAATGCTTTATCTTTTTAATAACAACGACAAAAATTATATCTTTTTTTTTTGATAAAATTTTCTCTAAAGGTAGGTAGCTGACACCCTGGATTAACATATAGGCTACTTTTATCCCGAAATTCCCACGGGATCGACACTTATGCGGGTGAAACCGCGGGGCGCAGCTAGTCTTTATAATAATAACGACAAAAATTATTTTTTTATATTTTTAAACGACATAAATTATTATTTTCTTCTGTAGTTTTGATAAATACGGTGCCATCGATAGAAAATTCGAAACGTGCAACCTAGTACGATCCTTCTTCACGAATGCGACGCCGACAATGCGTCTGAATGCGTCGTCTCATCGTCTGTCTCTGTCCGATTTAGAATCCAATTTAGTGTAGTGTAATCGCTAGCTCCGATTTCCTAGTTAGAGTGTTCCTAGTTAGCATTGCTTAAAATTGGATAATGTGATCGCGACTTTAAGCCGCGATTACATTACCCAATTTTAAGGAATGCTAACTAGGAAATCGGCAGATGTAATCGCAGTTAGCACAGATTGGATCCAATTTAGTGGAAATTGGAGGTCCAATCTTTCTACTTCCTAAATTGGATCCAATCTAGGATAGTGTAATCACGGCGCTACGATTTAGACAGTGTTGCCAACTTTGGGGTTTTCCCCCTAAATTTAGGGGGAAGAAGTCTTAAAAGGGGTATTTTTAGGGACAGATTTTTTTTGGGGTTATTTTTAGGGGCTTGCTAAAAGTTTGCTGTGGCGTTATTGACGCTGCTCGTATCTATGGGTATGAATATGGGTCTTGCGTTAAGTTTGAACCTACGACAAATATGTATTTTAAAAGCCTTTAGCGTACGAATGTATGATTTAAAAAATACATGGACCTTGAACAGAAGCACCGCTGGCGATGATGATGATGCCGTTCTGGAACTGATTAACAATATTACAATTTAGTTAGTAGTTTAGCAATAGGTATTTAGGTACCTAGTCTTTTTTTTTTACTTTACAAACTATGTACCTATGCGTTTTATTTGGTGAGTTACGAACGACTTAGGGAGTTGGGAACTGCATCAAAGAAATTTACCCTATGTGAACCTATACTTAGGGTTTTTTTAGGGGGATTTTTAAAAAATCTTGGGGGCAAATTTAGTTATGGGTTGGTAACACTGGATTTAGAACGACTAGTCGGCGTCCGCGCTTTGAGCAAGGTGGTCGAGTAGACCGCGCGCACGAATGCTACCAAAGAGTATTTTTAGGGTTCCTTACCCAAAGGGTAAGGGGTCCGTCCGTCTGTCTGTCACCAGGCTGTATCTCAAGAACCGCGATAGTCAGACAGTTGAAATTTTCACAAATTATGTATTTCTGTTGCCGCTATGACAACAAATACTAAAATTAAAATAAAATAAATATTTAAGGCAGGCTCCCATACAAGAAACGTGTTTTTTTTTCGGTGTGTTTGCCTTGTGGTACGGAACCTTCCGTGTGCGAGTCCGACTCGCACTTCGCCAGTTTTTTTTATATAAATGCTACATACAACATGGCGACTGTATCGGAAACGACAGCATTGCTCACAGAAAAAAAAATCCATGTGCTACAAGTATATGTATAATTTATACTATCCATACTATAATATCATACATTCGAAAGTACCTAACTCTGTCTGTCTGTCTGTCTATATGTTACCTTTTTACGCCTAAACCACTGAACGGATTTCGATGGCAGAGAGATAGATTGCATCCCAGGAAAGGACAAAGGATAGTTTTTATCCCGATATTCCCTCAGGATCGACACTTATGTGGGTGAAACCGCGGGGCGCTGCTTAAATAAATTAATAGAAATGTATGGGGAAATGCTTTATCTTTTTATGTAATCGCGACTAAAGTCGCGATTACATTACCCAATTTTAAGCAATGCTAACTAGGAACACTCTAACTAGGAAATCGGAGCTAGTGATTACACTACACTTGGATTCTAAATCGGACAGAGACAGACGATGAGACGACGCATTCAGACGCATTGTCGGCGTCGTCGCATTCGTGAAGAAGGATCGTACTAGGTTGCACGTTTCGAATTTTCTATCGATGGCGCCGTATTTATCAAAACTACAGAAGAAAATAATAATTTAATATCGTTTAAAAATATAAAAAAAATTAAAATAAATATTATTTTTTTTAGTTTTCAGACAGAGTTAGGTACTTTCGAATGTATGATATTATAGTATGGATAGTATAAATTATCAGCAAACATCTTACTTATACTCTATTCTCTGGCCGCCATAACATTTCTGGCACAGCGTGTACACGCCAGAGGCGGCGTCGTGTTTACCTTTGTAATGGCAGACAATGTGCACCAGCTTTAGATTCTCCCGCGTAAATATTTGCAAGTAATACCTATCGGCTTCGATCCCGCCTACCTTCGAATCTTTATCACATAAAATACATTTAATATCACCGCTGTACAACCCGTCGACCGCTTGTAAAATTTTCGGGATTATGGACCTTGACAGCTCAATCTTATGGTCGAGATTCCAGGTTTGGAATATGATGCGTTCTTCGCGGCTTCGGTAAGGGTTGATGACGTGATCGCCTTCGTAAAGGCACTTGTCAGTGCTCCAAAGGCCTCCGCATTGGAACAGACCGCGCTCGTCGCAGATGCGAGCGCTTTTGTTCGCGTTGCGGTTGAAGTAAGTCTCGTTATACTTGTAAGATTCAAGTATGTTTCGCAGGTCTGTCAAGAACTGGTCTATGAGTTTCTTACCTCGCCCATTCTTCGAGTGTATGTAGATGTCAGATGACTGGAGAGCAGATTTTGTTTTGTAATAGTATCCGCGCATTCTATCTTTCACGCGTTTCGACATTGACTGTTCTTTGGTTTTTTCTGATGGTTCCAGTCCTGTAAACATTTTCATATGATATATTCCATAATCAGCTTATAATGATTTTGATTTGATTTTCCTCTCTTCGAGAGGAAGGGGGGGGGGGGGGGCGTATATGATACATTAAGTTCCAAGAATATGTGACTGTCAGAAAAGGTTATACTTAAACATTTCTTTGAACTCTAGAATGTAATGACATTCCAATGAGCCTAAAACTTAAGCAAAGCTAATCTTAGGGCTTTTTTTTTTTTTTCACTCGGCTATCACTACAATAGTATTCCAAAGTTTTATAATTTAACCAATAACATAATATCACACTTGTATATTCTAATGGGGTAGGCAGAGGAGTATAGTAAAAAAAACAAAATCATTGTAAAACTGCAATTGCAATTGCTTGTTTTTAATTTGATAAAGTTTTACAATGATTTTGTTAATAATGAGAAAATACAACTTGAAAACAAGTAAATTATTAATGAAACTAAAGTACTATTGCATAGGTAGTGCCTATAGCTAGGCTATAACTATTGCATAGGTAGTGCCTATAGCTAGGCTATACCTAAACTGTGTGCGGATGACGATAATAGATGGCGGTTACTATCCGATCAATTGACATTAGCGGTATTCAAAAACGTCCGCAAGGGGGCTCTCTATACCCGATATATTACTTTACTCTATGCGTTCTCCCCAAACCTTCCCCGAAATCCTCCCAAAATTCGGGTTTTGAAAAAAAAACCCCCACAAATGACAATTTTTTTTTTAATTAATTGTTTATTCATAATTTTTTTTTTTAATTAAAATTATTTTTGTTTCCTTAGGATTAATGAAAGGTACAATTGTATACTATTTCAGCAATAGTTTCCATTACTGAATCAGCCTCTTCACCCGCGTCGTTTGCAGTTCCGTATATTTTTTCTGAATTAAATCTGTTTAGCATCTTTGAACTAGGTTTAAAATGAACAAATCCTTCTAGCAATGTATATCTTATTCTCAAGATTGATTCGGCAGTGTGAATGGCCAATCTGTTTCGAAGTTTGTCTTTAATAATAGCTACTTGAGAGAAGGCTCTTTCTACAAATGCGTTAGAAAAAGGCAACGAAAAAATTCCTAATGCCAATTTGCTAACATGTCCGTAGGTTCTATTACCGAATGAATGCATTTTTTTGTGTGCTTTCACAGATTAGTTAGTGTTTTGATCGCGTTGATTCGATTTATGCGTTCTGATAATATATTTTTCAATCATCACTGCTAGCCGCGGCTTTGCCCAGACTAGTTATGGTAATAAAAATCCTCCTAATCCCCCCAAACCTAGTTTTCTCCCTCCAAATATCCCCCCAAAAATATTGTTCCCCATAACTATAAAAACCCCCAAATTTGGGGTGATTCCCCCCAATCTGGCATCACTGGTTTGGTAAGCGGGTTGCCAGTTGCGAGCGTTAAAAATTCTAATATTTGTTTCCATTGTTTAGGATCGTGTCGTAGCCGGTAGCTGTTCTTGGATAATGTAAAATACACTTTTGCCCAGACTCGGAATACATAACTATTATTCTAATTGTTTTTAATTTTAGTTACAATATTTGCTTGGTTTGAGAAATATTTCGGAACCTGGCAACTTCATTCCAGTTTCCATCTCCCCCCCTGGTCCCCAAGTCCCTAAAGCCGCGATTACATTACCCAATTTTGAGGAATGCTAACTAGGAAATCGGCAGATGTAATCGCAGTTAGCACAGATTGGATCCAATTTAGTGGAAATTGGAGGTCCAATCTTTCTACTTCCTAAATTGGATCCAATCTAGGATAGTGTAATCACGGCGCTACGATTTAGAACGACTAGTCGGCGTCCGCGCTTTGAGCAAGGTGGACGAGTAGACCGCGCGCACGAATGCTACCAAAGAGTATTTTTAGGGTTCCGTACCCAAAGGGTAAGGGGTCCGTCCGTCTGTCTGTCACCAGGCTGTATCTCAAGAACCGCGATAGCTAGACAGTTGAAATTTTCACAAATTATGTATTTCTGTTGTCGCTATGACAACAAATACTAAAAACAAAATAAAATACATATTTAAGGGGGGCTCCCATACAAGAAACGTGTTTTTTTCGGTGTTTTTGCCTTGTGGTACGGAACCTTCCGTGTGCGAGTCCGACTCTCACTTGGCCAGTTTTTTTTTATATAAATGCTACATACAACATGGCGACTGTATCGGAAACGACAGCATTGCCCACAGAAAAAAAAATCCATGTGCTACGAGTATATAATTATACTATCCATACTATAATATCATACATTCGAAAGTACCTAACTCTGTCTGTCTGTCTGTCTATATGTTACCTTTTTACGCCTAAACCACTGAACGGATTTCGATGGCAGAGAGATAGATTGCATCCCAGGAAAGGACAAAGGATAGTTTTTATCCCGATATTCCCTCAGGATCGAGACTTATGTGGGTGAAACCGCGGGGCGCTGCTTAAATAAATTAATAGAAATGTATGGGGAAATGCTTTATCTTTTTAATAACAACGACAAAAATTATATCTTTTTTTTTTGATAAAATTTTCTCTAAAGGTAGGTAGCTGACACCCTGGATTAACATATAGGCTACTTTTATCCCGAAATTCCCACGGGATCGACACTTATGCGGGTGAAACCGCGGGGCGCAGCTAGTCTTTATAATAATAACGACAAAAATTATTTTTTTATATTTTTAAACGACATAAATTATTATTTTCTTCTGTAGTTTTGATAAATACGGTGCCATCGATAGAAAATTCGAAACGTGCAACCTAGTACGATCCTTCTTCACGAATGCGACGCCGACAATGCGTCTGAATGCGTCGTCTCATCGTCTGTCTCTGTCCGATTTAGAATCCAATTTAGTGTAGTGTAATCGCTAGCTCCGATTTCCTAGTTAGAGTGTTCCTAGTTAGCATTGCTTAAAATTGGATAATGTGATCGCGACTTTAAGCCGCGATTACATTACCCAATTTTAAGGAATGCTAACTAGGAAATCGGCAGATGTAATCGCAGTTAGCACAGATTGGATCCAATTTAGTGGAAATTGGAGGTCCAATCTTTCTACTTCCTAAATTGGATCCAATCTAGGATAGTGTAATCACGGCGCTACGATTTAGACAGTGTTGCCAACTTTGGGGTTTTCCCCCTAAATTTAGGGGGAAGAAGTCTTAAAAGGGGTATTTTTAGGGACAGATTTTTTTTGGGGTTATTTTTAGGGGCTTGCTAAAAGTTTGCTGTGGCGTTATTGACGCTGCTCGTATCTATGGGTATGAATATGGGTCTTGCGTTAAGTTTGAACCTACGACAAATATGTATTTTAAAAGCCTTTAGCGTACGAATGTATGATTTAAAAAATACATGGACCTTGAACAGTAGCACCGCTGGCGATGATGATGATGCCGTTCTGGAACTGATTAACAATATTACAATTTAGTTAGTAGTTTAGCAATAGGTATTTAGGTACCTAGTCTTTTTTTTTTACTTTACAAACTATGTACCTATGCGTTTTATTTGGTGAGTTACGAACGACTTAGGGAGTTGGGAACTGCATCAAAGAAATTTACCCTATGTGAACCTATACTTAGGGTTTTTTTAGGGGGATTTTTAAAAAATCTTGGGGGCAAATTTAGTTATGGGTTGGTAACACTGGATTTAGAACGACTAGTCGGCGTCCGCGCTTTGAGCAAGGTGGTCGAGTAGACCGCGCGCACGAATGCTACCAAAGAGTATTTTTAGGGTTCCTTACCCAAAGGGTAAGGGGTCCGTCCGTCTGTCTGTCACCAGGCTGTATCTCAAGAACCGCGATAGTCAGACAGTTGAAATTTTCACAAATTATGTATTTCTGTTGCCGCTATGACAACAAATACTAAAATTAAAATAAAATAAATATTTAAGGCAGGCTCCCATACAAGAAACGTGTTTTTTTTTCGGTGTGTTTGCCTTGTGGTACGGAACCTTCCGTGTGCGAGTCCGACTCGCACTTCGCCAGTTTTTTTTATATAAATGCTACATACAACATGGCGACTGTATCGGAAACGACAGCATTGCTCACAGAAAAAAAAATCCATGTGCTACAAGTATATGTATAATTTATACTATCCATACTATAATATCATACATTCGAAAGTACCTAACTCTGTCTGTCTGTCTGTCTATATGTTACCTTTTTACGCCTAAACCACTGAACGGATTTCGATGGCAGAGAGATAGATTGCATCCCAGGAAAGGACAAAGGATAGTTTTTATCCCGATATTCCCTCAGGATCGACACTTATGTGGGTGAAACCGCGGGGCGCTGCTTAAATAAATTAATAGAAATGTATGGGGAAATGCTTTATCTTTTTATGTAATCGCGACTAAAGTCGCGATTACATTACCCAATTTTAAGCAATGCTAACTAGGAACACTCTAACTAGGAAATCGGAGCTAGTGATTACACTACACTAAATTGGATTCTAAATCGGACAGAGACAGACGATGAGACGACGCATTCAGACGCATTGTCGGCGTCGTCGCATTCGTGAAGAAGGATCGTACTAGGTTGCACGTTTCGAATTTTCTATCGATGGCGCCGTATTTATCAAAACTACAGAAGAAAATAATAATTTAATATCGTTTAAAAATATAAAAAAAATTAAAATAAATATTATTTTTTTTAGTTTTCAGACAGAGTTAGGTACTTTCGAATGTATGATATTATAGTATGGATAGTATAAATTATACATATACTTGTAGCACATGGATTTTTTTTTCTGTGAGCAATGCTGTCGTTTCCGATACAGTCGCCATGTTGTATGTAGCATTTATATAAAAAAAACTGGCGAAGTGCGAGTCGGACTCGCACACGGAAGGTTCCGTACCACAAGGCAAACACACCGAAAAAAAAACACGTTTCTTGTATGGGAGCCTGCCTTAAATATTTATTTTATTTTAATTTTAGTATTTGTTGTCATAGCGGCAACAGAAATACATAATTTGTGAAAATTTCAACTGTCTGACTATCGCGGTTCTTGAGATACAGCCTGGTGACAGACAGACGGACGGACCCCTTACCCTTTGGGTAAGGAACCCTAAAAATACTCTTTGGTAGCATTCGTGCGCGCGGTCTACTCGACCACCTTGCTCAAAGCGCGGACGCCGACAAGTCGTTCTAAATCCAGTGTTACCAACCCATAACTAAATTTGCCCCCAAGATTTTTTTAAAATCCCCCTAAAAAAACCCTAAGTATAGGTTCACATAGGGTAAATTTCTTTGATGCAGTTCCCAACTCCCTAAGTCGTTCGTAACTCACCAAATAAAACGCATAGGTACGGACGCCAGCACATCAAGTTACTACAATCTGTCAGATTTCTTTAATAGATTTTCGACTTTATTGCTAAAAGATAAGGTTCAAGGTTGATTGGGAAAATCTGACAGTTTCGGGTAGGTTGACCTGCTGGCGTCTGTACATAGTTTGTAAAGTAAAAAAAAAAGACTAGGTACCTAAATACCTATTGCTAAACTACTAACTAAATTGTAATATTGTTAATCAGTTCCAGAACGGCATCATCATCATCGCCAGCGGTGCTACTGTTCAAGGTCCATGTATTTTTTAAATCATACATTCGTACGCTAAAGGCTTTTAAAATACATATTTGTCGTAGGTTCAAACTTAACGCAAGACCCATATTCATACCCATAGATACGAGCAGCGTCAATAACGCCACAGCAAACTTTTAGCAAGCCCCTAAAAATAACCCCAAAAAAAATCTGTCCCTAAAAATACCCCTTTTAAGACTTCTTCCCCCTAAATTTAGGGGGAAAACCCCAAAGTTGGCAACACTGTCTAAATCGTAGCGCCGTGATTACACTATCCTAGATTGGATCCAATTTAGGAAGTAGAAAGATTGGACCTCCAATTTCCACTAAATTGGATCCAATCTGTGCTAACTGCGATTACATCTGCCGATTTCCTAGTTAGCATTCCTTAAAATTGGGTAATGTAATCGCGGCTTAAACCCTCTAGCTGCCCCCCCTCCACCCCTTCCTCCTAATGAGGAGAAAAACTCAAAGGTCGATATAGATGTCTCTAGCATCGACCCTGCCTTCTTTGTGCTCCTTGGTGCTGTGGGTCAGTGGTTTAATTTAAGCACGCTCACGTGATTATTTCCCAACTCGGAACGCAGGATATTATTTATTCCCGCCAAATCGCCAAATAATGTTTTGCTGTCAATGTCAAACCAGTGAGTTGGAATTTATGAATTTATTTTCTAACCAAGTCCAAAACAAAAATAAAAGAAGTAGGTAAATACGTTGGTCGTGTGCGTTGTGTTTGTGTCGTAATTATTTTGGATTTCTGGTACTATTAATTTGTTTATCAGTTCCATTTATTTCCTTGCTGTGTTCGCTAAAAGAGAGATAAAACTGCGAGCGGCAATAATCACATAAATGGGCTCTGATTTTGTATTTATTTTGTTCGTAGGCTCAAGAAGATTTATTGTTGGTACATATGAATCATCTGAAAATGAAACGTGGTGCCCTAATAGTCATTGAGGGGGTGGATAGGACTGGAAAGTCGACACAAGCTAGAACACTTGGTAAGTATAATAATACCTGCATTTACAACCGGTTTATCCATAAGGTCGAAGGCACGTAGTACGCCACTGACATAAAATATATGCCCTTGAAATTAATTTACTTTGCATCCAGGAATTCATTGAAAACCTGTCGTAATCCAACTCTGAGCCATAACATTATTTGAACAATTTCCACTGTTTCTCAGCTTATTTGGATTTTAGTAGCATTAATCTAATGACATTTACAGTTGAGAATCTAAAGAAGAAGAACATACAGGCAGAATACACGAATTTCCCGGCCCGAGATACAGATGTTGGAAAAATTATAAACAGTTATTTACAACTGAAGGTAATTTAATGTAGATTTTTATTTTGAAGTAATACTAGCTTCTGGCTGCGGCTTCGCCCTTGTGAAAGTCAGATATTATCCCACGAGGACATACTACCACGATAAAGGTATCCTATGTTCTAACCCAGGTCATGGTTTATGTGTGTGCCAAATTATCCCACGGGAATGCCGGGACAAAAAGTAGCCTATAAATAGGCTTCCTAGGATGCCATATATCCCCTTGCCAAATTTTATTAAAATCTGTTCAGTGGTTTTGGCGTAAAAAGGAAACACACAGACAAAGTTACTTTCTATTATTAGTATAGATTATTTTTGTTATCCAAATGAAAATTGTTATCTAAAATATTTGTATGCCTATGTTAGATTATCTTTAAGCTTTTATAATTATAGGCGCATGCAGGTATCTAATCTGGTTATTGTATAAGTCATGATAAAGATAATTTAATACCTACTATTATATTTTTTGTTGTTTTGGCGATAATTGGGCACTTTGGGCAGGCCTATGACTCCAGTATCTTTCTGATATAATGATGACGAATGTAAATACATACATAACAAGAAATGCTGAACTGCTGCAAGAATCGACAGGACAGATTAAATATCTCCAAGCTATTTGATACACATGCTAATTGCATCACCTAATTACCTGCAAGTTGTACAATAATAGCCTGATATAGTGGTGGTGGATTGATCAGAGCGGCGCACAATGATTGTTGACATAACCCTCCCACATGACGAGAACCTCACGAAAGCCGAGAAAGATAAACAAATCAAGTCTCTTGACTCGGCTTGCTAGGTTGACGACCTATTTGGGGGGCTACTATTTTTTATAATATTTAAAAATATAATTTATGTGTAAATAATGTAATAAAGAAATAATAATGTTAAAAAAATACCAGGTTCTAGAAACCTGTGAATATTTTTTTTTTTTTATCTAATATTTAGAGGCTTCAGTGCACTCTAGGTGACTATGCCAGCCTCATGGGATCATTCCTATAGCAGCGTAATGGGCATCTTGCATGCTGCGATAGCAGAATGCAAGCCACCCATTACGCTACTCTATCCCTCACACCCCCACACACACACACATCACCAACTATACCTAAATACCTACTCACACACAACACACACACCCCCACATAAATAAATAAATTTTAAAAACAAAATAATGACACACCTGTATTCCCCGGAGAGTTGGGCAGTGGTGCAACTATAGTACATCCACATTTCGCCAGTTATGTTTAAGTCGCGGGCGTCATATGGGGCGAGCCTGTTGCCATCAACCAGGCACAAATCCAGACTTCGAACTGCTACTGAGAAAATTCCAGATGGAAAAAATTTAAATGTTGATTTCATTGTCTTGAACCATCTTCTTTAGTGTTGAAATGGCACTAGCATGTTAATGGCCCTATGCACCAATACACCACATCTCATAAGCCTTAGGATAACAACAACAATTCTAGCCTTACATCATTGTTTTTTTTTTTTTTGTTTTTGTTTTTTTATGCGTCATGTTTGCCGCAAATAAACGTTTTTCTTTCTTTCTTTAATTTTTAGCCCCAATATAATAATAATATCATTATATTATTGTCCCACAGCAGGGCAGAGGCCTCTTCTCAAATACAGGGTGGCAGGGTCATCGACAGAACCTGAAAAATATGCTGTTGGCTACAAAAGCCCAAAACCTATGGAGCCAATAAGTTTTTTTTTTACTGACAAAAATTTGATGTAGGGTGTTCCAAAATCATGTACATGATTCCGTGGTAAATGGTTGCGCGTCGATGTTCCTGCCTTCCTGTAGAGTTTGTCCCATTACATAATCAGCCTATAACATTCCCACTGCTGGGCAGGACACAGGCCTCCTCTCAGTGAGAGGTAGTGGGCTGTAATACACCACGCGGGCCCAGTGCGGGCTAGTAGATGTCACGTCTTCGATTTTTTGGCTCTAGGACATGCCGGTTTCCTCACAATGTTTTCCTTCACCATTTTGAGAGCAGTGGTGATGGGATATAATTTACACAAAGTAAAGCCCCTGTCTGGGTTCGAACCTACGACCTACAACTCGTAAGTCGCGGCCGTTACCACTGGGCCACCACTGCTCGTCAACTTGTGACCCATTGTTGATAAAAAAAATTTCAACTGTTTTAGAATGATCTGTCAGATGAAGTGATTCACCTGCTGTTCTCGGCTAACAGATGGGAGAGGGCTAAGAACATAATAAAGACGTTGGAAGCAGGCACCACATTGATTGTGGACCGATATTGTTACTCTGGTGTTGCCTTCTCAGCTGCCAAAGGTAAACTGATGATCTTTTTTTGTTAATGCTGAAATTATAATTATATACAATTGCAGAATGTAAAAGGTAAGTACCTTCAGAAACATTAACTTGCATGTCTTCTGCCTAGCCTTTTCCCAACTATGTTGGGGTCAGTCTCCAGTCTAACCGGATGCAGCTCCGAGCAGGAGTTTGTTAGCTGAATACCAGTATTTTACATGGAACGAATGCCTATCTGACCTCCACAACCCAGTTACTGGGTAATACGATACCCCTTGGTAAGACTGGTTGTCAGACTTTCGGGCTACTGACGATCGGTAACGACTGTCAAAGATCCACGAATGACAGCCGGTACCAACAGCTTACCGTGCTTTCCGAGGCACGGGAGGGGTCTTGGTATGTGAAGATAGTCACCCATCCACGGATCAACCGCGGCAAGCGTAGCTTAACCTGGTCGATCGACCCGTGCGGCTGTTATTACTTAGCCACAAGCCCCCCATTTATACTTTTACTTGCACCATGTATGAGTTATTTTAATTTTTCTGGACTGAACACTGAACAGCTCACATGATGTATGTAAATAACAGTTTGAATTGGTGTGCGAAAGAACGTCTGGAAACTGCTTATCTTTTTTGTACAATAAAAAAAAAAAAAAGCACCCTAACTTACTTAAAATTATGTGGAAGGTTCAAGGTTGCATATGAAAACCTGTGTTTGTACTTATTCAAATATTATTATTCCAGGTTTAGACTTAAATTGGTGCAAGTCCCCAGATGTAGGTCTGCCAAAACCAGATAAGGTGTTCTTTCTCACAATGCCAGTTGACTCAATCAAACAAAGAAACGGATTTGGCATGGAAAGGTCAGTGACTTTGATATAAATAAATCTTATCAATTTGGAACAAGTTTTTGCTTTTTTATTGACCAGATGTAGAGATAGTATATTATAATACCAGCCTGTTAATGGCCCACTTCTACTGCGGGTAAAAGGACCATAATATACGAAGGATCATCTCATCCCCACACTACGCTTGCCGATACGCGGTTTCCACCCACTCCAGGACTCGTCTACTCCACCGGCCATCGGTCCTTTGACAAACATGGCCAGCTCACTGCCACTTCAGTTTGCTTACTCTGCAAGCTATGTCGGTAACGGGAGTTCCGTTATGAAACACTAGCTGCACCCCGCGGTTTCACCCGCATAAGTTTCGATCCCGTGGGAATATCGGGATAAAAAGTAGCCTTTATGTTAAACCCTGGATTAACATAAAGGCTACTTTTTCAGCTACCTCCATACAAAATTTTATTAAAATTGGTCCAGCCGTTTGAGCGTGAAGAAGTAACAAACATATAAACACACACACACAAACTTTCGCTTTTTTAATATTAGTGTGATTAAGGGCGTTTGTGCACTACAAGGAATTTTAATGTCCGACAGTCAGATTTTATTTTTTTTCTTTGGTTCGTTCGTCGAAAGTCGAAAGTTTGTCGAATCATTGAGCTCCTCAAGTTCTGAGTTGAGCTGCACGATTTTTGACAAATGCGTGCACTGACTGGACAGGTCCTCTTAATCTGTGTGGTTCTTTCCTCAAAAGACCATTTCAAACACAAATCTACATGATCTGACCAAGATTTTGTCTGGACTTTAAAAGAGACTGTGACCTCTGAGTTTGTTTCTTCTCAGAATAGTCAGATAGGAAACGCCGGCCGACCTCATCTTGTTTAAAAAAATATGATTGACGCGTGTGTAAAAGTGTTTGTACAAACCTACTTACAGAAATAAATCATTTATCATTTATTTTTTTATTATGGCGTCCCATAAGGGACCGTAAAAAATCGGACTGCCGGACAGTAAAATTCCTTGTAGTGCACAAACGCCCTAACAGTTTAAAATCTCAATAAACAGTGGTTACCCTAGGGGCCTAAAAATACCACTTTGGAGGATCTTATAAGGATAACATTATGAATTATATTATGGCGAAGACAGTCCGTGTTTTTCTTTTTTTCGCTGCACTACGTAGGTACAATCAAAGAGATTGGGATTGGATTTGGATTGGATTGATTGGTATTTTAGCACAGACAAAAAAAAATATTACTGAAAAATGCTTCACCAATGGGAATTGATACGATTAACTTAACAGTTAACTGTCCATTATGTTATCCTTTTATGATTCTGCCAAAGTGGCCTTTTTAGGCCCCCCCTGCTCTACTCCTCTAAGCGTTTAATTCATAGTATAAACATATTTTTCAGATTATTAGTACTTAATTAGTATTATTTTCCACACAGGTATGAAGTACTGAATTTCCAGAAGAAAGTGTTTGAAACATATTCCTTGTTGAAAGAAGATAACTGGGAAGTACTGGACGCTAACAGGTTAATAATTATTTACAGTTCAGTAACCCTATGACATAGATTAGAATGTAAATGTTAATAGACTGGTTTTAATACCCTCATTGAACCAGAAATAGTTTCAAATAAATAGGTACTTATGATACAAATACGTACTTATTTTACAAAGTCGCGGTGCCGCAACCACCGCAATTTAGCGTCGTAAAAAATCACGCAGACGGTGCTATTTCCAAAATATCGCTTTTTTTGTCACCTTTGGGGTCTACTAAAGGTTTTCGTCTTTTCGACATTGAGATTTCTTTATTGTACGTAAGAATAATATTAATTTATTATTATACACATGCATGAACCTACCGCAATAAATTCTCTGATGTTGAAAACCGCATCGAAATCCGTTGTGTTGTTTATAAGAACATCTCGGTCACACAGGCAGACACGAAAAGCGACTTTAATTTGTAATATGTATAGATATTAAATATACAGCAGTTCTCTACATTTATGTTCGTATAACTCTTCAAAATGTAGGGAACAGCAGATAATTTTTTCGCGATTTCAGGTTTGGTCCCATAGTAAAAGTTGTTTATAATGATGAGTACAATGACCTCTTAAGAGGTTGCTAATGTTTTACCAATAACCCTGTATCTATATAGATTCATGCATGGCCGCCATTAAAAAAAAAAAAAACAAAGTGGCGGACAGGTAGGTATGCCAGGCTCTTTATAAAAATCTTCAATCCCCTTTGCCAGTTTGGTTGTCTATACAATTAAATCTGTGGTAATTTAGTAACTAGTAATGGCTGAAACATTTAGACATACTTCAAACAGCTTGTACAGACGCCAGCACATCAAGCTACCTGAAACTGTCAAATTTTCCCAATCAACTTTGAACCTTACGCTTTAGCGATAAAGTTGAGAATCTATTAAAGAAATTTGACAGATTGTAGTAGCTTGATGTGCAGGCGTCTGTACATTTATCTCGGTAGGTACCCTAAAAATCTAAGATTTTAATCACCTTTCATTCTCTTTCAGATCAATAGACTCCATCCAAGAAGACTTGCTGGAGAGGACATTGAATGTAGTAAATGACGTTACTGATAAAAATATAGGAAAGCTTTGGACAAAAGAATGACATGATCATTAGGTATAATATTATTTTGTAGGTTAGAAATATTGTAAATTCTAGGGTTATTACTCAGTGATCAATATAATTACTGTAATGTTTTAATGTAATTAGGGTAAGACTTTGCCAGAAAAGTTGACAATCTATAAAAGTAAATAACAGTTCTGCCATTGTACTCATGTCTGTTGCGAAGCAGTGTTGTTCGTTCTAGCACAGAATAACAATGTATAGAAGTGACACTTCTGCTCCAAACACATTCTTATTTTGGGCCGTTTAAAATGTTCAAGAGACAGTATTGTATTATCGCTTGCACATAGGCGTGCTACACAATATTTCGGGCTGTCATAGCCAAGCAAAATCGAATATTAATGTGTAAAAAGCCGCTCGCCTTTGTTCGAATTGTACCGAGCCGACCCGAAATTGATTAACCCTTAGTATGCCGGAACGTATATACACGCGAGACACAATGGGTTTTTAATTGTTTCTGTAATTCCGGCATTCAACCGGTTAAGCGAGGGTAGATGACGAACGGAATTAGCCGATCGGGAGTCGAATATGTGTAGTATAGTAATTTCTTCGGATCGGCGTTAGAAAAGAATAGAATATAAGTATATGGTATTGTCCAGCAAATACTGCCAAATCGAACTAGTGTAGCACCTCATACGCACTCCGCACGCAGTCATCGACAATATTCGCCAGCCCGGCGCTGCAATAGTTCGTTGTTTCTACGGTATGGCATCGGCACATACACAAGAGGTATAGTAGGTACAGTCAACAGCAAAAGCAGATGATCAAAGTCAAAAATTCAATACTAATGAACGGAGTTCGCGTCAGAACTTTGTGGCGTCGAAGTGATTCAGAAGTATTCTACGTAGTACTTTTCTAAGTAGTAGTACTTCGACGCCACACAGTTCTGACGCGAACTCCGTTTATTAGTATTGAATTTCTGATTTTGATCATCTACTTTTGCTGTTGACTGTACATAGTGCTGTCATGGTTTGAATCAATATAAGTAAAAAAAGGTAGATAGGTTACCTACCAACATTCGGTGTTCAAAAATGGCACAGTAACGCACACACAATTTCAGACGCGACACTAACTTCACATTTGCTAACTAGCTAAGTTTTAACGTGCGTCTTGCGGAGCGCGTATGTCCTATCTACCTCTTTTTACATATAATATAATTGGTTTGAAAGTTTTGACTAAACACTGTTTGGTGCCGCCCGGATTGATTAAACATTGACTCAGACCCTTTAGGTGTCGACGATGAATATAAGCGGCAGTAACCACTAACACTTTTTATCAGGTCAGTAATTGTTCTGTTAGTGTTTATCATTTCCCAAACAATTTGTTCATATTAGAGATTGTCATCTTGTTTTTTTGTGGTTTATGTTAATCTTATTTTTGACCTCACTTTGCAACTATAAATGCCTCTTAATATGCGCTTAATAGATTTATTGACTTATTAT
This sequence comes from Oligia fasciuncula, assembly GCA_963082905.1. Taxonomy (NCBI): domain Eukaryota; kingdom Metazoa; phylum Arthropoda; class Insecta; order Lepidoptera; family Noctuidae; genus Oligia; species Oligia fasciuncula. The sequence goes on from OY720390.1 coordinate 18,139,380, forward strand.
TTCAAATATAAATTTTGTAACTGCTTAAATAATTATGACTAAACATTTATAAATCTGCATTTTACAATAAGTTTTTTTTTTGGAATAGACAGCTTGCCGCACGTGACAGGAGACTAATTTAATTATTGAGAAAAAAATATGCAGCTGATTAAACAAAAATATTGTCCAATTCATAAAAGCATTTTGGTAATAATATTATTGTTCCTATTTTATTCGACTCGGCTACTGGTTTCAGCTTTGAAAATATTTTGAAATAGTTGTTTTGAAGAATCTGCTGTAGCCTTAGGCATTCTTCGTATTTAGCGTAGACGTTCGTCGAACGTATACGCTGCGTAAACACTACGCTACATGCACCGCACCCTTACTATAATGCTTATTTGTAATAAATTCTACTGTCCTACTGATGAGTACAATTAGTTTTACTAAATCATATTATCGCTCATAGGAGCCTCAATTAATTCAAAACATATACATACTTAAATATGTAAGTATTTTTTGATCTGCTTAGAAATAGATGCAGGATATTTTTATAATAACTATATTGTAATACTTTGTGATTTATTTAATGTGTAAATATAAAATAATTTCTATGAAAAGATAAAATAAATAAGTTTTGATAAATTAATGGCGGTTTTATTTTATGCTACCTTAGCTAGAGAACAAAACCTTTATTTAAAAAAAAAATATGTCTGGGACACGGCAGTGCCCCCGCCAAGTCGAGCAAAAAGCGGCACGGCCGTACCATCCTTTTCTCGAAGCAGTTCAGGCCATTTTAGACCCTCTTACATTATAACTCTAATAGTTATATTATAAGCTAGTGCGCTTATGACTTGAGAACCACTCAAGTCATAAGCGCACTAGCAGAGATATAGACAGATACACTTATCGTTTTTGTCACTTTTATGTAAGGGTCTAAACAAACGGACTGCATTTCAACTGCAACATTGCAGTTGACATTACTAGATTTCGAATGCATCCAAATTGCGATGTTGCAGCTGAAATGCAGTCAGTCTGTTTAGACCCTAAGGAAGGCAGGGATACACTCATTCACCTAATTTCCACAAGAATGTTTTTAAAATTATTAAGAAAAATCCCAAATGTTCGTCGACTCCATGTCAGACCAAAAGGCGAAGATGACGAGGGCTCCTAACGAAAGGACTGCTCGTATTAGCAGAGAACTGAAGTGGGTAGGTAAACAGAGAGGGAGACGTTTGTCCTACAGTGGGCCAATACAGGATAATACTAAAGGAAAAAGCAAACGTAACAAATATAAGTTTATTTTTTCTGCACTATTTGTAACAAGTGTTTCGCGCCCTCAGACGTCTGTTGTTTTAAGATATTTACATGAGGCTTAATTTTCTTTTTCAAAGCACTGGCAACGGCACTTTCGTTGTTTTCAATTAGTTTTAGAAGGAAGAAACATCCCCTGTTGGTTGGCAGCCATAGTTTAATCTGGAAAAAGTACATAGGAGACATTATGAGCAAGAAAAAAAAATCCGTTTGCAACTAAGCTATGACTACAGCCATTGATCCGCACTAGAGATCTAAATTATCCTTTTCTATCCAGAAGTTTACAATTTTACGGATAAGAGAAAGTCTGAAAGTGGCATCGGTGACTGAAAGGTTGTGTGGGAATCGGGTGACATGGTATGGGGCAAGGGAAGGAAAGTTTTTTCGTATGAATGTGGATGGCTGATGGCTAAGAGTGGGGGAAGACCAAAGAAACGATGTTGGATGAACTGTGAAAGATGATATGGCTGGAAAGGGGGTGAGATGACGACTTCTAATAGTCCTGCATGGAAGAAAAAGACGTGTTGCACCGACGTCAAGTAAATTGGGATAAGGGCAGGAGAATGCAGCGAGATTGTCCGAAAGGGTTACCGCTGGCCCGGAACATAAAGGTCTAAGGAAGGAACACGGGTGGGTTTTAGTCAGTAAGAGTCTGACACTCCCTTCCGCTCCGCCCAGAGCGGGAGGGGTCATTTGATGATTTCCCAACAAAAAAAAATAAACTGGCAGGAGAATGATGATTGGAAGGTACTTATAGACGCCTAATCAATTTGGTACTCTTTAAGGAGTAACCATTTTAGATAACATGTAATGTAAGAAAAAAGAAGAATGTCCCACTCACAGTTTCGTCCTCCAAGTGTTCAGCAATAGCTTCACCGAAAGTGTTGCCATCCTTGTCTTTGTCCAGTATTGCCAGCTTCTTGAGACACATGTGAATGCCGGCGTCTTCCACCGCCAGTAGATCCTTGCCATCAGCGGTGATGCGCCACTCAGGCTGGCAGATAACCTTCGCTAAGCCTTCTAGGATTTCTTTTGTTGAGTCTGTAAAAGACAAAATATTATTGATAAACATAATATGGTACACTACTTTTCTTCACTTTACTCTTTGAGTTCAATAATATGACTACGGTAAAGATAGGTGTACAGGGTGGCAGGGACGTCGACGCTCAACCTGTTAGTAACAGGCTGTTACCATGGAATTAGTACATGATTCTACACCTGGGTTGAAAATTTGCTTTGGTTATTAAAAAAAAAACGTGCTGAATTCATGATCCCTGTAGTTACTCTGACAGCTAGACCAAAGGAAACTCCTTTCCATAAATCATACGAAAATAATAATTGAAATAAATCTGTACAGCGGTGCTATTCTGTAAAAATCTAACCGTGAAAACTTAGGTGAAGTGAGCGTGGAGTGAGCTGTCAATAGTGTCAATTCCTAGTAAAAACAAACTCACTTCACCTAAGTTTTCACAGTGAGATTTTTACAGAATCGACCGGCTGGACTAAGTCCATAAAGAGTAACAAAGGGTAATTAACAATGCTAGCAAGTATCATACATTAGGCCAGTCTAAACAATCTTAAACTTTAGCTCTTCCAAAGGTATTTTAGTTAACACATACCTATTGATAGCACAGCGACAGTCAACAGCATATTCGTCTTACTACTGAGGTAAAACCCGGGGTCTTCTTCCATATCCTTCTTCAAAGCGGGCAGGATAGCCTCTCGAAGTTCGGACACTCGGAGCTCGGCATCTTTCTTGGACGTGCCGCTTTTGGCGCCCTCTTCAAGGAACTTGATGAAACTAGGGTGGAATGCCCCTGAATCTTTTGGTTTTACTAGCCAGTGTAATGTCTGAAAAGTAAATGGAATATTTCTGTAAATTAAACGATCTGCCGTTTTAGAGATTTTGTTGGTAATCTCCACACAACATTGGTTTAATTCAAGGAGTCGAGTGAATGGGGCAAACTATCTATTTATTAATTTTTAATAATTTATGAGATACATATGTTTTACTTCAGAATTTTGGCACTAAGTAACGCCACTGCCCAGTAGTGGGACAGTATAGGATAGCTTTATTAATAATTTGAAAAGTTATAAGCAGAACAAATAAGAGAACAGTCGACAGCTTCACACTAAATACACTGGTACAACAAGGATCTTTTGGCGCTCGAATGGCGTTGATAGGGGGCGCTATTGGTCAATATTTGTACAATACGACCGACGACGTAACTTGGCGGGCCTGAACTTCGCGCAGAAGGCTGCGCACGAACGTGTTTTAGGAACCAAATGGTGGCATGAGGCGAGTGTGAGTGAGAGAACATGCGCGAAAGTTCGCAAAGGCTATACTCAGGTCCGCCAAGTTACGTCGGTCGTATTGTACAATTGTTTTGCGAAATGTATTCAAAAAAAAACCAGCCAAATGCGAGTCGGACTCGCACACGAAGTGCTGCCATAAGACAAATCGCCGAAAAATCGTTTCTTGTATGGAGACCCCTGAATGTTTAATAACTGTATTTTATTTTTATTATTTGTTCTTATTAGCGGCAATAGAAATACACATTCTGTGAAAATTTCAACTGTCTACCTTTTACAGTTCATGAGACACAGCCCGCTGACGGACGGACGGACAACGGAGGCTTAGTAATAGGGTCCCGTTGGCACCCTTTGGTTACGGAACCCTAAAAATAAGATCGCGGTGTTAGTTACGGTTTCAGCCACGCGCCAAAAGAACCTCGTAGCACTCTAAAGATATTGAAAACTTACCATGTTACCCCAATGGTCTTTAGCAATGTCCTTCAAATTGCTAGCTAATGTTGATACAATAGCTTTCCTCACTAGCACCGTGTCGTCAACGGAATCAAAGATGGCGATCAGTAAGCGGTAGCCCGTCTTGTGTTTGCTGAGGGCTACTGCGTGTTCCTTCACCACTTTCAATATAGTCTGCAAGTTAACGAAATTTAGGACCATAGATAATTATAAATAATAATAAATCCATTACTAAATTGGGGTTAGTGACTACGGCACCCCACTTTAAGCTCAATCCGAGAGTTTAGAAGGATATTGACTATCCATTGCTTCATAGGTTTGAAAAATATGTCTGCTCAACAACGTAAATAACGTAATGAACGTGGGTGAACTGTCAAAATAAAATCCATTGCGATTAATTGTCAAAAGTCATTTATTCAAACTAGGCTGAGAATCAGCACCATGGACGTATTATATAGAAGTTATATTATATTACGTCCATGATCAGCACTTTTCGAACGTCAAAATTACAAAAGACAGTCCCCCAAAACGCCCGCCCTTCACCATGTCCTAAGGGGGTAGCGCTAAGGTGGCCCGCGAAATTCAAATTTTCTTACGTTTTTTGCAATTTGCTGGTCAGTATTAAGTTGTACGTTGATTAAAATATGATTCGCGGTCGTAACAAATATGTATTTACAGAATTATAATCATTACAATCAGTTGTATTGTAGTTACTTGAAATAATGAGTCTACAAAATCTGTATTTTTTTTTTTTTTTATCGAGTTTAGATAAGGATACCCAACAAATCTGTGAGGTTTTGCCAGCAAATTTTATTTGACCCAGTAGATCCTTATTTTCCTCACCTTTTTATCCTTATTAGTGCCTTGCCAGACACAGATGGAGGCTGCATTTGCGCCCGGGAGAGAGTTGCTGAGTGGCACTATGAGAGGGCTGAGCGTCGAGATCAGTTCCACGCGGTCTTCTGCGCTGCATTCGCGGATGTATTCGTAAAGGACTGAGTGGAATAACCTGGAATGTTTGACATTGTTTTAGTTTAGTTTTTTGAAGATTCCATTATTATACAGAGGGTATTTTATCTGGCAGCCATGCAAAAACTGAAATGGTGGATAGTAGACATTCACTACTACTTTATTAATGGCATCATTGTTTTGTATTTTCTTATTGTTGCTAAGAAAAAAACTTGTGCAGTAGTAAGCTGTCAAATGCCTTTGTATGAGACTTGTTTTAACTAGACTAAGACAATAGCCAGTTTCGGAATAAATGTGAATCTTTATGCAGACACAGAGTATAAAAGACAGCATTTCAAATACAGAGTGGCAGGGACATCGAGACGCAACCTGTTACTATGAATTCAATACATGATTCTGTACCCAGGGGGAACCACCCCTGGGTATAAACTCCCCTGCATAGAAATTTCGTCAGTTATCCATACTAGTATTATAAAATTGCGAAAGTGTGTCTGTCTGTTACCTCTTCACGCTTAAACCGCTGAACCGATTTAGATTAAATTTGGTATAGAGTTATGTAGTTTGAGTTCCGGGAAAGGACATAGTATAGTTTTTAACCCGATATTCCCACGGGATCGACACTTATGCGGGTGAACCCATGGGGGGGTCACCCTGTATAATTTAGGAATTTTTCAGTAGCAGCCCAGAGTCTGGAATTGTGCCCGGTTGATGGCAATAGGCTCGCCCCCTATTACATGGGACTTCAATATGACTGGCGAAATATTGGTGTACTATAGGTACATCTCTGTCTAACCCTTAGGGGATTACAGGCGTGATGTTTTGTTGTGTTCAAATATAATTTCTGAAACATAAACTACTTACTCTCCATCGTGTAAATTCTTGTCCAGAATCTTCTGAATGTTAGCCTTGCAGGCTTGCAGGACGGCAGTTCTCATCTCCGGACTATCCTTGTATGTGTCACTGATCGTATTCACTTTGTCATCCTTTGTCTGGAAGGAAAGGTAGAAAAATAAATATTTCAAAATACATACTACAAACCCAAGTAAAATACTTAGACTAGGTACAAACAATTTTCTACATGGTATAAAGAAGAATATCTTTTAACTGAAAGAGAAGTACTCTTTAGTCTAGTAGCATACTACTAGACTAAAGAGAAAGGTACAGTATTTTTATCTCACGAAGAGTCGCGCGCTTTACTTGTGGTAGCTAAGCGTACAAATAAAAAAAAATAATAAATAAATATTTGTCATGCACACGCGTGAAGCACATAACACACACACACACACTTCCGACTTCGCCATTATCTCAAACGGTACCGAGACCTTACACACACATTCACGTTCGCGTGTTTGTAAACTTGGTAGGTAACCACAAGTAAAGCGCGCGTCGTGGATAATATCAATAAGAAAATCTCATCTTCTTGCACTTAGGGCTTTTTTATTGTCATGCGTGTTGGCGCCCGCGTGCAGGCCAGGCATGCGTGCTTGTTGCGTACTGACGCGGAGCAGATAATTTTCGCCACGCCACAGTATTGTGCGCATGGCCGCATGCGTGCCTGGCCTGCACGCGGGCGCAAACACGCATAACAGTAAAAAGGCCCTTTGTATGTAAGGCTAGGCTTTTTTATTAAAGTAATCAACTCACATTCTTATATATGTCCCCATAGAACTCCTGTTGCATATGGCACTTCTCTTTCTTCGTAGCAAATTCTCCATATGCATAATCCAATACAGGTGCACTTATGGCATGAGTAGCTATCGACACAATATGACCAAAGAACTTCTTTAGAACCTCATGCCGTATAAACTCCGTACCGTACTTCAATATGCGTTTGACTGCATGCTGTCCGTACTTTGACTGGACCATTTGAACCATTAAGTCTAATAGTTCTTCGGTTATATCATTTTTTATATCGTCTGGGCCATATTTGAGTAGGACCTGAATGACTCGGCTGAGATCATGAGTTAGGGCTATGGATTTGTAGTGCCCTTTTAGAAGACAGTGGAGCTCTTTGCAAGAGTTCATCCTGAAGTCTTGTTTCACCACTTTCCTGAAAAATATTAAGGATTAGTAAGCTAATGGCTAAGTAATGCTTAAAAATAATGTTAATGTTAATTCGTCTGAATTAATATCCATAAAGTAAAAGAGAAAGACAAAATGTGAAGTGGAAGTAGGTCCAAGGACCACTCCTTGGACCTACTTCCACTTCACATTTTGCCCGGTCCACACCGGGCTTGGTTAACCTTACGCACGCTGGTATGTGGATCTACGCAAGACACAAAAGCTTCTGAATTGTTTCTCTAATTACGGCATTCAACCAGTTAAACAATTAAATTATATCTATGATTTTAATGTAAAGTTCAACCTCAAGTTTATTAGAAATAAATTCACTTAAGTTCAATTCTCAAGTTTTAGCACTAATAAAAAGATTAAAGCCACTCAAAAGAGGAACTTCCATTTTTATAATCAAAAGAATAATTTCTATATTGTTTAATATTGGGAAGGTATTAAAAATAGCACAAGTTAACTTTCAGGTTACCTTTGAATTTGTGCAGCCAACAGCTTAGCCTTGTGTGACACCTCAAACACTTCAGCAGTAGACTTAGCCTTGCGTCTCACTAATCTCAGTTCTTTCTTCTCCTTTTTCATCTCAGACCACTTCGGTTTCTCTCCATTGGGTTGATCTTTCGAAAACTTCGGCTTCCCCTTGCCATCTTTGCCAAAATTAGGCTTCCCTTTACCATCTTTGCCGAAATTCGGCTTACCCTTAAATCCTTTGCTTTGATCTTTCCCAAAACTCGGCTTTCCCTTCCCGTCTTTGTTGAATTTCGGCTTTCCAAACTTATTTGGACCTTTCTCACCATCCTTCTTGAAATCCTTTTTAAATTTATTGTTTTTCGCATTTTCGCCTTGCGCCGGTTTGCCTTCAGCATTGTCCGAGTTCACCTTCTTCTTCTTAGGTGAAGTGGCATCGTCTTCATTAAATTTTCTTTTAACTTTCTGCATTTTCAACGAATTACACAAATAATGCACGAGGTTATGAAATCCAAAATTCTAAGTACTCTTTTCAAATAAACGAAATAATACGATGCACGTAAGAAGTAATTATAGACTATATAAGTCAGTATAAGTTTATTGACTGTTACTAAATTTAACTAATATTTCCTATAATAAAGACGTGCTCGATTGTTTTAACCACACGTGCAAATCGTACAATAATTGACTATTGACTTTATTTGACAGTTTGACTTGACAGTGAGTGAGTTTGACTTTGACATTGACAATTCGTTGCTCTGCCTGTCTCTGACATTAACTGACATAAAAGAAGCAGTTTATAAATTAAGCTATAAATCTTACAAATATTTTTTTGTTGACGTTTATCGAGTGACCATTTACATTTATTGGGTAAGGCCCTCCATGGCGCGGCTGTCACTCAGTTTTTCAGACATTTGGGCTTCTGACTACCCGTAACGACTGTCAAAGATCTACTCTATGACAGTCTGCGTTTCCTATCCGACATTCCGACTACTCTGAGAAGTAAGGCTGAAACAAACTCAGAGGTGCCACCGGGCTCTAACTGGGTTTCAAGATGATGTGATGACATTGATGACTAATAGAGAAGTATGAAAGAAAATTATTTTCCCCAAATAAATTGGGATAAGGGCAGGAGAATGAACCCAATAACTTGTGTTGTGGAGTGGAGATCATTTTTGCTCCATCAGCTTCATGTAAAGTACTGGTATTCAGCTGCATTCGATTAGACTGGAAGCCAGCTTCAACATATAGTATCGGGAAATAGCTATAACAGATTTATTGATCATAGTACATTAGATTTTTTTAAATACATAATTTTTATAAATAGACTTGTCAGAAAAAATCCAGAGTGCTTCAGAAATGCAAGAAGTAGTGTCAGTGCTGTGTCAGTGTCAGTGTCACTATCATGAATGAATTTGAATTGTCAATGTCAAACAAGCAGCAAGACGGGACAAGACCAAGCTTGTTAATTTTCGTGTAAAAATTTTGTTTTGTGAAATATAAAATAATGACAAAATATAAAATAATGACAATAAAGAAAACATGACAACAGTCTTTATGTAGGATGGTTGATATAAACAAATATTTAGAGAGCCAACTGGCACTTGCAAAACAAAGAGTTGTAATTAAAAGTAAAAAGGACAATGTTTCGCAAAAAAGTAAAGACGCTGCTGAATTTATATCTAAAAAACAATCCAAACAGTTTGGAAAACAATCCCCAAAGGAAGCACTTAAGGAGACGCCAGTGCAGACCACTTCCAGAAAGAGGACATCCACTATTTCTTCAGAGAAAGATTCTGACGATGAGTATTTACCTTCCGAAGACGATGCTGATGACATTGTTAATATAGCTGCTGGACCCTCTACGTCCACCACAAGTGCTCGAACAAAACATAACTTAAAGAGGACTGTAGATGATGGTGACACAGCTAGTTACAATGAGAGAATAGAAACCTGGAAGAAAAATTTAGCAGCAGCTAAATCAAGTAACTACGATGGTGAAACTATGACAGCTGATGTGCAATATGTGTTGGAGGGCAACACAGACCCAGAAGAACTCCATGAACTGCAGAATGGGTTGTGTGTACCTAACTTTATTTGGAGGCAGCTATACAAGTTCCAAAAGATTGGAGTCAAGTGGTTGTGGGAACTTCACCAGGTAGAATCTGGAGGATTGTTGGGAGATGAAATGGGTCTAGGAAAAACAATTCAGATAATTGCATTTCTAGCAGGTTTGTCCAAAAGTGACTTAGGTTCTTGGGGAGGACTTGGTCCTACCATAATCGTTGCTCCGGCAACTGTTATTTATCAGTGGGTCTCTCATTTTCATTTTTGGTGCCCAAACTTAAGAGTAGCTGTTCTTCACCACACTGGTTCCCATGCAGGAAATCATAATCAACTGATCAGAGACCTACACACTGCACATGGGATCCTTTTAATCACTTATGCTGGTGTTGTAAAATACACCAAAGATCTGACAGCCCGTAAATGGCATTACATTATATTAGATGAGGGCCACAAAATTAGGAATCCTGACACCCAAGTCAGTAAGCTTGTTAAAAAGTTTCAAACTCCCCATAAAATACTCATTACAGGTTCTCCCATGCAGAACAGCTTACAGGAACTTTGGTCCTTGTTTGACTTTATGAGACCAGGACTCTTGGGCACTTATGCAGCATTTATGGACCATTTTGCAATGCCCATTACTCAGGGGGGATATGCTAATGCTACTGAATATCAAGAAGCAACTGCTCTAGAAATAGCAAAGGCTTTGAAATTAATTATTACACCTTACATGTTACGACGAACAAAGGCTGAGGTTCAAAGCCATATTAAACTACCGGAGAAGAATGAGCAAGTGTTATTCTGTGCGCTAAGCCAGGAACAAAAAGATCTGTATATGGGTTATCTCACTGGTAACACTGTACGAAGCATTTTAGACAAAGATAATAAATTTGGAGACCCTATAAGGGCAAGGATATTGGTTGCACTATGTACTTTGAGGAAGATATGTAATCACCCTGATTTATACCTCTATGAGGCTCATGAAGATTGTGATGACATAGACCCAGAAAGATTTGGCAACTACAAAAGGTCTGGAAAAATGACTGTAGTTAATTCTTTATTAAAAATTTGGCAAAAACAAGGTCACAGAGCTTTAGTATTCTCTCAGTCCAGAGGAATGCTGTGTTTGCTGGAGCAATACTTACAAGTTCAAGAATTTAAGTATTTGCGAATGGATGGCTCTGTGAATGTTGGACAGAGGCAGAACATGATAAAAACATTTAATGAGAATCCTGAATACTTGGTGTTTCTGGCGACAACAAGAGTTGGAGGACTAGGAGTAAATCTCACAGGTGCCGATAGAGTGATTATATATGACCCAGACTGGAATCCAGCCACTGATGACCAAGCTAAAGAAAGAGCTTGGAGAATAGGTCAGCAAAGAAATGTTACTGTTTACAGACTACTATCAGCAGGAACTATTGAAGAAAAGATATATCAGAGACAGATATTCAAGCATTTCCTCAGTAACAAAATATTAATAGACCCTAATCAAAAAAATGTGTTGACCACTAGTACACTACAGGGTCTTTTCACTCTTGAGGAGCTGAACTGCGATGGTGACACTGAAACTGCGTCTCTTTTCAAACATACCAAAATAGATGTTAATCAGAGTTTAAAAAGTAAGAAGAGTGATGATCAACATTCCAGTGGGAGTACCTCATTTTCGAAGAAAAAGATAGAAGCAATGAAAAGGATGGCAAGAGAAATAAGTAAGAAGATTTCTAAGGATAAAGAGGAGACTAAAGATGAGAAAGACCCCAGAGAAGAATACAAAAAGAAAAGAGACCTACTGTTGAACCCACCTAAAGTTGAAGAACCTGAAATAAATTTAGTTGATGATCAAGTTACTAATATTCCATTCGAAAACATTCTATCTGAATTAGATATAGTAAATATGCATGTGAAGAAGGACTATGAAGAAAATTTACTAAAAAATGTTTTAAAAAGCCAAGAAAATGCAGAAGAGAGTGATCATGTTGAAAAGGAAAGTCCTGAAAATGATACGGAAAAGGCGAGCACAGAAGATAATGTTTGCAAAGAAAAGCCAATAAAAGAAAGAACACCAGAAAGAGATAAACTTATTATGGCTAAAGAAACCAAAAAACCACATAAAAGAAAATATTCTCCAGATCCGGAAACTGAAGTAGAAAATGTAGTAGCAGTGAAAAAAGTAAAAAAAAAGAAACATAAAAAAGAGAAGGAGAAACAAAAAAATGATGACGATTATGTTTTAAGTAAACTATTTGCTAAAGCTAATGTTAAGAGTGCATTACAACACGACGTAGTTGTTGGGTTGGCAGAAAAAGAGAAACGACATAGAATTAAAGAAGAAGCAGTAAAGAAAGCAAAGGATGCTGTGAGAGCAATCAGGTTTTCTTCCAAATAAATCAGTCCATCCATGACTAATTTAAAATTATTATGATTGATTTGTACTTAGAATGTAAGTGAAAGAAATATATACTACTGTTTTTTGTTCAATATAAGTTTTATTTTCAAATTCGCGAGATCGTTAATATGCTTGCTTCCGCTTTGAGATGGGATTTAACCCGGTAAATTCCCGGGTAATTTCAAATTTGGGTAAATACCGGGTTATTAAAATAGATTAGAAGTCTATACTAAGGCTTGCGCTGCTGCATAGTCGCACTATTATGAATGCCACCGCGCCTTGCTGCCGGGCGGCGCGGCGGCGGCGGCACCAAAGAGTAAAGTAACTATTTATGAAGGCGGCACTCAGGCGGCGGATCGCATCCCGATTTAAAAAAAGCTGAACAGCTCGTTAGCAATAGACCCGCACCGCAAACCAACTACCTATTGAAATAAAAGGAATGAATGTGAATGAGCCACCGAAATAAGAGAAATGCGGTCGGAATTCTTCCGTATCGGTTTGTTTTTAGAAAAATGAAAGTATAGCAGAGGTCAAATCTGAGATCATCAAATTGTAGAACACATTAGCATGCATAGCATTGCATACAGTGTAGCATGCAAGCATAGCACAAAAATAATTAAAACTTTCGCTGTACAGTCAAAACATAAATTAAAAAAATAGACAGAGTTCCTATCCTACTGTGTAGGTACGTACATACACGGCTACACATCAAGAAATAATTGCCAGTTTTAGCTGACCTTGCATTGTATAGGTTTTTCGTACGATCAGAAGTCAGCTTATACTGGTTAAACACAGCTTGATGTAGTATAGCCATGCGTATTTACGACGCAAAATTAGGTATACTTACATTAGTTTAAGAACTTAGTTATTAAGGTTAAATAAAAAAGGTTTATTATTTTTTGCTTTTCAGCGGTTTTTCGGCGGTTAAGACTATCGCGAATATCAAACTGTTGGCTTGGTGCGATAAGTTAAACTATGGCAACACAATAAATCAAATGTCAAAACTTAGCTGCCTTCCGAGTGCATAATTTTTTGGAAATAATTGAATATTGTTGTATATTTCTCGATATACTAGTATAAAGCTTTCGCCTAATATAGCCTTGTGAAATGTTTGGGTGATTTAGATGTAAACTTTGTATTTTAGACCGCTAAGTCAACAGTTTGGTCTGAAGCGTATCGTGGTGGGATTCTGATAGGATTTTTGGTTTTGACTCGGTTGTTGCTGAGAGGACGTCGGCGATATGTCGAGGAGAAAACTGCCGCCGCCGGGCTTCAACTTCAAGCCTCCAGAGGAGCAGGTCGTGTGAGTGTCAACTGGTGTCAACCAGCGAAAATCTGTCTACCTGACATTTATTAGCTAGAACTTGTGTTCTATATTTATATCGAAATAATAAAATTATGTCTATGCTAATGCAGAAATACCTTATACCCAAATTAGGGAATACCTGTTTGTTTTGATGTGATAAAGGATATCAGATACCTCTGGCAAACAGTTTATTCCTATGAGTTACCATATTAATAGTATTATCACTTGAGAACTTGTAATATCTGGTAAATTCAATGAGTATTACATATAAGTAGGGAGCCCCCATAGCTTGAGGAGGCTTAATGGTTTAACGGTGCCACCGTGATTCCGTTTAGCTCTGACGTTAAGGATCTGGGTTTGCTTGTTGACACTTGCCTTGACTGCCGTAAGCAGGTCCCGATTGTGAGCAAGAAGGTCACTGGAATGTTGGTGTCGCTTGAATAATATTCTCCCATCACACATTACGGCAATGCTTTTCCAGTCCCTTATCTTCCCCATAATTGACTATAGTGATGTGTGCTACTATGACCTGAATGCACATCTCCTCAGTAAACTTGACTGACTTCTTAATAGCTGCATTTGATCGGACTAAAAACAGAAAAATCAGTTTTTTTCAGCACAAATTTCTCAATATCCTTAAGTTATCTAGTTTTTTTTAAAAATACACAATTATTTATCATAATATTTATCCTATATTCACCTTACTAATATACTCTAAGGCCTAGTATTTTTTTTCAGATCGTTATTTGCTACCAGTAAGCTAAGAAAGCAATCGAAAAACTTGGTGTTTCGTGATTACATAAAAACATGCTGTTTTTTTTTTTGGAATTTATATTAAGTAGTTATCAAAATTTAAATTCGTAGACTTACTAGATAGATAGGTGATAAATACTCGTGTATTTTAAAAAAAACTAGATAACTTAAGAATATTGAGAAATTTGCGCTGAAAAAAACAGATTTTTCTGTTTTTAGTCTGCGAAATTGATACCTAGTCCGCCTAATTGATACCCTTAAAGTGGTTACCTATCCGGCAGCGCAGAGCATTAAGGGCATTGACATCCCTGTTTTCTATTCTTCACAAACCCACTTCTCCTACTTATCCGACTTCTATTTGTCAATATTCATGCTCTGCACACAGCAAGAATCTTCAGTCCGAGAATAATCGTCTTCTTTGTTTTCCTTCTCATCGCGCTGGTTTTATAAAGTCCTTTGTCCAGGCAGTTTTCCTTAGGAATGCGCTCCCTCAGAATATCAGGACGGTAACCAATTGGTTCACATTTAAAGTGAAAGCTGGAGAACACATACACAAGTTTCCAGATTCCAACAACAAGAAAGATTTCCAGGTTTTCTTGTTTCTCTCTCATAATTTTTTCTTTTGTTTTATATAATAAATAAATAAATATGTATTTTTGTATATATGTATTTATTCTTATATTTTACTTAGAAATATTTTATATGTTGTTTTCTGCTATTGCACCTACTGTGTATTGTCTCTGCATCACCCTAAGGTAGACTGGTAGAAAATGCCCAAGGACTTAATGAAGTCCGCCTTTGTACAGTTTTTTACTTGTGCATAAAGTTTTAATAAATAAGTAAAGACCTAGGTTATTAAACCTTACCTAAAAGAAGAGTGACTTGACCAGCAGTAGTATGGTAGAAAACTTAAACTTAAACAAGCCCCGAAAATGATAAGCATGGTAATATAGGTAGGAGGGTAAAACTAGACAGATTACAGAAGGCTGTCAATTATAATAATAGGTTGTCTCAAAAATATTGATTTCTAGAGGGGTCATGCCATTTAGAAATGGAGCTTGATTTTATTTGATAAAAGAATTTTGTCTAAGGACATTGCATAATTTGTATTTTGTCATTTTATAGTATACAAGGTGTAACAGAATAAACGCAAGTCCTGAAAGTAGTTTGTTCATAATTATAATCATGAATTTTAATCAATTTCGGTAACATTTAAGATAGGTATTTTTTTTTTTAATTATGTATTTTGCCATTCTGATCGCCGATTGAGCCAAAGAAAATTAAATCTTATGTCAAGGCAATAAGACTCAATTTTGAATGCATAAAGTAATGATAGGGTCAACACAATTTACTTAATAAAAATAGTTAGCTTTAAAAAAAAATTGTTTTGATCATTGTATTATGCTTTTAACTCAATATTCTAATTGGGGTGTATGAGGTCTTGCGTTCATTATGTTACGCATTGTATAGCCTACCCACCCCTATTGATGAAAAGAGTGGATAGATATTGCAACTCACATTTGTTTTTATATAATTTTCATTCATTCTTCATCTATAATGTTACGTTTTACTTCCCCAGAACACCTCCAAGAAACTTGGACAAGCAGACAACGATAACAGTTGATGACAAAACATTCACCGTCCACGCAGATGACCTTATCAAGATTTGTGACTTGGGCCGTGGGGCCTATGGCATAGTGGAGAAGATGAAGCATATTCCTAGTGACACCACTATGGCAGTCAAGGTAATATCACTCGTCATTGTCAGTACAAATATGTACTTTCAGAAATATGATTGTCTCCATATTGGATGCTGACGGGCTATGAGCTATGATAATATAAGTAAAAAGACATAGGTAGTGATGTTGATTTAATAAATAAATAAATAATAATAGGTTACCTACGATCTTCAAAAATGGCAAAATGTCACACTATTAGATAACAGACACTAACTATGACAGTCTGGTATTTGGAATCATCATGCTGATTACACACATGTCTTCTAAATCAACACTTTTTAGTAACCAATACACATTTTCAATACTATGGTGACAAGTGTTTTCCTTTCTTACTTATAGAGAATCACAGCATCATTCAACACCCAGTCAACAGAACTGAAGCGTCTGCTCATGGACTTGGACGTGTCCATGAGAGCCAGTGCCTGTCCATACACAGTGCACTTCTACGGTGCCATGTTCCGCGAGGGGGATGTCTGGATCTGCATGGAGGTCATGGACATGAGCCTCGACAAGTTCTATATGAAAGTCTACCACAACAAGCGCACCATACCTGAAAACATTCTAGGGAAAATCACATTCTCCGTAGTCAGCGCTTTACACTACTTATATTCTAAGCTCAGAGTAATCCACAGAGATGTAAAGCCATCTAATATCCTGATCAACAGGAAAGGAGAGGTGAAGATGTGTGACTTTGGTATATCTGGATACTTAGTGGACTCGGTCGCTAAGACTATTGACGCGGGCTGCAAGCCGTACATGGCGCCCGAGAGGATCGACCCGAGCGGCAACCCGGGCCAGTACGACATCCGCAGCGACGTCTGGTCACTCGGCATCTCGCTCATCGAGCTGGCGACCGGCACGTTCCCCTACAACACGTGGGGCACGCCCTTTGAACAGCTCAAACAAGTCGTGAAAGATGACCCTCCGAGACTACCCGCCGGCCAGTTCTCTGCACAGTTCGAGGACCTGATAGTCCAATGTCTTCAGAAAGATTACAAACAGAGACCGAACTACGACGCGCTGCTGACGCACCCTTTCTGTCTGGATCACAGTCAGGAGATTGACGTCGCGTCGTTCGTTCAAGAAATATTAGACTTACCAGATGAATCCTAGTGATAGGAACATTATTTACGTACCTATTAAGTACAAGCGTTTACCGACTAACCTTAATGTAGTTTAATAATTGAAAAGATATAAAATAATGTTATTAACCATAAAAAAAATTAAATTATGTATTCTCTATAGAGTGGCGATCGCAATCGGCGTACGCGGCGATTTTAAATGTTTGATTTCAGAGATGATTTAGTGTTTACTACGTGAAGTAATCAAGTCTTGTGTAAGTGAAACGTTGTCAATTTAGTAATGTAGCAAGTAGTATGAGGGTAGTTTGAAGTAAGAATAACATGTCGCTAATATGGTTTTATCTACGTTTAGTGTGTTAATCTTGACCTTAGAGCGAACGAAGGAATTGGTATAACAAAATAATGACTGGCAACATTTAGTAAGCATCACAAAATTATCGTAATTTAGTTTTAAATAAAAAAATATTTGTTTTCAATTATGAAGTTTCATTATTTTACCTTGCATAGGTACCCACTTTTGTTTGAAATTAGCAACTTGTGGCGGCTATAGACTGCTGATATATGCTTCATAGCGTAGTGATGGTAAAAAGTTCAAATATATGGCCCAAAATTCAGCTGCGCGAACTCCTCTCACTGACAGGATCAAGATCCTCAAGCGATAGGTGACAGTGCATGCGGAGCAAAACGAACCGTGTCACTGACTCCGCCTATTTGGCGACAAAATATGGGAGAAAACAGATCTTCGCTAGGTGCCCTAGTTTTTGAGATATAAATGTGGCCCTGCTGGGGAGACTCCAGATCGGCCTATAAAACGTTATATCTTTTGAACCAGTGACCGACAAATTCTGATATGTGGCGACAAATTTCGACAAATTTTTTGTGTTATCAAAATTAAAATCCCTGATGGTGGGAGTCAGTGACACAAACGAACCTGCATCCTAATTACACTTTCAATCACAATCTAAATCATTTTGATGGATATTGCTAATTTATTGCTTCAAAAAAAATTTCGAAAAATTTGCTCAACAACGTAAATAACGCAATTAATGTTTTTGAACTGTCAAAATGAAAACCACTGATGATGATCAATGATTGCTACCGTGAGTGTGTTACGCAATTACCCCGCGACCGCGGGTCATGTTTAAGGTACACAAAAACCACATTATATTACGAAATTTATTTAAAATCATCAAAACATCATATAAATAAAGTAAGTACAAAATAGTATTAAGTAAGTACATGTCACATTTCTCTTACAAAATAAACGCCAGACGGCTCCGATACGATTATATTCACAGTAGAACTTAAGCGTAATTGACTAGACGATTAGAAGGGCGAGTTCATGCCCAGCTTGGTGCCGAAGTCCAGGCGCGCGCGGCGTTGGTTGCGACCGTCGGCCCTGCAGGAAGAAGGCAAGTGTAAGTATACTGTATGGAGGGTAGAGGAGGTAAGGAGAACCGTCGCATATGGGGAGAAAGTTGAAAAAGTGTCTAACTTTAAGCAGTAATTAACAGTTCAAAAACCCTCCAAAACGGCGCTAGCGTAGGCAAAGGGTGAATGAGGTATAATTTATGAATGTAGCAGTTGTTGACGGATTGAAGCTTAGACAAAGAAAAGTATAATAATAATAATAATATTCCACAACTATCACACAACGCCGTCTAGTCTCAAGCTAAGCAGAGCTTGTGTTATGAGTACTAGACAACTGATAAACATACTTATATATTTCTAAATACATACATATATAGATAAATTACACCCAGACACAGAACAAATGTTCATGCTCATCACACAAACATTTGTCCTGGGTGGGAATCGAACCCACGACCTCCGGCATAGCAGTCATAGTCACTGACCACTAGACCAACAGGCCAGTCAGACAGCGGGTAGCGCCATTTCATTTCCACAAGAAAGGGATAAAGTATTGAGTTATTATAAGTAACTGAAAAGGATAAAGCTACACTATTTCCGTCTCTCAGTGCGTGCCCGTTTTTTCAAGGCAGCTACATAAGTAGCCAATGTTATTTAAGTTAGTTTTTTGTCTCATGTGTGGCCACGCTACCCGATGCTCTATAGTTTTCTTACTCTAAGGATTGAAGTATGCCGAATGAGAAAATTTAATATTCATAGAGACAACAGAGGGTAGTTAGTCACAGCCCAGTATACCAAACCTCAACTAATTACGTAGTCCAAAATAATTTTGTAAACATAACCTATTCTAATAACTTTTGGCGCTTTCTTTGTTTACCCTGTTGCTACTGTGGCGCCACCCTCATTTAACGCAGTTTGACGGACACTTTCACAACACGAGACGGTTCTCCTTACCTCTACTCTACCCTCCATAATATTCTGCTACAAGGATATTTTGGCGCTCGAATGACGTTGAGGGGGTGTTGCTGTTCAACATTTGCGAAATGTCATTTATTAAAAAATGACAATGTAATGTATTCAAAAAAAAGATGGCGGCGTTAGTTCCTATTTGGGCCACGTGCCTAAATAACCTTGAAGCGCTATAAACATGATTGATTACCTTTAGTATGTACAAAAAATTATGGGAGTTTAATCAATCCTTGAAAACACGTTCAGCGCTAAGTTTAGATAAGCCAAAAAGTTTGGCGGTCTCTGTATCAGAACAAGAAGTCGTTGTGTTTTCTGCCTAAACCGACAGTTACACACTTCCGCATTAGTACTCAAATAACAGTCGGCTGGTATTTGAGTACCAACGAGGCAGTGTCAGCAGCGTCAATCTGGTGTCCCTATAACATATAAGGCGAAATGTTGGTACCCTCTCCCGATCCCTTCGAGGATTATTGAATTATGTTATTTATTTTTTTATAATACTAACACCCGGTTCTCGATAGGCTGTCCACACAAAAATCAACAACCACGCCATCAACTCTTATGTCAACTGCTGTGATTGGTTGACCGAACAGCCAATCAACATGAGATTTGATAGCTGATTATTTCAACAGGGTTATACAACTTACTTGATCTCCTGCCACTTGATAAACTCGTTGAGTGCGAACACTAGGAACAGCGAGGCGGCGTACCCCACGGCGAGGGTCCAAGGAACGTGGTACTGCAGGTCGCACACCCCCCACTTGGCGCAGAAACCGTAGCTGCTGCTTAACATTATGCCGCTGAATGCCAGCTGGACTAGGATTCTGGAAGGTATCGCGTTAATTACCCTCGGTTCTTAAGATACAACGTGTAACATAATTAACGCAAGACCTCATACACCCCAATTAGAGCATTGAGTTAAAAGCATAATACAATGACCAGAACTTATTTTTTTTAAAGCTATTTTTTTTTATTATTATTAAGAAAATCGTGTTGACTCTAGCATTACTTTACGCATTTAAAATTGAGTCTTATTGCCTTGGAATAAGATTAACAAAATATATATTTTTTGAAAATAAAACCTTATAATATAAGTTACTGAAATCTATTCAGTAGTCAACTATGAACAAACTACTTTCAGGACTTGCGTTTATTCTGTTACACCTTGTATAAATGATTATTTCTGATATAACAGGGGTGAACCTTTTGGTTACGGAGATATTGAAGGTCAAAATTACAACTTTTACTGATGTTTTTTTACGAAAACAAGTTTTTCTACCCCCACGACCCCTGTACCGTTCCATGCATCCATAAGCACAATCGTGTGTTACATTACGCACTACCGGAAACAGAAAATTTCCACACCAAAAATAAAAGTCGTTTCCCAGCAATTATTTTAGTGCAATTTTACTTAGTTTGATGTACAGACGCCAGCACATCAAGCTACTACAATCTGTCAAATTTCTTTAATAGCTTTTCAACTTTATCGCTAAAGCATAAGGTTTAAATTTGATTGGGAACATTTGACAGTTTCGGGTAGCTTGATATGCTGGCGTCTGTACAGAACGCGCAGTTGACTGTATATCTTATATGAGTGGGAACAAATTCCAACAGTTGAAACAACATTCTGTAGCAGACTAATGGAGTGATGGCGAGTTTCACCATCTTCGGATACGTCATAAGTCCCGGGTAACTTAAGATAATTTTGGACTGGTTTAGTTTTCAATTTATCACAGATAGACATTGGCGCCGGTTCTGTTGTTCACAAATTAAACTAAATTTAAGTTCAGTGCATCTTTTTCTTTCTATTTCATTAAGAAAAGGACAGAAGATAAATTTTAGTTTAGTCCTGTCAAATTAATCAGCGCCTGACGTACATTGACGTATTTTTAGTAGCCAATTTTTTAATCTCGTCTAAATTGTCTATGGAGTATCTTAATTTGACAGGACTAAACTAATATTTATCTTCCGTCCTTTTCTTAATGAAATAAAAAGAAAAAGATGCATGAACTTAAATTTAGTTTAGTTTGTGAACAACAGAATCGGCGCCCATGTCTTCGATTAAGAACACATATAATTATTGTACCCGAGTACATACATGAAGTAGTTGTCCTAGAACGCGAGCAAAACCGCGGGCAGCCGGGCCAGCCGGTAGTATTTGATATTTGAAAAACTCATATGTAATGTGTACTTACAAAACGACCACAGTGACTGACCACACTTTGTTGGCCCAAAAACCCTTCTGCCAAATAGAAGATTGTCGATGAACAAATGACAATGATATCACAACTGAAAATGAAAAATATTATTGTATGATATTCTATATTATGAGCTAAGTTGGTGAGTTGATAATGATAATAAATTATGACAGTGTACAGTCACGAGCAAAAGTATGTATACACTTGGCTTTATTCAAAGGCGATTTTCTCCTTTATTCTTGAATTAAATTTTATATTAGTAGGAACAGTATTTTCGAACCCATAGGTATATGTAAAGTGTCGTATTTCAACGTTGCATTCGTTATTTCGTGAAAAAATCGCAATTTAAAGTTGCCAAGTGTTGTCATATTGGTGCTCGTACTGTACAGTACTGTACAGATAGAAGCTAATACAAGTTTATAATAATATGTGTGAGTTCTTTCGGAAGCCTGTAAACTAGGGCGGTGTGTTCACTTGACGTACGCGTAAACGTCAGAAATAGCGCTAATATCGTCAAACCAAAAAAACCGTTGTTTCAAATTACAATTACAAAATTATGGCCTTGACTTACGTCAAATAATTAAGTGTGTAAAGTGGACGTGAAACAACCCGCCCCTAATAGAAGGTTGCAGTTTGAACTTTGAAGTCTTCACTAATCAAAGTCAAAGTCATTTATTTCAAGTAGGTAGACCATGAAAAAGCACTTTTGAACGTCAATATTTCTAAGAAAATTGAATTGATTCTAGTTGCCCTTTCCGAAAGTTAGTTTAGTATGGAGAAGAATGTGCAAATAATTCCATAGTTAAACATTTTCAAAGAAGTGGTCACGAATTCGACAGTATGTTTTTTTTAAATGAATGATAGTTTTTTTTTAATATTTGACAAAATGTACTAAATTCTATAAGTACACATAGAAAAACGTTACAAGTTTGAATACTCACTTAAATGCAAAGTAATCAACGCAAGAGTAATATGTTGCGCTAAATAAAACCCATCATAAAAATCGTCTCCCCAACCGTGCCAGCTCTTCAGAGTGAGGTCATGCGTAGCGTTAAACTGTCCCACATTGATGGGGTACACTATCCAACACGCGGTGGCGTTGGTAGCTTGGGACAGTTGCTCGCAGAAAGCGCGCAATGTAAACGCGTAGAGGACTAGAATCGATAGGACGGCTGGCAGGAACTTTAGGGTGTAGCACCAGAATACGAAGACTGCCATCTGTGGGTGGATAAAGTAAAAAAATAATTATTAGTATTTTTAACTATTTATGCAAATTAAAAGAAAATGAGGGTGTGTCAAAAACTTTAATCACTACAGCAGTTAGGTATACGTATACCCAATGATATTATAAAGGAAAGACAGCTACGTTCATACTGAGCGACGTTCTGTATTGTTGCGTTGTTATTACAATTATTACAAAGTACTTACATATAGGTGTGTAGTTTACAACTACGACTTCGATAGATAATACGAAACGTGTGACAAAGAAAGAGATAGCTATAAATGAAACTACAACAATTGTCTGAATTTGTCTGCAACTATTTAAGCGCACTAGTGCGATATCTACCTCTTTAATATAATATCATTGGGTATACCAAATCTTTGCCAAAAGTTCTTCTTGCCGATTCGCTAATAACGGGTGTTATGGACAATGCCCACTTGTATTATTATATTATTGAACAAAGTGATTTCCGCAACATCGACTTGCTTTGTGTAACTGCGAGTTTTGCAAACTAAAAGTTTTTGAAAATATTGTATCTGCTTTTGCATCTATCTAGTAACTAAATTGCAATATAAACTTGCTAGTCAGTATACGACGTATTGGCAATGTAAAAGAAGAAAAATGAAAAATGTTAGTAGAAAGTTAAGACGAAAACAATTGCGCATGGAGGACCGTACAGATGATAGAAGTGAAACTTCTTAAAAAATCACACTAATATTATAAAGGCGAAAGTTTGTGTGTGACTGTGTGTGTGTTTATATGTTTGTTACTTCTTCACGCTCAAACGGCTGGACCAATTTTGATACAATTTTGTATGGAGGTAGTTGACACCCTGGATTAACATATAGGCTACTTTTTATCACGATATTCCCGCGGTATCGACATTTACGCGGGTGAAACCGCGGGGCGCAGCTAGTAAAGAATAAGAGGGAATTATTGTGGGAGTTAAGAGAGAATTATATCTTTCTTTTCTCCCATGTAACGAAATGTGCTTAAACGTGACGCGTCCTTAAATCACTCGCAATTCTCGTACAGACGCCAGCACATCAAGCTACTACAATCTGTCAAATTTCTTGAACACTCTCACCGCCATACGGTCCGCCGGCGGGGCGTATCTTTTTGAGTAAGATAACCCACCTACATGTTGCACTGAGCGAGATCAGCAGCAGGCCACGCACTACAAATTGAATATGAAATTGCGAGGTCGTGGCGGACCGCAAGGCTTGCTAGTAAGAACAAGCAGTGAGCCCGCCGGCGGCCCGTACGGCCTGCTTCACTCATTACAGATTTTTCACCGCAGCCTGCACGGGTAGGCAAAGTCGCGGCCGCCGGCAGACCGCATGGCCTGCTGCACTGAAAAATTCTATATATGGGTGGCGGTGAGAGTGTTAATAGATTTTTAACTTTATCGTTAAAGCATAAGGTTCAAAGTTGATTGGGAAAATTTTACAGTTTCGGGTAGCTTGATGTGCTGGCGTCTGTACAAGTATCGAATCGCCGCCTAAGTTTCACTTCAAAAATTTAAATCTCACCTTAGCATTCATAAGCAGCTGCGGCCTCGTAGCAGCTCGTTGCATGAGCGCGGTATCAAGCGGCGCGAAGGAGAGCGCAGCCGCCAGCGCGGGCACGACGCCCGCGCCGCCCCACACCGCGCCGCCCACGCTCAGGGAGAGGGGCACGAACGCGCACAGAGAACCTACCTGTAATATCAATATAAAATCTTCCAAGTCTAAACTATAATAATATTATAAAGAGAAAAAAAGAAGATATTATATATTTGTATGTTTGTTTGTTATGTATTCACGATAAAACTGCTGAACGAATTTTGATGAAATTTGGCACATGGGTAGACCATGACCTGGATTAGGACATAGGATTTATTTACCTCTTTACTACTACCTACAGACACTTTTATTCCGATACTCCCACGGGATCAAGACTTAAGCGGGCGAAACCGCGGAGCGCAGTTAGTATTTAATAGAAATCTTACATTGATTCACTGGTAACGCACAACCTAAGGGCCTGTGCACACCACGTTTTTTAAACGCGCCGTTGACGCGCGTTTGTAGCGATACAGACGCGAGTCAGACGCAGCCTATAGACCAAAAAAAATAGAATAAAAGCGCGACGTCAACGCACGATTCTAAAACGCGCGTCAACGGCGCGTTTAAAAAACGTGGTGTGCACAGGCCCTAAGCCGCTGAGTCTAAAAGCATGACATTTTGCACAAGAGTTCCGTACACAGAGGTGAGCAGGATTGAGGATCCATGATTGGTGGATAGTGGAAATATGACAGGCTACAATTCAAGATCTTTTCGTTCCGTTATTGCCACACTTTGTTTCCCATCTCCCATCAGGCTCGCTAGCGTAGTTTAAAAAGTTTTCTCCTCAATTAATTGCCTATCTACAACGATACAAGGTTCTATGGTGCGTGGCCAAAATCGGAAAGCCAACATTTGGTTTTGTCAAATACAATGGGAATGCTAATTGTAGAGAGCGTGATCATAGCGATAGCAGTGTTCTTAGTCTCAGATAATTTACATTTCATCGCCACTTAATCAGTTATCTACTTTAGAGAACTGTATCTAAGGGTAGATTTTCAATCGACAGATAATTTTCATTTGTGGAATAAAATTGACGTCTGGCAGTTTTTGTATGGAAGAACTGTCAAAAATTCAAAATTATTCCTCCGATAAAATTATCTGGCGTTGGAAAAATCAGCCCTAAGTTGATTTTTGAGTAACCATTTGTAACAAAAAGGGTCTAATAAGTTTTTGCACTTTGTTAAGTATGACAAATTCAGTTTGTTGTTCCATAGCTTGAAAATTATCTCAAATTCTTAATCTATATATATAAAAGAAGAAACTG
This sequence comes from Oligia fasciuncula, assembly GCA_963082905.1. Lineage (NCBI taxonomy): Eukaryota > Metazoa > Arthropoda > Insecta > Lepidoptera > Noctuidae > Oligia > Oligia fasciuncula. The sequence goes on from OY720390.1 coordinate 18,164,901, forward strand.
ACTGACTGAATGAATGAATGACTGACTGACTGACTGACTGACATATCAACGCACCAAGTAATAAACACATCCTAAACGATTTTTCGAAATTCCACCCCTGTGTGGGGGGGGGGGGGAAAGCGAGGATACAGTTTATATGAAAAATCTTATTCATTTGGTTAATAAACTTGAAACTTGGCACGAATACTTATCTAAGTAAATTATGAAGTTTGGCATTTTTTGTTTTTCTAAACTACCCCCTAAAAGGGGATTGGGGGTGTCAAAATTTGTATGGAAGAATTTTAACGCGCGGTCCGATTAACTCGAAACTCGGTATTTATACTTAAGACCAAAAATACAGAATAACATGTATCAGGGTTTTTCGAAAACCTACCCCTAACGGGGTGAAAAGGTGTAGTTAATTTTACAGCGGAGGATTTTACTGCGTGGCTTGATTAAATCGAAAATTGGTATCAATAAATCTTCGAGTCAAGTAATAAACACATCCTTAACGATTTTTCGAAATTCCACCCCTGTGTGGGGGCGGGGAAGCGAGGATACAGTTTATATGAAAATCTTATTCATTTGGTTAATGAATTTAAAACTAAAGGGAGATTGGGGGTGTTTAAATTTTGTATGGAAGAATTTTAACGAGCGCGTCCAGAGTCCAAAATAAATAATAAAGTATTTCAAAGTTTTTAGAAAATCTACCCCTAACGGGGTGAAGAGGGATAGTCAATTTCATAGGGGAGTAGATTTGATTGAAAAATTGGTATAAATAATCTTTAAGTCAAACTATAGTAACATCCCAGACGATTTTTCAAAACCCTTTAGGGATAAAAAGATTTTTCGTATAAACTGTATCCCCTCATACAGTTTATACGAAAAATCTTATTCATTTGGTTAATAAACTTGAAACTTGGCAATATTTGGCTCAGTATATAATAAATAATGTCACTTTTAGTTTAAAAACATACCCTCACAGAGGATTTAGAGGGTAACAAAGTTAATAAGTTAGAAAAATATGTAACCCGCTGTCGGATTAACTCCAAACTCGGTAAAAAAGTAGGTATGTGTTTTAGGGTTTTTCAAAACTCGACTCCTACCAAGGTAGAAAAGGGTAATAAAGTTTAAGGGGTGGATTGCTGGGAAATATAGTAGGAAATGCTGTATCCACTAGCAGGAATAGCGCCTCCAGTGTTTCGCAGAGCACTGGCTTCAGCGAAAGAGCCAAAATGGTCTCCGACACACGACCCTTTGCACGACAACATCCTTGTGCCTGTGCCACAAACGCTGAAAAGCCGAAACAGTTTTTTAAAGTGTGTCGTCCCACTCACTGGTGAACCAGCACAAGAAAGACTGAAGCTGTGGCGAGACAGTCCTTCCTTACCCAAATCCAAAATTTTTAGAGGCAAGTACGAAATACACGCGGACGAAGTCGCGGGCAAAGTGCTAGTTCAAATATAAAGGTTCCTACGACCTACAATAAATTTGACATTTCGTGTTCATTCATGATTTTGGTTTTATTTCGTTATTTTCGGTGCTTTCAACATTTTAAATCGTGTCAGAATTTTAAACCTTAAATATTGCCTCGTAATCAACTTTCTTCAAAATGTCTCCAAGATATGAAAACCCGAACACAGAAGAATTAAAAAAAAAAAAACGACCTTCTAATTGTAAGGTCTTTCGGGAAATTGTGAACTCCAATTTCAGAGTGGAGGAACAAAACAATGCATAGTTTTCTTAAAAATAAAATAAAACTACCTCAAGCCTTGTATTATTAGCTTGTGTTGAGAGCTAGTTACGACAAGTGCATTTTGACAGATGCCTTCACCATTTCTGTCTTCACACGATCTGACCAAGATTTTGTCTGGACTTTAAAAGAGACTGTGACTTCTGAGTTTGTTTCGGCCTTTCTTCTCAGAATAGTCAGTTAGGAAACGCCGACCTCATCTAGTTTAAAAAAAAAATATGATTGACGTGTAAAAGTGTTTGTACAAACCTACTTACAGAAATAAAAATCATTTATCATTTATCATCATGTCACAATTTCACAAAATATGTTTACCAACCACTTCGCCCTTTCAATGTCATTCAGGCGTCAAAAGATCCTTGCAGTACTCTATGCTACGTACCTGCAACAGAGCTATGAAGGACACGCTACATATCCAGAACTGCGTGCTGTTCCACAAACACGTCATGTAGTGTCGCGACATCGTGATCAGCGTGAACAGCGACACGTCAGCGTCGCGGGTCATCTATGAACATTATCGCATGTAAGTGAAGTTGCTTTGGAAATAAGAGCTTTGGTCCTATATAATAAAGTTTGGTTTCCATTGCTACTATAATGGGTTTATGTCGTTTTGAATAGCTTTTGTTATTCTAAAATCAAACTTAGTTCACATGTACTTGAAGTTAACATTTGCACGTACCTTTTGGCTGCAGTAGTTAGTAAATGGCTGATCCTGCCATTTATTTTGTAACTAAGCAGCGTGAAAATGTTCATAACAAATTAGAAGAATAGTATGTACGTACGTACAATACGTATTTTGGGTAGATTTTATATAATGACAGTGGCTTGTATAGTCAACCTTAGGCTGCGTTTCTACCAGAGATAAGCAAGGATGCGTAGCGAAGAATGTGTGTAAAACTAAGCAATAACAACGCTAACTTAGTTCAAACCATGAAAATGAAAACCTTAGTCAATACTAATTTTTGTGGGAATTGTTGTCAAATGTGGTAAGCAATTGCGAGGTCGACTATACATTAAACGTTCCAAAGTGAAGAAACCATTAAGCTCATCAAAGTTCTCAATCATTTGGCAGGACTTACCGATAGTGAACAAGGAACTGAATTGAGCGCTCTCGCCAGGTCGATGGGACCGATACAAGACTCCGGCACTTGGTAGGGCGGCATCTTTTGGCACAATACTGGGTAGAGGGGCTCTACTGCTATGCTAGAATACAAATACAACTTGACTATAGGAATAATGTACCTACATAAAAGTATACGAGTTTTAAATTTGACGGCACGGTTGGCGCAGTGGTTAAGCGATTGACTGCTGTGCTGCGTGTCGCGGGTTCGATTCCCGCACGGAACAAATATTTGTATGACCTACAAGTAGTTGTTCTGGGTCTGGCTGTTTGTGTATGTGAGTTTAAATGTTTGTAAACGCACCCACGATACAGGAGAAATTCCTAGTGTGGGGCAACGTTTAAAAAAAAAAAAGAAAAAAAAATTGTAGGTACAGTCAGTAACAAAGTCTATCACCACTTGATTATATACATTGCGTTTTCGCATTTCATGAAATTAAGAGGATTAATACACTTTAAATTTTATATTAGTTCAGAATTTTTATTTAATTACCATTTAAATAACTTTTTCTTACGAGTTTCGATGGTAATCTAGGGATTGTCTAATTGATTTGAATTTTGTCGGTGACCGTAAAAGTTCAACAACGAATCCTAAAAATTGTGAATAGAGTTTTTTTTTGTGGTATAAGTCGGATTCATTTTAGACCAATTAGAGATAAAACAGATATACGGTAGTTTTTTTTATGGCACTATTATTTCATTTTTGGATCAAGTCAATACTTGATTGTATCTGTTACCTCGCATCAGCTTGCATGAATATCTCCATGTTCAGACAGTTGGCGGCCGATCCCATGACACACACTACTTCACCGTAGTCCTGCATGATCTGTATCATTTGCTGCACGGAGCGAGCGGAACAATCGGTGAACAGCGACACTAACAGTGGCACGTTGTCCACCTGCTCGATGTGGGGGCGAATGTTCTCGATGCCCCGGGGGAGTTTTGCCTGGATATAACAAAAATGTGTCAGTATTGGGGTACCTTAAGGATAAATGAGCGTTCACAACACTTGGTGATCTTTTTGTGACGTTATATCGCCGCATAATGTATTTCTCGAAATTGTTTTTGCATTAGAAAATAGACATCACTTACACCCGGTTTCAGGGGGTCTCGCTCTATTCCGCAATCACGTTTGGCGAAATAATTTTAATGTTGACTATCTTCTCAGAAAGCACGTATAAGTTACAGGAAGCATCACTTCGTGACATAAAACACTGAGGAACAAGAGTACTTTTGACCTTTTCTAGCCCAAGCAGGTGGAAGAAAGAAAGTACAAGGGTTCTAGATCTGTCATCAGATCTGTGGTCATGTACAGTCAACAGCAAAAGTAGATGATCAAAATCAGAAATTCAATACTAATTAACGGAGTTCGCGTCAGAACTGTATGGCAGAGCTGTTGCTGTTGTTGTTGAGCTGTGTGCAGAGACTGTGTGGCTGTGTGGCAGAGTTCTGACGCGAACTCCGTTCATTAGTATTGAATTTCTGATTTTGATCATCTACTTTTGCTGTTGACTGTACCACTTACTCTGTTGCTCATGTCGAAGTTGACAGGCGCGGAGTGGTCGGTGGAGTCTGTGAGACACGAGAGAGAGCGACACGCGTCGGCGGGGGAGCCGCCCTCGTCGTCGTCTTCGTCGTCGAGCATAGAATCCGCGTCCGCTGAAGGATGGCACGTGGATATGCTGCTACGTTGGAACTGAAATATAACAACGATAACGGCACATTATTTTATTTACCTCACCAAAAAGTTCGCAATTAGGTCTGCTTAAAGTAATTTTGAACCCAGAGTCAGGTACAGTGTTACAAGGACCTTTTGGCGCCTGAATGACATTGACAGGGAGCATTGTTGGTAAACATTTGTGAAACTGTCACAGAATTTGTATTGAAAAACAAGATGGCGGCGTTAGTTCCGATTTTGGCCACGCGCCAAAAGAACCTTGCATCGTTGCAGTATTATTGGGTTTTTCTATTATACTTAATAACATTCTGAGTAACCCAGAGCCTGAACTGTTAATAGGCTCGCCCGTTACTTTGGCTGGTGTAATGTGACTATATTATACGTCTACTTCGTCAGATTCCCCGAGGCGTTAAACTATATTGGATTCATCGCTTGGACTCTTAAAATTATCATATCGCAAATGTTGATAAGACGGTAAAGGGACTCATTTTTTACTCAGAAATTATCCTGAAAATCACTTAATAAATCAACACAAGACCAACCAATAGCTTAGGTATGCCATTATGAAGAAGTCACCAAAGAATCTTTACCAGGACAGAACTGGGTGTTCATAAAAGGATAACATTATGAATCGTAATATGGCGAAGACAGTCCGTGTTTTTCTTTTTTTCGCTGCACTACGTAGGTATAATCAAAGAGATTGGGATTGGATTTAGATCGGATTGATTTGTATTTTAGCACAGACAAAAAAAATAACTGCAAAATGCTTCACCAATCGGATTTAATACGATTAACTTAACGGTTAACTGTCCATTATGTTATCCTTTTATGATTCTGCCAAAGTGGCCTTTTTAGGCCCCCTGATAGAATCCCATACGAAGATAGCCATAGAAACCAAGCAGTACCTTCAAATTAGTATGCGTAGTGATAGAATGCCTCGCTTTCTTGATCTCGTTGTCAAACTTGACGGTGCTGTGGTCCAGGTTGATGGCTCCCGGCGCAGACATTGATAGCGCTTTCGAAGTCGCCATGTTCGTACTGTGGCGTTTGGTAGACGTAAATAACGATTATTAAGAGTAAACTACTGCTACTACAGTTTACTCTCCATTAAAATGAACAACTAAGTACAGACGCCAGCACATCAAGCTACCCAAAACTGTCAAATTTTCCCAATCAACTTTGAACCTTATGCTTTAGCGATAAAGTTGAAAATCTCTTAAAGAAATTTGACAGATTGTAGTAAAATTTGACAGATTGTAGTAGCTTATGTGCTGGCGTCTGTATCTTTTTCAATGTATGTGTTTTTAATGACAAAGTTGTTCCTTTTAATGAGTTTAAAAAAATATTTCTTTTCAATTTTGATCATTAACGTATGTTCTCATCCATCTAACCAAACTTTTTCTAGAAATGTAGACGATACAAACTACTCACAAGTTACAATTTTACAGTTAACTGGCGTAAAATTCACACTTGTGCCCATTTTTTACACTAGGCGACACTTAAATGCGCTCGGCTCAGCCCCGAAAGTTAAAAATCTAACAGCTTGCTTTTACTTAGGCATTCATTTAGTTGTGGCTTTATTTTAAACATTACGATTGCCTGCAATAGTCGACCACCTATAGTAGAATTGTGAGGTTATACTCCTATTTACTCTCTGTTAGAAAGAAACACAGCTTTTTAAATGTTCCTATAGTTTAGTTATCATGAGAGGTGTCATTGGTTTTATCGAAGACCTGTGTTATCTCATTTACCATAGGGTGGGTCCCTATGGTCAATGAAATCATGTAATTTCTGAGACCTAATGTATTAGTTTTATTAATAAAAAATGTTGTGCACCTTTATGTGTTTGTTGTGGACCTTTGATTACCTTATAAACAAATGGTGGCGTTAATCAAAATGTGTTAATATTGAGAGCCAAGTGAATAGTAAAATGGAACTCGTGGTAGGATCTAGCTACCATGTCGTCAATATAATATACAGGATAACTGGTGAGTTTACGTGTTCCATGCCAGACTTGATAAAGGGTCTAAAATAGCACATTTTAATTCCCACGTATTACGTCTGAATGTTTATGAACATACGTAGAATCACCAGACAGCGTGAAAAGCGCTTAATATTACTTATACAGAATGTATATTTGAACAAAAAAGCCTTCTACAGCAGTGTTCCTTTGCAGACACCTGATTAGAATAATAGTTTTGGAACGAAGTTCTTTAACGCGGCTTGCAGTAGGAGTAAACTGGCAGAAATCGTCACGTAACGAAAAAACGTGAGACTTTCTTTTAGACAGAGAGAGATAGTTTTCATGGTTTTCGAGGGTGCTAAAGCCGATAGCGAAGTCAAAATGAAAAAAAAAAAACTAAGTTGGCAACAACTTTGAGGACTTCTAATAACTTATACTAGATGGATCTGTATTAAAACCGCGTATAAATTCACACTTTCTCTCTCTCTCTTTCTATATACGAGTGTGTGTGTGTGTGTGTGTACGAGTTCCGCGTAAGGAACGTCGTTCCTGTCGGGGGTCCCCCGATCGCACACGTTTTGTTTTTCATTTTAAATTGTTTTGATTACTTATGTTCGAATATACATGATTTCGTGTTAAGTTTATGCATTTATTTAGTCACTATTCTCAAACAAGCGATGTATGTTATGAATGCAGTGTATTTAGTGGTTATAATTAATAACAAAAATGAGAATTTGGTGCTGAAGTCAGATTAGCTCAAGCTCAAGTGCGAAGCGAAACTTAAAATAATGTTGTATGATTCTGTTCACATACATTTTTGGTTAAAAACAAGTATTTCTGGTTTAAAGAAAATCATGCAAGAAACAGTTTCATTGTTTTGAAATAAAGTATATTTTCCGTTAAACATAGTTTAAAATGTGAACAAAATCATAAATTAAGATTAAATACTAATGCAGCATTGTTACTTCACGCCCAGATTTGGGAGAGAGAGTTTCGTGATTCCCTTGACTATTAATTAATTTATGACCCAGTTCTTATATTATTTCCCAAATGTAAATAAATCTCTTTTGCTGCTGTGTTGAGCCGAGAGGCGCTATTATCGTAAGTAGTTGAGTGTTCTCTCTTAAGTTTCAGTGACACTACGACTTTTCTGGTCTCGGCTCTTTGAGTTGAGAAACCCTCTCTTGTAAAAAAGAGCTACTTTCTGTAAAGACTTGCCACAAATGTCACAACAGCAACTTTAGACAAAAACGTCACAATTTCCAAGACATGAGATAACAAAGCAAGCGCGATAGAGCTGGGAAAACAAACCTATAGTAAAAACCGAGGGCGGCGGCATCATAGGCGTCGATGTGTCTATTGAGCCTGGTCGACGCCTTCTCCTTGCCCTGGGCCAAGGTTTGCGACGATAAGGGCGACACGCTCTTGCTGTCAACAATGTGTGACGATAACAGTGACGGACCACAGCCTGGTGTTGGAAAACACTTTGTTTTTGTAGTTTAGGTCGTTTCAGGTGGTAGAAAAACTTTTTTGAGTGTAGCAACACTGTTTTGACGGTTGGAATAGAGGTTGTAAGGAGTCTTTATGTCCTTAATTTTTTGGTAATATTTCAGCCCCTTATAGTTTAAGGCTGTAGTTCATCACATAAAAAAAAACTAACATTTAGAATTTAAAGACGTTGAAATCTATCTTCAGGATTTTTTTTTCTCTAAGAAAGGGGTTAAAAAGACAACATCGATATCTAAAAAGAGTGTTGGGTACCTTCTTTTTTTAGAACAAGACATAAAAAAATTATAAGATTTTTTTTTGTTAATTTCCTGTACCCAACCACCCTGTATAACATCAATTTAACATCAAAAAGTTAAACCAAAGACAGAGGAAACGTCTACACTTGTGCTGTGTATCTGCTGTAGTGATTATGATGTGATTGTTATAATTATGCCGAATTAATTAAAAAAAAAAAAAATAATGTTATAATTATGCTGAACGCGCCTAAATGCGTTAATACGAACGCGCCCGGAGCAAGAGGGGCGCGCGGGGGCGACGCGGCCGGCGTCTGCAGCAGAGCGCGCGCACCCGCCATTCGGCCAAAATCAGCGTTTGCGCATGCACGTAATCTTTAATGTCGCGATCGCGTGTGTCCGCCATTATACCATGTAAAGCCGTTTCATTTTATACAATATATTTTAATAACAAGAAGTTGAGACGTTTATCATTTCAATCCTCAACATATGGCGACCGTGAACAAATAAGAACCATAAAACAAGGTCAGACCGTGGAAAACCGGCACGTTTTTGCGGCCCTCTCGAGTCAAGAAGATGGCGGCGGTAGCTGTTCGTCGGTGATCTCTGCGTGTCTCCGAGTCAAAAGGTTCCTGGTGATCTCCATGCTACGTCTCCGAGTCAACCGCTGTCTGCAGTCGTCGTGTTAGCGTGGGTCTCAAACCTCTAAGCTGCGCACAATCGGCACCAGCAGTGGCGTGGCGGCGTTGGTATCGATATTGGAAGTAAGCCCGTTCCTTATATACTCTCCTTTCCCTGTTTCTTTTTGGTGTGTGGGTGCCTGGCTCGTCAAGCTATTTTCTTTAGCATAAAGCAACCTAGGTATTTGCGTCTATACTGGCGCAACTCATTGCCACATACCTCTATATAGGTACTTATTTACTGCCTTAAAGTCACTATTCGGTACTATACTGTACCTACAGTCTGCTTGGCAAAAATATTAATTACAACATTGTTTGTGAGCACGTGCATGGGTGAGCGTCTATTCTGTCGCAACTCATTGCCACATACCTCTATATAGGTGCTTATTTACTGCCTTTAAAGTCACTATTCGGTACTATACTGTACCTACAGTCTGCTTGGCAAAACTATTAATTACAACATTGTTTGGGAGCACGTGCTTGGGTGAGCGTCTATTCTGTCGCAACTCGCTGCTGCATACCTCTAAACAGTCTTATGTTATTGCCTGAGAGAGGTCACTATTCGGTACTATACTGTACCTAATGAGCTAATAACGCATGGCTTCATCGCTCAAGAAACTAATGTTCTAGTGCACGTTGCACGTAATTTTCATAATCGATTCGTTATCGATAATATTCTATCATCATTTGTTTTCTTAGAGCATAATAACTATTTCTATGGTTCTTAGTACTCTAGAGCTAAGTCGGTCTCTTTATTTGAGTAAATTCTAAGTCCTAGGTATCCTAAAAATACCTACATTTTCGTAGGCGTGTAAAATCCTAAGGTAGCATTATATTCAACGACATTTGCCGAACATTCCAGCGTTTCCGGGTCCGCGTGTACGGCCCGCGCGCTCAAGTACTTCGTGTCTCGCGCCTCGCTGCGACCGACGCGCGTTGCGGTTGCTGGTTGCTGCCACGTGCTGTTGACGAGCTCGGCGACAGCGGGTGGCGGGTTCGGCAGCAGCGGCGTGGTTTGAGCTGGTTTGTCGGCTGGATTGTATAACCGGTGGGATTGCACATATTATTTAAGTAGTTTCCTACTATCTGCAAGGTTGCCCGACTCATTGTTTGCGCGTGTTGTTAAGTAGTGTTTCTTTCATTTCACTCAACATGACGGACGATACGATTACCTCTCCTAATGTGGAGGGTAATGACAATGTCAAAACATTGATTCGCAGACGTGGTGGTATACGTAGCAGATTAACAGTATTTAAACATTTTATTAGTAAATACCAAATTGAGAAAGCCTCTAGTCTTAGTCAGTTAGAAGTGAGGGAGCTGTCTTTGCGACTCACACAGCTACAAGATTTAATGTCAAAATTCGACACAATTCAGTCTGAGATAGAGGAGATTGCAAATAATATTGATGAACAAATGTCAGAGAGAACTTCTACAGAAGGTGAATTCTTTGCAATGATTTCTTTCACACAAGAATTAATAAGTACATGTTCAACAAATAGTAAAGGAAATTGTGAATCTGTACATTCCAGTTGTAGCAAAATGAACAACTCGGTTAAATTACCAACCATAAATTTGCCCACTTTTGATGGGAACTATTCTAAATGGCTAGAGTACAGAGACACATTTGACTCATTAATCAATAATAATGAGTCTATACCATTAATAAATAAGTTTCATTATTTAAGAAACTCATTAGTAGGTAGCGCTTGTAATATAGTAAGGTCCATAGACTTTACTGCAGCGAACTATCAATTAGCATGGAAGTGTTTATGCGACAGATTCAATAACAAAAATATTCTTATAAATAATCACTTGCAGGCATTAGTTACTATCAATCCGATCCAAAAAGAATCTTTCAAAGCTTTAAGATATTTCATGGATCAAATTCAAAAGAATTTATATGCTTTAAATATATTAGATATTCCCACAACTGGCTGGGATCCTTTAGTTATATTCTTGATTTCTGCTAAGCTAGATCCCAGAACTAAGAGTAAATGGGAAGAACACAAAGGTCATTTAACACACCTGCCTTCTCTTGAAGAATTTGTAAAATTTTTAGATAATCGAGCAAATGTCTTAGAGACAGCTAATGGTAGTCGATATTATGATAATAAAAATTCAATTCATAGTAAGGAAAATAAATCTGTTAAGTCATTGGCAACTACGTTGGCTGGTTCTCAAACTAAGACATGTTTTATCTGTAATAAATCACATTATGTACATCAATGTCATAAATTTAAGGCTTTGAGTTTAAATGATAAGCTGTCTGAAGTGGCTAAGCATAAGTTGTGCACAAACTGTCTTCGTGGTGGTCATAACAATTCAGAATGTCCATTGAGTAGTTCTTGCAGGACCTGTAAGGAAAAGCATAATTCAATGTTGCATAACAACAGTACAATTACTAATGTAGTCACAGAAACTACAGAAACAACTCAGCCATCAACTAGTAATCTTCCGGTTAGTTTGTCAGCTCGCTCGCCAGGCCAAGTTTTATTATGTACTGCACAAGTAAAAATAATTAATACACGTAACAATAGTACTCACCTTGCGCGTGCGTTGTTGGACACTGGAAGCCAGTCTTCATTTATAACAAAAAATCTGAAAGAGAGGCTAGGGTTACAAGCAACACAAATAAGTTCTTTTAATGTAAGTGGTATAAATAATGCAGCATATAAAATAACAGAATGTTGCAATATTGTGTTAAAGTCTAGAATTAGTTCATTTAATAGAACTGTTAATTGTCTAGTAATTCCTAAAATTACAGGAACATTACCCGGCGTTCAAGTAAATGCTGAGCGTTTGGGATTGCCCAATGGGGTAGTTCTGGCAGATCCCTTGTTTTATGAGCCTGCCGAAATAGATATCTTGCTTGGTGCAGACCACTTTTTTGATATTGTAAATAATAATAGGATAATCTTAGGAGTGAATAAGCCTATATTACAGGATAGCCAGTTAGGATGGCTAGTTACCGGCCCTGTCGGTGAATCTTATTTTACTCATAATGTACATTGTAATTTAGTAAAAAATGATAAAACAGTGTCACTTCAAGATATCCATAACTCTGTTAAAAGATTCTGGGAGGTAGAAGAATTACCTACAGGTTCTACTAATTATTCTATTGATGAGCAATATTGCGAGTCTCATTTTATAAAAAACACTTGTCGTTTACCAGATGGACGATTTTCTGTAATGATGCCGCTGACGGAGGCCCCGGAGGAGGCACTTGGCAAATCGTTTCCTATTGCAGTTAAACGGTTCTTAAGTCTAGAAAATAAATTAAATAAAAATGTTGAAGTTAAGAAACAATATAGTGAATTTATAAAAGAACTATTATTTCCACCACATGCAAAGTATTTGATCCTTTGGGGCTAGTTAGTTGTTGTATCATTAAAGCAAAAATTTTATTGCAACATTTGTGGATTGCAAAATTAGACTGGGATGATCCCGTACCCGAGCCTTTTGCTAAAAGATGGTTTAATTTCATCCAAAACTTGCATCATTTATCTGATATTATAATACCTCGTTGTGTTTTAGGTGATAATTTAGAAACCCAGTCAGCTGAGCTACACTGCTTTGTAGATGCAAGTCAGCAGGCATATGGAGCGTGTGTTTATTTACGTTCCCAAGATAGTAAACATAACATTACAGTAAGGTTACTATGTGCCAAAACTAGAGTTTCTCCAATTAAGGAGCTCACAATCCCGCGTTTAGAGCTATGTGCTGCTCTGTTAGGGGCTCAAGTTAGTGAGAAGGTATTACAGTCAGTACCATGCAATGTTACACAAAAATATTTGTGGACTGATTCCACAGTTGTACTCGGATGGCTGAAAACTCAGAATAAAGTCTTACAGACATTTGTACGTAACCGAGTCAACAGAATTACTGAAATTACCAAAGAATTTGAATGGAAACATGTTCCAACACAGTTAAACCCAGCAGATTTAGCTTCTAGGGGCATTGACCCACAGCATCTGCAGTCATTACATTTATGGTGGGAAGGTCCTTCATTCCTTAAACAGGACGAATCTTATTGGCCTACCCAACCTCACACTATACACAAAAACTTACCTGAAGTCAAAGTATTAGTATCTGTTGATGACATGTCTGAAAATAAATTATTAGTACCATTTGAAAAATATTCAAGTTATATTAGACTTAAAAGAGTTTATGCGTATGTTTTACGTTTCATTAATAATAGTAAAAGTAAACAGTTGAAACTAAAGGGACCTTTGCAAGCTAACGAATTAGAGAACTCTTTAATACTATTACTTAAAGTTAGTCAATCAGAGTCGTTTGCAAAGGACATAAAACTCGTTCAAAACAAATTGGAACTGCATCACAAAAGTAAAGTATTATCCTTACATCCACTGTTAGATACCAATGGTTTATTAAGAGTGGGTGGCAGGCTAAGTCAGTCTGATTGTCAGTACGACAAAAAACACCCAATTTTACTGGATGCTAAACACCACTTTACTAAACTTGTAATGAAATACGAACATTTACATTTAATGCATGCAGGTCCACAGCTGCTTCTGTCGTCAGTCCGCGAGAGATTTTGGCCACTAGGTGGTAGAATCTTAGCTCGCACTATAGTTAGACAGTGTGTTGTCTGTACTCGAATGAAAGGTCAGACTGCACAACCTTTAATGGGCGACTTGCCGAGTGTAAGAGTCAACCCAGATTTTCCCTTTAATTCTTGTGGAATTGACTTTGCTGGACCCTTTATGATTTCTTCCAAAAAAGGACGAGGTAATCGTATCACCAAAGCCTATTTATGTGTATTCGTATGTTTAGTTACTAAGGCCCTACATTTGGAGATGGTAAGCGATCTCACCACTGAGGCTTTCTTATCATGTCTGCGCAGGTTTGTGTCGCGTCGCGGCAAGCCCTACGCCATCTACTGCGACAATGGAAAGAACTTTGTTGGCGCTAACAATGAGTTGGGTAGGGTTATACAGTCTAGCGTTCAGGCGGTCTCAGATTATGCAGCTAACGAGGCTATTCAATTCAATTTTATTCCCGCGTACTCTCCACATTTTGGTGGAATTTGGGAAGCCGGTGTTAAATCCGCGAAATTTCATGTAAAACGCGTAGCAGGCAATGCTTCACTCACGTTTGAAGAGTTAGCGACGCTCTTCACCCAAATAGAAGCAATCCTAAACTCCCGACCTCTTTCCCCCCTGTCATCAGAGCCCACTGATACCAATCCTTTAACTCCTGGGCACTTTCTGATTGGACGCCCGCTGATGTCTGTACCTTCACTACCTGTGAAAACGTCTAGACCCAACAGGTACCAGCTTATAGAACAAATACGACAGCGGTTCTGGGAGAGGTGGCGACGAGAGTTCATGGCCGAGCTACAAAACCGAGCAAAATGGAGAAGAGGGTACGCACCAATCAATGTCGGAGACCTCATTATCCTGAAAGAGGACAACTTGATGCCGCTTCACTGGCGTATGGGTCGAGTCTCCAAATTATTCCCCGGAGCCGACGGGATTTGCAGAGTAGCGGAGATCTACACTGCTACCGGCACCATCAAACGGGCAGTCAATAAAATGTGCCCTCTACCTGTGGCTGATCAAGAAGAGTTGAAAGATTTCAACGGCGCGGAGGATGAACGCGCCTAAATGCGTTAATACGAACGCGCCCGGAGCAAGAGGGGCGCGCGGGGGCGACGCGGCCGGCGTCTGCAGCAGAGCGCGCGCACCCGCCATTCGGCCAAAATCAGCGTTTGCGCATGCACGTAATCTTTAATGTCGCGATCGCGTGTGTCCGCCATTATACCATGTAAAGCCGTTTCATTTTATACAATATATTTTAATAACAAGAAGTTGAGACGTTTATCATTTCAATCCTCAACAGATATTAATTGCCAATTCAAGCGTCATGTTAATGTGACACCAATCATTTTATTGAACATCCTGTTAGTACCGCCTTGTTTTAGGCGGTTTTTTGTTACCCCCTGTGCATAGTGGCCAATGGCACTTATATGCATTAGGTGCCTTATAAATTAGCTTATGAAATTAATACCTTTTAGTGTATTTACAAAATGACAGGTTATCAAAACCAAAAAAATTACTCGCTTTTTGAAAAATACCCACATTTTTGTGTTTTCGTTGTTACAACAATGTATGATAAATATGTCTTGTTTAATCATGTTTCCCATTACAAATAGTGACAAAAAAACCTTATCTTTATCGTTAAAGGACTAAATGTTCTATCAAGAAAGCTAACGCAGTATAGTCGGTGCAAATCATGCGTCAAGCGATATGTGACCTGTTATGACATTGAAATAAAGTTTAAATTACATTACAATAGGGTGTTTGACGACTATCAAAAAATAGACATACAATTTCGCCATTGTTTGATACATTTAAACATTTTTTTAAATGTGGATTTGATTTTTTCTAGGTTTCGAGAAAAAAACCAGTCAAATACGCGGAGTTAATTTGACCTTGTAGTCACTCGATAGAACATTTTTCCTTCATGGATAAAAACATTGGAAAATTTAAAAACCTACACATAAAATCCAAAAATCTATAATTTTTTTTTATTATTCTTCCTACAAAGTCTACATTACCTCGCACTTTCTTCACTAATAAGTGATATGTGACAGTTCCATCCTGATTCCAGGCCCATCTTTTCGCTGAATACCCTGGATCTTAGCTCGTTTTCCTTACTGAAGTGCACGAAGCGAATGCAGGCGCGTTCGAGACGCTCTATTAACTCGACCATGTCGCTCTGGGCTTGGTATTGCATCGTTACCATACCTATGAAAACCTGAAGAAATTCGATTTGAATTTTATAAATTGGCAGAAAGTTGCGAAAGCAGCACAATAAGTAATCACAATGAAACGCTAAGTTAAACACGGTAAAAGACTGTAGATAAAATAATGTTTACATTATTCTGAACTAATTAAATAAATTTTTTTTGTATGTTTGTTACGCTTTTACGCTAAAACGGCGGAAAGGATTTGGATGTTTGGCACATGACATGGGTAGACTATGACTTGGATTAGGACATTGGATACTTTTTATCCTGATATTCCCTCGGGTTCGAGAATAATGCGGGTTAAACCGCGGGGCGCAGTTAGTACAATACGACCGACGTAACTTGGCGGGCCTGAACTTCGCGCAGAAGGTTGCGCACGAACGTTTTTTAGGAACCAAATGGTGGCATGAGGCGAGTGTGAGTGAGAGAACATGCGCGAAAGATCGCAAAGGCTATACTCAGGCCCGCCAAGTTACGTCGGTCGTATTGTAACAGATATTCCCACACCTGTTACGGTAGGATAGGTTTTAAGAATTTTTGTTATATCTGTCATCCCATGATTAATTTTGATTAAAATGGCTTTAAAATGGTTTTTAGCGCACTGTGCACTCCGTTTCTGAAAGGCTGATCAAAATTAAACTAATTGTTCAGTAGAATCGAATCTTGGTTAAAATAAAAACCGCCAATCAAATCATTTGACCACAGATTAAATTCAATGAGCTTCTTAATTTGTTGTTAATAGTTTACCTGATTACATTGCATGTCAAAGAAACCTTCAGCGTCTTTCACGTCGTCATCTATTACCTCGTTGAACAACAAAGAGTCTGAAATAACAAAAAGAAAATTACTTTTTAGTTTCCAGATTCGTAAAAATGGGACAAGATTTTTTTTAAGGCGCTACCTCGAAAATCTAATATCCTCGAAAACCTACTAAGCGAGCGAAAGTGATGCAATTACTTTTGAAACGCAAAAGAAGAGTGATGGCTATAATGTGCGTGCGCTCGGAATAAAACGACGTATGACGACGTAAAACGAATTTACTCCTTTTTAACAAAATAAATAAATAAAATTTAAAACTACTTTAAGTAAACTTTGATATGATAATTCTCTATGTTTTAAAGTAAATTCCATTGAAAAAAGTAAAAAAATAAATATAACTTTGCAATTTTTTTTGTATCGAGAAAGATACATTGAATGAATCGTGTATTCCTTATACATGATACTAGACCAAAGAGTTAAAAAACCTAAACCAAAATGTTAAATCTCTATTCCATATACTTAACAAGTTACACGAAATGGAAAAACCACATTTTTTTCAATATATCACCTTAATCTGCCAGAGAAACTTATTAGCAAAACTCGGTAGTTTTTTTCTATTTACCCAGAATACGTAGTTATAATGTATGTGAAAATGCTTGCAATTTGTAGAATTTTCTAAATGTGAAACTGTAGCGGTATCTACAACGCCACATGCGAACAACGCGTCATACTGACGTCACGAAAATCCTGCATCGCGCAAGCAGAGTTTACCGCGCAGCTAGCATAGATACAAGGGCCCGACATAAATCATCGGGCAGTTGCCCGCCAGACACAACACCCGTCTGGTCGGAGGATCCTCCCTTTTCTATGGAGGTTGAGTGAACTTTACACCCTGTTCCTCATACCTCTATAAAACCATTACAAAAGTATTTAGTAAGCCTGCAATAGTTAGATATTATAAACGATTGAAGATCTTAAAAGTCTTACCAGTCGAATGAAAGTGTAACGCTGGTGCGTCGGCCCAATGGTTTGAAAGTGGCGCGTACAGTTGTCTGCTGTCTGCCGGCAGCTCCAAGTACATGTTTGTTATCGATGATGATATGCCGCGCGTTAGAGGTCTGGGGAACACGAAAAGATCAAGAATAATACATTGTACAGACGCCAGGACATCAAGCTACTACAATCCGTCAAATTTCTTTAATAGATTTTCAACTTTATCGCTGAAGCATAAGGTTCAAAGTTGATTGGGAAAATTTGAGTTTCGGGAAGCTTGATGTGCTGGCGTCTGTACCACTTCTATTTAAAAGTCTTTAGTTTAGTAAAATATGAAAATACTTGAATGAGGGTAGAAATAAAGCATATTAAGCAAATAAACAAATTAAAGAGTGTTCTAGTGCGCTGTTCCCTTATTACACGTAACTTACATAATAAACAAATTCACAAATGGCGTTAAAAATTAAATAAATAAGTTTTGTTCTGACAGGTGAAAAAAGGTGCTTGCTTGCGGTTAAAAGCCTCGCCGGCTACCGTACACAACGGCTATTAATATTCCAACCGATTTGATCCAATATTTCTGTGGCGACATTACATCGCCACATATGAACTACGCATGAACCTGACGTCACGAAAAATTCTGCATCGCGCAAGCAGAATTTATCGCGCAACTAGCACATATACAACGCCCGTCACAACACCCGTCTGGTCGGGGGATCCTCCCTTTTCTATGAAGAATGACTGAATTTGAACACCCTGTTCCTCATACCTCTATATTTGTGCCAACATTGGCCCACTATACAGACTTTCAACTCTAGCCAAAGTGCGATATAGCGGTACGTACTTATAAGCGAAGGCGGTACAATAGGCCGTGAGCGAGTTTCTCTGGTAGAAGTCGATGATCTTCTTCCTGTCAGCTGGTGAGATCTGCGTGAGATCCTTCCCGTTCCAGTAGTCCACGCAAGAGTCTAGGATTATGTCAGCTGTGCCCTGCAGAAGCAAAGCGAAGTGAGTATATCGTACAGTTCCTCAAACCTCAAACCAAGTGCTCCAAGGATCTTTTGGCGCTCGAATGACGTTGACAGGGAGGCGCTGTTGATAACATTTGTGCAATTGTTTAGTGAAATGTATTGAAAAAACAAGATGGCGACGTTAGTTCCGATTTTAGCCACGCACCAAAAAATCCTTGTACAGCTGTATCTGGCTCGCGGACTGCGTCGCTGTCAGGATCGAAAAATGACAGACTGTCACTGGTGGCTTCCTTAGTTCCACTCACAGAGTACTTTTTGATAGACTGGTTCCACTCTATTAGCTAGCGGCTCAGATAAGTATGTGCTACTATACTATAATAGTGGAGGTTAAGCGCAGACGTTCGTGATTGCGAGTATAGACGCTGTGCAAACGAGCCCTATGCGCAATCACGTTTATAAATACGACATTTTCATCTTACAGATGCATTTTAAAATAAAATGAAAAAATAAAGAAATATGCATCTATAAAAAGTGGATGATGGAATGTTTTCATGTACAGTAAGTACCACAAACAAGTGGTCTCCTTCCAATTTGAGGCTTATAACCGACTACGTAAGAGTCGAATCACAATGACGTATGCTCGTTTTCAACTTTACCTGTGTGAGCATCTGCAGCTGGTTGGCTTGATCCTTCACTACAACAGCCAGCATATGAGGCAGAGGAACTTTGACCTTCGTGCTCAGTTGCAGAGAACGAACGAAGCGAGTTTCACGACGTATTGTGTCCGCTTGCTGGCAAAATAATAAGTTATTAAAAACTTGCAGCGCCCCGCGGTTTCACTCGCGTAAGTTTCGATCCCGTGGGAATATCGGGATAAAAACTATCCTATGTCCTTTCCTGGGACTCAAACTATCTCTATACCAAATTTCATCTAAATCGGTTCAGCGGTTTAAGCGTGAACAGGTAACAGACAGACACACTTTCGCATTTATAATACATATTAGTATGGATTAATATGTATCCTCGACTATGTTGTATGTCTTAAATTATTTTAGACATGTAAAAGTGTTTTTAACCAATTTACAGAAATAAATATCAATTATCATTTATGATTGTAAAAATCGAAAATACTGGTATTCAGCTGCATCCGGTTAGACTGGAAGCTGACCCCAACTTAGTAGGGAACAGACTAGGCAGATGATGATTGTAAAAATCGCAAGTTGAACTTAGATACCAGTAACACTGGACTGGAATACATGGGATAGTTCAAAAGTTATACTTAACAGTGGGATTTCGAATGCTAATCTAGGTGATGATGTGGTACCAATTTACGCCAAGTATAGTGAAAATAACATCGTAGATTGACTGCAATACCTTTGTATTTACCTTCGGGACCGCAAATTATGAAACAGAAAAGCTTTTCTGGCCCTATTCAAATATTTGACCGAGGGACCAGTATACTTGCCGATTTTCGTATATTTCGTAAGCAATAACATCAAGTTTAAAGGGACTTACCAACTGTCTAAATATCGCGAGGCACTCCTGCACATGGTAGGACTCGGTGACAGCATCTGTGAATCCGATCTGCTTGGCTAACTCGCACAGGCATCGTCTGTTCGTCACCGGGACTAGGTCTTCACTGTAATCAAAATGTCGAAATTATCGCCATTTTGGTTAACGAAAACTAAATGTATATAATATTACGGTTGTAAAACGCGTAACGAAATCGAGAGTAACATGTTAGTTCCGTCATTGCCATATTTTTTGGACTGCACCGTACCTAGGAATTTTTTGGTTACGGAGATAATGAAGGTCAGTTCCAAACATTTATTCGTTTTATTAGAAAAACCAGTTTTCAATGTTGTAATGTTTAACCTTTTAAACGCTTGGCTAAATATCAATTGCCGTGCCTCTAGCGCGCGGCTACAAATCTATAAAATAATACCTACAGTAAATAAGGAGGAGCAATCGTTGAATAGAACGAAAAAATCATGCATGTTCATGTGTCTGACAGAAGCGGTTAAAAAATTAAATGTTAACAAGTGCGAGTCGGACGAAGGGTTTCCGTACCACAAGGCAAAAACGCCGAAAAAAACACGTTTGTTGTATGGGAGCCCCCCTTAAATATTTATTTTATTTTGTTTTTAGTATTTGTTGTTATAGCGGCAACAGAAATACATCATCTGTGAAAATTTCAACTGTCTAGCTACCGCGGTTCTTGAGATACAGCTTGGTGACAGACAGATGGACGGACGGACAGCGAAGTCTTAGTAATAGGGTTCCGTTTTTACCCTTTGGGTACGAACCCTAAAAAAGGAATACTATAAAAACTATACCTGTATTGCGCCTCGCACGTGAGATGCGCGCAGAAGTGCGCATACGTGTGTCGCGGTGCGGGCGCGCACGTGTTGAGGAGCGCGGCCAGGCCAAGGGGCTTCAGTCGCGCTAAGTGCTGCCGCCAGCGTTGGTCGTCGAATTCCACACAGAATGGCGCGTTCTGGTCGTGGGTCAAGTCCAAAACCTGGGTAATTCATATAATATAATCAAATATAACGGCCCATATAAAGACCTATTTTTTGTTTTATTATTCGTACCAACCTCTACAATAGTAGAAGGTTCGGCCATCTTCGGGCCTTCAATAGGCGCGTCAATCTGTTCATCGCTCTGGTGGCCCATGGACCCGACCAGGCTTGTCTTACTGGAGTTGTGTGATGATGGACTGGAGTTGCGGAGGAAGAACACCTTCTCTGCTGTGGGGTTCGGCCAGGATAGGATGCCTTTTTTGTCTACGCAACTTAGAGCCTGGGGAGAAATAGGAAAAAATAAAATTATGTGTACAGTCACGAGCATAAGTATGTATACACTTGGCTTTATTCAAAGGCGATTTTCTCCTTTATTTTTTAATTAAATTTTATATTATTACGAACACAGTATTTTCGAACCCATAGGTTTATGTAAAGTGTCGTATTTCAACGTTGCATTCGTTATTTCGTGAAAAAATCGCCAAGTGTTGACATATTAGTGCTCGTGACCGTAGGTACTGGGTTGATGATGTTGGGTTCACGACATCAGCTTATTCATTGCGGTTGGTGTCTAAAAGAACTCCAGGTTATGGTTTCGGCAAGAACAAACTAGTTTTGGTTTAGTTTTGAGTATATTCTAAAATATTTGACGATCTCCGGCTGGATGATGCACTGCCTCAACAACGCTTTGATCAGAGAATCGCTCGAGTTTTACGATATATTTATTCTATCACTTTCATATTACAGCCCTATTCAAACTTTATGACGGCTCGGAACACGAGGCGAGTCGCTACGCAGTATCAAATGCATGTGTCAGCGGGGGTGAGGGGTGCGGTACTGCGCAGCGAATAGCGCACTTCAGGGCCGCAAAAAAGTTTGATCTCGGGCTGTATTATGAATGTCAAAGTGTACTTGTTTGTTCTTCTTTTTGCCCAGTAACGGAGCTACTGATTGACGTGTTTTTAGGGTTCCGTATCTCAAAAGGAAAAAAAACGGAACCCTTATAGGATCACTTTGTTGTCTGTCTGTCAAGACCCTTTATCTCGGGAACGTGTGGAGGTATCGAGTTGAATTAAAACCATATACTCAGGTCTACAGGCCCTTGAAGCTGTGAAAAAATCAAACTTCTAAGTTAACGTAAAAAAGATACGGCTGTTCAGCCGCAAAAAACACTCGCTCAACATTTGTATGGAACCCTCGGCGGGCGAGTCGGACTCGCACTTGTCTGGTTTTTTTGCATAGAGATAGTTTATGGGCTAGAAAGTGAAAAAAACTATTTTTTGTTCCGGAAAAACGCACGGTTTCTGTGGGATAGTCCACGGGAGCGGATAAAAGTTAGTAAGTAATAAAAACTCACCGATAGAGAGCCCAGAACATGTACAATATTGGCAGTCCTGCAGACCATGTTTTCTCTCCCGGTGAGGATGCTGAAGAAGGTCCTGCCCAAAGACTTGAGGCTCTCGGGCTGCAGGTTGGACTCGCTCATCGCTTGGATCAGAGGATCGCTCGCGTCTTCCGATATGGAACACGACTTCGGACGGACGTATTTTTGACGAGTTTCTGATAAGAGCTTGAACCTGGAAATTAAAGAAAGTTAATAAACTCTCATTGGTTCAAACTTTTCTGGTTGGGTTTGAAAGATAATTCACTAATGCGTTAAAAACAGCTAACATGCCAACACCATAACTCAGTGCAGGTGAGTTATGCTAGGAGCCTACAGCTTTACCGAAACATTCAATTCAAATGAGGATTAAAAACAGCATCAGAAGTTGATTTACGACTTATGACTTATTTATGGCGTGATCGCGGTCAAGAGCGGGCCATTTAGCAAAAAAAATAAAATAAAAAAAATCTTATCAAAAATCAATACAGTAATGTAGATTTTTCGTGTAACAGCAAATATGTAGAAATACTTGTATAATTTAGGCTCTAACTAAAGCCATTCAGAAATTTCGTTGCTTTCATTATTTCTACCAAACGAAATGCACTTACCTAGCCAGCCCATAGCAGTTCAAAGTGACCCAGGCAATAGGGAACACAATCTGCAGTAGCGGCAGCGTGGCGGCGATAGTCTGCAGGAAGTAGATCTCTGTCCAGTGCGTGACGCCTGGTAGGTGGTAAACGTGACGGACGAAGCTGGCTATCACCACCAGCGCTATGACGAGCGGCAGGACTATGCCTTCCATTATTTTTACTGTGCACTGAAACATAATCGTCAAGCGAAAATTAGTTTGGACTTACGAATAAATGTATAATTATTATAACTCAGTCAGGGTAGTCCTGAAAACGCGAGCGAATCCCCGAGGCAAAAGTAGCAAGAGAAACACCATGTGGTTTTAGTGGATAAGGATTCCTCGAGCAGAGGGTAATCTATAGAGGTATGAGGAAAAGGGTGTAAAGTTCACTCATACTCTATGTAAAGGGAGGATCCTCCAACCAGACGGGTGTTGTCTGGCGGGCAACTGCCCGATGATTCATGTCGGGCCGTTGTATCTATGCTAGTTGCGCGGTAAACTCTGCTTGCGCGTTGCAGGATTTTGCGTGACGTCAGTATGACGCATTGTTCACATGTGGCGTTGTAGATACCGCTACAAATCTATGAGGATTTCTACGCCATAAACAGAGTAAAGTAACTAATCAACTGTTTAATGCTGCAGGGATCGATGGAAATGGCGCAAGAGTGCTCAAGGCTCAGGATTATATCAGTTAGAGGAGCGGCATTGGTAAAGCAGGTTGATTTATTTACTTATAAACTGTACAATACCAATTACACTATTTAACATAGAAACCATAAATACGTTGACAATTATGTTGTACAAAATTTAATTTAAAACTAACAAGTAAAAGTGGACTCCCTTGCATACTTTCTTTCATAGAACACTAGACATATTATACGCATACGTAATTCTGATGAAACAGATAATCAAATGGTTTTTGATAGGTTGCTGCACACAAAAAGTAATATAAAATTATAAAGTTTGACAGACCATGTTCTATAAATCGATTGAAGTATGTATATCTATATTAACAACATTCATGATTTTGAATATATTGTCAAAGACGCTTACCAGGTACCTCTGCTTCTCAAACACTGTCACAGGCCTGATGGTGGCCTGTTCCAGGGCTAACTTCAGATTCTTCAGGTAAGGGGTCTCGCACATTCTATACGCTTTGTTACGATGTGGAGTTCGAATCCGGGGAGTGCTGAAGTTGTCTTTTTGCTGTAAAAGAAATATTTATTTACTACCCAACAGTTCAAGAAGGAGGGTTGTGTTTTTACACTTCATGTCCACATAATACTTGGAGAAACAATACAACTTGTGAGTACAAAGATACTGCTTATTTTATAAGACATTTCTGCCACCAGACCAGCCAAAGCAGAAATTAAAAACAAATAATAGTGTTTGAGGGTAAGAAATGGAGAAAATAGTTTCATGAAATACCTATATTGTTGTGTACTTATTACCTGACTTTATCATATACTTACTTTAAAGAGAAGTTTTTCGTGTCGTACTTATTAACACCTATGTAAAAACTACGCGAATAAGTTGTCATGTTTTTAATGCTAATAAAAATGCTAGTTTTATTTACGTAGACATAACTAAATCATGAGCGCGCGTCTGCATGTGTGATATAGCTTTTATGCCGTCGATTTAAGGTTCAAATTGCAATGATAGATGTGCACTCGAGATCCATATACTTATGTTATTATAAATGCGGAACCAACTCTGTCTGTCTGGTACACAGATAGACCATGACCAGCATCCTAGTTGCGTAGCGCACTATCAATCTCAATCTGAATCATTTCGCAGGATATTGCTAATCCATTGCTTCATGTGTTCGAAAAAATTGTCTGTTCAGCAACGTAAATAACGCAATGAATGTTGTTGAACTGTCAAAATGGAAGCCATTGCTACAGATAGTTATACGCACGTGCGCGAGTACTGTAAATACCCTGCTGGAATTGGACATAGGATATTTTTTATCCCAGAAGTATGTTTCCATGGGATGATTTCCAAAGCTAGTTTGTATAAATAATGTTAATTACCGGTGTTGTAGGCTGAAAGATCTGTCCAAAGAACTGCTCTGGGTCCTCGGGCTGCAATCCTCGGCAGTGGCCAGGAACCTCCTGACCTGGCCTCAGCACTACAACGTCTCCTTCCACCAGCAACGCCCATGGCAGGTTCACTATAGTTGCTGAAATAATACCTCCTTTGTATTTGAAATTATGGACTACCATAACTTAAAAAAAACTGGCCAAGTACGTGTCGGACTCGAACACGAAGGGTTCAGTACCACAAGGCAAAAACACCGAAAAAAAACACAAACACGTAAAAAAAACAAACGTAAACACGTTTGTTGTATGTGTATGAGCCCTCTTAAATATTTATTTTATTGTTTTTAGTATTTTTTGTTATAGCGGCAACAGAAATACATAATCTGTGAAAATTTCAATTGTCTAGCTATCACGGTTCATGAGATACAGCCTGGTGACAGACAGACAGACGGACAGCGGAGTCTTATTTCTTAGTAATAGGGTCCCGTTTTTACCCTTTGGGTACGGAACCCTAAAAAGAAGTGACGGATTGAGAATATGTCCTGCAGAACATCGATTGCTAGCTAGGTTATATTTAAAACCTCAATGTATGGTCAACCACACATAACCTTTTAAGCGCTTGGCTAAGGTAGACTGGTAGAAAGTCCGCCTTTGTACAGGTGCTAATTTTGAAATCGCAATCAGTATCAGGATTTATCTTTATCAGATAAGCCTGTGCCAATTGCTGCAATTGCGGCACTGCCAAAAATGTGCAATTGGCCTAAAACCGGCGCCAGACATAGCTTCAGATCCGCAAATACCTCCCAAGTCGCGATTTTTAGTGTGTCACGGAAATTTGGGCAGCACAAAGTTTCTACATAAGAATAATAATTAGCCTATAATGTTCCCAATGCTGGGACACAGGGTTCTCCTCTGTGAGATCCCGAGTGAGACATATACAATTACGCAGGCCAAGTGCGGGTTGGTAGAATGTCACATCTTCGAATTTTTAGTTCTAGAACAGGCCGGTTTTCTCATGACGTTTCTCTTCACCATTTAAAGTTTAAATATAAAGTTAAATGATGATTAGCGACTGTTTTACCATAATTTTAAGCAATGTCTATAAATAAATATGTTTGTTTTTTAGCACTGAACTGTTCATTCAATTGTTTGAAGCTATATCAGTATGTAATACCATTTCATCTTGTGGCTGTGCAATCAACCATTTTATTAAGAAATAGATATCTAAAAATAAAACTTTCTTACAATCTCGATAAGTCCACTGCAGGATCACACATGGTGAATAAGGGGCACATAAATGAGGATAATGATTCTCCTTCCATTTTGAACTTTCTATGGCATCATCCAATGTTTCTGTAATTAGTAAAACACCATTAAAACAAAGAATAACATCATTTTGAATTAATACTAAATAGATTATTAGTAAAACAAACTATAGTAGTACCCCAATTGCACGTCAGCCTACAATACCCAGAAGAAGAAATAGGATATGTACTGTACCTCATCCATACTTTACTTTTACAAAAAGATTCTTTTTTTATCAAGGACCATTTCTATATAATAGAATAAACCCATTAATTCCACTGCAAACTTGTTGTAAGCTAACGTGCAAACAGCGGATTACTGAATTTCTTTCTACCAAAAATTATGATGATACTGAATCCCTTCTTACAACAATGAACTCATAATACAGGAACACACAAACACTCTCACTCTTACACCTACACACACACGCGCTCGCACTCAAACATTATTGTACTGGACTTTTATTTTATTTGTTTAAAATGCTGTAATAACTAATAATTATGTAACAGTCTAAGAAATACTCTAGTCCTATTTTTGGGAAATGAGGGCTGTTTGTCCTTAATACAGGCTACTAAGTAGCCTAGCTAGGACATCAGATCGTAGAATTGTATTGTTACCTTCTCATCTTAGATTTAAACTATTCCTAAGTTGTCACCCTACTTTGTAACAGACTGTACCACTTTTTTATGAAATAAATTATTATTATATTATTATTAATAAATTAATAAAGCTGAAGAGTTTGAATACGCTAATCTCTGGAACTGCGAGTCAGACTTGAAGAAATATTATTGCATATAGCCCAATTCTTGAGGAAGGTTATAGGCGATTTAACATCACTCTACGACCCTTAGAAGCCGAGGAGAAAGAAAAAAAAAATAAGAAAGAATGATAAACAAAACGAAATACTAGAGCGGTCAGAAAGTTTTATAAAAATGTGGCTGTTATTTCATTCTATTGTGTATCTTACGACTAATATGCGGCAAAAGAAAGTATCTAATAAAAAAAAGGATTCCAATAGATTCCTCAGTAATTAAATTCAAATTCATTCAGATCAATAATGATTAATTTTTTTCTTAATCTTGTCAATACAAGTCATTGTCATAACATTAAGTAGTTTGTTTATTGATAAAAAGATTTAATGATTATGAATAGACAAATTTCCTATCCCATATTTTGTTAATAGTTTCATTTGACCTACAAACAAAGTTGTAGTACTCATTATTATAATAATGAGTACTTTCACCTCTGGAAGAATGCCAATGATTTCAAATTAAACTAAAACGGACTGAATGAGTGCGACCATTCTATTAGGAGAGGCTTAAGTTCAGCTTAAGGCTTGTGTACAAAGGAAAGGAATTTAAATAAATCTTAGAGCATACTGCTACATAACACAATTACACCATTCTTGTTTAACAAACCTGTGTAAATACTGTATGTATAAAATAAATGATGTGATGGGAAGAAATTCATTTATATTCTAATGATGACTTCAAAATCAAAATGACCCTTAAAGTCATTAGAAATTTTGTATGTCAATAAACACAACTCCACCTTAACATTATAAAAATAAATATCTTGTAGACTTACCTAAAACTTTTCTGACTCTATGAGGTATCTCATTCCTGTATAAATACTCTTCATTGAACGCAACTAAGAAGTTAACTAACAATATTACAATTAAGAAAAATGCTTCCCATAGCAGATAGGCGTGGGCTTGTACAGATTCACCAAGTAGGTATGTAAGTATCAAGCACACTACGTACACTAATGTTATTGTGTAGGCGACACCTGACAATAACACTTTCTCTGATGAAAACGAAATAATACTTCGTACCAACCCAAATCTGAAACATTTTTTTACAGGATTAAAACAAGAACTTAAGGGTCCGGCGGAGCATGAGTAGTTCATACAAACGTAATTCCACAATACTTTGTAAATCAAACACCGTCTTAACCGGTTGAATGCCGTAATTACAGAACCAATTAAAAAGCCATTGTGTCTCGTGTAGATCTACGTTCCGGCATACTAAGGATTGTTTATTCCGATTGGATTACAGAATATGTAGGTTCCCAAATATATATTTTGAATGGACACTCATTTAAAGACGAGTTATGAGAAAAATAAGTTTTCTATAGAAATTTTAAATTCCTCTTATCTCGTCTCTAAATCAGAGTCCTTTCAAAATATATATTTGGGAACCTCGATATTCTGTAATCCAATCGGAATAAATACACACTACCTTAAGAATATGTTTGAATTACAAATTATTTTGGTATTAGGTTTGTATGTAATAAGCATTAGCATGCGGAGTTCGCCGGCCCCTTAAATTTAATGTGAAGCCATCATAATTATTAATTAGTACATATACCACACATATATTTGTATCACCTTCGCGCACAGGAGCATTCTAATAATGCCTGGAATCATGGAAAAAATAAAACATCATACCCGGTTGGATTTTTCTTCGTATGCTCTTCTATAACATTTCGTATATCATCACGGAGTTTTATGAGTGCTGTTTTCGTTGTATAACCCAAAGAGTGTAAGTTACTCGCATCCATTGTATCATATGCTATACATAATAAAATTTATCCTATAAATATGACACTCAAAATGTATGAAGTTAAAACTAAATTATTTTTATCAACACGGAATCACGGATGAATGAAGGTTGCAGTTGCGTTCTGAAAGTATAGCATTTATTATGTAATTTTAATGTCAAAACACAATTCGTATGCAACTTTAATCGATGCGTCATCAAAATATAATTTGAAGTTAGTAATAAAATAAATAAGACCAATTTTAATGTAGTTTTTATATTATAGAGCCGTTTTGTCGAAATATATATTAAAGAACAATTGTTTGAAGTGCAAGAAAGAGAGTGGTCGTAGTTTTCGAACGCTGATAGTGTCACTAATGTCATAGTATTTGTCATATATATGTCACAGTCACATGCAGTATTACCAAACCACAGAAAAATAATTCGGTAGAAATGTGGGAAAAATATCGGTAGAAAACGGGAAAAGTTGTGAGTTGTAAATAAAATGAAAATTAAGCATGTTTTTGTACAAATTTAATAATATTGAGATAAAAAATCAATCAGTTTTGTCATACCAACGCTCTTTTGACATCGTACTAAACATATTTTTGTCAATTAAAAAATCAAAACAACTAGCACCATCTTTAGGACGCTTGGTATGTAAAAGGCCTTCAAGTATACTATAATGTACAGACGCCAGCAGGTCAACCTACCCGAAACTGTCAGATTTTCCCAATCAACCTTGAACCTTATGCTTTAGCAATAAAGTCGAAAATCTATTAAAGAAATCTGACAGATTGTAGTAACTTGATGTGCTGGCGTCCGTACTCTGTGGCCTTCAATTGAAGAAGATGAATGTCTGTTTCTTTGCTTCGTTTTAACTTGACATTTTCTCTTTAAATATTTATTGTTAACTTCAAATCAAAGACTACAATATGATGATAATTATGACCATCTAACATTCAACTTGAAAGAAACAGTAGTCTACTCTACTTAGATATCTACATACTGAGAATCGTATCGCACTCGTACATACATCTATCTATCTACTTAGTTTACAATTAGAAAACACTCTTGTACAATATTTCATTTGTTCATATTAATTACCACACTACAGAGTGAGTTTCCTTTGTCAGGGGATTTCCATGGGTGTGTTCTTTAAAAACTTATATAAAAAGTCAACGGATGCATTCATTTCTAATATTTTTTGTAGTCAAAGTTAAAAAATGGGAGAATGTAATCGCTTGACGGTAGATCGGGAGATGGGTTTGGAAATCAGTAGATCTCCCGTTTAAACGGGAGGTTCGGGAACGCTGGTCACATGTTTGTTTAGTTCGGATACATAGAGGACGATCGAATACAAGCCGGAATATTTATATTTTCTGGAAACAAACAGCATTAGGGCCAACACACGCTACATTAAATGGATCCCTAGTCCAGCAAAAAACATGACACATCACACCATGAATGTGAATCTACTGCCGCGTACTTTTCCCAGGTTCTGGGGAATGTTATTAGTATGGCAGCATTCTATTGATTACTTTTCAACTGCATGCTGCTAACTTCAGTCGCTGTCAAATAGAATGTTGCCAATTTCTATCATTGGTTCGGTTCCTATTATATTAAAATATTACGTCTTAATTAATTAATAAAAAACAAATAATTAAAAGATTCTACATTTATATTCAAACACTCATTTACAATAACTTCACCAACATTTGCAGCTTATAAATTATAATTAAAATCTTGTCATCGGAAAATCTTAAGTTTCCTGCGGTCCATGGACCCAGGCTTAGCCTAGTGCAGGATGTCTGGAAATTGCTCTTTTGATACATTTTATGAAAACTAAAATGTTTTAGCTTTAGTATGTACATATTCTGTAACGATTCGTTTTCTTTTAATTTAATGTATTCTTATATCTTTTGTTACTTTACTAAACTCAAAAACTTGAAAGCAAGCAAATGAGTAAGTGAGTTAATTGGGTAGATATTTTCCTTGTTTTCCTTTCTAGTTAGTCTCCGTTTTCGCGTTCCAGATTTTGCTGATGAAAATAATGGGCAATCAAACTTATTTACCTAGCAACACCGCCGTCAATCATCGCTGCAACTGCACGAACTGAACTGAAGTTGGCTTTTCTGAGAATTTCAATACTCCCAAAGTTTTCTTCTATTTTAAGTAAGTACCCTGTACTGCAGGCGTTACAAAATTTTCAATGCAGAACAATTAGATGGGTCCCGGTCCCGCGCTTACAATTTTTATCGAGTACTCGATCCCGGATAATAGTAACGTTTGATAAATAAATATGGTGCGCGTATAGTGACGGTGCTCAGTCAGTGTGTGTCATCGCGTTGAGACCATCGGTGCGCCATTTAGCTCGCGATATAAAAAAAACAAGGAATGTGTCCAGCGCCGCGATCGGTTTAGTTGAAATCAGTGCACCAGTTCGTGATGGAGTGACAGATTAACGCAGCAGTTATGGCAAATATATGTACGAGTACCCGAAAAAAGTGCAAAGGGTTCCGAAAGGGGCCGCAGTTTGGACTATGGATGTGGTGTATTGTAATCAAATTGATCAGTTTACCGTGCATATTTTCGAGGTGTCAAGGAGTAGACATTTCAGTCGCTGTGTACCCTGATAGTATGATCAAACTCCTTTATGGAACCCCTTTGGAGATTTTTTGTGTGGCTGAGAAAGATACCGCTGATAACTTGGAGTTTTACCTTGGCGGAAAACTTATAGACTCGGAAAAAGTGAATGTGACTACAAGAAGGTTGTACATTGAACATTTGGAGAAAGAGGTATACACATACTATTGTAGAAACACAGTGACAAACAAGCAGTGCACAAGCAGGGTGGTGGTGGACCTGCCTCCGTCCAACGTCACTGACTTTGGATGTATCTCTAAGAACCTCGATGAGCTGAACTGTACCTGGACCTCTCCAGAGAAATCTATTGTAACAAGTTACTTATTAACATTTTTGATAAATGGAAACAAGGTTGAGGCATGCAATGCAAACAAGATTGGCAAATCGAGGTGGTGTTCATGGAGTACTACCAGCCAGCCCAGGTACAAACAGATGGAAGATCATTACTATTTTCATTTAACAGCTGAAAACTATTTTGGTAGTAACACACAGATTTTTACAATTGAGCATTTCTCTGTAGTGAAGCCTGACCCACCAGAACAGCTGAAAGTGATGAGTAACAACACACACAGTGTGATGCTTCAATGGAAGATCCCAAACAACATGTATGACTTCTTGCCATGCCCGATTGTGCATAGGATAGAGTATCAAATTGCTAAAATTGATAACACAGCTTACTTCCGCAGTGTTGATGCATCAAACTTGCCCCCAAAGAACAAAACATATAACTTCTTGCTCCCCAACCTACCATATGCACATATGTCATATGAGGTCAGGATTTACATTAAGTCACAATTAGCCACTGAAGATAAGTTCTGGTCTGATTTCACTTATGTGCTGTTTACAACTGCAAGTGAGAAGCCCCAGCGACCACCAGACACTATTACTGGAGCCTTCGACCAATCTATTTATGAAAATAAAAGAGTCATATATGTGTATTGGAAACAACTTGAAGAGTATGAGGAGGCTGGTGCAAACTTTACCTACAAAGTAGTTGCAATGCAAGGCTCTAAGAACCCACAGACATTATTACCAGATAGAAACAAAAGCTTGAGTTATGTAGTACTGAATGATGCGACTTTAGAATCTATTGATGTGTCCATTTGGTCCAATAATGTAATTGGCTCGTCTGTCAACAGCAGTCACCTTTACATCCCATCAAAAGTAGATACTGAAACACTAAATATACAATCTTTTACTAAGCTAGCCTATGAAAATGGTACATACAAATTATCATGGGTTGGCGTCAAAAATATTGACAACTATACACTGTTCTGGTGTCAACACAACTCTAGTCAAATTTGTACAGGACGCATGAACTTCACGGTTTTGAATCCTAATCAGAACACTCATGTCATGAATTTGCCAAGAGACAAAAGGTATCAGTTTGCTATATCAGCTAATTATGGATTTAAAACAAGTGGTATGACATGGGCATCTTGTGACATTTATAAAGATGGTATGCCAATATATGGGTTTCCTGTAAAAGTGAACCATGATGCTCCAGGAAAATCATTCGTCAAAATCACCTGGACGATGTCTTGTACTCTACCAGAAGGTACTATAAAAGGATATCTAATAACATACTGCCCTGTCTTAGCCACAAGCAATGTGTGTGACCCTTCTTTTGGAAACAAATCCACATATTATGTCTCTAACCCAAAACAGATGGAAGTAAACATAACTAATCTGAAACCTTACACAACATATCATTTTACCTTGTCACTGAACACTAGTTATGGGAATAAAACACTCGAAAATGCTTCCACGGGAGTGACTACAATTGAAGATACGCCAACAAGTCCAAGAAACATTGTTATTTCTGATGTGCAGAGTGACTCATTAGTAATTTCATGGGATCCACCAATTCATAAAAATGGCATAATAGGAACATATGTCATTTCAAACTATGGAAATAGTGGCTGGATTGAAAAAGTGGTTGATAAACTGCCTGAACTGTCTAAAGATGAGAAGGGAAAAAATACTTCTAGAATGGAGCTCAAATTGAATAACCTTGAGGGGTTTACCAATTATTCACTTACTGTTAGCGCTTGTAATGCAGCTATTAGAAGTTGTTCGAAGCCCAGCCCTGACAATGGCATCTTTGTCAGGACAAGAATTGGCACCCCTAGTATATTGAAGGCTCCTATGGTCAAAAATAACCCAGATTCCTTGTCATGGGAACGTCCTGATAAGCCAGGCGGAACTGTGGATCTCTACCAAATAAGAAGAGTGAAAGACGAAAGCACTGCACCTAAAATAGAGATATTAAATACAACTAATTTGTTCTATTCTTTAATACATTGTGAAGGTGTAGATGAAAGTGAAACCTATCAAGTCAGAGCAGTAAACTTTGATGAAGATCCTTACCACGGCATATTAGCTGATAGACCAGAAGTAAAGTTGCCTTCGGAACAGAACAAAAGACTTCTTGAGTATCCTGGTCCATGGAGTCCCCCAAGCTCGGTAGCTTGTAAAAGTAAGGATGGATTAACTATGATTCTTATTCTTCTTGCTATTTGTGCATTAATAGGCATGATGTACGGTTCGATCAAACTATACAAAAAGTATAGGAAAATGGAAGATATAAAACCAGTCTTACCAAATGGCTTAGGTATACCCGAGAAAGATATATCTAAGTACGCTTTTGGAGGATGGAATCCAACAAATAAGGACGAAAAACCATCATCGGACGAGATGTTGTTACTACCGAATAGTAGAACTACTGTGTCTACTCCGGAAACCAAACAGAACACTGAAAACAACTGCGGCTCTAGTGATCATACGGACAGCACCGTGCTGTCGGACACGTCGCGCGGAGCGGTCGATAGACAAGCCTCCACTTCCGATGACGGCTCGGACTCGTCCTTGCACTTAGAAGTTGAACCCGTGAGGGCTGACGAAAATAATGCAACGCAAGACGAGGATTCTTCAAACTCCGAAACTGACAATTCTAGAGAGAATTCGCCCTATTTTAGTGACAAATCATTCAAGAAAAATCCTAGTGCTTACGTACACCAACCTGTTGTGAACCCGATCAGCGGCTACGTCCAATCCGCTCCTGCACCCCATACAAGTCCTATCGCAAAACCCGCAGCGCAGCCTGCCAGCTCGAGTTACGTTATGGCTGCTCTGGCGCCACCGATATTTACGACTGGGGTCGCACCGCCCAGCGTCCCAAGTCAACCGCCAGCCTCTTCGGGCTACGTGATGCCTGAAGACGCTCAGGCGAAGTCCATGATGAACTGCCCCAAGTTAGGACCGTCGCCCACAAAAATATTCGGTTCTGAGAGCTTGCCGATTATGCCTACCTTGCCACAGTCAGTGAAAAACGGCGCCGACAGCAGCTACATTCAGTTGCAGTCTTTGGACGCCTTGCCTAGTCATAAGCAACCTGTACGCACCGCTGTACCGTTAAAGCCGCCGGCGACAAGTGGCTACGTGAGTCCCGGAGATGCGGTCATAAACAAGCACCTCAACAACATGTTGTCGGGCGGGCAACTCGAGGAGTCAGCGATACTGGACCCGACCATGTCGCCCGACGCGTACTGCCGATTCTCTTGGAGCACTGACCCCGCTAACGATAATCTCCATTCGTTGCTCACCGACTCGCATACGTTGAACTTGTCGAAAAATTGAGCCCAATATAGCAACCAATAAGTGACACAGTACTGATAAAAATAGACTTTAAGTGACTGAGTTGTAAATAATGAACTTTAGGAGCTTTACGAAGTGCTATACAATTATTGGACATAATATAATTACACACAAGAATGTGGATGTGTTGTCTAGTGATAATTCTTGTGCCTTATTAATTTATTTTAGGTGATTTTTAAGAAGCTTAGTAGGTAAGATTTCATCCGCAGCTTTAATAATGTAGAACCTTGAAATTCGTTAGAAGAATTTGATTTTTCTATTATTCCGTCGGCAAGCGTTACAACACGTGATGTTTGTTACAGAAATTAAATACGCGCGTAAAAGAGGTTAAATATGGATGGTATATATAGAATTAATTTAGTACCAAGTGATCTGAGCGTTGAGGAGACGATACTGCAGATTGCGGACACTTTGGATAATCTCAACGGCATTGTAGACGATGTGTTTGCACGGCTGACGACAAGAATCAAGCAGAACATGGACAAGACAGCGAAGCTCAATGAAAGAATAGAGTTATCTAGATCGAAAGTCGAGAAGCTAACTGGTATGCAGAAGGCGATCAACGTCTACTCGAGTGCAAAGTACCCGGCGTCGATAACCCATGAACATTACCAATCAGCTTTTGATGCGGATGGATACCAACACAAGCCTAAAAAGGTTACTCTGAGTGGGAAGACTCAGGGGCAGTCAAACGAAAAGGAATTACAGGTGAGTCTATAAATAAGTTGACGTTGTTACAATATGTCTCGCAAGCCAATTTTGTGTAAACAATGTGTGAACTCGTTATCAGCGACTTGCAACATGCATGGGGAAATAAGCAAAGATAGAATCAGAGCATTCTGAACAGTTTACTTTGACGTTAGAGACAATTTGAAGAGTATTCAGTTGTGTGGTCGTTTGTGCCTCTTCTTTCGCCCGTACCAGTTTACTAAACATGGCCCAATATCACTTGGCAAGTCGTATTTATTTTTAGACTATGTTGTCCCACTGCAGGCCAAACGCTACCCTTTCTCCTTTCCACTTCTCTCTGTCTTGAGCTTTTGTGGACCAATCCTGTAGGCAAGTCTTATTAAATTATTGCTACGATATGACGAGTCTGCCAATCGTCTTCTTTCATTTGTATGGTAGCTTGCAAAACCCATTTCTTCTCTTTATTGGTTCAGTAATCCCAGGAATCCCTGCTACGTAATTGCCTAATGCTCACACTCGTTATTCCGTTCATTACAATTTTTATGTTAGTTGGTATAAGCACAAAATATAAGTTCAATATTGTCAAAATAAGCCTAATCTTTCGATTGCAGGTTTACAGAATGTGTAACTGAATTAATGCACATTATGAAAGTAGTTGGTTTAGAAACGTTAGTTGAATCGACTGCTGGCATTTTTAATGTAGGTAATTTTTATCACAAAAGTAATTAAAACTACATAAAATACTGTCACACTTCCGTTATACAGTCAAAACATACCAAAATGGACGAATTGCGTGCGTAGGTTTGTAGTAATGTGACCAGAATTTTCTCCCAGTCAGCATAACTAATTTAATAAATAAACAATGTTTTAATTATAGATACATAATAGTAAAAGTTCCGTGACTGTATTATGATTACTTATAACATGACTAGCAGCGCCCTGCGGTTTCAAGTGTCGATTCCGTGGGATATATCGGGATAAAAAATATCCTGTCCTTTTCCGGGACTCAAACTATCTCCATCTAAATCGGTTCAGCGGTTTAAGCGTGAAGAGGTAACAGACAGACAGACACACTTTCGCATTTATAATATTAGTATGGATAATGGATATTCTAATGTCCCGGAAATCTCTCGAGACATGTTGTATGTTCTGAGTACCTACCTATATAGGGATATAGGATTACGGAAGCTTTTTTCTCTGTAAACAACAAGTTTTCTATTTATTCCATGAATATGTTATCTGATCTTTATAAACATATTTTTGTACAATCCTAAAATTGTTGTGTACTTATTGCATAATTTTCTACAATACATAAATAATCAGTCAAATTGTGAAAATCCTGATAGACTGAGTCTCAGTCTATCCGAAGGCCAATCCTCGTACTTAAAAAACGTTCAAAATCTAGTCACAATCTCATCTCAGCGACAATTTATACGTCAAAAACTTGTCAAATATGTAAATCTTTACATAGTATAAAACAAAGTCGCTGAAAGTCGCTCCCGCTGCCTGTTAACTTAGATCTTTTAAACTCCGCAACGGATTTTAATGCAGTTTTCAGCAATAGATAGTGATTCAAGAGGAAGGTTTATACAATTGAAAGTTTATAATACATGGAGAAAAGTCCAGAAATTCAAAGATTTGTAATGTGATGTCGTAACAAACATATTTTTTACCGACTTCAAAAAAAAGGAGGTTATCAATTCGATACGTATGTATGTAATATTATTGGAATTGCATTATATTCACATATGATGATCTATTAGGGCTTCCAAACAAATATACAAAATTTCATAGACGTATGTATGTATGTATGTATGTTTGTCCACGCATATCTCCGGAACTCTTAATCGGATCGTGACCATTTTTTTTATTGGCTTACATTTTCTTCAACTTAGGGAACAGTGCAAGCTTCATCAAGATCGATTCAGTAATTTTCAAGATATGGACTAATACGTGTAAGTGTGACGGCCTGGCTTATTGATAAAAGCTACGGGTGTAGTGTCAAAGGGAAAACATCTCAAAACCTTGGTCAAATACTAGTGCAAAAACTAAAAATTACAAAATAAAAAGTAATTAAAAAAAATTAAACCGACTTCAAAAAGAAATTAACTCAAAATTATGAAATAACTTTAATTTCGGAAGTCGGTGGCATAAAACTAAAAAACAGATCCCAAGACACCGACTTCCGAAATTAAAGTTATTTCATGATTTTGAGTTAATTTCTTTTTGAAGTCGGTTTAATTTTTTTAAATTACTTTGTGCGCTTACATTGCAAACGCTCTGGTCAAACCTTACGAGATTGATCAAATTAATGTACTACGGAATTGTATATCTTAAAAAGATCGTTAAAAAAGTCCGCAATGATATATGTTTATCTCTGGATAACCCACAGTAACCATTTTTATCTTTTACATATTACAAAAAAATATGGGTTACCAAGCTATTTTAAACAATACAGTTTTAATCCTTATCCAATTAAATGCATTACATAAGTTGTGCATTTCATGTAGATCAAAATTGCCCTTTACAGCATATCATTAAAATGAATATCTTAGAAGATATCAGAGATTTAAAAAGCGGGGACAGAGCGGCTGGCGGGATACCGTGGCGGGGCGGTACGAAGTTCTAGTTGATAATATTTTAAAGATTGAAACTGAGATTAGAATGCAAACGTTCTTTAAAATACGGGAATTGTCTTTCTGACTCTTCGCAATAACGCAATTTATTCTTGCAACTAACTATAAGTTGCAAGAATTGATTGAAAGAACCATTAATTTGTCACAATTTAGCTCCATAACGATACCAAAACATTGTATGTAGGACATGTAGGTACTAGTAACTAGTATGTCCCATAGACAAGAAAATACTGATGTGTTTATTACATTTTAGGAGAAGCTTCACTTCTACCACGTGAAAGTGACAGAGCCTAAGAATGCGAAGCCTAAACAGGATTTCAATTTGAACACTATGATTGATAAGTTATCAAGTGTTGGTGACCTGTTGATCTTTAATACTGACGAGAGTCCTTATCTGGGGACCACGCGGCAGGCGTCAGCGTACGTGCCGGTCGTGACCTCTAAGGTTGAGAGCAAGAGCCTCCTGGAAGCGGCCCCGAGCTCGATCCTCAATAGGGATGTCTTGAAGCGTGATGCGGACGAATATCTGTATGCACCCGGCATGGGCATGGTATGTATCGTTTAAAGGTTTTGTATTCTATCATAAGACCTATGAAAGTAATAGTTTATTAATGACACACTTAATTTCGTGTCCTGCGTGTCCTGTCAGCTGCACGTTACAGGAACTGATGGACACTGGTGATGGCACCAAACAAGTAGC
Organism: Oligia fasciuncula; assembly: GCA_963082905.1. NCBI lineage: Eukaryota > Metazoa > Arthropoda > Insecta > Lepidoptera > Noctuidae > Oligia > Oligia fasciuncula. Next base: position 18,204,067 of record OY720390.1, read on the forward strand.
CGAATTCTGGGCAGAGTCCATTTAGATTGCCATCGACACACTAAGAAGAAGAAGAAGATAGTTTAAAAATGTAGAATCTCTCGACAGTTAGGAGAAAGGATTCCTAAACTCATCCTCATCAATCATTGACAGGTCCCGGAATTGGAGATGCCACTGGATCTCCCGCACCTGCCAGGCATAGCAGGGGACGTACAGTTCTCCAACACGACTGACGGGTCCATTGCGCCCTCAGTCGTAACATCACCAGTGGCACCAGTCATGGCTATACCGGAATTAGAACTCCCGGATTTGAAGGAACTGCCGGAGCTGAAGGAACTGCCAGATGTTAACTTGCCTAAAGAAAAGGTGGATGTACCTGTGTCGGTGAGAATGCCTGATATACCTGATGCGCCGCCACCGCCGCCTGTGCAGATGCTCCCCCCGCCACCCCCGCCGCCGCCGCCGCCACCTCCTCCGATGGACATCGCACCACCCGTCGATACCAAACGGTAAGTGTTTTCAATGTTAAAAATGTTTATACTTTCTATTTTTCGGTTTACTCATGAACAGGATGTTTGGGATTAGTAGAAAATTGATCAGTTGGTGATGAGTTTTTAATGACGTAATGTTTGTTTGTCGATAAATTACGCCTAAATAGAATACGTTTGCGTTACGACGGATCCCTGCAGTTCACCGTCACCGTCGATTCAAAATTGTCGCGTTCAATTCGTAATGTTTCATATTTACCGCTAATGAGACACAAATGATTTTCTACCACACCACCACTCAGGCTCAGAGGAATTTTCTGTGTTGTGAGACAATAAGTTGTAAAAACTAAGGTTCCAATGACGAAAATAATGGGTACGCCAATCAGAAAATCGACCGTATGACTCACTCCCGAGTACAGATTAAAATAATTTAAGAGTGTATTGGTGATAAGGCATTAGCAATTTGCCGAATATTTGCGTATCTCTTGGTCATGTTTGCGTCAAAATATTTTTTAGTGGGCAGGTTTGGCACATGCAAAGAATATCATTACATTAACGGTACCTAATTAGAACAATTTCGACGGTTCTCTGTAATATTTCAATTACTCTTTTATGGTTCGGACATTTTTACGGCCATTGTGCTTCTCAATCCCTTTTGACAAGTCTAAAGGGGCTGAGCTGACCAAATGCAGAAAATGTTTAAACAAACGATCTTCCATCACACGCAATGCAGATGTCGTCGTTATATCAAACTCTGCAATTATTCACCGCTAATAATAGGCTTTTCTTCGCTGTCATTAATTTTCTTCCTATTGTTATGTTACGTAATTATCATCGGAAACTTGTTCGTCTTCTACATCATTATTGCTGCATTCTTAGAATATTCGCAAAAGAGATTACAAGAAAAAACTAAGTAGTACCGAATTCCTTAGTTCCAACACGTGTTTATTTTTACACATTAGCCTTATCATATATCTTTACCTGATTTTTTGTGTCCCTCCCCGCGCCATATGTGGTGCGAACAGATTTTTTCGACCCTAGATAAATAGTTCTAAAGTTAATATAAATATGAAACTCATTCCACTGTAGCAAGGTGCACGTCAAACCAGCTGTATGCATTAAACATTAATGCTAAAACACTGGATGTATCCACTGATTGACTATGGGATTTTGTGTAATTAAAGGTTCATAATAGATGCGATTTAAAAATGTCGTTAGGAGTATGCATCCTCTCCGCCACTAATTACCTTAGCTATTTATGGCACAAGATCTATAAGATAGGGATCAATTACTCAATTAATTCATTTATTACCGGATAATGTTCGTGTGACCCACCTTTGAGAAGACAGCTTTAGGAAACGTATAGACGATGTATAGGCGAGTTCTTTTTTTTTGTACATATTCTTTTATTCGTACAACACGTATAAAATAAGAAAATTATGTATCTTATCTGGTCATTATCCCGCGCGAGCCAGCTAAGGGGAACAGGTTGGTTAATTAGTGCTGCTAGGCAACAAAGATAAGAAATGGTTTACATAATTATTTGTGTTATAAGGTTCGCACCTTGTGCGATGTATCTATTCTTGGCTAGGATAGGGCACCACCTCACTCGAAACTACAATGTATATCTTGCATCTCTAATGGCTTTTATCAGAATTAAATGTAGCCACTTGACGTATACTTCTCACGATAACAATGTGGGAATATACAAATTGTAATACGTAGTTTAGTATAAATCCGGAGTGATTCCCATAGTTCCCAGTACAGCGCCAAGTGTGCCGACACTTCAGGGCTTGCCGCCAGCCTACGGTTCCCAGTAGATGCATTGAATTACATGAATCGTAAGCACCTTCGCTATAAAAGAAAGGCGTTATAATAGAAACAGTTTCGTAGAAAAATGTAAATCGCTGTGTTTTCCACCTCCGGATTAGAGTTATGGGTCACTTGACCCCTGTTTACTCCATCAATGGAATATTAAATAGCTCTAAAGTTGTATAAATAAGCTCTACTGCGTTTTAACGAGCTTCATTAAACAAATGTTTGTTTTATACGCGATGTGACTTTACATGTCGAGTGGAGTTAGGTCCGCGTGCATTGTTTTAATGACGTCAATATTTACTCGAAACTGAACCAGATATTGGATCAAAAAACTCCTCATCACCGATGGTCGGATTCTCATTTAAAGACAAGACGTGTCCTGGAACATGTATGTGGTTAGGGAGAGAGATCATGTTAATAATACGCTACTAATAGTTCTGATTAATTAATGCAAGCACAGAGGGGTATCCGTCGCCATCTCCAATGAGATCAAGTGGTATTAGAAGAAGAAGCTTGATTAACACGTACACAAAAAGTATCTTACTAGAATTAGGTTTAATGAATGCTCCGGAGTACTCCCAAGTATTCCCGACCGTCGACCACTTTTTCAAGTGATTGCGTGTGGTAAGAAAAACAGAATTATCTGCATTGATCCTCTGGTATGTATTTAATTAAAGATTTTAATTTAAGATTGTTCTTCATGAATCTAATTAATTAGTCGTCTTAAGTTAAAAAATAATTTCCATGCATAATATATTAAAGTGAAAGAAAAAGTCGGCAGCTGCTAATCAGGCTGGCTAGGTGCTACATATAAGGCCACGTGGTGATTAGTGGTCGTATCGTTTACTATTAGGGACTCTTTAGGTGGTAACGTGTGGTGCTAATCAATATTTATGCGTGTTGATCACTTTGGACTCTTGTTTTCTTCAGAATAGATGTTTTTTTTAATAGTTCTCAACTTGGCAGGTAAATAACTGTTAATTGGTACAGAAAACGTACACTTACGAAAAAACCATCTTGGAGTCAGAAGAAGAGTCACTATACAGTCCTTTTAGAGTTATTTTACCTCTGATATTGGCATTGCACCACAGTCAAAATCATAATGATCTATATTGTCATTATAATAAGGTTGCTGTTGGGTTGCTGCTACTGACAAGCGTGTCAAAATCACAGTGATCTTTATTTTCGTTACCGTAAGGTTGCTATTGAGTTACTGCTGTCAGAAGTAAAAAAAACTGTGAAAGCTGAAGGCCTCTACACACCAAACCCGCGGCGCGCCGGTCGGCTTTGCAAAACAAACCCGGCTGCTTAATCCGCCGGGCAAAGCCAGCGGGCCGGGTTTGGTGTGTAGAGGCCTTAATGTGTATCAGTTTTCACTTCTACAGAACATAAAACATCAAGTTAGAAGACAAGCTTCAACAATATTTGCTGAGACTAGGAGCCAACCCCAATACTGTAGACAAAAGGCAAGAGAAGGCTAATGATGAAATAAATAATTTATTTTGGGTTTTTAACGCCTGGTCGTGCTTCGTGAAACGTTTCTTTTAGGTAAAGGTCTTGAGAATTTCCTATAAAATAGATTAGTAGCTTGATTCATAGATAAGGAACTTGATCTATAGAACTAAGTACAGGAAATTACAGTAAATAGTCACGTTCTGGCGCATAGATTTGATACATAGTTTGTACTACAGACCGTTCATTGATCAATTCTTTCATTTACATACATATTCCAGTGTTATTCATATGCATACGTGAAACGTTTCTTTTAGGTAAAGGTCTTGAGAATTGCCTATAAAATATATTAGTAGCCTGATTCATAGATAAGGAACTTGATCTATAGAACTAAGTACAGGAAATTATAGTAAATAGTCACGTTCTGGCGCATAGATTTGATACATAGTTTGTACTACAGACCGTTCATTGATCAATTTATTCATTTACATACATATTCCAGTGTTATTCATATGCATACGTCATTCAGACTCATTGGTGGGTTTAAGAGAATAGGTTTATCGTGTTTTTCCAATATAGCTTATGGGATAAACGTGAAAACCAATATGTAGTGAGTGTACAATGTTGTTAAACTCTTTTTAATCTTTTTTCTTATCAGTGTACACAGTTTCTAGTACTTTGTTATGACATACAAATAATAGCGAAGATAAAATTCTGTTTCTGAGTGTTCTGTTGCGCATACTGTATAATTATGTAGGGTTTATTTTATGTTAACGGTTTCCGAGCAATCTAATGAGCGATTCTGCGTGTATCGAAACAAAAAACAAACAAACATTTTCGCTTTCAATTGCTATAGAGTTATATTTAAACCTCGCTTCAAGTGAGCGAAAAAGAATAAATATTTACTCTCAATTAAAATACACAAACGCAAATAGCATCTTCGCCAATTAGTATAGAAGTATTGAGAGATTGGCTTTCGAATGTTCTAGAACAAGGGGATTATTTACAAACCATACGGATTTCCCGGTACCGTGTTCTTAAGTGGAAACAGTCGTTTTGAAAACAACCTGCGTGTTCCACAGAACGACGTATTGTACAAATAATATTAATGTTTACTTTCTTATGTTTTTGCGGTTACCGGCGACAAATAGTGGATCAACTGCTTTTTATGTTGCTTGCTCCTCATCATTCTCCTGCCCTTATCCCAATCTATTTGGGGTCGGCGCAACATGTTTTTTTCTTCCATACTTCTCTATTAGTCGTCATCTCGGTAGTCACCCCCTTGTCGTTTGTTCCCCTTTTCGAGAAAGCTGTCAATCATTATTGTGGCAAAGAACATTAAAATGTCTATGAAGCTATTCCAAGTTATCACTCAAACTGCAGCGTGAGAAATATTGAAGAATACTTGGTCATAAACAACTCTACATTGTGTCGGATTAAATTGCCTATATCCATTTCAATTAGACGTTGATCCTGAAAACAAGCATTCGCTGCAAATCGGGACAAGGTTGGCAAACTAGGGCTGACAGCTCCAAAGATACCAGGACGTCAGTTCCGATAGGATACCCAATTAACTGTCGGGAAACGTACACCTCTTTGAAACTGAACGTCACTTTGAGTTGTGTCAACCCAATTAATGTTGTTACCGACTGCTGATAAATCCTCTTAGAAGGTAAAATAAATAGTTTGTTAGTTTTTGCTGTAACCGAAGCCTATTCAGCCATCAATCTTGAACTAGTTCCGAGGAATAGTGTTATGGAATTAGCGAAATGAGCGCATTCATAGAAAGTTGCAATACGACGCTTTAACTGTAACGAGTCCTGTTCCATTCCGTGTATGGTGTTTAGTATTGTTCTTTTCAGTTTTATGGGTACATATTCCTAGACTAGGTTTCTAGGAATTTGTTCTGATTCTTGTTATTTGTTGTTTTGCTAATATGTATCGATATTTTCTCGTTCTAATTTATCCAATTTGGTCGATATGGAAACAAGAAATTGTTTGGTACTGTGTATGAAAGAAAAATTGTGTCGTTTTATAAGATCTTGTCAATATTTTTTTTATTTATTTATTTATAGCCTTTTTGTTCAGAGTGATAGTTATAGTAAAAAACGTTTAATATCAGTTCTGAGTCTTTGTGCGCCCTTTGGCAAAGGCCTCCCCCAACCTCTTACAATCTCCCTGTTCCTTGCCTGTCTAGTTAATTAATGTCTTTCCAGTTGTCCTCACCAAGTCATCCTATCTTTTATTTTGTTAAGTTGTTAATGGAAAAGATAATGATTTCTAAAACATGAGCGTTTTTTAAATAACGTGAACTGATCTTTAGAAGGTAGGGCGAAGTATTCTATTGAAAACATTTCCACTTCGTGCCATTTTAATTAGCTGTTACCAGAACGCTAGCAAGGCAAGGAGCGCATTAAAGTTATTTTCAGTAGCGATAAAATGCATGAAAAACATTCCTGGCGGACTGATAAAAATCGCTAATGCAACGCTTGTATGGAGTATGGTCAACATGGTGTGGCGTATTTTTTAGCGGTCATAAATCTTGCGGTAATCGCGCCGCGTGTTTGAGCCTAATGCGGGTAGTTGGAAGCTTTTTCAGTAATAAGTGTTGCAGTAATAGAGGAAGCTTATTGACAGCTACCAAGTCATTAGAAGTTTTTAAACGACTTGAGCTAAATTATGTTCAACTTTCAGACGTCTGCCACGAAGATTTATTGACTTCTGTTTTCTATAATGATGATTTTTTAATGAGACTTGAGAGTCGGAAGAGATCAACCCGTGTTCTGGAGCGCAAGATGTTATGCATAACACATGCCTCTCAGTGTGAGGGAGTGGGCCGTAATCGACCACACAGGCCCAGTGCGGGATGGTAGATGTCACATGTCTTCGAATTTTTGGTTGTAGGACATGCTGGTTTCAACATGATGTTTTCCTTCACAGTTTTGAGAGCAGTGATGATGATATTTTCATCTTTTTTCATTTTCACAAAGTAAAGTGCCAGGTCTGGGTTCGAACCCAGGACCTACGACGCGTAAGTCGGGGCCGTTACCACTGGGCCACCTCTGCTCTGCAGATATGATGTTGTTATTATGTGTTGTTGTATGTGGTTGTTATGTGTTGTTCATTTCGAAATCAATATGTTCGTTGAATCTGAAGACGCAGTAGGTACACTGAGCCATAATAAAACCAGCATACGTGAAAATAAGCAAATAATTTAGCGAATGTAAACACACGGCATTGTTTTCCGAAATAACTCACAACTGAAGTTGGATGCAGCAAATTGCGGTAATTGTTATGTCGGACTCGGTTTTCAAACGGACAAACTTACACCAAAAAATTTGCTGAACATAACACCTACACCTCGACGGGGTGGGTAATAGCGTAACACACTAACAGTAGCAATGCATTCATTTTGACAGCTCAACAGCATTCATTACGTTATTCACGTTGTTGGGCAGACAATTTTTTCGAACCTATAATGCAATGGATTAGCAATATCCTTCAAAATCAGGGTCCTGTTCTACTCAACCCAGTAATTGCAGCTGCTAATTATAAATTCTCTTAACATCAGTCTATATTACACATTTCTCAGTAAACTTGAAGGTACTGGAACAATAATAATTAACTACGATTTCGCGTTTATTGTTTTTCACAGTAATGGGATTAACAAAAAACTCGATTAAATATTACGAAGTTAGTTTTTAATGGCTTCGTGCACGAAGATTTAGATCTGTCGGTTAAACGGGAAGGTAGGGCGAGTCGATTTATTTGATAAAATTGTTGGACATTTTTTTTTGATAAAGCTAAAAGCTACGAGCAAACGTTTTGTCTAAATGTCTACCATGCAGGCTTAGATAAATGCTTCTGTCTGCGACAACGAGCCGAGCATACTAAGGTATTCAGTAGAACTATAAGCTGTGTTAATAATCTCAAAAATTTACATGATATACCTACTTTAGTGAAATGTATTAGTTAATTGTTTAGTGACCATTTGTAACAAAAAGGTCCTAAGGTAGGTATATGTTTTTGGTTGCAATGAAATTTTAACTTGGTTATGACATTCAGTTTGTTTTTCCATAACTCAAATTACCTACGAGTACAACGACTCATCCATACAATATTAGAGCCTCAGCCTTATTGTATCCTGTCAGTCTCTCCCCTATTTTCGAGCCTCCCAATCAAAACTAGCTATAAAAACCTAACAACAGAACTACGTATCATTCGCCGAAACGTTTTATAGATGGGAAGTTCTAACACCTAACAGAACGGATTTATCAATTGGAGCAGCAGCCAAAGAGTACGATTAAACGATTATCGTATGAAATGTTTCGTTGTTATATTCACTGCCACTCTGCCAGTAACTGGCGGCTTCCTTTATTGCTAAGTGAACAGTCATAGAGCTTTAACTAAGGGCCCGTTCACACGTTCTGCAACCACACCACACGTGGACCAGCAGTGGTTACGTGTGCAGTGTTGCTGCAACATTTTGCAGTTGCGCTGTGGCGTTGTCGCTAGTAGTTGCAAACAGACTGATCATTGTGGCTGAATCGTAGTCGCCTTTGACGTGGTCAGTATCGCCCAACACGGTTGATTTTGACGGCCAAATATGGTCCGTGTGAATAGACTATGCATTTTCATACTAATTAGCGCCAGTCCACGTGGTGTCGTTGTGATGTGGTAGTGGTACGTCTAATCGGGCCATAAGGTGCAGTTCTCAGAGCAGAGTTTTAAAAGAACAAGTGAGAGAGTGTTATGATGTTATGAAGGACATGAATCAGTGTCCCCTTTCACTTGTTCTGATTCAAGGAACTTTCAAAGAGAAATGTTGAAGTGAAAGAAATGGAGGGAGACTTTTGTCTAGGAGTGGGGTAGGGTAGACTGATTGATAAATGAAAGTTATGGTGAAAAAAGGACACGATAGTAGGTTAAAATTGGGGTTTCCAGATCACATAAGATCTGAAAACCCCCAATTTTCACTCATTCATCATCTCATTCATTCAACTTCATAATATTCACTTAGATTAGATCCTAAAACCTACAGTTTTCATCATTCATTCATTCATGAGTGTTGTATTCAGAAAGCTCTATTCAAATGAGTGTTGTATTCAGAATCCCTTATTCAAAGTGAAGGTTGCATTCAAGATCCTCTATTCAAAATGATTGTATTCAGAATCCTCTATTAAAAATGAGTGTTGTATTACCCGCAATTTTCACTCATTCATCATTTCGAACTGAATGATTTGAATAATCAATTTATATATATTTTTTTTTTTTATTTTTTTTTTTTTTTTTTATTTTTTTTTTTTTTTTTTTTTTTTTTTTTTTTACTTTTTATGGCTAGGTTGTGGTTGGTATCGTGACAAAAGAAACAAAGTAGGTATGCTGTCAACTAAGTAACACATTTAATTATTATTTATAAAAAGCACGAGAAGAATAAATAATCGGTTACAAAACATTTGATTTCTTGATCCACAGTTGACATGTCATCATAAACATTTTCCATAATTGCATAGGCTTCAGACATTGTTTTCGGTTGGGCGAGCTTGAATCGCTTTCTAAAGAAATTAATACGGTTCTCATAGTAACCCTTTACCCTTGATAAGTGACTTAAACGTGAATCAAGACAATTCAGTAAATGATGCAGACACCACCACTCTTCACAACAGATGACGATCGATTTCGTTCCAATGTCAATTATGACGAATTTTTTGCTTCCTTCTTCATGTTCAGGCAGGTTTATATAATTGATCACTTGTTTTTCTCGTTGCTGCTGCTGCTGCTGCTGCTTTGGTAAAGGAATTGAACCAGATGTGAAGAATCCTGATATTTCAGAGGCGTTTTCCATAAATATCATGTCCCACTCGTCTTTAGTTAATGTTATCCGATTAGCGATATCAATGCACTCTTCCAGTAATCCATTGATTTCATTTGATGGCTTCAAATATGTTTTAATATATGGAATCGTGGAGCTGGAAATTTGATACATATACTTGCAAAGTTCAAAATGCAAGGTTGGAATCGATGGAGTATATGATGGTTGTATAAACTGATCCATGTTGTCGCTATAAGTGTTGATGATTAACTGTTCTCTCAACTACACTGACTGCTCTTTTCATTCACATGAAACGACTTCTAATGAATTTAGTCAAAGTCTCATTTCGAATCGTGAAATATAGGGATTGATCTAGTGGCTCATATGTTTATCTATTCAGATTATAGTACAGTTATTTATCATTTATATGCCGATGTTCCGACACTTTGGTGAACAATCTATGTTCATATCGTTAACTCGGGAGAGTATTAGCTCTCTTTTGCCACTTTTAAAGACAAATTCTTGAATGCATCATGCATGTTTTGATAGAATACATCTTCTTGCGTTGTATCTTTGACCTGAGGTTTTGATGAATCTGCGCTCGATTTTTTATGAGCGGGCTGCATATCACGGACAAATATAGCCTCATCTTTAGCGTTCTGAATAATAATTTTACAAATATCTTTGACCTGAGGTTTTGATGAATCTGCGCTCGATTTTTTATGAGCGGGCTGCATATCACGGGCAAATATAGCCTCACCTTTAGCGTTCTGAATAATAATTTTACAAATGTCTTCAGAAGTATATTTCACTGAATCTTGCATAGTAGCTAATATAATTTATTTTTAAATTATTTAAAGCAGTCTATGATACAACCTTTTAACTATAATTGTAGGCATCGAATGACACATAAAATTACTGTAAGTAATTTATAGTTACTTAGGCTCCATTGCTAATAGCATTTAGTAGCATAGTCAGCCAACAATCAATCTATCCTCCTCCACTTTAGAATAATTTTATATTTTTGTTTCTTTTAAAAATAGACGTTTTGGTTTGTCAACATAATCCGTTCCTTTCACAGCATTCAAATAACAACATTGAGGAAATTGTATGGTATGTTGCATCCAAGGATCATCGTAAATCTCCCAATCTTCTATAACACCTCCACATGAGAAACATGCTGCTTTGTCATTTACACCATCCCCACAATAAAAAAATCCCGCGTCAGCCATTTCCATTACCAATCTTCTCCTTGAATCAGCCGTTGCCCAATAGTAACGAAATGAAAATTCACGCATTTTATATGCATTAAACAGGTCATATCGAGGATTGTATTTATTTTGAGACATGTTCTTGATACAGATAATTATAAATGTATAATGACATCGCGCAGCTGATACCAGCAACTTATAACGATTAACATTGGACGGGATTGGTGGGGATAGGAAACTGTTACCTGTTACCCAATTGTGAAAAATTAAACAAGAAAAATATTTACTTCAAAAATTTATTATCTATACACCATTTATTATTATCTATACACCATTTATATAAACATATTACATTTTTTAAAGCACAAATTGTATCACGATAAATACAACTATACACATCATGAGAACGTTCATATTTATTGTACAAGCCTAATAAATTAGGACAACCTTCATCTTCTAAATTATTTATATTATTATTATTTGAAATTTTTTTTAACCACAACACTTTTTCTAAACCTTTTGTGTAAACACTTTTATCTTGTAAAATATCTGCAATTAAATTCTGATGATTTGAGTAAGGCACAAATCCGTCTCTCCAGTATATCTTTCTATTACGTTCAATCCAACTGACTTGCCGTTTTTCAGGTTTCGTCAAATCGTAAAATGGAAATGGTGGCTTAATTAAAAACACCTGAATTTTTTTATTGCATAATACAGCAATTTCTTTAATGATAAATTCATTTGTTTCTGTTTTAAAACCTTGAACATCTACTATGGCAGTCATGATAACCTGCGCACTATGTTACTCAATGGTTTATATTCCACAAGTCGGTCGTTAATAATTAAACAATATCCAGTTGTGTTATCTGGTATTGGCAGTGAACATTCAATCTCCAGCCGCACATCTACGGGGCCTGTTTTCAAACTATCGTTTTGTCTTGAACAGTCTATGATAAAGAGAGGAGCCTTGTCCTTGAAACCGACCAAATCAAGCAACGGGTCTGCAGGACAGTTGTAATACGACTGACGAAATTTCACATACATTTCATATAATATATTGTATTTGTTCTCAGAAAAATTTAAGCTTAGAGGCTCGTAAGGATAATACTGTGAATTCAAAAAAAGTGTTACGTTGGAAACCTCACAGTGATCAAACAGAGAACTGTCTTTGGTTTTACTATTTTTTCTGTTGGTTTGCAAGCAAAAAATTACATATCGAGGTTTCTCTAATTGCGATGCAGTCTTAACTGACCAAGAATGTTTGGTAGTTTTAGGGAGCAAAGGATACTCATACAAATCCCAATTTCGAAACGCTATCTGAATAGGTTTATCTCTTTCCAAGTGTTTTAGTAGTGTCAGTCGTTCTCGGTCCGACACTTTTATATGTGGTACACGCCATTGCAATCTTTGTATGTCTATTTGAAAATGCGCAATATCATCAGTCGCTATGATACTGTTTAAGTTAGAGTTACTTCTATTCAGAATAAGTTCATGTTTACAATTTATCACAATTTTATTGTAATCCTCCGCAAATCCTAAAATCTTATTAAGAGGTACAATAGCACTAAAATTACCATCATTTTTTAATCCACTTATGTTCCAACCCCACAAGGCAGCAACTTTATTCTCTCCATCATTCATTGAAACGTATGACTTTATTGTCGACGTTATTCCAGAATTTTTGATGCGATCTATTTCAATACCATTTATTTCGTATCTGATATCTTGAAACAAAAACATAACAGGGTTGTTACTAAACGTAATATTTTTCTTAATCGGTTTTCCATCTTTGTCGAAGAACTTGGCTTGGCCCTCGACGTATATTGAACTGGCTGACGGTAACACGTATATGTCTTGTTGGTGTATGGGAATTCTGATTTCATCGTTTTCTCTAAAGCTGTTAGTGTAGGGATTGTATGAGTGGACTTCATAGCTTTCAATCGAACTATCGAAGTGGGGTAATTCAGTAATTTGTAGTATATTCATACTTTAAAACCTAGCGCTTTAAGAAAATCTTTATTTGCTTCACTCAATATCTTCACTTTTTTCTTACGTCTATGCACCTTAATGGTCGTAGATGGAATAAGACGTTTGATTTTCACTGGGGTGTTTTTATAATATACTATCATTTTGTTTTTCTTAAATGAAGGCGTAATTGAATATGTTCTTCACCAAAGTTAATACAGTTACCAAGTTGATCAACAATCTTAACAGATATTGATGAAATTAGATTTTTGTTTATTGGAAAGTAAACAACGTTTTGCGGTATTTCTATGTACCGGTTACCTGGAGCGGTATCACTTACAAATTCGTGAATAAAATGAGTTGGTAATCCGTTGCAGTATGAACCGTGAACAAGATCACATTCGATTCTAATTACTGATAGATAGTTTCTATTGATGGTCACATTTGGTCTAGAATTTAATACTGAAAAGTATAGCAAACCGCACTCGTATTGATCGGATAAATGTAGAGGTGGTTGAAAATACGAAACCAATTCAGATTTATTTCCAGAGATGGTAACCGTAGTAGACATGCTTTCATACTGAAGTCTTAAAGAAGATCCTGTTTATTTTATTCATTGACTACACCAAAACTTCTTTAAGAAATTCAAACATAGATGTCCACAATTAAAGGGGTGATCACGTTGTATATTTTCATAATTATATTGGACTTTAGGCCCTACGTATTTTATAAATTCCTTGGGAGGTTTCAGATTTCCATAACTGTCGAAATACTCAATATAATCATTATATTTTGCATAGGCTACCCAATGAGAACCAGGGTTTTTAGAACTATCTAAATTAATAACTCCGCATTCTTTTACAAAAGGGCATTTAGGGAGCTCATCTCTCATAAAGACACCTCTAAAATAAGGAATACTATTTCCATATTTCAAAATGTCTATGTTAGTTAAGGCTCGTTTGGGTAGCCGATATTTTAGTTTTTTTCTTTCGATACAAAAATTCCAAGCCCATTTCTATGCGGTTTAAGGTGTAATCCTTTCCCAATGCAAAGCGCTTCCATTTTTTCATTGTGTCTCTTCGATTCATCCAACAATTTTTTTGCCATCTTGAATTCGTTAATGGTTTTAGCAATACCAGCTGCACCACCTGCTAAAGCCCCTGCCGCTGATAATCCCGCAAATATAGGAATCAACGGCAATATTCCCCCAGTTTTTGGTATAGGAATAACACGAGGAAGTTTAATAGATGAATCATCAGCTAATTCTCTGGCAGCGGCGATAGCCAATTCTATAGCCATCTTTTTACTTTTTGGTTTTAATTTTTTCATGTGTCTCTTGGTTTTAGAAATAACGTTTTTTAATTTACTTTTTAACCCTTTTCCAGGTGTAACTTTTCGACAGCGCTTTGTACTACTACTGCTACTACTTTTCAGACCAGAACCAGTTTTAATTTTTGTCGACATAGCCCTGCTTACTAATCGTGCTGCAAATTTTTCACCCACACTCGCATCCGAAGCAACTACTCGTTCTTTCGCCATATTTAACAAAATTAAATCAGCTTCGTGTCGATCCTTTAAGTTTGATGATTTGTGATAGGCAATGTCGTGATCTTTGCAATATTCGTCCAATTTATTTATTCCGTTATCTCCTTGTGTAAGCCTTTTAATTAATTTTGTACCAGGACCACAATAATTGTATCCTGGTAAGTGTAATTCAAAAGGTAAGTGATTTATAATCCAATTGAGAAGACTACTCTCTCCAATACACATTATAAGACTGATTAATCTGGATTGAGCAGTTTGTTAAATACCTATAATTTGAATTGTCGTTAGTTATTTTAATATTTATGATAATATATTTGATTTATCAATCCAACTATTTTCAGCTGAAGACAAACCCAGCCATTTTACTAAAACCCTGTTACCTTTTCTTCTAAGAACTTTCTCCACTAGATACACATTTGAATGTTTTGTTTTTTGAAGCTCTTGCGCATAAAATGCACCTAAAATAGGCTGACCTCTGATTGTATCTTCTATTAAGTAGGTGATAGGAGTTGTATTTTGTATCATTCGAATTTTAAATATTTCTGTAGACCAGTTGGGAGTGTAACCTTTTTCAAATGTTCCTTTGTACTTACTGATACGCACATAATCACCAATTTTATATTTGCTTTTAATATTATGATTTTTTACGAACCTTGAATACCTTTCTAATATATATTTTTTATTAATGTTATCCACATTAGCAGGAACTTCATCAATTGTTCGATGATAAGTGTGATTGTATTTGTAAATAACATTATTAAGAGTGCTATTTAACCAATTGTAGCTGCCTCTTAAACTAAATTCCTTATAGAGTTTCGATTTCAATGTCCTGATAAATCGCTCTACTATTGAAGCCTTTTTTGTTGAGAAGGTTGAGTAATGATTAATGTGATAAGTTTTCATAAGCTTCTGAAATTGATTATTGTAAAATTCTGTTCCATTATCCGTTTGCAGATTTTTAGGAACACGCCCTTTATCCAATAATTTCTTAAAAGAGCTACATACATCATCTTTGGTTTTACTTTTTAGAGGAAAAGTCCAAGCATATTTCGAGAATGTGTCAATAATAGCAAGAATAAATGTGTAATTTTTATTTTGCTTTGAAATTGATTGCATATCGATTAAGTCTGCTTGCCATAGGTCATCTATATCTTTCATAATAACACATCTTCGTGGAAAGTTTACCCTCGCATTTTTATGAATTTCGTTTACCACGTCGGCTTTGCTCATGTTCACAATTCAGTACATTTCTTTTGAATCCGTCTATAATACTGAATGACAATTTTGTCATAGTGAGTATTTATTCTTTAATTATGCCAGCTTCTTTCAATTCTTCAACTATCGATAAAATTTCATTATCATGGTTTGTGTTGCCAGCATCTCTGGAAGCAACTAATAATTTCAATCTCTCAACCAGTTCGTTAGGGTCATCCCAATATACCAATTCAGTGTTATTTTTGTATTTTTTTTGAGTTGGTAAGCTCCCTCCAGTGTGAAAATTTTCATTTAATGATTCAGAAAATAATGGTTTGATTACTTCACGATATTTTATTCCCTTATCGCCTCTTATTTGCCCATCAGGATTAAAATCTCTCTTATGAGCATTTGTATAATGCAGCATGTCCTTATAGACAAGTCTATCTTTGCTCGATATTAATTTTAAATCAGGTTTTCTTCGAAGTAAAAGTTCTTTCAAGCCAGGGGATAAATTATAGGATTTGTCACCGACTTTAATTAAAATGACACTGTCGTCATTCAAACTATCGATTTTAGAAAATGAGACTACTGAATTACCCATTAGCAATGTTTTGTTTACACTTCTTATTCCAAACGGTATATTTACACCATCATACATATCATGGATATCACGGCCCTCTAGAGAAATTTCTAAATCATCCGGTATTTCTTTTGTAGGAGACTTTTTAAGCACTTGTGCAGAATTCAGTTTTGGATCGTAGCAGTCTTCAAACTTTGTAGATGAACTAGTATTAATGTCATCCAATTCAATGTCGTCAGAATTTGGGGGTGATGTATTTTGTAAAGGCTTTATATTCGAATCGACTAGTGCTTTAAGGGGATCTGTGACGGTTTTTAGCATTTTATCAAGTGACAAGTTCATAGAGTGTTCACGGTTCTTCATTTGTTTTATTTTATTCTTTATGGAGTCTACAGACTTCATTAATTCTATTTTAATATTCTTTTCCATGTTGTATAACAAGTGTGCTCAGCCAAAGAAGATATAATACTAAGTTAGATTTATATGCCATTGATTTATATAATTACGCATTTTCACTCAAAATTTAAAAAAACAATCTAAATTCTGTCTATACCTTCCATTATTTAATGAGGAGTCTTTGCAAATACTAACAAAGTTATATGGCTCTCTCCAAACTATATTACAAATATTCTTGAATTGATTCCAGGACATATCAGAACTAACATGCTCTTCATAAATATGTTTTAAGTTTACGTCGTCTTGTTTAAATATTATAAGAAAGTTTGCATTATCACGCAGCAACTGTTTCGGAATTTTAGAGTATGTTTGACATAAATAAAAGCAATCGATTTGTTTATGTCTACCCATAGAGAAGTAATTACGAATGTTTATTTGATTTTCACATGCCACGTCATCGAAAATAAACACAGAATTTGTTAGTGCTTCATGCGGGGCTATGACTTCTTTATTATCATTAAATTCATGAAACTTAACCTGATGCACTCTCTTTAAAACTTCTCGTAGGAACCTGTATTTTGGTTGAAAATTTGTTTTCGAGTACAGATAAAGATTTTGAAATTTTAGACCATTCTCATGTAACAATAAACTAAGCACTACGTTTGTTTTTCCACAATTTGAGGGACCACATATAATACAACGAATCGTATTTGGCAACAAAATGCTGTGTCTAATGTGGTTATCTGAGTCACCAAGATTTATATGATTAACATTAAGTGATGTGTGTTGTTTGATCAACTTCATTTTGACTATTAATTCAATTTTACCTATACATAGATATATAAAGCATAAGTGCTTAACAATTTCATTTTTATACCTGCTGTAAATAATTGATGTTTATGGTATTTTTATATTTGTGATAATTCCTAAAGATGAATAAAATGAAGAACACTGTAAGGCCATAACAAGAATAGAAAGTCATGCATCAGATAGGTATAAATGTTTTATTCAGATATTACATAATTATTTAAATACGAAAATCACTAAATTAGTAATGCTACACTTATACTAATATTATAAACAAAGATTATAATAACATTACAATTTATTGATATAAACATAATTATTTATATTTAGAAATTAGTTCTCAAAATAAAGTTTCACAGTGACCCCAAGGTAAAGTTTCAATTAGATTCGTGAGTATTTGTCTCTTATCATCATTTCTATTTAATACTACTTTATGAATTTCTTGAGAGTACAGTACATGTTTGAGTGATTTAATTACATTCATTTTACATTTAAAATTGACATTATTTGTTAAAGCTTTACTGTAGTGAGATAATTCTAATCGATTAGTAACAGCTTTAGATATTCCTTTTGCTTTTGTGATGCGAGTTTTTGAAGTGATTATACAATATAGTTTAGCTCTCAGTCCTACAAATTCGCTAATGATGTCACCTCCGAGTTCATCTTTAAATAGTCCTGGAATTTTAGTATTTACTCTTGGCATGCTGTAACAATTATCAGGCTGGAAATTACTTGTATCAAATTTTGCAACATCATTTTTTATGTCTTCATAAAAATCCTCTGTATTTACAAAATAAAGAAGACTGTCTGTGTCTGTATAACACAGTCTTGCACGAGTTTTATATTTATTTTTAATAAAGTTGTAGTGAAATTTATACAAATGTTCCTTTGCGAATTCTAGAACTGTAAACCCAATGTAGATAGGGCGATCTAAAATAATTTTTTCAGGAGTTAATTGAATAGCAACAAAATTTTCAGAAAAGATCGCAATGCTTTTCAGATTTGGTTTTGCAATTAATTTTTCTGCACCTTGGTGCTTGTTAGTTTTATTCTTGTAATCATCCCACATGGTAACTAATTTGACATTAACCTGTTTGCGTCTATTTTCAATAGTTTTTCCGAATATAGCATTATTAAGTAGTTTGAAAAAGTCTTTCTCAAATACGGTTGTTGAAGCTTGACGTAATGTAGTATTCAAGTCAATATATTTTTGTAAATAGTTTTCTTGTTTAAAAGTTAAAATACGGTGAATTTTTTTCAAAACTAGTCCATTCAATAAACATGCCTTTAAATGAACATAATGTATTACATAGTTGAATTTGTCGTATAAACTAGCTATTAATTTAGGTGTTTTGCCTCCAGGAGGTGTGAACCTCTCGGGGGCAAAAGGTAAATCACTATGTGTATTATGTAAACTCTCAGGATATATTAAATCAACTTCTAAAATATATCCATATTCAGAATCATCTGATATTGATAACACATTTATTGTCTTAATCTCATCGATTGTCAAAAAACGGAAATCTGAAATAGGCATTTTCTTCGTCATTGCGTAACCATATAAATTGTTACAGTCAAGATAAATCAAATAAGTTGATTTTTGAGAAGCATCATAATTTGGTAAATATTTATTATTAGCTTGAGCATGGCGAAGAGAACATTGTGCCAAGCCTCCTCGTATTCCCTTTTCCAAAAATTCATACATTTCTAAACTATGAATTAATTCTAATTGAACGCCTGTGTACAGTAGCATTGCATCCCAGCTTAAACTAGGTGCAGTAATGTAATACGTTGGATCAAGTTGATAATGATCCAGACAAGTCTGTCTAAATTTTTCGAATACGTCAGAAAGAAGTAATACGTCGGTCTTTAAATATAAATCTGTATATTCTCCAAGTGATTTATTATTAAATGATTGCCAAACAGATTGTGCGTACACGTATTCATCATCGCTAATATGTTGACAATTCAAACTGTTATAGAAACAAACTTTCGATGGAAGTTGAGTCTCGTTATATTTTGAGTATGCATTCATATAATCGTAGGGATAAATTCCTTTTTGTCGTAACAATGTTAACTGGTTATAACTAATATCTGGAAATTCTTTTGATAAATTAACAAAGTCGGTTTCATTCAAATTATTTACTAATGTGCTTAAACTTGAATTAAGAAATTGATAAGAATCTATGAACTTAACTTGAATTGGCCTTGATTTTAATGTATTCTTAGTATGGAGTACTTTTGTGAATGACATATACGTTTCTTTGGATTTTGGTATAATTTTAAAAGCACCTTCATACTTCGATAACTCTTTTATAAATAAGTGAGAGTCATAGCCGGATAGGTTATGAAAAATAACAGGCACAAAAGGGCAAACTCTTAACATTAAATTACAATGAGAGTGTGCTGCGCCTCGGTATTGTGATGTAATGTGATCATGATCCATTACTTTATCGTCAAAGAGCAAATAATTACAGATATGACATGTAGTGGCATTTTTGTAATCGTTTTCTTGGGTCTTAGTTAAAGGTGTCATAGGCATTTTATTTAATAAGATACTGTGAATGTACTCCAAATCTCTTATTAAATATTTTATAAATACTTCTACACAATCAGCTCCTCTATAAGTAACATACTTATTCAGATCCGTATTGTGTGAACAACAAATATAGTAACCAAAACATGAAGGTTCGTGAACCTTATAGGTACGAGTATTTTCGGTTACATTTATGTTGCAGTTTAGTAAAAGACTTTCAAAATCGGCATATATAACGAAATTAATTTTTTGTTTTCTTTCGAAGTTCTTAAATTGAAGAATACTATTTTTTTCAGGTAACATTGTCAAAATCTTAGGACACTTATTATGGGCACTATATCTCGTTTCACTCGTGAAAACTTGTAAGCATGTCTCACAAAGGTACATTTTACCTTTATGTTTACTTATTTGACGTTTGATCAATCTCAATAGATTTTTTATTAAGCAATAATGCCCTTTACCTTTTTGTTCAAAGTACAATAAATTGACATGCTGGTGTTTTCTTAAACTTGTCACATATAAAGGACCAGTGACCATGTTTTTATTATCTAATCCATATATATTAATACTTATGTCTGGATTTAAATTTTCTAATATTTTAATATCTTTGCATGATGGGGGAAATGATAGACCATCAATATTTAAAACTTTTGAAAAATGTGGATATGAACTTGTTCTGCAAACATTAATTTGGGTGGGATATAATGCTGCGACAATACTCCATAAAAAGCAGTTGTTATCGCTGTTTTTAATATTTAAACAACTTCTAGTTTTTTTTATTACTTGCGGTAAATCTATATAGGTGCCACCTTTCAAAGGAGAGTATTTGTTAAGGTTAATTTCTAGATGACTTATAAATAAACAAGACCAACCAGATTCACGATGTTGGAACTCTGAGAGCTTTCTGTCAAATGTATTTATTGTTTTCAAATATAATTCATTTATATCTGTATTATTATAAACAATTTCATATTTTGTGTTGAATGATTTAAGCTGTTGCTCATCTGATTTTGGAAGAATGAAATATGCAAAAAGCTCAAAGTTTAATTTAACACAATTATGTTTTATCAAACAATCGTTAATTAGTCTTATGACCTTAAGCTGATTATCCATTAGGAATTCCTCAGGTGTTAGGTATTCCATTGATGGATTCAGTTTGTAACTTATTATTCTATTTTTAAAAGCCGTGGCTATTATATCGATATTTTCAATTTCAGTTTTTAGTATGCAATTAGATTTATGCAAATTCGTTCTCAAATGATACTGATATTCAATTTTAGGTATTTCAATGTGACATTTTTGACATATTATTATATCATTATTATTTGTTCTGATTCCGGGTCTAGGTGTAACTGTAAGAAAGAAAGAAAAAAAACCATGAACATTAAATAAAATTTGATATAATATGAATTATCCACTATTAATACTTAATTTCTATAACCGATTACATGATTTATTTATATGCATAAGTAAGTACCGGCTAAGGTTGCTATTGCATTATAATAGATTAACACCTTAGATCTATTTATTCTTATTTATTTATCTAAGTATAGCAATAGTGTCTTCTATAATAATGTAATCGCAATCTGCCTATTATTTGTTACATAATTTTACTATTACTAAACTTGAAATAAAAAGATAATATCTTAATTAATATGAGAGTAATACAAAAAAGTGTGTATAAGTGAATAGGCATGTTTTAAATTGGGATGAGTACCTACTTTTGTAATTAAGTACTATTTTAATAATAGTTACTTACAAATGTTGGTGGGCACTTAACATACTCTTTACGTGTAGCTATAATAAAATTAGACAAATGCTGCCAAGCATCTGTATTGTCAAAGGTTTGATTTTTAAGCGTGACAATTGCTTGGCGCCACCTATTCATTGGCGGAACTTTCTCTATTTCATCGCTCCGGTATATTTTCAAATCAATATAGTGCGTTCCCGGCTTGTTTTCGTGGGTTTGGCGCGAATGGCCGTTTGCAAGGCGTCGTGTTATATATGAAGGTAACGGTGTTTTACCAGTAACTGCAGGAACCGCTTTCTCGTCGTCCTCGCTATCGGTTCCAAACAGGTCGTATACCGTGCACTTCCTCGGTGGGATGGGTTTGATATGCGGCTTCTTTGAAGCTGATGGACGGGACGGCACGGCAGGCGTCGCGGAAGTGGACGGCGCTGGCACCGGACTTGCTCTCGATGGTGACGACCACGACCCTCGTGCCGGCTCTGTCGTGCGAGTTGATGTGTGCTTCCTTTTTCGTCCGTCATGCTTCTTTTTTGGGACCTGAGGTTCCTCGTCGACGTCGGAGGGAAAAAGTGTCTCGGCGTTTTCGTGCGACCTGAAATGGAGTGAAACAAATAAATAAATATATTACAATAAAATAACGATT
Source organism: Oligia fasciuncula (assembly GCA_963082905.1). Taxonomy (NCBI): domain Eukaryota; kingdom Metazoa; phylum Arthropoda; class Insecta; order Lepidoptera; family Noctuidae; genus Oligia; species Oligia fasciuncula. Next base: position 18,226,246 of record OY720390.1, read on the forward strand.
CAAGCACACATCCCACTTCGACATGTCAGGTAGGTACACTAATCTAATTAATTATTATTTTATTATTGTCTATCTATCTACATCTAATATTGAAATATATCTTTTTTAGAATACTGAAACATGGCCATCACAGAAATAATACTCTATTAAACCACAATACTATAACACGCTAGATTAACTAATCAACATAAATAGAAAAAAACAGATGGGATGGGGATCGAACCCTTGGCCCTTAGCTGTTTGCTGCAACTAGTCAACTACATACAATACATTGCTACTACTGCGATAGTAAAAATAAGTTAATGTATATTTTAATAAAAAAACTACTTACATTTTCCTTATTGCAGGTTGATTCTTGGTAAGTACTTGATGTTGATCTGGAGCTCCTGGTAGCTGAAGTGATGCTCCTAATTCACTCTCCAATCTTTAAATAGCCGGGATCCACGTGAGGTTTTTCCATATATGTAATGCACGCGACACCCTAAAATCCTGACTCAGGACTTCTTCACGAGACAAATGCTTTGCAATCATATTCAAAGCTACAAATCTCAACCTTATATTATGATATCTAAAGTGTAAATTAATATTTAACTACATTCCAAGTCCTACATACTAGTTAAATACCGCGACTTCGCTTTAATAATATTTATTTTATTTTATTACAACATTAACATTATTATTATTCATTTATTCTATACTAATATAACACAGTAAGAGAATTACCCGACTGTGTCAAGCAAAAGACGGTGACATTACCGGTGAACATTATCTACCTTTCTTTTGGTGATTTAAAAATTATAAGTTTGAAGAATAAGATAATAATAGCAGGCAAAACTAGGTGTAACAATAGTATGTCGATATTGCTATTTTGTTTTTATCCATCTCCTTATAAAATTAGAACTTACATTGCAAATTAGACATACTACTTACATGCGACGGTTTTGCTTGTCGAATTTTCTCAAGAAAATGTATGAAAAAATTACAGTGAACAAACGTACAGTAGTGTTTATATTATCAATATATATTTATAGTAAACAATAAAATGTTTGGCGCCGTGATGTCTTGAGGTTTCAATTTCAATCCATCTCCATAAATAAAATTAGAACTTACATTGCAAATTAGACATACTACTTTCATGCGATGGTTTTGCTTGCCGAATCTTCTCAATAAAAATGTATGAAAAAAGTACAGTGAACAAACGTACAGTAGTGTTTATTTTATCAATATGTATTTATAGTAAACAATAAATTGTTTGGCGCCGTGATGTCTTGAGGTTTCAATTTCACCATACCATTTTTGTCCGGAATATCAACATCTAACAAAAAATTTACGACTTTGAACTCTATACATTAAAATTAACTTATATATAAATTGATAAATTATTTTAAAGTTGATCATTCAATTTCTGCTCCTGCCGACTCCTGAGTCCTGACTGGAAAAAAAAACGGTACCTTTGCGTAATGTCGGTAAGTGTTAATATTTTCTTTAACTTTAACAATATTTTATCTAACAATTAAAATATTACATTATTTTTTATCTACATATAAAACGTATTATTTGATTGATTATTGTAAACGGCTCAAACATACATAATACGTTCTCGACATCAGAGTTTTCGAATCAAACGTATACTTACCTAATAGAACACGACTTTAATTGCATTGTATTTTTTTTTATTTTAAGGACTCCGAAAACGACCTCTTCAACTTCGTTCCTATGAATACTGTGGTAGGACAGAATTATGAAAACCAACTGAATCTGGAGGGCCCCCGCAGCAAACAGCTCAAGAGAAGTTCAACAGCTACATTCACCTCTGTAAAAAAACTTACGCGTGGTGCTAAAGTGATCAGGATCGAAGTTTATGATGTAGAACATTTTCCAGATACCATAAGTTCGCTATGTAATTGTGATGCCGAATTGTGTGTGCAGCATGTAGTTAAAAACATATTCATGGACGATATTTATAAATCGGTTAAAGAAATTGCTGTAAAAGTATCAAATAATATGTCGTAAAATAAATCATAATCCTTTTTAAATGATAAAGTATTTTTATTTTAACCATTCACATAAGCACCCCCCCCATTTAATAGTTCTTTTACGTCACGAAGCGACATCATGTGACTCTTAAATCTTTGAGGGTAAGGTTGAAAGCCGAATAATTCACGTCGCTTCGTGAAATAAAAGAACTCTACCAACTTTTAAAACACGTATATAAAAATAGTTGATATACTGTATGCACTCTCTAATACAAATAGGTATCAATACTTCATCTATGCACCTAGCTTCTGACGTTTCATAACTGTTCATGTAGGTTTATGTGAAACAAAATATTTTGATTTTGATAGATCAAGACTTCAATTTATTAAAGAGAAAAGCTTTTAAAATAAAATGATGTATTCAGTCTCATTTCAATAACTTGAATACAACATTCAATTTCAATAAAGGATTCTGAATACAACACTCATTTTGAATAAAGGATTCTGAATACAATCATTTTGAATACCTAGAGGATTCTGAATACAATCATTTTGAATAGAGGATTCTGAATGCAACCTTCACTTTGAATAAAGGATTCTGAATACAACACTCATTTGAATAGAGGTTTCTGAATACAACACTCATGAATGAATGAATGGTGAAAACTAGGTTTTAGGATCTAATCTAAGTGAATAATATGAAATTGAATGAATGAGATGATGAATGAGTGAAAATTGCGGGTTTCCAGATCTTATGTGATCTGGAAACCCCAATTTTAACCTACTCACGATGCCAGTCAAGTAGGAAAAAGGATGAGACTGACACAGGAGTTAAAACGGTTGCGTTATATCGATGTACGCTAATTACGTTTATACTTGTAGGTAGAATTCTCAATGAATTCTTCATCAATACTACGTCATAGACAATACCAGCCACAGCGAGTAATTCAATGAATAGTTTACTACCAGAGCTAAGGTTATCTTATAACTGCAATAGTTATCAATGAACAGACAAGGAAAATGAGTCAAAAAAACATCTGACGCGTTTTATTTCTGCAATGTGGAATCCACGATTTCACACTGCCAAGAATCCAACTTTCAAAATATATTTTTGATTTTATAGTCAAATGTTTAGCTCTAAAGTGTTGATTCCGAAAACCTATTAGCTAGTTGCTGGGAAATTATTAAGATCCATGCAGTTTCATCACAGGCCCTAAAAACCCGATAAATATAATTTCATTTCTAATGTGTTTTTTATTCGTTATCTGTGTTTACGATGTTATCTATCTAGCGCGTAGTTACCGTCGATTTCTCTACTAATCCTATCGATTACCTATTTAAACAACACTAAATTTCGATTATATCGATAGTCTTCCGAGAAATTAGTTACCTAAGACCTTTAAGTCCTTATCGATACCTAACAAAATTCAATTGAAAAGGAGTCACTATCATGTACCTACTTAATTCCTGTCTTTTTCGTTATCTTATTTATCATATCTCTTCGTTAATGGCAAGATCCTTATTATTAGCCAAAGCATTGTTTATAATATTTATTGCGTAACTTGCAACGCTGAATGTCCTTTTGATAATCTGACTTATTACGACAAATTGTTCTTTCTAAGAACAGAACCAAACTCTTCAAAGACCTGTGACATATATCAACCGACACTGGGCCAGCGTGGTGGATTATCGCCCACTCTCCTTCACAGCAAAGGCCTGTGTCCCAGCAGTGGGAACGTTATAGGCTTATATGACCAGTGTCTGGTCGTTTACCCATGGAACCCACATTGCAAAGTGATTAAAATGGTTTATACTGCCAGTGGACATGGAAATAGAACTAGGAATCATTTAAATGTAGATTATATCGCAACATTCAATTGTTTATTCGCTCCAAGCAAAATATATATTCAGCTACCTGAATTAGATTTGGTTACATCTAGGATGGCACACTTTCGAGTTCAAATTTGGATCAAATATACTTTGTAAACATGGCGATATTATAAATTTTCAGGAATGATGATCAATATTTACCGAAAGAAAATCTTTTTATTGTGTTAAAATTATGAAAAGCCTCGGGAAACCGCTCCTTTTGAATATCTCATAATTTTTTTAATAATATTGATGTTAACTAAGTATGTAAATTGTGTTACTAGACTGGCTGGAACAAAGGGGCTGGCATCACTATTGTTTTCGTTTTTTTTTATTTGTGGCTGCAGTTATAAGCATACCTCATCAAAATCTGCCGAACAGCGGGTGATTTTTCAACGCGACGATGTTAGGATAATAGTGCATTGGATTTTCAACTCACGGTGTTATGTTGAGCTGCGCATTAAGAATCCAACAGAGCGCATCCCAGCGGGTCAAAAAAATACACTTGGATTTTCAACTCTCGGGTCTCGGCTCTAAACAGTGCTTTGAAAATCCAGTGCGCGTAAAAATACCACCCGTGCGTACTATCACTATCAATCAAAATCTGAATCATTTTGAAGGATATTGGATAGGATATTCATTATATCATCGAATAAAAGAGTAATTTAAAAAAATTAAACCGACTTCAAAAAGAAAAACTCGATATTATGATTTATAACTTTAATTTCGGAAGTCGGTGTCTTGGGATCTGTATTTTAGTTTTACCCACAATCATTCATAATTAATCAAACCAAATCAGTTTTAATTTTATGCGTCAACAAGTCTTCTTAGCAAGATCTTCTTTTGCGATTTCCCAAAAATCGTCTTTTTTGAGTTAAGTCAGTATTCCATTAAACATGTGATTTGTCAAGGTCTCCAATTTAAGGTACCTTTTTTTACATTGTGTTCTCTCTCAAGTGCTAATTTGCATCTTTACTACGAATCCGTCTTTATTACTTACCAGAATATCGTTAATGTATCTTCCGAGTAGTCTGACATTCAAAAAATCCTCGCCGTATTGGTCGGTACGTTCCGCAAAAGATAAATCATCGTTGGCACTGAAATTGTTTATGCAAACGTCCTTGCTGGGCTGCATTGTTTCTCCATATGCTAATGACTTTCCTTACATGGGCGTGCCCATAAGTGAATGGATAATGTAACATTTTAGGTAATACATTTATGTATGATGCGTTTTAAGGCTCCTTCAAACAGGCGCGACACGCGATATAATCGCGCGCGACACATAGGCACCGCTCTCGTTGCGCGACTTGCGGTGCCTTTGTGTCGCGCGATTATATCGCGTGTCGCGCCTGTTTGAAGGGTGTATAGGGCAGTAGTAGCGCCTTGGATGAGCTTTAGTTTAATGATTTTATCGTCATAAAAATGACATACTTAATTATTGGGTTGTCGGACTATAATGGCGTTAAAATATTGTTGAGTTATAATTAACTGACTTCAAAAAGGAGGAGGTTCTGAATGCGACTGTATTTTTTTTATATATCTTGCGCGATATCTCCGGCAATTGTGGAACAATTTCGAAAATCCTCTTTGTAATGGATAGGGGAGAGGGGGGTTCCCCTGGGGTGGTCCCATATAAATTATAATTGTATTAACTTTGCTTGGGTAGTTTTTCAGTTAGTTTCAATAATACGTATTTTTCCACTTAGTATAATTATATATGTACTTAGATGATGTTATTATAGGTAGTACGAAAAATACGCCTTTCTGTCACTGATATTTACATAGCAAAGTAGTTGTAGTACGGTAGGTACTTACAACTAAAAAGTGAAAAATAAAAACTTTTTTTATTGGCATTTCGTTCTTACTTCAAAGGTATTTCACACTTGCAGTATGCGAGTCGTAATGCCCAAAGTCCCATTGAACATGTTACCCAGAAAACTTAATTACTCATTTAACGCCGCGTACTTTTATAAATTTTACTAGAAACATGCAGCTGATGCGTTCCTCGCTTTTTCAAATTCTCCGATCAGCTTAGTAGATACTCATTACATTGTATTTACATTATTTTTAATTGTACCAAGTAAATAACTGTTTTAAGAAATTCAAAATAAACTTGACTTTGTCCTTTATAAAATACAGTGTGTTGCCTCCGATTTTATTGACATTATACAGCGTGTTCAATTTTAGACCAGTATCTCATTATTTTCCTGGAAAAGAAAAACATATACAACAACTAATATACGTGGTAGTGACTTAAATGCAGTTCGATCCACAGTGTACAAAGTACTGCAGTCTATTTATAGATTTCTTATGAACTTGAGAACTTCAATTGGTCGCTTTCTATCCTCGCAGGTGGAAAGTGTACTACGAATGTCTCGTCTCGTATGTGCGTGCAATAATAAATTAGAATTGACTCTCTGCTCTGAGAATAGTCTGTGCTGTGTTGTAAACATTTTAAAAGCTTAACTAGGTAGAGATATTTTTATCTTTTTGAGGATAATAAAATATTGTATATTTGCAGATGAGTGAAAGCCATTAACGAGTGCGGTCAGACTTTTTATTAATTCAAAATCTGTTTCCACCGTAAATAAAACGAAAACCGCAGGCTTCAACACATTGAGTATCGATCAATTCCTCCTTTAGTCCTTAAACAAGTAATTACTCTTCAAGGCGTGTAAATTAATTCTGTAGATATCGCATTCATAAATTGCTGCGGTCAAATGGTAGATCTATGTCTATGGTCATATATCTGTGTCTATGGTCCTTTAGTTAGACCACATGTACGCGGCTCGTGTCATTTCGTCGTCATTCGATTAACACATAGTGTTCGATGATCGATCTTTCGAATACTGATTGATGAGCAATCGTCGCATGCATTCTAAATATCGATAGACTAGTGACGTGCACTTTCATCGTAATTGCTCATAAATATTGTTGTGAAGTTTCAAGGGTAAAGCGTTATTAATTTCCTATTAATTGTTTGTCCATTATATTTACGTCATTTCAATTGAATTTGGTTCTAAATATCAATTGACGTTGTTTGACGCTCTGGGTGGATTTTTTTGAATTTATTACCTAGTTACGTATGTGAGTGTGTAATAATAATAGATATTAATATTGTCTGCAATTTTTGGTTAAATGGTGAATGAAATCAATATCAAATTGCTCGTTCAGCTGGTAAAGTTTTTGTAGTTCAGCATACTTGTTTTAAGATAGTTATTCTGGAAAAGTTTCTAGTGATTCTTCTCGTCTTATTATAAAATATAAATAATAAAAAAATTCAGTACTTATAATATGACGAGATGAATCCCAATTTAAATCGATGTTGAACATAAAATAATCAACCTGTATACTGCGTAAATTCCGAAAATTCGTACATTGTACCTAAAGCAAATAAACTGGTCCTATTTCATACAATCCATTGTACTGTTACTTATAAGGCTTTAGCACCGGATCCTAAATCATTATCGCGCGCAAATAAACACGCGCACGCGCAAATTAAATTACCGCATGCATGCAAATTATGTATTGTTCTGTAAAAATATGTTTCGACCATCTCGTTACATCGAAACACTTGATTTGAGATGCGATAGCAGATTTGTAAGGTAGTTTTATAGGCCCATTATAAATTAATTTATGCTTGAAATTATGATTCAATTTTATATTTATTGCAACTTCGTCCGCATGAAGTTTATGGTTTTAACCTCAGACCAAATAAAAAGTCAAGATAGGCGCTGCGAACAATACACTAAAACTACACCTCCGCTCTGTGCGTACACGCTCAACACGCACACATTTGCAACCATTTACAATCAAACTACACCTCACTATGTGCACACATGTTTACGAAACCGGCCTCACTTTACTGTTGACAGCCCTCTATCTTGATTTATTATTTTATTACCGACTTCAAAAAAAAAAGGAGGTTATCAATTCGATACGTATGTATGTAATATTATTGGAATTGCATTATATTCACATATGATGATCTATTAGGGCTTCCAAACAAATATACAAAATTTCATAGACGTATGTATGTATGTATGTATGTATGTATGTATGTATGTATGTTTGTCCACGCATATCTCCGGAACTATTAATCGGATCGTGACCATTTTTTTTTTATTGGCTTACATTTTCTTCAACTTAGGGAACAGTGCAAGTTTCATCAAGATCGATTCAGTAATTTTCAAGATATGGACTAATACGTGTAAGTGTGACGGCCTGGCTTATTGATAAGAGCTACGGGTGTAGTGTCAAAGGGAAAACATCTCAAAACCTTGGTCAAATACTAGTAACTTTATTAATTTTTATGGGTAATAGGGGAAATGTAAACAAAGGAGAACTGCTCCAGTATCATAGAACATTATGCAACCTTAGTCTAAGAAAAGTTGTATTGTTTACATTCCCTTATAGTAACAGTTTGCCACAGGAAGAAAATAGCTTAAGATTTGAATTGAATATGACATTGCATAACTTGACATTTAATAATAACATGTTCCATTTAGTTGATATTAACAATTATGTTAGTAATAATTTCTATTTGACAAAAGATAGATATAACATTGTTATGTACTATCTTTCTGACTATTATAAAAGACAGATAGCTGTGTCGCTATCTTATTTTTTTTCTATTACAGCCAAAAATTTGGCTAAACAACTTGCTTCTTTTGAGCAATGCAATGACATTATAAATAATTCTGCCAATAATTTGGTCACTATTAATGACATTGCTAATAATTTAAATTAGAAATTAAGACAATAGAGGCAACCTCTAGCTATAATGTACGCAAAAAAAGCTTAAAATCAGTCAATAGTATCAACCTAGTGCATCAAAATATTCAAGGATTTATGAACAAAGAATTAGAAGTAGAATTATTTATGAATTTTAATAGTATTGACATACTTTGTATAACAGAACATTGGCTGAAAAGCCACCAGTTCATGTTCAATTTTATTAATCACCAGGTTGGTAGTTCGTTTAGCAGAACAAATGCTATACATGGTGGCTCATTAATTTTAGTAAGTAACCAGCTCAAATTTAAAGATCGTATAGATATTGTGAGCCTATCAGTTGAGCGTATGGTTGAAATTGCCTGTGTAGAATTGGAGCACTCTATTGTATTAAGTGTGTATAGACCCCCTTCAGGATTGTATGACTGCTTTGAAAAGGTAATGGATGAAGTGTTACACAGGATTTGTAACTCAAACAAGTCCGTTATCATTTGCGGTGATTTTAATGTCAATTTATTAGAAAACTCAGGTTCTTGTAGTAAAATTTTAAGTCTGTTTCAGTCCTACAATCTTCTAAACCTATTTTTGGAGCCCACAAGAATAACCCCTACTAGTGCCACATGCCTAGATAATATATATACAGATATTATACCAAGCCACAAAGAAATTATAACTTTACTAGATTCTGATCATTGCGGGCAAAGGATTACTATTCAAAATCAAAACAAAAAAGTGGCTAAAAAGGATATCACTGTTAACCCCAAAACTGCAAGTCGCTTGGAGGCTTTTAAAGTTAAACTCATTGATAAATTACCAGTTTTGTCTATTCATGCTGATCCTAATCATCTTTATGATAATTTTTTTAATGTATACTGTAAACAATTTGATTCCACCTTTATTCCCAAGACTATTTCGGTTAATAGTAATGCATCGTTCAGTGATTGGGCTACCATTGGTATTCATAAAAGTAGAACACGGCTTTATGAACTGTACAATGATAGGACTTATATTAACACTGATGAATTTAATTTGTATGTTAGAAATTATTCAAAATTATTTAAAAAAGTTTGTTATATGGCCAAGTCACGTTATTTGAGTTCAAAGATTAAAAACAGCAGTAATGTAATTAAAACGACTTGGAATATTATTAATAGTGAAACGGGAAGATCTAGTAACCGAAATACTGACTACAGCCTGTCTATTAATGACAACATAATAAAATCAGACACACAAGTCGCCGAGGCATTTGAAAATTTCTTTTCAGATATTCCCGTTTCAACTACTAAATCACTAAACTCATCACCTTCTGTTGCTGAGTCTTTGCTTAAAGAAAATGTTAATGGTTGCGATTCAGAATTTCATTTTGAATATATTACCTGTAGAGATATAATTAAAACCTTTCACACTTTAAATGTAAAAAAGACTGCAGATCTGTGGGGTAATTCTGTAGAAGTAGCCAAGTCTATTATTGACATTGTAGCGCCTACTCTAGCTATTATCTTTAATAGTTGTATTGACAATGGGGAGTTTCCTGACCTTATGAAAAATAGTAAAATAATACCTTTGTTTAAATCAGGTAGTACATCAGACCCCACAAATTATAGACCTATTTCTGTACTACCTACCTTTAGTAAAATTTTTGAGAAATTAATTTTAGACCAAATGCAAAGATTTTTTAATAAACATAAATTATTACATAGCAAACAGTTTGGTTTTACAAGGGGTCGTTCAACTACTGATGCCGGCGTTGAACTATTAGGACATATTTATAATGCATGGGAAGATAAATGCGATGCCTTGGGCATTTTTTGTGATTTGTCCAAGGCATTCGATTGCGTTCTTCACGAAACGTTAATCAGGAAACTCCGCCACTACGGGATCCGAAACACTGCTCTGGATCTTCTTATTTCATACTTGAGTAAAAGGATTCAGAGCGTTGACGTTAATGGAAAAAGATCACCCGGATCTATAGTAACAATGGGAGTCCCACAGGGCTCAATTCTTGGTCCTTTCTTGTTTCTCATTTATATTAATGACTTGCCGTACCTCATAAAGGATCATCATGATATAGTGTTGTTTGCAGATGACACTTCTCTTTTGTTTAAACTTAAACGTCAGCAGTTGGTTACTGACGATGTAAATAGCGCGATCTCGAAAGTAGTCCACTGGTTCAATGTTAATAATTTGCTTCTAAACGAGAAGAAAACCAAATGCATTAAGTTTACGCTACCCCACGTAAGGCAGGTGAAAACTAATGTGTTGATAAAGGGCGAGGAATTGAATCCTGAAGACAACACAGTATTCTTGGGCATAACTTTGGATGCTAAGCTTCAGTGGGGTCCACATATAGATAAATTGTCAAAAAAGCTAAGTTCTGCAGCATACGCTGTTAGAAAAATTCGAAATTTAACTGATATAGAGACTGCCCGTTTAGTGTACTTTAGCTATTTTCATAGTGTAATGTCGTACGGTATTCTATTGTGGGGAAATGCCGCCGATATTCAGACTATCTTTGTTTTGCAGAAGCGAGCTGTTCGATCAATTTATAAATTAAGTCCGAGACACTCTCTCAGAGACAAATTTAAAGAGATTAATGTAATGACTGTGCCTTCTCAGTACATTTATGAAAATCTTTTATATGCCCATAAAAATATAAAATTGTTTAAAAAATACAGTGATATCCATAATATAAATACTAGAAACAAACACAAATATGTTGTACCTACAACCAGGCTCAAGAAAATAGGTGGCTCGTTCAGATGCCAATGTATACGCTTTTACAATAAACTACCAAGCCACGTTCAAGATCTAAGCCTTAATAAATTCAAATCTTTCATTAAACGTAAGTTGTGCCAGAAAGCCTTTTATACCGTTAAAGATTATATTGAGGACAAAAAGGCTTGGGATTGAGCTGCTTCCAATTTCTGCATTTTGAATGATTTTTTTCTTTTTTATATACACATTGACATTGATGAATATTTTTTTTTTAAACAATGACATTTGCTTACTTTGTAAAGTATTATATTATTTTTTCATTGTGAATGTGAAGACGATGTGGGTCATTTTACATACTTATATATATATTTTTTTATTATTCTCTCTGTTCTGTTTTTTTTTTCTCATGGTCTGGCAGTTTGAGTAATTTATGTGGCCTACCCAAATGTCTTTTCTTTGGTATTGTTCGTCGAATCGTTGAGCTCCTTAAGTCTTGAGTTGAGCTGCACGATTTTTGACAAATGCGTGCACTGACTGGACAGGTCCTCTCAATCTGTGTGGTTCTTTCCTCAAAAGACCACCTCAGACATCGATCTACATGGTCTTCATATAACCTGACCAAGATTATGTCTGGACTTTAAAAGAGACTGTGACCTCTGAGTTTGTTTCGGCCTTTCTTCTCAGAGTAGTCAGATAGGAAACGCCGACTTCATCTAGTTATAAAAAACATGACTGACGTGTAAAAGTGTTTGTACAAACCTACTTACAAAAAATAAAATCATCAAATCATTTCATATCATTTCATTTCATTTCATTTCATTTCAGTGCAAAAACTAAAAATTACGAAATAAAAAGTAATTTAAAAAAATTAAACCGACTTCAAAAAGAAATTAACTCAAAATTATGAAATAACTTTAATTTCGGAAGTCGGTGGCATAAAACTAAAATACAGATCCCAAGACACCGACTTCCGAAATTAAAGTTATTTCATAATTTTGAGTTAATTTCTTTTTGAAGTCGGTTTAATTTTTTTAAATTACTTTTTATTTGGTCTGAGTTTTAAGGGGCTTACATGACCTAAAGCGCGGTCACTGTCGGACTGCATAGAAAAGAAAGAGAAGCGCGATGACACAAAACTGGTAATTTATTGTAAAATATGAAGAAATTATCTATTTACAAAAACTATTTAATAATAAATAATCCATCACTGGATGCAGTTTGGCATTAGAAATTTAATGGCATATTTTTTATTATAATTAAAATTGTTAATGAAGGGATAAACTGCTTTTAAAGACAATCAAGAGGTGTATTTGAATTTTTTTTTGATGCATTAATTTATGTTTAATTATGATTTGAGTTCCATCACTGTATAAGACTTGAAAATATCATAATTTTTTTTTTGGTCAAAATTATTTACGGTTTAAGAGATACACTGCTTTAAAAACCAACTTTTTGACCGTTTTCAAGGAATCTCCGCCTTAACTTACAATATCCTATGACACTCGGCAATACAGTAGCTTCCGATTAGGGAAATAATTTTCGGATTCACATCTGTTGTCCGTTGATTACCCCCGACATACAAACTCTCAAATTTTACCCTTTTTAACCGACTTCAAAAAAGGAGGAGGTTTCTCAATTCGACCGTATATATATATTTTTTTATAGTACGTAATACCTTTTGCTCGCGGCTTCGCCCGCGTATAATATTCGGAAATTATCCCACGGGAACGCGCTATCGGGACAAAAAGTAGTATCTCCGCGCCAAATCTTATCGAAATCCTTTCAGAGGTTTAGGAGTGAAATGGTAACATACAAGGCAGAGTTTTTTTTCTAATTTATAATATTAGTATGGATTTGTATAGACAGGCATAACATCACACAATTTTCCTTTGGGTTCCGCAGTTACCACGTGTGACTTCGCCGAACGTACGGCTCTCTATTTTGTTATTCATAGACCAAAGGATTTCGCGAACCTATTATCATCAGCGCCGACGATAAACATAAGTACTGGAGGATCGCCAAAGCATAAGGTTTAAATGACCCACGTGACAAAAGTTGAATAATAAGAAGCGGGATTCCCTGATTACGTCATGAGACGGGTCTTCTATCATTAATGGGATTATCTCGTCAACTCTGCAGGTCGTTGTCCTTCTGTGGAGGATTTCTCCTGACATCTGACAGTTCACATACTTGACATTGACGTTTACAATGTCATGACCGGTCGATCTACTCGATATTATACGCTTCAGCACCTCTTCGCAGTATTAGGGCATCATTCTATAGGTAGTAGGTAATAATAACTAAGTTCTCGTGGTACAATGTTATGCATGTTATTAGATAAATATGTATTGTGTTTGTTATTGGATGACGTCACCCGTCATAATACTAGGAAACCAGTTAATTTTCGTAATTTCTGTCTGCTTAGAATTATTATGTTCGTCTTTGGATGTCTGAGCTTGAATTCTATTAAAGTAACAATGTAATTATTAGTGCTTCGAAAACTCTTGGCTTACGCCAAATTAAAATTGATGAGGATTGGCACAAGCTTTTCGGTTACCCTCCAGCCTTCGCTTCGTAAATTGCCAAATTACAGTAGTTAAATAAGTTACATTGGCTACTGAAGACAAGCAACATTATAAATTAACTTTTCATAGTCTACGCCGTAGACTGGGGTCTACGCCCTTAGCACGCAGCCCGTAGTATCGGTCAAAGCTACGGGTATGTCCTGCTCTATATCACTTACGGACATACGATTATTTTGGGGCCCCAACTAAGAATGAATGGCAACACGTTTTGACAGTTGTCCCTACCCCCATATGTATTTGCCCGCCCGAAAAAAAAAATTGTTACTTGTTTTGACGGATCAACCACTTTTGTACGGGCCCGTATCTTCGTTGACGGACAATAATCGAGACCCCTAGAATAATCGAGGAACTGACCACACACTTAGTGTCTCACTTATTATTTACTTTGTGGTTTTAGTCTCCAAGAAGTGAATGCGGTAGGCTATTCCCTTTTCTCGCGAATAGATGTGATAGCAAAACGTGACGCGAAACCGACGCATCATACTCGTATTTATTAATAGAGTTTCCGAGCATATTATTCATTTAGTAGCATCCATTGATATGACGCTGCGTGTTCGCGATAACATGTAATTAGAAGAATAGGTTTGCGTGTAATCCGCTCATCTAGGTCTTACGTAAGTGTAACTCAGCCTGCTCGTTTCAGAACGCAATTTGAACAGATTTATCCATTAGATCCAATCTTGTTGTCAATATTTTAGGATTATTATGACCTGTTTCCACAATATTTACTGTTAAACCTTTCACTTGGAGCCTTGAGCTCAAATTATATGATTAATTATAGATAGGGCCCGGATAATGTTGGATCAAATTTATGCAAAGTCAATTTACTCGTTCCATTGGGTTTGACAGGTTGCAATCATGCGCCGTGTTCTGATATTTACGAGATTGCCGTTTATTATAGTTTGTAGCGTAATTTGCATGTATGTAGGCATTGCTTTTCTAATATGTCAAAGCCCTTTTAAGTGGTTTTGATTACGGATATTTGATTGATTTCACTCTCTATTTAGAGTCAAGTTTATCCTCTGCAACTGGACTGCTTCGTTGATCTACTGCTGAACATCCTGCTGAGGTCCTGGGTTCGCATTCCCAGTTTGGGCAACGTGTTATTGGGTTTTGCAGCTGGAATTTCTCAGCAGCCAGGCGTCTGGATTTCTGCCCGGTTGATGGCAATCTTTAAAAATTTTACCAGTGCGTGTTGCCAGTGATGACTTATGGCACTGAAACGTGGTCGCTCACAATGTGCCTTATAAGAAGCCTAAAATTCTCCCAAAGAGAGGGCTATGCTTGGAGTTTCCCTGCGTGATCGAATCAGAAATGAGGAGATCCGCAGGAGAACCAAGGCAACCGACATAGCCCGAAGAATAGCCAATGGGCAGGGCACATTGCTCGCAGAACAGATGGCCGATGGGGCCGAAAGGTTCTGGAGTGGCGACCGCCTACCGGAAGACGTAGCGTTGGAAGGCCTCCCACAAGGTGATCCAACGACCTTATGAAGGCCGCAGGAACCCGTTGGATGCGAGAAGCACAGAACCGGTCGAAGTGGAGGTGCTTGAGGCAGGCCTATGTCCAGCAGTGGACGTCTTTCGGCTGAAATGATGATGATGATGATGATGGCAATCGGCTCGCCCCCTCTTAAATGGGACTTAAACGTAACTGGCGGACCGTGGGTGTACTAGATGCATAGGCACACCTCTGCTGACCGTCCGGGGATTACCAGGCGTGATGTCAACCCACGTTTTGATCGATAATCGATTGTTCAGTTCGCTCCTGCCCTTATATCTTGAGCAGAAAGTTCATACAGCTTTCATTCCTTTGTTTGTTCATCCACATTCCACCTCAACTATAAGTAATTCAGTATGTTGAGTAATTGTGCAAGCTCAGTAATAAAAGACCTTGCCGATATAATTATGCGGGTTTTGTTCGCAGTCATCTCGTCCAGTTTTACATACATAGAACTATGTACAAAAGTTTATATACGCTATGTACCGCGAAATTCTATTTCTGTAACGGTCTGTTCTATTCAGTACAAGTCGTTCTACGAAAGTAAATTTTAGACGAGTCGTAGAAGTTGTAAAGTCGGATGTGGAAACTGGAAATGAAATAGCGAAACCCAAAATTTTGACAGGTTTAAATAATTATCTGTCAGCAATCATCATTAGCCTTGTTTGCCTTTCCCAACTATGTTGGGGTCGGCTTCCAGTCAAACAGGATGCAGCTGAATACCAGTATTTTACATAGTGCAACTGGCTATCTGACCTCCTCAGCCTAGTTACAGGGTAATACGATACCTCTTGATAAGACTTGCTGTCAGACTTCCGTGCTTCTGACGACCCGTAACGACTGTCAAAGGTCTACAAAAGACAGACGGGATCAACAGCTTATCGTGCTTTCTAATTTCTGATGCACGGTATGTAACTTTCAAACCTTAAAATTACCTCAAAATTTTTATTTTCTGCCTCATTATAAATGTCTTATCCACACTATACTATACCTAAGAGGAAAAAACATTTCAAGTTTTTAACCGATAAAATGGTGAAATGGTCACGTAACGATTTTTTTTTATTTTATAAAACGTTGCCCCACACTAGGAATTTCTCCTGTATTGTGGGTGCGTTTACAAACATTTAAACTCACATACACAAACAGCAATATTATATAATTTCGTCTAATATTTTAACCTGTTTTGATTAATAGCTGTTTTTATAAAGAAAAGACACCAGTTTGCACTTAGGTTGGACTGGTTGAATATTGATTTTCAGATTTTAAAAAAGCTGAACGTTAATGGACGATAAACGCACCTTCCTTTTATTTTATTTAATTATTTATTTCTCAACTTACATCTATCCTTACAGGGAAACCTATTGCGATAGTGTACATTTATCTTATCTTATCCTAACTTATTATTATTATTATGAGCCTGTTATGTCCCACTGCAGGGCAAAGGCCTCCCTTCCGTCTTTCCATTTTTTCCTGTCTCTAGCCAAATCCGGCCAATCCTAACTTATTACTAAACTCTTTATTATAATTAAATTTTCTTACTTATTACAAACAATGCATTCTTGAACTCCTCAGAGAACAACAGAATAGGTCCGAGTCATCTATGAGGTTGAGAGTGCGGAGTGCACGCGTCAGTGGCGCCTCACTTAGAAGATTGGTCCGAGCTCGCGGCTCCGCCAGCAGCCGTGGCTGTTGTCGCAAAAATATAAAATAAAATATTGTTTATTTTATCCCCACAATTTACATTAATAATAATAAAATAATTTATTTGCGTAAAACATGGTATACAATGGTGTTAAGCATAGGTCAGAGTGGAACAAACATGTTTAGCTAAGATAAAACATAGCATGCAAAAATTTAATGTTACAGGGTATTTAATGTCAATGTAAATTTAATGTCAATAAAATTATAATGTCAAAATTTTTTATCCATAAATTGTTTCAAACTATAAAAGCTACATTCATTTAGCCATTTGTACAATTTGTTTTTAAATAATCTTACATTTAATAGTTTAAAATTGTTTGGTATTTTATTATAAATGCGCACACACATCACTAGACAGCTTTTATTATATTTGGATAGCTTTGGTAAATCATTTAAAACCAGTCCATAAGGATCACGTCTGCTCCGAGGACATACATCGCTTGCCGTCTTAAATAATTGTTTATTCTTGGTCACAAACACACATATTTCGTAGTTATAGAGAGATGGAAGCGGTAACAAACCAAGTTTTTTAAATATTGGCCGACATGTATCGTCCGGCTGAAGTCCATAAATTGATCTTAGGCACTTCTTTTGAGCGATGAACGCTCTATTTAGATCAGTGCTATTACCCCACATTATAAGATATATTCTTATACTAGTAGGTGGGTAGATTTTCATTTTATGATTTATTTTGACAATTTTTTGAGAAATTTTATTATTTTTTATTAGCTTGGTGGACAAATCAACGACGACTGAGGGGCCGCGCGGGGTAAAGCCCCCGGAATGCGTTCGGATACTTGAATTTAGTTCTTTTGATCGACAAAATTTATCAAACAAAAATCGCTGAAGTTAATGATGAAATCTTTGTGACAAAATTTTAAATGGATAAATAATAACATAAGGGGTAAATTCCGATGTAACTAATATAGTAATTGTTCAGTATACACTATAATTTTTACATATGGGGTGAAATTAAACAAAATTTAGGCAAGAACTTTGAGTATTCATGAGATCAATAAATGTAGTGTAGAAAATAACGGAGAGGTAAATGATTTCCAGTATAGTTTTTTGTAAGTTTAAATATTTTATCATACTTATATTATGATTTTATTTATTACTAGTTACAAAAAAAAATACAAATTATAAACTGAAGTAAATTTTACGCAATGCTTAATGGATATTTAAGCCTTATTGTGGAAGAACAGCAAAAAATGCTATTTTGAAAATCTACCCAGGTATAAGTTGACATGTATTTTGTCAAAATTTTGCAATTTATTCGAGATCTAGAGCCTAAACTAAGCATAGGCCTGTATTTTAGAACTCCAGCACTCTAAATGCGTGACACACTTTCAATCACAATCTGAAACATTTTGAAGGATATTTCTAATTCATTGCTTCATATGTTCGAAAAATTTGACTGCTCAACAACGTAAATAACGCAATGAATGTTGTTGAACTGTCAAAATTAATGCCATTGCTACTGTTAGTGAGTTACGCAATTTATCCCTCAGGTTCTCCTGATTATATCACATAGTAAAAATTGTCAGCGATTGCGTTTAATTAAATAATTATGTTTAATTATTACCAACATTTTATTTAAGCCAGAACAAGAATTCATGTAAATAACTTTATTACACTTTTTGCGAATTTGATCTCATCAAGTTACTTGGAATGATAGCCAGACTGGAATGTCTCGTTTGGATTCGTCCTGACCGAGGTAAGCACAATCGTACCAAAACACCACGCCAATTTGTCAGTTGAGCTACAGTAATAAGGTTCCTAATTGCTTAAATGCAGACGATAAAAATATGAATATGGAAAGAAACATAAAAGCTAGGGTAGTGGGTTTGAGTGTGAAGGTTTTTAACGTTCCCATTCCGATGTTGCAATGTCATGTATTTGCCTCGGAATGGTAAGCAATTACGCCAAACGTGGAATCATATTTTTCTTCAGCTGTAAATGGGGGTAATAAATTGCATACACGTCTCTGTGTACTAACACTGAGAGCTAAGCACGGTTATTTTTTGCTATTATTACAAGCGCTTTGAAGTTATGCTGTGAATATTAGTCGTAAGTAGAGAATTTATACCTTGTTAACTCCAATTATTACACTTGGTGAGATAATTATGTCTTGAGGACTGTTCTATGACGAGTTAAAGGTTTTGAATCCTAGTTTTTTGTCAGCGGTATAATTCTTAGCGTCTGATCAGTTTTTACTTATTACTAAAGCCGGGAATACACGGACGGTTTTAATCAGTCGGGGCCTGTTAACATTGTGTTTGTGTCTACTTGTCAACCTGTATTATTAATACAAATGCTGAATTAAATTCCTTTGGCTGTCTTCTTCTAAGCTTCCAATCTGTCCCAGCAGGTTATTTTTTGTCGCCTAGTAGGCTCAGTGCTTGTGCGCAGCCAACAGATTTTTTTTTTTGACTTCGGAATTTCTGACGAACTCAATTTCTAGCAACAAAATCTATGTTCCATTGTCCAAATTAATTTTAAAATATACGTAAATGAACAAATAAATATCATCATAAATCTGCTCAGCCTTTTTTCAACTATGTTTGGTTCGGATTCCAGTCTAACCAGATGCATCGGAATACCTGTATTTTACATGGAGCGACTGCCTGTCTGACGTCCAAAGCCCAGTTACTGGGTAATACGATATCAGACTTTTGGGTTTCCGACTACCCGTAACGCCTGTCAAACATTCAAGAATGACAGCCGGTACCAACGGATTAACGTGCTTGCCGAGACACGGAGAAGTCTCGGTGTCCCATCCACGGAACGACCGGACGAATGTTATTACTTAGCCAATGGCCCTCCAAATAAACCAATCAAACTCAGTGTATATTCTTTGCCAGGGACAATTTCCACGATTGAACTCGCACATGATAATACTGCAGAATCGCCCGCTAACCGCTTTCCAACTCCAACCGGCCAAATAAAGGCTCCTACAAACAGGCGCGACACGCGACGCGAATCGCGCGCGACGCAAAGGCACCGCAAGTCGCGCTACGAGCGGTACATTTGTGTCGCGCGCGATTCGCGTCGCGTGTCGCGCCTGTTTGTAGGAGCCTTAATTCGCATGTCGCCAGGCATGCGGGTGACGGGCACAGCCTTCAACGGGAATTAGCAGTACATTGAAACCGACACAAATAAGTAGCGTGGTCATTTTCAAATCATATTGTAAACAGTTAAATTCGCTACGTCCGTTGCAGGTCAATAGCTCTCACTTATCAACGAGAGGTTATCATACTCTGATCAATAGTTTCCGATCGGTTTCATTGGGCCGAATTGTTCCCGAAGTACCGGTTTAAATAACTGCTATACATCAGGTTATGAACAGCTATAATTTTTTTATTAGAAGACTAATGTCTTCTAATAAAAAAAGCGGCTAAATACGAGTCGGACTCACACAAGAAGGGTTCCTTAACACCGTACCATATTTTTCATTAGTAAGGTCGAGCAAAAAACGCCAAAATTATGGGGATGGGAACCCATTTAAATGTTTTGGTGTTATAGCGGTCATAGTACAAACTGTGAAAATATCAAGTATGTATCTACCTATTACGGTTCAAAATACAGATACAGATAGACCTAGATTACGCAAATATCACGATCTGTATGAAAACCAAGCGTGTCATTTTTTGACTACCTACTATGACGTCACAAGCACTATTTATTGATGGGAAAATCAAATCGATGATTCAAAGACCATCCAGCCAGCAGTACACAGGACTGAGCGCGAAAGTGGCGGCTTACGATTTTTGTACGTAAGTTGGTGCGATTTTTGGCACGCGAAGTAGTTGCTCTTGCATTTTCTAGGTGTATCTACATATATCTGTGGTTCAAAAGATACAGCACTGTGACAGACGGACGGACAGCGGAACCTTAATAATATAATAGGGTCCCGTTGGGACCCTTTGCACCCTTTGGGTACGGGGAACCCTAAAAAGCCTTACAATGTGTTCGTGTATTTGTTTTTTTTGTTAGCCAATCATTATGATCAATTGGTGTTTCGACCCTACCAACAATTTGTTCTTGTTTGTAGCGTCAGTGTTGAGTCATGCTCAACCAACAATAATCTATATCTATACTAATAATAAAGCTGAAGAGATTTTTTGTTTCAACTCGCTATTCTCTAGAACGACCAGTCGGATTTGATTTTTTTTTTGCATTTCTTGAGCAAGGCTATTGGCTATTTAACATCAAGCTTAGACAAAGAAAAAGTGTCTGAAAGAATGCTAAACAAAATAATAGCACGGGCAGGCGATGCGATGCGATGCGGTGGGTCGGGGGCCGAAATTGCACGCGGACAAAACCGCGGGCAGAAGCTAATTTATTATATTTTTTAAGTACAGGTGATCTAAGTTTGAAGAATGAAACAGCGGTCTTTGACTTGATACGTGCCTAAAAAAACAAAATATGAAATTCGTAGTCTTGACGAAAGAAAATTCACGCTTTGTTTCTGTCATCTCTCTGCTAATAGGATATGAGAACTTTTCCTTGTTTCAGAGTACAAAGCAAACTGAAACAAATGAAACTCGTAATTTGATAAAAGCTCCGACCTTTGTTCTCTCCTCTATTAGCGAAGAGAGTAAGCACGTAGTTTTATTACATAGTCCATCCACGCATCCAGAGGTTCTGAGGTGGTTTGTTTGGAGGACTGGTCCTTTATCAAAGGCAACACTGTATATCAGCCTATAGTGTTCCCACTCCTGGGACACAGGCCTCCTCTCTTCGAGTAAGAGTGTCACATGTCTTCGATTCTTCGAGCTTTTGGTTCTGGGACATGTCGTGTCGGTTTCCTCACGATGTTTCCCTTCACCGTAAAGTTCTGCATAGTACTGTATTTCGTTCAAAATATTATTCATAACAGTACAGCCTTTGTTCTCTCCTCTACTCTATTAACAAAGAGAGTAAGAGAGACATACTCTCTTCGCTACGTAATTTGATTACCATAGTCCACACACGTATCCAGATTTCCAAAGTTTCGTGATGTTTGACAGACGGGTCCTTTATCAAAGGCATACATACCACTGTGCGTTCAAAATACTATTCAAAACAGTAAAGCCTTTGTTCTCTCCTCTACTTTATTAGCGAAGAGAGTATGCACGAAATTTTATTACCATAGTCACAAACGCCTCCAGAGGTTTTATGATATGTTTTGGAAGACGGGTCCTTTGCAGCTAAATACCACTGTTTCGTTCAAAATATTATTCAAAACAGTAGCAGCGCTCTACCTTACTTTCTCCACAGATTTTGAACTAGTTCATACTACAAATACCAGATGCATCACTGAATAACTAAACGCTATTGATCGTAGGCCATGCGAACGTAACCAACTTATCGATCCATAGAATACACTCGAGCCACCCTGCTCCCTGCTTTTTTTTTTTGTAATAAGTTCTATTTTTTTAGAAGGTTGTGAATTCAAATTTGGATCAACGATGACACCAAAATGATGGCGGCCAGTATGGCTTCAAAACTGCTTGAATACTTTTTGAATTAATACTATTTTGATGTTGTAGGTCTTTATACTTCACAGAAATGCATGGAGGCTCGATTTATTAGTCCGGCCGAGTTATTTCGTAACACAAAACAGTAGCAATGGCAGTAGCAATAACATTTTGACAGTTCAAAAACATTCATTGCGTTAATTACGTGGTTGAGCAGACAAATTTTTCGAACATAATAAAGTAATGGATTAGCAATATAATATTAGAAAACCTATCTAGGTGTATCCCACGCACCTCAGTTTTTCGTTCTAATTTTCTGTGGAGACGCGGAGGCGCGCTATTTAGTCCAAACAGTTCCAGTCAGGCTTAAAAATATATTTTCTTGCTTTGATGTCTTCGGGAAATTGGTCAACAGATAGCAATTAAGTATTTATGTTACTCTAATTCGTCTTTAGAGGAAGTACAGATGAAAGTATTCTTTAACATCCATCGCATTTCATCGCATCATTTTATTGGTGTGCCAATTCCTCTATCCAGTCTGGTCGGTCTAACAATAAGCCGTATCACTTTGATGACGCAATGCGGTGTCCTCGACCAATATTAGACAAAAAATATTTAAAGGGTGTCTGCGTTTAGGTAAAGACCATGTGTAAGCCGACTCGAAGGACCAAGTTCCTTAAGTCCTTATAATACCTTTCTCGTTTCTAGCTTTTAAGATCAAAGACCCAAAATACGCTCAACGATTTTAATTAAGACTCTTCAGTTGAACTGAAGAGTCTTACTTCAAGTGTCGCTCCAATAATCCTTTCGTTCTTAACACGTAATTTCGTCAGAATCTAGCCTAGAGTAGTCTAGACCGTAGACGAGCTGGCCGAATCGATACTCGCCTGGCAAAGGTCAGAATTAATTTAATGCAGTATAAAGTAACACGCACAGGGCTCTCACATGTTGTAACTTACACACTCATTCAAACTTGTTTTGTTGTATTTTGTTATGATGTCACACACATTTACACATCCTGCTGTATGCATTGATATACATACACTAGATTAGCAATTACCGCGCCAAGGCGTTGCCACTGGGATCAAGACCACAGTCTCAATCGTAGCTAATGCTAATGTCAGTTCAGGGTGCTAACTCTCGAGTTTAATTCCGATAGATCGACATTGGAATTGTGACGTTTCGTACTATTGAGTTCGATGCTAGCGCCAATTGATTTTTATATTGGGTGTCCATTTTGGGGAACTAAGTGGAATTGGGAACGGGCTTGGCGTGGCGTAAACACAGAACATATATACCCTAAAGGGAAGAATAACGACTCCGTACAAATTTTAGAAGGAAAATTTTCCTTACCAACCGGCGCCATCTATGGGCCACCCACGAAAATTAGAGAGTAGAAGCTAGGGCGGGAAATTTCAAACCATAGTGCATTTTATAGATACTTTGTATTGCATTTTATGCACAAGTACAGTGCGTTTCTCGATAGTTTCCTACAAGATGGCCAATTTTTGCTAAGCAATAATCGACATTTAAACAGAATCACTATCGAGAAACACAGTGTACTTGTGCATAAAATGCTAAAATTTAATTTATAGAGAGCAATCTAATAAAACAAAGATTAGTAGGTACTTGACTGTTTTATTTAGCATGTTATTAATTATAATTTACATCAGATTCATTATATTAAGATATGACTGATTTTACATAAATAAATGACAAGTATCTGTATGTAATGAATTTTAAAATACATCATTTTAACCAGTTTGGGTATTGCAGACATCTTCGTCCAAAATAACAAGTAGGTATTGCATACAATTTGAACATCAAAACCTAGGCAAGCAAAAAACACAAGTTTACAGATATCTGTAAACTTGCATTTGTTTTTTGCTTGCCAAAATATTAACTCTTCATAATAACTTCTTTATTTATTTAATTATACAGAAATAATACCTACATAAATAATATGATAGAATAATTTAAACCATGTCATGGTTTTAAATCGAACCTGTTATTTTGAAAAAAAAAAACACTGTATTATTACACGGTTACACCATTCGATGGTGTCGCTAAGGATTTAATTCTGGGAAGTAATGACATACGGCAAACTAAAGAAAAGAGCTCATTTTTAACAAAATACTTTTTATTTTCCTTATGTTACCTACCTATTTTAAACCTTAACTGATTAATAATGTCCAAAATGATGACCATTGTTTTCAATACATAGTTGGATTCCACGTCTCAAGGATTGTACTGCTTTCAGCATTACAATATTATTGATTTCATTAGAATATTTTCCAAAGATCGTAATAAAAATTTGAATTTTTAATTTAGAACGTAATATTGTGAAGGTCTGCGCTGCGGGTGTGTGTTAATAGAAATATTGAGCATCATTTCAAACAAGGTACAGGTAATTTAGGTATGAATACTTTAAACTAAGAAGCAGTTTATTGAAATCCAACATTTTCCATAAGTTTGCCATTATTATGTCATCATTACTTCCCAATTTTATCCATATTAGGGACACTATCACAATTCCCAATTTTATCCATATTAGGGACACTATCACAACTGAAATTTATTTATGCATAATTATATTCATTTTTCTTTTTAATGCAGATTTACACGCCTCTTCAGAATACATTCTGTTTTTTAATATACAATATCTCTTAATTGTAATATGGAAGACACTGTTTATTATATAACTTATATTTAATTCTTTGTGCTCCACGCAATTTTCGAGGAAGTCATAATTTATAGAGTTCTTCAGCAATTGTGTTATTTTCATTTTGATATTCTCTGTATACGCCTCTTTTTCTAAAAATATATTCATGATGCTTGCACTTTTTTCTACACAATCTATTAAATTCTTTGAGGCGTATGTAAGAGATTTTTTTACAGATTCATAATTTTTAAACTCTATAAAATTATGCACTTCCTCTGGCGTTTCGGAGACTAAAATATTTTTACAGTGATTACAATTGTTTTTATTTTTTTTAACAATGAAACCACAGACATACGCACATGCTTGTAGTTCGCTACTTCCTTCCTCCAAATTTTGTTCCAGGGAGGAAGTAATATTTTCTTCAATTTCTTTTTCTATTTGGTATGATATATGCTCAGATTGTTCCGTTTCAGTGCGCATGTCTGTGGTTGGTGTCAATAATGTTTTAAAATTTGTTATTATGGCACTGTTACTATCCAGCTCACAATTGCCTGAGCTAGTATGTGCCATATTACTTATTACGGCAGTTTTTAATCCAGCAACGAATTGTCCAACTGTCGGGTTGCTATTGGATCCACAGTTGAACCGTATACACCCAAATAAATTTTCAAGAGGGTCCTGCTGGAGTCTTCTTGTGGATAGACTTTTAATTGTTTTATGTTTGGCACTGAGGATTCTCCAAACCATTTCTATCCCATTGAGGGTCCAAATCCACCCATCTTTTGATGGGGGATTACCCCTGCATCCCAAAAATTCAAGGGTTTTAAAAAAACATTTCATTTTATTGAACATTTGCAGATGTTCTGAAGATTTTTTTATGTTTGTTGAAAATATTTTTCCTCTTCTTAAGTCTGGTGTCGACGCGTTGACACCATCAAACAGTTCGTCCATATTTGAAATTAAATTAGCCGTTGCTAAGGCTTCAGTCGGCATGTCTCCTGAAAATTCACAATAAACAAATTAAATCAATATGAGTAAGCATATTACTAACTAGCTTTCCACCTGCGGCTTTACAGGCGGCATAGGTATACATAATATACATTTTTTTTTTATACTTTATTTTTTATGAATTGTGAAGTTTAAAGTAAATCGGACCACAAAGTATTATTATATATAGTTAATTAAAGGAAAGTGGGAAACAAATGTATGGATGGGGTCTGGGCCCACCCATCAATAGTAACATGTGTTAAACCGTTAAATATGGCTTTTTAAGCGGAACAATAGTTACTAATAAAACTATGGTCAAATGTTAGTACTTTCGGAGATACGACGTCTTAAAGTCGTCTCAATCTAACATATTCTTAATGGATATTTATAAGGTAGAATAGTAATAATACATGTATTTGCACGAACACAGTTACGATGTTGTTCCCTTTTTGCACAAAACCAATCGAGATGCAGTTCATTAGTCCATTATGGGTCGATTTTTGCAACGCCAGATAATTTTATTGGAGGAATAATTTTGATTTTTTGACAATTTTTCCATAAAAAACTGTCAGATGTCAATTTTATTCCACAAATAAAAAAAATCTGTCGATTGAAAAATCAGCCAGCAAAGTTATTTTTTTAAATGATAAAAACATGGGGCTAGTTACTTGCTCAATACAGGATTAAGTAATATTGTTAAAAGTACAACATAATTACTAGATGGTTTTATCCTTTATATAAGAGACAACCCCAGATTACCATACAGTTGAAACGAATATAAGTATCATGCATATCTATGATCTGAGTGAATAAATCAGGTTTCTTACCTCCAGCTATTTTGGTATATATTCCTGCTGCAACTGAGTGACTTAAAACTTGTGCCGCAAGTTTTACCCTCATTTTTTGCTTTGAATTAGGCTCAAGGTGTTCTTTAGTCAAGCATGGTGCAAAAACAAAATTAGGGTTAAGGTTGTCCAATTCATAAAATTGCCTGATGTGGCTCCATTTAGCGATTCCTGTAAAGTAATTATTAAAAGTATTATAATTACTATGTATAAATTTTGTTTCTTTTACAAAAAAAAATTATGCTCTAAATGTATACATTTATTTTTAAACAATTATTTTTCTAAAACTAAATAACAAATGACTTACCAATTCCTTGTTTGTTGTCTGATGTTATATTGGTCTTAAACTTTACATCATATTTAATGAATAGGTTTCTGAAGCACTTCAGCAGGTGTGGTGTGTCAAATATTGTGACAATTTTGTGATTGCTCACTTCTATGTAGGGATTCTCTACAGAAGCTCCTAATAGAGACAGAGCTCTCTTGTTGACTCCATCTAAGTCACAAACTGAAGTGCATATATTTATACCAGCATCAAAGCAACAATTTAAAACCTGAAAGTATTATATGGGAGATTAGTGACAAATAAACTTACATCATAGATCAGCAAAGAGTTAAATAAGCATGATCATCATTCAAAATAAATAAGAAATGCATACCTCCTTAATCAAAGCAGATAGTCTGTCAGCTGTGACAAAACCACTTGATAAATAATAAGCCACTGGCTGCTTAAAATGTTTTCTAACTCCAACTATCATAAATACAAGGGCATATGAAGCTACTTGTGGAGATCTACCTTGTGTACCATGGTCTTGAAATCCTTCAATAAAATCCGCCTTAGGATTGTACCATAAATTTTTTCTCAAGGACATTTCATCCCACAACAATATGTACTCTCGTTCAGAGGGACCAAAGTGTTTGGTTGCGTTTTTCAACATTTTAAGTATTGTTTTGTGTGTCCCCACATTCATCTTAAATTTACTTAAGAGAGATTTTAGAGTGCTGGGTGCTGGTAGGCAAATCATTCTCCTCAACAGTTTGTAGGTTGTTGGTGACCTCTTGTAGAGCCTCAATGCTATTATTTTAGCCTCCATGTTCCACCTGCGACCAGGTTTCTTTCTTTTATAATTCTGCAATTCTCCTTGCAGTAACAGTGCAAATGTTGAACTCATTTTTGTATTGAGGATCTCTTTGACCGTTTCATTGTTACAAATAACATTTAAAAAGGATTCATTTTTTAAATGTTTTACAGATTTTTGTAATCTATATACCTTGTTCATACTACTTTTCAGTTTCCTTATCAACATTTTGCTTTTTTGATGATCACCTTCTTGTTTTGAAGACTCGCACACAAACATTTCTGAATTGGTCGGAGTGATAATGTTTGCATTATGCTCTCTTAGTGGATAAATTCTGGATGGACCGGCAACAGGTTCAAATACGGCAGGTTGATCTGCCAGATTAGAAATTGTTGTATCCTGAAATTGAAAAGTTGATTCAAATTTATTTAAAATAAGTCATAGATGAGGACCTATAAGAAAATTGGTATGATTAAATTAAGCTTGATGATATAATTATGAATATGTCAAAAAAAAAGATAATTATACTCATACCCATACTAGGTATATGTAAAAAAATAGGTGTACCTACTGGGTATAGGTACACCTAACTCTGCCAAATTTTATAAAATTGATTCAGTGAAGTTCAGAAAATTTACAAAACGAACAACAGACTTATTTTCACACTTATAATATAAGAATGAATTAGTAGGATAAACTGGTTATTATAACATTTCCTTAAATGTCATGTTAACAACATCATCATTCTGCTACACTCCACTGTTTGACATTGTGCATCCAAAGTTAAATATAATAGGTAATACGAGCTACGGGAACGGTGTTTCTGTGCTTCAGAACTAGACATTGTGCGTGTAGAGAAGGCAGAGTTAGTATATCAATTTCTTTGAATTTGTTTCTAAGAGACTCGGGAGGACCCATTTGATAGATTGTGCGGATTGCCCTCTTTTGTAAAATGAAAATTGAATCTACGTCAGCTGCCAATCCCCACAGCAGAACACCATAAGACATAATGCTGTGGAAATAAGCAAAGTATACTAACCTAGCTGTGGCTATATCTGTCAACTGCCTTATTTTTCTTACTGCATATGCAGCTGAACTTAATCTACCTGAGAGAGCTCTAATGTGTGCGCCCCATTTATCATCACTGATACTAGCGCTGTCAGACACGAAGCCAGGTGAGACAGCGTGCTTTTTGGCCATGACCACCAATGAGTTCGAGCTTGCAACTAGTTCACTCTTAAATACACTTTTCAAGTGTTAATTGTACTAACCTTAAGGCATTGAACACCAGGTATAGCTGTTCTGAACAACTTCTTCTCATAAAAGCATGTGCTTTTAAAATGTTTGCTGCATAGCATCTTATGTTTTTTATGGAGCCCATCCTGGAATTTTGGTGAAGACCAGGCTTCGTTCGGGAAGCAATACTTTGCCCATGCTTCACAACTGGAAATTAAAAAAATACCAAAATTACACACCATTATTCCAAATTAAGCTATATCTAAATAAAAATCTAAATTTTCTGTATTCGCTTTAATTCAAAGAGATGTAAAATTAAATACGGGAATAGTGTAAGCAAGAAAACATAGACAGAAAGTACCTAATGATTTTTGGCAACGAAAGTTGGGACTTTAGCAAAGGGTATCAAATACATTAGGTATATATATACATGTTACGTTAGTTTGTGGTAGTTAGAAGCTGGATTAACAATAATATTGTGGTATTCTATGTCGTCTAAAACGAATAGCATGGAAAGTACATAAGTAGGTACATACCGCAGAGCATTTTTTGAACCAGGCTTTGGAAACCGATGCAAAGTGATGCTGGGATCTTTAGAAGGTGAAGATCCACACATGCAGCAGATTCTTGTGTTTTCTTTTTGCGAACTCATCGCGAAATTAAACACAAAAACAAACAAGAGTCACTGTCTCAACACCGAGTCTATATCTCACAAATACACACTTAATTTCACCAAAACACAGCAACGGAGGAGCAAGCTCGACTCAACGTTATCAATGTATGTAGAATTAAATGGAACTAGTTTATTTAATACAAATAAACATTAGTACAAGATAAAATGGTGCGCAAGCGGCGGCAGACATTTTTCTTGTGACGTCAATAATATGTCATAATCAATATGACGTGCGGACGTTAGTGTTGCCACACATTATCCCCTATAACATTTTTTTTATTATGTAATATTCAATTATATATCTTATATTTCTCAATAAAATATATTTATTTGGCATCAGATTAATAGCTATAGGTATTTTCAAGGGTAATTTACTTTAAAAATCAATTAATAAGCTCAATATTATGGAGAATACGAAATTGTATTTTTGGTGGCAACATTATATATTCATCTCTTTTACTCTGATGTCGTTGTCTCTCTCTTGTTTCAAAGCCCGCCTACATTCAGTTCGTAGAACAAAGTTGACAGACCCTGGGCGTAAACGGTACTCTTGAGTGTATTTTGACAGCTGTGTATTGCGTCAATATTGCGTTGGGATAGTTTGGTGATAGTGATTTTTCCAATAACAAAAGTGTAACTTTTTAGAAATTATTTTGCGTTTTAAGTGGTTTTTTGTGGGTTTTATGAGTATAATATGGCACGATAGGCAGTAATATATAGTGTTTTACGTAATTCCCATAAAAAACAACTGAAACAAAGACGAGATGAGCGTCGGATGATGCGTTATATGAACAAAGCGTTTTCTATGAATAAATACGAATTTAAAGCAAATTACGGAGTGAGCAAGGATTTTACTCCTCATTCGTATTACTTATCAACATTTTTGTCCTATCTCTATACAATAAAAACTCTCTAGAACATTAACTTAATAAAATCGGACTTCGGCATGTTTTCATTATACAAAATTCTTTCTATCTCTAAAACCCGTAGACCGATTTTCATAATTCAAACTAGAATATCAGTTTTGAACATAATCCTTTCATTTGACACTAAAATCTCGCAAATATTCCTTTAAACAAAAATCCTCGTTTTCAAGTTACGTAATTATTCTATAATTTTTCTTCGTACATTAAAATTATCAAAAATTCTACGTTAAATATTGATATCAGATTCTTATACGAAAACTAATAATAAAAACCAGTTAGAAAGCTAAATAGAGCAATACAAACACTTAAAATTTAGTTAATTAGAAAATCAAAATCTTACTCAGTAAAACAGTAGTAGCACATATCGACTCCCACGCTAGGTATTTTAGGGTCTTAATTATCCTATTCTAACTATCACTTTTACATATACTAATATCACTTCACTGGTATCTCAGTAATGTTCACTATTCACATAAACACGTTCGGCGCTCGTTACAAAAACATTAAGTACTTTATGAAGCAGTTGTTTATCTATTTACTTGGTATCATTTGTATAAAACAGTAATACTAATTAGTTAAGTAACTTAGCAGACAGTAATTATTTCTTACTAAAAAGAACCAAACGCGAATAATATTGTCATAAACAAACAAAACATATGTTTGAAATTGGAGAACTTACACGCAGTCTTTTTTTTTAGAAGTGTAGGCAACGATCCTACCGCATGCAGCCAAAGTCATGGTTAATTTTTTGATTTTAATAATTTTCTTACGCCCAAATGAATTAAATACTTTATAATTAATCAATTAAAGAACTATTTATATCATTTTTATTTATTAGCCTTGTTATTTAAAGGATAAAGCATTTTAAAGCCACATTACCGGTTTATCGTAATGAGTTGAACCACACTATTGCAGCCCGTTACGTAGCTAAGTTCACGTGTAACAAAATAATGGCAGACCAATGTCAATTTCATTTCAATGGTGACAATATTGTTTTCAAGAGTACCGAATCACGTGACTGTAAAATTAACATCGAAATCGTATTGGCCTTTCATGAGAATTAAAATTAATTTGGAGAGTTAGCCCCCAGTGCTCTGTGTGACGTCAACCGAAGTTAGCCGAG
This sequence comes from Oligia fasciuncula, assembly GCA_963082905.1. Classification (NCBI taxonomy): domain Eukaryota; kingdom Metazoa; phylum Arthropoda; class Insecta; order Lepidoptera; family Noctuidae; genus Oligia; species Oligia fasciuncula. The sequence goes on from OY720390.1 coordinate 18,258,319, forward strand.
TGAAAATTACCGCCAAAATGGGAAAATGCGTAGTGAAAGAGTGCGATTCGAGGTCACAAAAACACAATAAATTAACTGGAATTACTTTCCACGCGTAAGTTTATTGTTTCTGTGTTTATATCAACGTAAAAACGCAATAAAAATAAATAAAATGTAGAATTTTGTAAATTAGGTTCAATGTTGCCACTAAAAACTTAGTTTTAGTTTCCCACATTATGTGGGAGTTTTTAATTTATAGGGTATGTGATTTAAAATATTTTATAAAACTAAATGTGTGACAATGTGTAACAAAAAAATAACATTGTAACATAAAAATAATTGTTTTTAAATATTTAAATACATAATTCAAAAATAACGTTCATAACGTTTAATGTTTTTTTTTTAGTTTTTTATGGCTTAAAAAGTTGGGTAAAATTTCGCATGGCTAGGCAACACCCTCCCGCCATTGCATGTTTATATTGCGGTCTTTGTCTAATTTATGCGACGGTATTATTCTTGCGACTTGTGTAAGTGAGACAGATATATGTTTACTTTTAAATGTGTAGTGGTTTCAAAGCTACGTCGTCGCGTTTAAATAGTGGTTACATTTTTTTGACACATTTTAATGAGGTTTGCTTCTCTAGTTATATACCTCAATGGCTGTATGTGTAAGTTCGTCACGTTTGCTCCTAGTGTAGGATTGTGTTTGAGCTAGCTTTTAAGTGATGTCAAGATAACAAAGGTTGTCATTTATTGCGTCTAGGATTCATAACATCGAATCTTATGTACAGTTTTCGATATTAAATGAATGTATATGGATTGCCAATACAGGGTTGACATCGATGCGCAAACTATTACCATGGATGTAGTACGTGATTTGAACGGAGAATTTTTTCGAAGGCTAAAAAAAAATACAGCTGTTCCCTACATTTTGACGAGTTATACGAACATAAATGTAGGGAACAGCTGATTTTTTTTCGCGATTTCAGGTTTGGTCCCATAGTAAAAGTTGTTCATAATGATGAGTACAATGACCTCTTAAGAGGTTGTTAATGTTTTACCAATAACCCTGTATATAGTTACACAACGCTTTGTCAAATCAAAGTCAAATTACTGACGACTCAAAGAGAGAAATCGGTGTGTAACTATTCATCTGATATAATACGTTTATTAGTAAGGGGAAAAGTCTTTACATAATAATTTAGTGATTGCTCCTCCCCATATTGGTTTGATGTTATATAGCAAAATATCAAACACGGAGAATGGATCCTTACTTTAAGAAATGTGTTAAGTATTTACGGAATGTAAACAAATAATAGCCTGTAACGGTAAGCCTCCTCTTTATAAACCCTGGGATTCACAGACGTAAAGGTTATGGTTATCATCGCCATTTTATCTCCATTGAGTCGACTAGAATTTCATTTTGTATAAACTTTGAGAGCTGTCTGACTTTGAAGTCTATCTAGCCTGTCAAAGGTGCCCTTTGTATTCGTCATCTCATCTACATAATGGCTACATTTTATTACTCGTGTTCTAAGTACCGAGTTATTACGTTACGAGGGTTTTACTGCTTAAGGACGCGTTTACGAATCTGACAAAAATAAGTAGTTTTACAGGCATTTTGCAGCAAAATGAGACTAAACCAAATGTAACTAATAATTACCACAGATAGGTTACTCCTTCATCTTCAAATGGTAGCTATTTTTCATTAAAAAATGTTGGTTTTTAATATAGTAAAAAATAATTTCCGTTGCCTCTTCACACAAAATCGACGATATCGTGCTGACTTTGGAGATATTTTTCTTCTATTTAATAACATAAATTTATTTATTTAAAAATATTTTATGTAAGCAGACATGTTCATCTCAAAAAGGTAGCAAAAAGAACTATCAAAATGTTACAAATAGGCTCAGAAAAAAATTAAAATCGGAGTCTATTTTTTCACATATTTCGCTGTAACGCGTGAATCTTATTGGATTGAAATAAGGGTTATTTTACTGGTCACTGTCTTGGTTTATTGCACAAAAATTTGTAATGAAATATTAGTCTGCGCTCGGCCGCCGTCGTGAGTGGACTCTGTGTCGCTTGTAAGCAGCAGCTTGTGCTGAAAAAGATCGCTGTACGGATACAAAATATTTGACATACCAAACATGATACTTCACGCATTCTATAATGTACCTACTACCCAAGGAGAGATTTTATTCACAGTCTTATAATTTTTCTAGAAGTAAGTAGGGATTATAAATTCATAATATTATTATTTCGTTTCGGACTTGATGGAGTGACCTGCAGGTGTACTTCGAAGACTGCTACTGGAACTAATAACCGAGCTGAGCTAGATGTGCCGAGTTTGGGCTCATTTCGTTAGTTATGTTGAGATCTTACCTCCGGACTTGATGGAGTGACCTGCAGGTGTAATTCAAAGACTACTACTGGAACTAATAGCCGAGCTGAGCTAGGTGTGCCGAGTTTGGGCTCATTTCGTTGGTTATGTTGAGACCTTACCTCCGGACTTGATGGAGTGATCTGCAGGTGTACTTCGAAGACTGCTACTGGAACTAATAGCCGAGCTGAGCTAGGTGTTCCGAGTTTGGGCTCATTTCGTTAGTTATGTTGAGACCTTACCTCCGGACTTGATGGAGTGACCTGCAGGTGTACTTCGAAGACTGCTACTGGAACTAATAGCCGAGCTGAGCTAGGTGTGCCGAGTTTCGGCCCTTTTTTGTAGTTATGTTGAGACCTTACCTCCGGACTTGATGGAGTGACCTGCAGGTGTACTTCGAAGACTGCTACTGGAACTAATAGCCGAGCTGAGCTAGGTGTGCCGAGTTTGGGCTCATTTCGTTAGTTATGTTGAGACCTTACCTCCGGACTTGATAGAGTGACCTGCAGGTGTACTTCGAAGACTGCTACTGGAACTAATAGCCGAGCTGAGCTAGGTGTGCCGAATTTGGGCTCATTTCGTTAGTTATGTTGAGACCTTACCTCCGGACTTGATGGAGTGACCTGCAGGTGTACTTCGAAGACTGCTACTGGAACTAATAGCCGAGCTGAGCTAGATGTGCCGAGTTTGGGCTCATTTCGTTAGTTATGTTGAGACCTTAACTCCGGACTTGATGGAGTGACCTGCAGGTGTACTTCGAAGACTGCTACTGGAACTAATAGCCGAGCTGAGCTAGGTGTGCCGAGTTTGGGCTCATTTCGTTAGTTATGTTGAGACCTTACCTCCGAACTTGATGGAGTGATCTGCAGGTGTACTTCGAAGACTGCTACTGGAACTAATAGCCGAGCTGAGCTAGGTGTGCCGAGTTTCGGCCCTTTTTTGTAGTTATGTTGAGACCTTACCTCCGGACTAGATCGCGTGACCTGCAGGTGTACTTCGAAGACTGCTACTGGAACTAATAGCCGAGCTGAGCTAGGTGTGCCAAGTTTGGGCTCATTTCGTTAGTTATGTTGAGACCTTACCTCCGGACTTGATGGAGTGACCTGCAGGTGTACTTCTAAGACTGCTACTGGAACTAATAGCCGAGCTGAGCTAGATGTGCCGAGTTTGGGCTCATTTCGTTAGTTATGTTGAGATCTTACCTCCGGACTTGATGGAGTGACCTGCAGGTGTACTTCGAAGACTGCTACTGGAACTAATAGCCGAACTGAGCTAGGTGTGCCGAGTTTGGGCTCATTTCGTTAGTTATGTTGAGATCTTACCTCCGGACTTGATAGAGTGACCTGCAGGTGTACTTCGAAGACTGCTACTGGAACTAATAGCCGAACTGAGCTAGGTGTGCCGAGTTTGGGCTCATTTCGTTGGTTATGTTGAGACCTTACCTCCGGACTTGATGGAGTGATCTGCAGGTGTACTTCGAAGACTGCTACTGGAACTAATAGCCGAGCTGAGCTAGGTGTGCCGAGTTTCGGCCCTTTTTTGTAGTTATGTTGAGACCTTACCTCCGGACTAGATCGCGTGACCTGCAGGTGTACTTCGAAGACTGCTACTGGAACTAATAGCCGAGCTGAGCTAGGTGTGCCGAGTTTCGGCCCTTTTTGGTAGTTATGTTGAGACCTTACCTCGGGAGTGGATGGAGTGACCTGAAGGTGTACTTTGAAGACTGCTTCTAGAACTGATACACGAGTAGAACTAGCTGATAAGAATGTGTATAGTTTTTAACTCTTTAACTCGATTGTGATTTTAGGCCAAGACCTAAGACGTTTGGGAAAGGCTCTGGTAAGAAATTAGTTGATAAAAAATATAAAAAAATTACAGCCGCCATCTTGGATTTTCATTTTGACCTCACTATCGGCTTTAGCGCCCTTAAAAATCATAAAAACGATACCCATGATGAAAAAAAAAATTTCAGCCGTCATCTTGGATTTTCATTTTTATCTCACTATCGGCGATCTCAATATCCGTCACTTTCTTTCTTCGCACGGCTAAATTACGAACGATTTTAACATTCATACTCGGTTGGTTATTCGACCTTCGCAATTTATCACCCTAAAGTAGGCAGGCCGTCTAGCGACTGCCTACTGCCGCGCGTAAAAGTATGAAGATTTTGTTTTTTGTTAGTTATGATAATTTAGTGAGTTTCTTTACATACACTAAAATGTAATTGACAGGCTTATGGTGATTTATCGAGGTAGGCACTGCTTATATGCAATGCACGCCACTGCTTAGTACGCTATCATAATTGCGTAACTTGGAATGGCAATCCATTCCAATTTGACAGTACAACAATATCCATTGCGTTGTATTTGTTTTACGAATTTTTAACGATTTTTTTAAACATGTAGCCTATATGTTAATCCAGTGTGTCAGCTACCTCCATACCAAATTTTATATCAAAATTGGTCCAGCCGTTTGAGCGTGAAGAAGTAACAAACATATAAACACACACACACAAACTTTCGCCTTTATAATATTCGTGTGATGAATATTGTAGCATTGGTAGTGTGTGCCTTGAAGGGTATGTGCCAAATACCTAAACATAATTATTTTCTAAGCTTGTTTTCAATATGCTCGTTCGCAATTAATACATAGGTACGTACTTTGGCAAGTACTTGATTAATCACTGTCCAGTGAAATTAAGTAAATAGCATCTACTTTTATGAACACTTCACATTACCTACAAACTATTTGAAAACAAATCAACGTAAGCTTTAAAAAAAATACATCGCAAAAATTAAATAAAATTAGGCTCAAGTATCAAGTCGTGTCAGTTTACTCATAATTTCACCGCTTCGCGCATGTCGCTGTGTGTGTGAGCCGTGCACGTGTAGTAGTGAGACTCAATACCTAAAATTGAAGCGCGTCAATTCGTAAACGCGTCCTTAACATATAACTTGTAATGCTTAGGACACAATATCTGCCTTTAATTTTACACCTTTTTACGCCTTTCATTTTGTTAGCGATAGGGGAGGAATCATCAAGTCATTGTATATAAACGCAGGTGTGAAACTATCTTAAATTAATATCGTGATTCTGTAGCGATGTTGGTGTAGGTATAATTAATGAATGTTTTACCGAGAAACACACAAGGATCCGGTAAACAAATTAATAGATGTTTAATTTAATTATTTATGCGAACCGCGGAGAATCCTTAGTACCTAATAAGCAGTAGGTATTCTTTTAATTGTTATAGATGGTTTTTCTCACGATCTATCATCAGTATCACTGTCAGTCTACAGTGTGTGGAAAAAATGTAGCAAGGAAACAATTTGTCTTCCGCTGTTATGACTTGCGTTAGAATAATCCTTTTATCGAATTACATTGTATGCATTGCGAACAACTTTATTTTATTAGAACACATTTTCCTTGGTGATTTGTGAAATCCTTGCTAAGACGTTATTTGTTTGGCTGGCCTGTTGGTCTAGTGGTCAGTGACTATGACTGCTATGCCGGAGGTCGTGGGTTCGATTCCCACCCAGGACAAATGTTTGTGTGATGAGCATGAACATTTGTTCTGTGTCTGGGTGTAATTTATCTATATATGTATGTATTTAGAAATATATAAGTATGTTTATCAGTTGTCTAGTACTCATAACACAAGCTCTGCTTAGCTTGAGACTAGACGGCGTTGTGTGATAGTTGTGGAATATTATTATTATTATTGTTTAGTGGTGTAATGCTAGTGACTCGTATGGATCCAAAGGCCTCACGCTTCTGCAAATCTATTCCGTTAAAATGTCAACGTGAAAATAAGCTGAACAGAGCTGTCAATAGTGTCAATCCCTAGCATCAAGTGCAAGTAATTTTTGGGCATTTTACAGGATAGATCGGCTGTTCTCTGCTGATGCTGGCTATTCATTTTGGAAGGAATGAAGCTGACCTCGCCATCTTTTACCAGTTTGTTCTTTAAACCCACAGCTCATCTGTTAGACTATTTTATTTATTTATTTAACCATTTATGTACACACATATATATAAACAGACAAGAAAAAAACAGAACAGAAAAATAGGTACAAAGGTGATGCTTATTTTATAAGAAATCTCTTCCAGCATACCTGCGATAGGACAATAAATAGAGAGATGTAGACATAGACAGCGTGTGAAAGAGTAAAGGAGACAAAAAATAATACATAAAATCTAAAAACAATTCACTTAATAAAACTAAACAAGTATTATAAAAATCCTTATCTCTTTGTCAACAGAGAGGTGAAGGCTGTGTCATCGGCGCCCGCTCCTGCGCCGGCCGGCGACGCGCACTCCAGCCTCATGGCCGCCATCCGTCAAGCGGGCGGGGCTGGTCGTGCCAAGCTCCGCTCAGCTTCCGAATCCACACCACAGAAGGTAAGATACATTCTAGGTACTGTCACAGCCAATTATGTTCGTCGCCTTAAGGGCAATTTGTCTGCTCATTGCACGATAGAATCTGCTTTACCGACTCAACGTTATGTATGGCGTCGTAATGTCAATACCACAGAATCATCATCTGCCTAACCTTTTCCCAATTATGTTGTGGTCGGCTTCCAGTCTAACCGGATGCAGCTGAGTAGTTTACATGGAGCGACTGCCTGTCTGACCTCCACAACCTAGTTACTGGGTAATACGATACCCTTGGTAAGACTGGTTGTCCGACTTTCGGCCTTCTGTGGACCTGTAACGACTGCCAAAGATCCACGAATGACAGCCGGGACCAACGGCTTAACGTGCTTTCCGAGGCACGGAGGGACCTTGATATGTCAAGATGGTCACCCATACACGGACTAACCGCGTCAAGCGTAGCTTAACCTGATCGAGCGAACCATGCGGCTGTTATACCTTAGCCACGATACCCTCCATGCAGCCATGTTTACATGTCAGACCGAATTAAAAATGTGCCAGTGACAAACTCAAAAAAAAAAAGAAAGATTTATAATTCATAAAACGGCCTGGCCATAAAAAGTTTTAGACGGCATTGGTCAAAGGCACGTCAAAGGTGTACGCTATTTTGATCATTGTTATCAAACTTATCAAGTAAATAAAAATATAATTTTCTATGCACTAGTCAGCTCAGTGCCGTGAAGCTGGGTGCATCAAAAGTTCCTGACTTTGTAAAGGAAAGTATTTGAAAACTGACGAAGGTATAAAAAACTTGACTGTATGTTACCTTACTAATATATTACATATCTTTGATGAGTAGGCGGGGATTTCAAACTCATATGATAAGGATAAACCGGATAACCGTAGCTTAAAGCTGCTAGCATTTTCCAGTGAATTTTGTATTCTTCTGACAGCCAGGGCCGCGTCCCCTGAGCCCTGAATTTACTCGTGTCTTGTTATGAGGAGTTTCGTTAGCTAATTTAATTTGACCTTGTATACTGTGTGTATGGTACCTTACAAGCAATTTAACCTTATTGCAGAAAACAATAATATGATTACCAGCCTGACAAAAAAATTGTAAACAGAAATTTCTTGTATGAGCATGATGAAATGAATATGAATGATTTTCCCTAAAGTATTAATGTGAGAAAATATAATAAGATTAACATAAATTAAAATTACTTTTAACACATTTTTATTTTTCAATTATTTTAAAATTCTTTTACAATGAGAGGTTTTCTTTTTGAGTATTAAAAAAAAATAGTATCCAAGAACGCGTTGTACTGACTACGTTACTAGGTGCCAAATCCAAAACGCTTGGAAAAAAAACATTGCGTCACGTCACATACGGTCATTGACTGACAGTTTCGTTTGCTTTCGTTTTACGATCTCAAAATTACATCCAAATGAAATAATCAAAAAATTATGTGAAGTTCAGTTCCTTACAGTAACTTACCAAAGTCAGCGCCATCTATCCAGTGACTTTAAGAGTTCTTAAAAAAAAAAAAAGGAAAATCCCTCATAGGTACTAATTTATTATAAACTAGCACTTTGCCCGCGACTTCGTCCGCGTGTATTTCGTACTTGCCTCTAAAAATTTTGGATTTGGGTAAGGAAGGACTGTCTCGCCACAGCTTCAGTCTTTCTTGTGCTGGTTCACCAGTGAGTGGGACGACACACTTTAAAAAACTGTTTCGGCTTTTCAGCGTTTGTGGCACAGGCACAAGGATGTTGTCGTGCAAAGGGTCGTGTGTCGGAGACCATTTTGGCTCTTTCGCTGAAGCCAGTGCTCTGCGAAACACTGGAGGCGCTATTCCTGCTAGTGGATACAGCATTTCCTACTATATTTCCCAGCAATCCACCCCTTAAACTTTATTACCCTTTTCTACCTTGGTAGGAGTCGAGTTTTGAAAAACCCTAAAACACATACCTACTTTTTTACCGAGTTTGGAGTTAATCCGACAGCGGGTTACATATTTTTCTAACTTATTAACTTTGTTACCCTCTAAATCCTCTGTGAGGGTATGTTTTTAAACTAAAAGTGACATTATTTATTATATACTGAGCCAAATATTGCCAAGTTTCAAGTTTATTAACCAAATGAATAAGATTTTTCGTATAAACTGTATGAGGGGATACAGTTTATACGAAAAATCTTTTTATCCCTAAAGGGTTTTGAAAAATCGTCTGGGATGTTACTATAGTTTGACTTAAAGATTATTTATACCAATTTTTCAATCAAATCTACTCCCCTATGAAATTGACTATCCCTCTTCACCCCGTTAGGGGTAGATTTTCTAAAAACTTTGAAATACTTTATTATTTATTTTGGACTCTGGACGCGCTCGTTAAAATTCTTCCATACAAAATTTAAACACCCCCAATCTCCCTTTAGTTTTAAATTCATTAACCAAATGAATAAGATTTTCATATAAACTGTATCCTCGCTTCCCCGCCCCCACACAGGGGTGGAATTTCGAAAAATCGTTAAGGATGTGTTTATTACTTGACTCGAAGATTTATTGATACCAATTTTCGATTTAATCAAGCCACGCAGTAAAATCCTCCGCTGTAAAATTAACTACACCTTTTCACCCCGTTAGGGGTAGGTTTTCGAAAAACCCTGATACATGTTATTCTGTATTTTTGGTCTTAAGTATAAATACCGAGTTTCGAGTTAATCGGACCGCGCGTTAAAATTCTTCCATACAAATTTTGACACCCCCAATCCCCTTTTAGGGGGTAGTTTAGAAAAACAAAAAATGCCAAACTTCATAATTTACTTAGATAAGTATTCGTGCCAAGTTTCAAGTTTATTAACCAAATGAATAAGATTTTTCATATAAACTGTATCCTCGCTTTCCCCCCCCCCCCACACAGGGGTGGAATTTCGAAAAATCGTTTAGGATGTGTTTATTACTTGACTCGAAGATTTATTGATACCAATTTTCGACTTAATCAAGCCACGCAGTAAAATCCTCCCCTGTAAAATTAACTACACCTTTTCACCCCGTTAGGGGTAGATTTTCGAAAAACCCTGATACGCGGTATTTTTTATTTTTGGTCTTAAGTATAAATACTTACCGAGTTTCGAGTTAATCGGACCGCGCGTTAAAATTCTTCCATACAAATTTTAACACCCCCCAATCCCCTTCTAGGGGGTAGTTTAGAAAAACAAAAAGTGCCAATCTTCATAATTTACTTAGATAAGTATTCGTGCCAAGTTTCAAGTTTATTAACCAAATGAATAAGATTTTTCATATAAACTGTATCCCCGCTTTTCACCCCCACAGGGGTGGAATTTCGAAAAATCCTTTGGGATGTGCTCATTACTTGACTCAAAGATTATTTGTACCAATTTTAGAGTTAATCAAGCCACGCAGTAAAATCCTCCCCTGTAAAATTAACTACCCCTTTTCACCCCGTTAGGGGTACATTTTTGGAAAACCATGATACACGTTTTTCTCTATTTTTGGTCTTAAGTATAAATACTGAGTTTCGAGATATTCGGACAGCGCGTTAAAATTCTTCCATACAAACTTTGACACCCCCCAATCCCCTTTTAGGGGGTAGTTAAGAAAAACAAAAAATGCCAAACTTAATAATTTACTTAGATAAGTATTTGTGCCAAGTTTCAAGTTTATTAACTCAAGGAATAAGATTTTTCATACAAACGAAATCCCCCCTTTTCACCCCCTTAAAGGTTGAATTTCCAAAAACCCCTTCTTAGTGCTCCCCTACATTATAAAAGGAAGCCGTGTGCAAAATTTCACATTCGTAGACCCAGTAGTTTCGGCTGTGCGTTGATATGTCAGTCAGTCAGTCAGTCAGTCATTCATTCATTCAGTCAGTCAGTTTCTTCTTTTATATATATAGATAGATGATTTAATCTTAAGTAAACTAGTGTGTCTAGTGTCAAAGGCTAGCTTATCTTTTCGTAGTAAAAATAAACCAAAACAATTTATTATTAAACCCAACATCTTATTGATACAATAACAAGTTTATCTTTGACCCGTGCTGCACAGAATAGCGAAAATAGCCGGGCGAGATATCAATATCAGATATTGTAAACTAGAAGTTGATCTACACTAGCTGTGCTTGCGACTTCGTTCGCGTGAATGTCGGAAAACAATAATGTGTACCTTTACTAATAATTTTTTTAACGTAAAACTAGCTTAAACTAGTCCTTATAATATCAGCTATCTGCCAGTCAAAGTCCTGTCAAAATCGGTCCAGCCGTTTCGGAGATTATCTGGAACAAACAAGACAGACAGACAAAAAAAAAGTATTTTTGATATTAGTACCGTATATACATTCATATACATTTAGTAAAAAGCTGTTATTAACATTACAGACACTTCAATTTTATTTAAGTATTTATTGTGTTTTTTATTGCACAGAAGATGTAAAAGTAACATAAATCACAATGATTTACAAGGGGGATAAAATAAAATTTATAATAATTACAAAAAAAAAAATTAAAATGTAAAATTAACTACCCCTTTTCACCCCGTTAGGGGTACATTTTTGGAAAACCATGATACACGTTTTTCTCTATTTTTGGTCTTAAGTATAAATACTGAGTTTCGAGATATTCGGACAGCGCGTTAAAATTCTTCCATACAAACTTTGACACCCCCCAATCCCCTTTTAGGGGGTAGTTAAGAAAAACAAAAAATGCCAAACTTAATAATTTACTTAGATAAGTATTTGTGCCAAGTTTCAAGTTTATTAACTCAAGGAATAAGATTTTTCATACAAACGAAATCCCCCCTTTTCACCCCCTTAAAGGTTGAATTTCCAAAAACCCCTTCTTAGTGCTCCCCTACATTATAAAAGGAAGCCGTGTGCAAAATTTCACATTCGTAGACCCAGTAGTTTCGGCTGTGCGTTGATATGTCAGTCAGTCAGTCAGTCAGTCATTCATTCATTCAGTCAGTCAGTTTCTTCTTTTATATATATAGATGATTTAATCTTAAGTAAACTAGTGTGTCTAGTGTCAAAGGCTAGCTTATCTTTTCGTAGTAAAAATAAACCAAAACAATTTATTATTAAACCCAACATCTTATTGATACAATAACAAGTTTATCTTTGACCCGTGCTGCACAGAATAGCGAAAATAGCCGGGCGAGATATCAATATCAGATATTGTAAACTAGAAGTTGATCTACACTAGCTGTGCTTGCGACTTCGTTCGCGTGAATGTCGGAAAACAATAATGTGTACCTTTACTAATAATTTTTTTAACGTAAAACTAGCTTAAACTAGTCCTTATAATATCAGCTATCTGCCAGTCAAAGTCCTGTCAAAATCGGTCCAGCCGTTTCGGAGATTATCTGGAACAAACAAGACAGACAGACAAAAAAAAAGTATTTTTGATATTAGTACCGTATATACATTCATATACATTTAGTAAAAAGCTGTTATTAACATTACAGACACTTCAATTTTATTTAAGTATTTATTGTGTTTTTTATTGCACAGAAGATGTAAAAGTAACATAAATCACAATGATTTACAAGGGGGATAAAATAAAATTTATAATCTATCTATATATATAAAAGAAGAAACTGACTGACTGAATGAATGAATGACTGACTGACTGACTGACTGACATATCAACGCACAGCCGAAACTACTGGGTCTACGAATGTGAAATTTTGCACACGGCTTCCTTTTATAATGTAGGGGAGCACTAAGAAGGGGTTTTTGGAAATTCAACCTTTAAGGGGGTGAAAAGGGGGGATTTCGTTTGTATGAAAAATCTTATTCCTTGAGTTAATAAACTTGAAACTTGGCACAAATACTTATCTAAGTAAATTATTAAGTTTGGCATTTTTTGTTTTTCTTAACTACCCCCTAAAAGGGGATTGGGGGGTGTCAAAGTTTGTATGGAAGAATTTTAACGGGCTGTCCGAATATCTCGAAACTCAGTATTTATACTTAAGACCAAAAATAGAGAAAAACGTGTATCATGGTTTTCCAAAAATGTACCCCTAACGGGGTGAAAAGGGGTAGTTAATTTTACAGGGGAGGATTTTACTGCGTGGCTTGATTAACTCAAAAATTGGTACAAATAATCTTCGAGTCAAGTAATGAGCAAATCCCAAAGGATTTTTTGAAATTCCACCCCTGTGGGGGTGAAAAGCGGGGATACAGTTTATATGAAAAATCTTATTCATTTGGTTAGTAAACTTGAAACTTAGCACGAATACTTATCTAAGTAAATTACGAAGATTGGCACTTTTTGTTTTTCTAAACTACCCCCTAGAAGGGGATTGGGGGTTGTTAAAATTTGTATGGAAGAATTTTAACGCGCGGTCCGATTAACTCGAAACCCGGTAAGTATTTATACTTAAGACCAAAAATAAAAAATACCACGTATCAGGGTTTTTCGAAAATCTACCCCTAACGGGGTGAAAAGGTGTAGTTAATTTTACAGCGGAGGATTTTACTGCGTGGCTTGATTAAGTCGAAAATTGATATCAATAAATCTTCGAGTCAAGTAATAAACACATCCTAAACGATTTTTCGAAATTCCACCCCTGTGTGGGGGGGGGGGGAAAGCTAGGATACAGTTTATATGAAAAATCTTATTCATTTGGTTAATAAACGTAGGAAATGCTGTATCCACAGCAGGAATAGCGCCTCCAGTGTTTCGCAGAGCACTGGCTTCAGCGAAAGAGCCAAAATGGTCTCCGACACACGACCCTTTGCACGACAACATCCTTGTGCCTGTGCCACAAAGGCTGAAAAGCCGAAACAGTTTTTTAAAGTGTGTCGTCCCACTCACTGGTGAACCGTCACAAGAAAGACTGAAGCTGTGGCGAGACAGTCCTTCCTTACCAAAACCTAAAATTTTTAGAGGAAAGTACACGCGGACGAAGTCGCGGGCAAAGTGCTAGTAATTACATAACTAGAAACATTTATTATACGTTTCCATTCACTCTTAGTGTTCTCAGTAAAGGAATTTAGTATTTAGATAAATTTAGATGTAAAACGACCATGTACAGACGCCAGCACATCAAGTTACTACAATCTGTCAGATTTCTTTAATAGATTTTCGACTTTATTGCTAAAACATAAGGTTCAAGGTTGATTGGGAAAATCTGACAGTTTCGGGTAGGTTGACCTGCTGGCGTCCGTACAAGCACGGGCAAAAATATGTTCAAAACCGATTATATCCTGAAGTATTGATAGGAATTTTATGATACAAATATAGTGTTTTCGATAGTATGAAATAGGTCCTATCTCGCAGTTGCAATTATAATTTAATGAAAATGGGTAAGTTTTTTTTTTCAACCTTTGTTATCCCACTGCTGGGCAAAGCTCTCCCATAGCTTTCTATTGTTTTTTGTGTGGTACCCTCTCCGACCGCATAATAAACGCATCTAGATACAATCAGCCTAAATAGAAAGCAATTTTCTTGCTTTTTTTGTAGTTATAGAACTCGATATTATTTTATGCTCGTGACTGTACACGTGTAAAATAAATAAATAAGAATTAACGCGTAAATCTTACGATTCGGAGAAATAGAAATGTCAGCCATTTGATGACCAATTAAATTTTTACGGCGCGCCCCATTCGATGCGTACAATCAACGAGAGAACGCTACGCTAATGATTAGATTGTAAAAAGAAAGGCATAATCTATCTATATATTTTTTCTATACTATACAATACGACCGACGTAACATGGCGGGCTGAACTTAGGCACTAAAAACTTTAGCGCATGTTCTCTCACTCGCACTCGCCATTGTCACCATTAAGTTCCTAAAAAATCTTACTGCGCAGCCTTCTGCGCAAAGTTCAGGCCCGCCAAGTTACGTCGGTCGTATTGTACTAAAGCTGAAGAGTTTGTTTGTTTGAATGCGCTAATCTCTGGAACTGTCAGTCGATTTGAAAAAATATTTTTGCTTTGCATAGCTCATTTCTTGAGGAAGGTTTATAAGCTATTTAACATTACTCTACGACACTTAGGAGAGCCGAACAAAAAAAAAAAAAAACAGGCCAAGTGCGAGTCGGACTCGCACACGAAGGGTTCCGTACAACAAGGCAAAAACGCCGAAAAAAATGTATGGGAGCCCCCCTTAAATATTTATTTTATTCTATTTTTAGTATTTGTTTGTTATAACGGCACGGCAACAGAAATACATCATATGTGAAAATTAACCCCGGATTCGCACATGGCCAGTTTTTTTAAAATTAATAAACCCTTAAAAACATTTTGCGCTTACTAATGATGCGCCTTTTTAAAAATAACTGAGTCTCCTTTTAACTTTCTGGTCTTTTCTCACAGTTGGTCGCAGCTACTCGGCTATTTAGTATTTTTAGACCCCAAAATAGGAATTGTTAGAGGTTCACATGAAGAAGTGCAATCAGTATATTAGAGTGATCAATCATATTTTTAGGAGCGCAAAATGGGAGTTTTAAGAGGTTCGATTAAATACATATCATTTACAAGTCTATTTGATCTGTCTATAGAGTTTACATTCATAAGTCTCTAAACGTTTGCCTTGTCAGCTGTACTTGATAGTGCTGTTGATGGATTCTTGCCTAAGAATTACCGGGTTCTGTGAAATAATTCAATTTGAGAGGATTAAGCCAAGGCCTCTTACACGGTGTACTGTAATGGGGAAGCACAAATAAGACGACTTTAAGACTGCAAGAATAATTATATTGTATAAAATCAAACGTTCCGCCCTCTTACACGGTGTACCGATGACCTTGTGAAGGCCGCAGGAATCCGCTGGAAGCACGGAACCGGTCGAAGTGACGATGTCTGTTTCTGCCCAGTGGTGGACGTCTTTTGGCTGAAACATGAAGCCAAGTATTTGTTGTGATAGTTTTACAAACTGGCTTGTCTGGACATAAGTCTAAATTTAATTTTGAAAGTGTTATTGGGTTTTTCCTTCAAGAATTTCTTAGTAGCAGCCCGCGGTCTGGATGTTTGCCCGCTTCATGGCAACAGACTCGCCCCTTACTAAAAGGAACTTTACAACTGGCGACATGTGGGTATTACTAAAAGGTATACCTCTGCTTAACCCCTCAGGGATAACAGGCGTGATGTTAATTTTGCAAACAAAAGAAAGATTTGTTTTAATACGACTAAATTATCCGTCGATTTAAAAATCAGCCCTATGATTTTTAAATCGACGGATAATTTAGTCGTGAAATAAAATTGACGTCTGACAGATTTTGTATCGAAGAACTGTCAAAAATTCAAAATTATTCCTCGGATAAAATTATTTGGCGTTGGAAAAATCAGCCCTTCATTACAATAACAGAATAACTAAAAAGCTACGTAATTAGTTTATTTACAACGTCATAACAACATTTTCCATTAGAATAATAGTTTCATTAGAAATTCAGATGTTAGACTTAATACAGACTGGCTTCGAGCGAGCATTCGACCGTTGACAGAAAACATTTGTTGTTTATGTCTGGGCATAGACACTTGGCAGCTAGCTGTAATTTGAACTGGGATTATACATTGGATTTTACGACCGATTCGTTGTGTGGGATTTTAGATTGTCTTTTAAATTAAGCCCAGAGACTGTCTAGCCTTCTAAATATAAAGAGTATTATTTGTAATCCACTAAAATGTTTATATCTGCGTCAATGGGGAATCCCTTTATTTTTAGGGTTTCGTACCTCAAAAGGAAACATCGGAACCCTTATAGGATCACTTTGTAGTCCGTCCGTCCGTTTGTCTCTCAAGACCCTTTATCTGGGGAACGCGTGGTAGTATCTAGTTGAAAAACTATATACTCAGCTCTACAGTCCCTTGAAGCTGTGAAAAAATCAACCACCTAAGTTAACGTAAAAAAAAGATACTGCCGTTTATGTCGCAAAAAACGTATATTTCGACACTCTCAAAGGAATCAAAATTTATAGGGTACTTCCCGTTGACCTAGAATCATGAAATTTGGCAAGAAGCAAGATGTAGCACAAGTAAAGGAAAAAATCCAAAAACCGTAAATTTGTAGGTACATTAAAACCCACAGATATAGATAGACCTAGATAACGCAAGTATCACGAACTGTATGAAAACCAAGCGTGCCATTTTTTGACTACCTACTATGACGTCAAAAGCTCGCGCTCTCGCTCACGCTTACCCAGCCAGCAGTACACAGGACTGAGCGCGAAAGTGGCGGCTTATGATTTTCTATCGTAAGCTGGTGCGATTTTTGGCACGCGAAGTAGTTGCTCTTGCGTTATCTAGGTGTATCTATATCTATGTTAAAACCCGTGATTAACTATTTACATAGCTACAAAGTACGGAACCCTCGGTGCGCGAGGCCGACTCGCACTTGTCCGGTTTTTGTAGATAGTATCAGCTTTCAACGAGATTGTGTATTATAAGGCCGCATTATGGTTTTTAGTGACTTGTAATTACACATACATTATGTAATTACATACATACACTCACGCGTTCTTCCCATGAGGATACACATAAACTACAAAACGCGGTTCTAAAAGTGCTAAAACCCCTATTACACTACTCGATATTTAGGTGATGTGTTTTTTTTATAGGGACCCTAACTCCCTTTCTCTTATTACCCCATACCGATTTAGGGAAAGGATCCCTGCAGTGCGATTCTGTAGTCATCTCACCGTGAAAACTTAGGTGAAGTGAGCGTGGAGTAAGCTGTCAAATAGTTTCAATTCCTAGCAAAAACAAACTCACATCATCGAAGTTTTCACGGTGAGATTTTTACAGAATCGTAGGTGAAGTGAGCGTGGAGTGAGCTGTCAAATAGTTTCAATTCCTAGCAAAAACAAACTCACATCACCTAAGTTTTCACGGTGAGATTTTTACAGAATCGACCGGCTGAATATCGCGTAGAGTAATAAGGTTTTAGCTTCTCGTGATGACGTAATAATATAATGGCGCTACTTATCTATCATAATTATAATAATATGAACGCAAGCTTCGCTCTCAACGTCCCTGCCTCGCGTTACACATGATTCCAAGTAATCTATTGTTTCCTTATCTAAACTATCTATAATAGTTTCAATTTTTGTAAGTAAAACAACGAAATCCTGGCAGTTGGTACGCCCACATAATCGAGCACAGACTGACGTTTCACAGAACCAGCGAGAATTGTACGCCAGGCTATTTCGCTTCTAAGAAAGGCCATTATAGTGCATGATAACGCCACGATAATAGTATCAGCACCCATTGTGAGCGTCTCCACGTGGTTACTGCATTGTTGTTTACAATATTTTTTCCTCATTTTTGAATGACGTCGGCAGATTATGCGCATTTTTGTTCCGGAACCTTGAATACGCTCGAGATTCCGCTGACTAGTTAAAATTAAACGCGAAATAGCGTCGGCGTATGTGTAAACACACCACATTGTGAATGAACAGACTGTTTTTGGGTATGTATACACTGGCGATTTATGATGGCAACATTAACGTATTTCGATTTTAGTTGAAATGGAACAATCATGATTGTGTATTTACTGGTCAACAGAGTATGTTTGCTTGTTGCATTCATCACGTCTAAATGTAACTGTAGTCGAGTTATCATGACCTGAACCAAATGAGTAAATATGACTTGAATTCAGTACAGTGCACGAATTCACATTCTCTTTCAAGAGACCTTTCCTGTAATTGTAGATTACCTTATGTTAACAGCCAAGATGTTGAATCGAAACCTCTTGGAAATTCTCACTGTGTGAAGTTGTAGCTTATAGTCAAATATGCTCAGTGAGGAACTACTGACTCATTTGATAAGTTAAAAGCAAAAGTAGAGTAAATACTATAGTACTAGTATATATGTATATTATTTCTAGAGCCCCCGGGGATTAGCCGAAAAATAAGAGTGATTCAAACGACCCAAAAAATTTGCACACAGTCATAAGTTCATAACACTAAAAATGACACTGTGTCACATTCGTTGCCGAATTCAAATTTATAAAAAAAGGGAAGTATAGGTAGCTGCTAGCTGTCTTATAACTTCCCATCTTATTGGACCTGCAAAATCGCCGTAACGAGAAGGTTCCTAGATATGGTCCAGTACAAAAAATATAGGTATCATAATAACGGGAAGTACAAGTGCCTCTCGGAGTCTCGGCCAAGGGTATTTTTACACCCGTTTTCATCATGTATTGACAAACAAAACCCCGTAACTGTGTTTAAGAATATTTCTAAAAGTCATGCGTACTAAAAGCACATTGTTATTTCAAAGGCGTACTCTGTACTGCTTGCATAACAGCTAAGAGCATCGTAAACGCTGTTATTATCGGGACAGACGAGAAAACATTGTTCGAGCGTGGGTTGTAGCGACAATCTTATCTGCAATTTTGTCGCAGATCGTACCAGATAAAGTTTTGATTCATAAAAACTTTTTTGTTTATCTGAGTCATCGTTTGATTCGTAATTTTTCTTTCGATCGTGACCCGCAACTCTTATTATGGGACTTTCCGAGTACCTACACTTTAATCTTACACTGAGATTTATATGCTCCTGAATTACTGGGAATTTGTATGCGTTTTTCCAATGCTAAAAAAGCCTGTTAATTGAGTATGTATGAGGCGTTTTTTCCTTACGGAGAGGTGATAACATCGCGGGGTGGTTGAACACTATTTGCCGTTTAACTTGCACTTGTATGTGTGAATAGGTGTCGTGATCGTCTTCACTGATTGCGATAGTTGTTTAGTAGTGACAGGTTGATAGACGGCTGCGACCGTCATCATTACGCTGTATTTATCAGTTGATTGTTACAGACTTACAGCTGAGTAGTACCAAGGATTTTAATAATCGTAGGTAGTAGACGAGGAGGTGTTTCATAGAAATATTGTACTTATTACTGACTTATGAGGTGCTTGTCCTTGTTGGCCTTTAGTTTTAGTAGGTACCTAAAAAGAAAAGTAAATACGTTTATTTGCGGCAAACATGACGCATTTAAAATAAAAATACAAACAAAAAATAAAACAAAATAACAATTTGGGAGAAAGTATGCGTCGTGCGTGCGTAGTGTGCGTCGTATTCGTATGCGTATGCGTGGCGTACCTATTTTCTATGCTATTAATAAGGCTGAATAGTTTGTTTATACGCACTAGTCTCTGGGACTACCAAAGGATTTGAAAAAAATATTTTTACGTTTGATAAGCCTATTCTTGAGATATTTAGCATCACCCTAGGGCCCTTAGGAGCCAAGCAAAAATTAAAAAAAGTCAGAAAGAAGCTAAGCGAAAACGAAGTAGGTAATAGCGCGCGCATGCGATGCGATGCGACGGGGTGGGTCGGGGGAACAAGAAATTTCACGCGGACGAAGTCGCGGGCAGAAGCTAGTATTCCAATAAACACACAAGCCGGCAATAAAATTGATTTGCTTTAAAGCTTTATTAATGGCTTCTTCACTTTCCTGAAATTAAATATTCAAATAGAGCCATATACCGGCCACAGCAGCCACCGCATTGATTGGCGGAACTAACCGTTCTAATGTAGTCCCTTTTGAAGTTCTGCTCGCGCCGATATAGCAACGAACCGTGAGGATACAAAGACAGCAATAAAATGCCTTCCCAAACATTTATTTAGCGCGCGTCGTGTGGTATCGATCGGCTTACAGTTTAACGGAATCCGCGCTTCTCATCATTCTACTTTGTTGTGCGTTTCCAGCGAACGTTGTGTATGCTTCCAGTTAACGCATGCATGTATGCATCTCTGTGCTTCCATGTGATTTGTCCGTATATTCAAATTGGGCCTTAAATCTCTGGACCTACTGTACTTAGGGAGAATGCGGAACCAGAACGGCCTTCTATGAACTCTATATTTTTTGTTGCGTCCATTATTCTGTGAATCAGATAATTGTGTTAGGTATGTCAGGCAAATTACTTTGATAAAATGTGATTCTGGAAAGAACATTCGTGGGCGTCCCTGTAACGAGATAATTTTGATATAGTTATGAAATTCAGCCTGAATGTTAAATAGTAAATTAGTTTTTAAATTAGTAGGTAAGCTTAAAACACAGAATGTGCCGCGTCAAAAATGTATGGAATTGAATGTATGTAAAGTCCCTGACGGAGATGACGATGATGGCGGGATGAGCTGAACTCCTTCAACAAGAACTGGTCCTTAGCAGCTTTAAACAGAGAAGAAGAAAGAGAGTAGGGAGGAGGCCTTTGCCCTGCTGTGGCGCTGCGGGATAATAATTATAAAAACGTCTAATGGGCCTCTGCGAGTTGGTCTCGGCCCCACGTACGCCTTCCAAAGACCCGGGACCTCAGTGTCCCGAGAAATGTCAAGAGACTAAAAATTATAATAATAATATCCCTTGCATAAATTACTTCTAAGAAACATTAAAGTCATGCCGTAGTCTATTTGCCAATACCACGCATCGTAAGAGTGCCAAATCTGTTAGTTGTTAGTACCTAACTGTTAAGTAATCTATGACCACACAAGGATGGCGTAAAATAACGTTTCTTAATACCTATTTGCCTTACACGTAGCAATAGCAACGTCCACAAGATCGGTTTTCGGCTTTAGAGGAGTTATCGTTCCCCGGGGCCGGCACTATTGTATCCACGTCCTACCGGTAGTTTCCAACAAACGAACTCGTACATCATCATTCTGAGAGCATACAATCGTCCACAATTTATTATTAAAGCGTGGGCTTGAATGGACGCTAACATTTACGTAAACACGTGGAATAACTGAATGGCCAGTTTACATTAAATACTCGCCTCACGTTCGCTACAATTCCGTTGAGGGGTTAACTCACCTGAAGGGTTAGCCGTGACGTCACAAGTTGACATTTAGCACTAAGCTCTGGATCGCATGGATGACTAACTCGGTTAATAAATACTTTTTGCTGAACTCCCGTCCGTGCGAGGTACAGTAACGCATATTACATCCATGTCTTACATATGGACAGGTTCCTAGAAGAATTCTTGATTTCTAAGTATATAGTTTTTGTGGTCACAATTATGTGTATCGTTCGGGATTTTTTCTCCATCGCCGTAATGGGGCTTCGAGCGGTACCTAACCGCGGGATTGTGTTAGTTATTATAACAGCGCTTATAGATTACAGAAGGAACTGTAGCCCGGAGAAAAAACATGGCTTTTATTGCCGAGTCCAACGGGGTAATTGCGTAACACACATAAAATGAAAATAAAATTGATCGCATTTTTTTTTTTGTCAGTTCTGAGTTCAGTCACGTTCGTTGTGTTTTACGCTGTTGAGCAGATGAATTTATTAAACCTATGAAGCAATATGTATGAACGTAAACGAGGCAAAAGGAATATGTAAGGTTCGAAGCAGAGGACGATCTGAAGTGTCTGGTTATACCCCCATGGGAAGTAGACGCGAGATTATGTTTGCATTAAAACTGACTTGTTACAAAGGACAGTTCGACTATCCGCTCTAATTAAACGAGTTTACATTAGCAGTTGCCAGTTGGCGCCTCGTACCGTGACAAATGTTCATCTATTTTAAGACTGTACGATATTATTAGTGATCTAACGTCTAGTGGGCGCCAAAGATCTTCACAGAGGATGCGATCGGTCAAAGTCGTCACGGATTCTAAGAAAATACTATCGGATCTACAATTACTACTAATCGCGTATAAATAAACTCACAACAAACATGGGTAATTTGGGCGAAATCCGGCGAGGTCCCAAGAGAAGCTGTCAAAATATAAACTTCATTCATACATGAATTAATGTCAACTTGAATGTTTATTTATCAAATTATCATCTCAAGTGATGCAAACACTTCTCGAAATCGACCCATAACATAAACAGTATCTAATGATATGTATTAAGGGGGAAGCTCTAAGGTGGCCCGCGAAATTCAAATTTTCTTACGTTTTTTACAATTTGCTGGTTAGTATTAAGTTGTACGTTGATTAAAATATGATTCGCGGTCGTCACAAATATCTATTTACAGAATTATAATCATTAAAGTCATCAACACAACTCTCTAAGACCATGTAATCCCCAAATGTCAAGATTTCATGAAATAGTCATTCTGGGGGATTACATGGTCTTAGAAAGTTGTGTTGATGATTTTAATGATTATAATTCTGTAAATACATATTCGTTACGGCCGCGAATCATATTTTAATCAAAGTACAACTTAATACTGACCAGAAAATTGCAAAAAACTTAAAAAAAATTGAATTTCGCGGGCTACCCTGGCGCTTTCGCCTTAAATCATAAGTTTCTTGGGAGGTCCTACCAAAGGTACCGTTTCAGAGTTGCTAAGGTATTTATCCTAAATCCGTTTGGATCGATTTGTCTAGACTCCAGACGCCATTTGCTCTGTACCTGTCCAAAATATGAATTATTGGATTAATATTTACCTGCGTGAAAGGATAGAAACTGATTGAATAGCACTTTCCCGCAAATATTTTGATTTGAAGTCGGATAGTGGTGTAGTCAATATTTATCGCTGTTGAATTTAATCTAACTCTTATAAATCTTGCTTATACTTCTAATACCGGTCCAGCAAGCACCGAATTATACAACGAATGCTTTATTATAATCGTATTTAACTTGTCGCCATTCCGTAGTGGTCGGGCGGACTGCATTCCGGTCCACGCAGCCAATTATACGGCACATTTCAGATGTTTGATTTGCCACGGTCCGACCAAGCGCGGAACAAACCAGGGATCTACAACTTAAAGTGACGGACTTTTATCGCTCTTTATACTTTACTTATAAGGATTTATAACACAATACAAATTGGCCCTTATTTTATGCTTATACAGCCTGTGGTTTTATAAACGTGGGTTTGCAGAAACTCCTTGGAATTAATCCTTATTTCACAGAAATTCTTCGTCGTAGGTGGCGGTTATTGATCAAAAATATTGTAGTTTATGTATGTTTTTGAATGTTGTTCTCATTTTTGTTACCGGTCTCGAGTATAATTTGGGTATAAAACTTGTGTATTTCCATATTAAATAAAACGATTTGTAGAATTTGAATTCGATTCTGCAAACAAATTTGCAGGAATTGTAGGCGTCGCATGACAAACTTATGAGTGGGAGCGGGTATAACAATAATTCATACTGCACCTTCTTGACCAAAAAATATCGCATAAATTAATTTATTTTACCTAAAACTAAACACCAGCAGGAAAGTCGAAAGAGATTGGTGGTCCTACAGGCCCATACCTCCAATAAGTGTGCTTTCGAGCAATCGACACTTTGATTCTTGACTTAGAAGAGGCGACAAATCAAAGTCAACTTTCGGCCGACACCGACGGGGAACGCTGACACATCATGTGCAAGACAAATTCCTGCAGAGCATAAAAAGCACACGATGTATATCCTCGGTCCATCAGACGCTCATGACAATGGAGAGGCACTCCTTGTATTCGGGCGCAGGGTTAGAACTGGGACGTGGCCATTGAGGCCGACAATGGGCGATTGGTCGCGCCTGCCCCCTGCGGCCTTCAGTACAAATAGCCTTGTTACTAATTTCCAGCCAGTTTTTGGAATTTAGTTTTAGAATTTTGTCTATAGTGTTCGAAAACGCGTTCAATTTGATGACGACTTTACTTGTCACGTTTGCAGATATCCTAATAGTGCGAATCTTTGCCGTGTTTTTTTTTTTAAATTATTTATTTATTTTTGTTGGCAATGATATCTGTCCGTCCTTGAAATAAATTAAGTACTGATAAACATGTAAATATTTTGTGGAATTTCCAGCTTCCCTTCGTAACGGCTTATTTTCTCCTAGTCACTTTATGTATTCTATGGTTTCAAATAGGAAATTAGGTATACCTACAGTACAGTACAGTGGTGAAAACCTACAACCATTTGAATAATAAATATGTAGTTGCTTACTAATTGAAATTGTTTATGTTTGCGGAAAATTGTTCAGCAAAGAGGACGTCAATAGAGCACTCTCTAGTCTTGTACGAGTCGTTTCATAGACAAAACACAATTAGCTCGCAATAAAACAAGAACATAATTGTATTCCTGTCGAGCGTTTGAAGTTGTCAAAGGCAGAATGCTTTAACAATATCCACCCTTAACTGTATTTACTGACTCTTACCGTTCCTATTATTTGAATACAGTTGCTATGTCTAATTTCCCATCATTCCAGACATCAAAAGCACAAATAGCTTCTCGTAATACGTCACATTGTACAGGATACGAAGACGAACATGTGTAACTGTGTTGCCAGCTACAAATGTATTCAGCACATTCCGACTCATGAATTTTTTCCTCGTAAAATATCCCGGCAAGGTTGACAATGCTACGAGAAAGGAGATGGTTTCCACGAAGTGGTCTCCGTTAAGGTAATGAGTGAGATAAGGTCATAATATATCTGTCAGTGCGAGGCTCCGGCTAGCGTAATGGTGCAGATGGGCCACTTCCACACTTCGGATCTATACTTTGTTGCACATTAGATGCACTTGTTTCGAGTGCACTACAGTCTTGTCTGAAAGTGACCGAGTGCTTTAATTGAGCTGGTGATAAATGATGCTACTGGTTTTAAATATTTAAGTCTTCATTCAGTCTTTTATGTAAACCTCAACTGGTCAAAACGTCAACCGAATGATAACTAGGTACAAAATGTGGAGGACTCGGTTGGTTTTAGGGCAAAATAGCGAATAGTTCTTAGGGTCGAGTTTGTAAAATCTGATGAAGGATCGACCTCTCCTAGAATACCTATCAATTTCAGTGGCTAAGCCAATACAGCATTCGTCTGCATTAGAAGTGACTCCAAATAGAGGATCGCAGTTCTTATTCTACTAATATTATAAATGTGTGAAGATGTTTGGATGTTTGTTACTCAATCACTCGTAAACCGTTGAACAGATTTGGATGAAAATTGGCACATAGATAGACCATTTCCTGAATTAACACATAGGATACACATTTTTATCCCGATATTCCCACGGGATCCAAACTTACGCGGGTGAAATCGCGGGGCGCTACTAGTGAATTAGTATTTCGCAGTTTTAAGTTGGCCTTGTTCGGTTTACATAATTTATTTATATCGTACATCTTATTTCTCCGAACAAGACGAGTCGTTGCCATAATAAAACTCTGACAAACAGGCTTTTTATTCAGAAATTCCATGGAAGTTTCAAAAAACATAAGTATTAATTAATTTATTTCGTTGGAAAAAATATGCATAATAATTTATCAGTACATATTAATATCTGACGTTAGGCTTTGAGAATGATATAAAAGTTTGAACGAATTTCCATTGAATAATTAAAATAATAAATTAAAAATAATATTATTATCATCATTGGTCATTTTCTAGTACCTACTTAGGTATGGCGGTTCCAGATAATTGCGTGCCATTGACCTTAACTTGTTACTGTGATAAGTTTGTTTAATAGATACGTGCTTCTTCGTAAAGCAATGATTGCGCAGACGCAGTGTCAGTTCCGAGTTATCATTCTACGCTTTAATGAATAAATGTTTATCAGCGACCGACGCCCGCGGCGCTTACGAGAATACTTGTCGGAAGTGAACCGGTTAGGAGGTATCAAGGTTCATCACCATATTCTAACTGGATGTACAGTCAACAAAAGAGATAAGTATGCAGGCAGGGTCGTCGGATATAGTTGAAGTTTAGTAAGAAACCGATGGATGTTCTCGAATAGGTACTTATAATTTTATTGACGTGACAACGTCTTAAATTAGGTTGCGACTGGGAGTCACTTATGAAAAAGTGTAACGCTCGGTAACGTTACGATGAGTCACCGAACGAGAGAGAGGCCCGCCGAATGCCTTGCGTCTCTCTCCCACTCAACTATGATCGGATGATCGGTCGTTGTCACGTAAAATCTTCGCCCGTAAAACCGACTTTACAGGCAACCATTTTTTTAATAATAGAAAACAAACAGCTCATTTATCGAATTAAATTTCAGTCGACAACATCCAATCGGTTTTTTACTAAACTTCAACTATATCTGACGACCCTGCATACTACTCTCTGTTGTTGACTGTACATTCATTATTATTTACATACATTACTCTGTCGTACCAACCCGCACTGTGCCCGCGTGGTGGATTACGGCCCACTCCCTCTCACAGAGGGGAGGCCTGTGTCCCAGCAGTGGGAACGTTATAGGCTGATTATGATGACTGCCGTTTATATGGGTGGTAGCCAGACACCCAAACGTCTGACAACTAGTCTTACTAAGGGGTATCGTGTTACCCAGTAACTGGGTTGTGGAGATCAGATAGGCACTGCCTGTAAAATGCTGGTATTCAGCTGCATCCGGTTAGACTGGAAGCTGACCCCAACATAGTAGAGAAAAGGCTTGACTACCCGAAAAATACTACGTACTTACTAGTATTTTTAATGAGTTAAAGAAACACATGGCATTGCAAACTTATAATCACATAAATTAGGGATGTTATCAAATAAAATTGAACAGGAAAATCCATTTTTTTTCCTGTTTGCCAAACCACTTAATTACCCAATCTAGTTTGAACTTTGAACTGACTGAAACGTACTGTGGATAACGTTCAGTTTTAACGTTCGGTTAGCGATAAAAGTTATTGTTATTGTTTTCACGTCAGTTTTAAACAATATTTGCGTGCGAATTATGTATCAAAAGTTATTTATGCAAATCAGGCTGAGAGTCAGCACTTTTCGATCGTCAAAATTACAAGACAGTCCCCCAAAACGCCCGCCCTTCACCACTTCCTAATGTTTTCGCTGGGAAGAAGTGGCGCAAGCTCAACAAACTCCCCAGCAGCACAGCTGTCTGTTCAGTTAAAAAAAAACTTACTTTTATACAATAGTAGGTATTTACGAGACACAGAACATTAAAGTGAATGCCCAGCTGTAGCCCGCGAAATTAATAATAATAATAATAATCTTTATTACGATACACACAAGATTCATGGTACACAAGAGCAGAAGTACAAAGTAATATGGTATAACTACATAAATCTAAACAGATCAAGTAACCCTGTCTCCTAAACTAGGTAGTCCTGTATCTTAGGAGACAGATTCAATTCAATTTTTCTTACGTTTTTTGCAATTTTCAGGTCAGTGTCAGGTTGTCTCTTGATCAAAATTTGATTCGCGACTATAACCGGCACCTATTTCCAGAATTATAATCATCAGAATCATTAATACACCTTTCTAAGTTAGATTTGTACCATAAGAACAAATCTCTTATGGAAAACTGCTGGTACAAATCTAACTGTGGTCTTGGTTTTATGACAAGTTTCTACTGATGAGGCTAACACAGCCAAGTCCACCGTGACACTACTGGCACTTACGTGATTTTTCATAACAGCATCACGCTTATAATCCCTGAAGGGTTTATAGGCAGAGATGTACCTTAGTACACCCACATTTCGCCAGTAGTGTAACTCTTTTGTTATCAACCAGGCACAAATCTAAACTGCGAGCTGTTACTGAGAAATTCCTGATAGTAATAACACTTTGCCCGACCTAGGAATCGAACCCAGAACCCCATGCTCAGTGCTTGCGACCTAGTACACCAACGAGGCAGTATAATACTAAGTAGCTACTTTTCCCTCCAAAATATCTCTTAAATTCAATGGAAAAATAATCTGAAGAAAGATTTATTTTCTTTCGAACAGGATGGAGTGTTTCTGTGAAATCATCGGGATATGGTTTCCTCATTATAATGTATGTATTTTATTACCTTTATTACAAGAAGTGATAAATTATTTTGTTAGAAGATTTTATTAAAAATATTTACCCAACCTCCCTACTCCCTACTTAGGTACCTACCTAGTCTACCTAGGTAGTCATTTATTGTAATCCCACGTGAAAACCTTATAAGAGAGTTACTGCAGTTAGTGCAGCTGCATGACCCATGGGTGCGTTTTTCCTGCTGCGTTTTTTTTTCGCGCACTGGATTTTTAACGGTCTGCTTAGCGCCGAGAGTTGAAAGTACAACAGTATGTTTTTTTTGACTCGCTGGGATGCGCTCTGTTGGATTTTCAATGTTCGGCTCAACACCGAGAGTTGAAAATCCAATGCGCGATAAAATCCCGCGGCGATATTTTTACGTCCGGGCGTCCGTGCGAACGTGGGCTTATGGCTAGTGCCAAAAAGTTTTATGTACTGTGTACCTAATCTTTCCCGAGGTTTTGTTACAAGAAACCCAGAGCCTAAGATAGTAATTAATTTTAATTAGGGACGCAATAAGTATATACGTACTGAGTAATTTCCAAGAGCTCTATTATGTCTGTGTTGAAATTGATCAGGTTACATCTCATCTCATTGTTTGGCAGCCGCCTCTGCAGCCGGGGTTAATGGCACCATCGCCCATCGCCCACTGACGATTGGCCACACTGGCCGATTCGATGAACTGTCGACATGACTGTGTATCTACACACTACATAATATATTATTAATTAATCAATGATGATATAAATAAAATTGAAGTGTCTGTTTGTAATATCAAAATTACAGCTTTTAGTGGTACTTATAACAAAAAATCTATTATTTTTTTTACTGTCGGTTTTTTGCGGCTAATCTCCGAAACGGCTGAACCGATTTGGACGGGACTTTCAGTGGCAGATAGCTGATGTTATAAGGAGTAACTTAGGCTTATCTACTTTTATTTTAGAAAAATAATTAGGGTTCCGCGCAAAAAAAAAATTAAAGCCGTAAAATGCATTTTGTTTTACGACATGCACGCGAACGAAGTCGCGGGCACAGCTAGTGGAATAAAACGGGGAGTTTTGACAAGTTTTTTTTCCTTTTTGCTCTAGGTATCTTGTATAAAAATAATTAAAGACAAATATTATGTGGTCTATTCCCAGAAGGCAGGTGACGTAGGTACCTATATTGTTAATTGACGTTGAACTATTTAGAGCACTTGGCCCAGTTCTCAATAGAAATACATATCTACATACCTTTTAGACGTCGCAAATTAGTAACACAATTTGGTTGCGATTCCCAGAAGTGACCCGCCTGTTAACATGTGCCAAGGTATCAATTAATAACGATCAAATATTTAGGTTTATATGTATTCTTTAATATATTTCTACAGTGACAAGTTTGGTGCTTTTAGCAGCTTGAATATTTAATGAGGACTAAGTGATACTGAATCTTCAGTAGAACTGGGGCGAACTGTGCGGAAACAGCTCGGATCAGTTTGCATTATTTATTGAAGTTTCAGGCGAAGACTGATGTGTGTAACATCTAGTTGTACCTATACTTGCTACTAGCTTAGCGTTCGCTTCGCTTCGCGTTCTTTCTGACTTTTTCTATTTCTACTCGGCTCTTTAGGGTCCTAGCATGGTGTTTTATAGCCTATAGCCTTCCTCAAGAATTAAGCTATCAAATGCAAAAAGAATTTTTCAAATCCGAATGGTAGTCTCTGAGATTACCCCCTAAATACAAACTTACAAACAAATAAATTTTACCTTTTTATACTTTAAGCAACGGATTTTAATAAGACTTGACTCTAAAAAACCTAGGCCAAACCCAACATAGTTGGGGAAGGAAAGGCTAGACAGATTGATGATTAAAAAAAAACTAAAATGACAGAAACATTTAGGAAATGTCGTAATGTTGATCTCATATCTTATCCCTGTTGCAATCGGCTTTTTATTCAACCGATTTCTTATTTTAATTACCTGTAGCATTGTAACTTTATGCAAACCCTGTCTTTTGTCCTTAGGGCGGTTCCACACCAAGCGGCGGCGACCTGATGGCAGACCTCCACGCCAAGCTGCTGATGCGTCGGCGCGGTATCTCCGGGGCTGAACGGTCTGGAGGCTCGGTCCTCCACACCCTGGCCAGCATCATACCGGAGCCCGACCAGTCCTCGCCAGCTCGGTCTTCGAGCGAAGACGACGAACCCTGGACGTAACAAAAAGAAGATTTCTATGACCTTTTAACTATGCATAAGTGGCTTTAGGACCGAGAGGTGTTTGCTCTGTACAAATGGAATGGATAACAAACAGTAGGTACAGCACGAAAACATCTGATGAATATTATTATTATATTATTTATTAAAAAGTTCTGTCAAATTACAATTTGTCTGGAGCAAGCACCTCGTGGATCTAAAAGCATTAGTATCTATATCAATGTTAATATTTAGCAACAGTCAACTTGAGGTTGCCTGCAGTTTATAAAAAAACCTGGTAAAGACAAAGGCAAAGGCGAGAGAGAGATATGAAATAGCGCTATCCTCCTCCCACGATTTATTCATAGAGGGCGCCAATGGGCGTAATGTCAGTGAGTATTAATTCTTAATTAAGTAATAAATAAAGTCGGTACAGAAATATATGGTCGATATAAACTGCAGGTCCTCCAAGTTCACGGACGAAACTGAAGAATATTTCCACCAGGCAAAGCGTGGCAGTAATTATACAGACATTTATTAAGTTTTAAATCATGGAAGAGAGTATATTTTTAATTTAAAATGAATTTATGAAGCGAAATGTAATTATGTACATTTGTATACTAAAAAGAGAATATTTGTCTGTCGTAATTACTGCTCATGTTTCTGAAGAGTGTAGTATTTCTTCTCCGGTCTCCAATTAAGAGGTTCTCTTAAGATAATTTTCCCGGTACTGCCATCTGTATGTTCTAAGTAAAAACACATTAATTTGTTCTCCGAAAACTCGTTATCGATTGCTGGTCGTATAATGGGTATATTTATGGTCATTCCGCATTAGGTTTTTATGTAACTCTAATCTTCATACCTTCTCGGAAGCTGACTGGGACATATAATTCCGAATCGATTAATGCTGACCTTTATATAACTGCTCCGCTTCCGAATACTTAGAACAGTCTAATTTCAGTCTTATGAAACGTTTTTTGTTCATAATTATTATGAAACAAAACTGTCAGATTATTTACATTACTACACGAGTAGCGTAAATTGGAGTGGTACAAGTAGTTTCCTACGATTTTCCTCAATTCTCGGTACGTTCACAAATATCTTGGTGGTGTTGCTCGGAAAGTTAATGTAATATAATGGTTCTAAGATTTTGGAAACGTTTTCCTTATTCTATGATAATAGTTGATGTTAAAATATAATTAAATTTCAATTAGCATAGTACTAATTAAACTGTCGTAGGTAACGATGTTATACATAGCTCCGTAATATGTGTGGTGTTTCTAAATAACTGGGGAATTAGCAGAATTGTACGTATGTTATGTCCACCGTGGACTGCGAAAGGCTGAGTTGATTGATTGAAATATTATTATGTAACGTTTCATAGTGACGTCACTGAAAAACGAAATACCTACTGCTAATTTAAAGGATGTAAAAGGTAAATAACTCCGAGTTCCCGGGTTGTCGATTCACTAGAAAAAGTAATCTGACGTCACAGATATCGGTAAGAAGTAGGTACTTAGCGTCCGTCAAACGTCACTGACGCATACTAATTACTGTTTATGGAGTTACATTGGGATTTACCTAGTTAATTATATAGAATTCGTGTACCGTAATCAAATATTTATACCGGAAAGTGAGATTTATGAACAAAAATATTTATAAGATGTAAATATTTTCTATTATACAACGAAACTTTGAAATAATGACATTTAGCTTGTTTCCAAAATACAAAACATTGTTATAATCAAATCAACAACTAAATAATTAAAGGGAATTACAGGAACAATCAGATGTTACTCGACGGTAGTATTCCTTGAAGTTTTTAATAGTTAAGTTCTATTTACAAACAGAGATTGGAAAAGGGCTCTCGTTCCGGGAGGTTATTACGATAATCGTATTTCTCACTAGTGACTATCTCGCTTTCGTTTCTAGGAAGGTGCTCGGCAACATTAACAGTGTTCACCGCAAACTATCAACTGGTTCGGCTGATTAGCATTTCCAGAATTGAGAAAAAGCTACCGCACGAGAACGATGGAGTTCTCGATTTAATCGGAGGACCATTTCTAATCGATGAGACAAATTATAGTCGA
This sequence comes from Oligia fasciuncula, assembly GCA_963082905.1. Classification (NCBI taxonomy): domain Eukaryota; kingdom Metazoa; phylum Arthropoda; class Insecta; order Lepidoptera; family Noctuidae; genus Oligia; species Oligia fasciuncula. Next base: position 18,290,956 of record OY720390.1, read on the forward strand.
TATTTTAGGCCTAATACGTAAGGAAAGTGGTCATACGTCCTAGATCTGAACAGAGGTGATACTGTAGAAATGCATAGCATATTAATGGCGAACGTCATTAAGAGTAGTGTCGATATGTTCTAAAATTAACACTCAACAAGCGGAGTAAACAGGATGAAATCTAGTTTGTTAAGAGCTTGTGATGACCGTGCCCACATCGCGACAGGTGCTAATTATATAAACGACCTAGGAAATAACGCTAAATTAAAAACTTTTAATAAGTACCCAATTTAAAGTGAACTGCATAGCGTCAGGTAAGGTTAGTCAAGACTGGTTTTGTTATAGAACTTGTTCGGAAATGGTGACGTTGGCGTGTCAGCGGTATTTCACACACGGCACCGTATTTATTGGCAATGAATGATATTACGCATTTTCGTTGCGAATGTTCACGCTTGCGGCTTGCCACTCTTGCCAGTCCACTGTCTGCGCAGTGCGTCACAATACGAAGAATTTCTCTATACTGTTGAAATTGAAACATTGTTCAGATTTTATGCGCAATTACAAATCAATTATTCGCTTAGATTAACTGTTTAATAAGTAAACGTTTTGATAAACTGATGTTTTAGCTCTGTGTATAATAATATGGTCCAAGTCAACGACCACGTGTTTTTTAAAGTTTAGAGAAAGTGGCTGCTCAAAAATCTACGTACCAAATAGTTAACTTTCAAGTAATAGAAAAAGAACCAACGTAGAACTTACGTAATTTACTTGCGATACATATAAAAAGTAGCAAATCTAATTAACAGCCCTTCTCTTAGAATAAGATCGATTCGTCATTACGATTTTATTGATTTAACCAGAAATTACGGAACGCGTTAATGAATATAAATTTTATAGAAATGTTATAGTGATCAAAATAGTACGAGTAAGTCTGGGCCTTAAACTATACACATAAAGAAAAACGTAGAGACGTAAGAACACTTATTACAGGCGTAACACGTAGACAATTTAGGCTGTTAGGTTGTATTGTAAGCATAGATATAGATACACCTAGATAACGCAAGAGCAACTACTTCGCGTGCCAAAAATCGTACCAGCTTACGATAAAAAATCATAAGCCGCCACTTTCGCGCTCAGTCCTGTGTACTGCTGGCTGGGTAAGCGTGAGCGAGATCGCGAGCTTTTGACGTCATAGTAGGTAGTCAAAAAATGGCACGCTTGGTTTTCATACAGTTCGTGATACTTGCGTTATCTAGGTCTATCTATATCTGTGATTGTAAGCCTATGAGGTACTCGCGTGCTCAACACATGGGCTGCATCTTGCACGTGAGGAGGTTTCATTATCTGAGAATTAGGTAAAATGGCGGTGTGATGTGTCGCTTTTGTTTTGGTCATCAGTATGCGCCGGCGACGCGTGCTGCCGACAGTTATTCTCATGAAGTAGCTGTTCCTGTTAGCTTCGTTTTGTTACGAGGACGGATTAGGGACAGATACTGTTTACTAACTTCTTCGAGAAGCTTGTTTTTAGGTGTTAAATGTTGGTGTCTTGATGTAATACGAAATAATGTTTCTATCTGTCTAAGAATAGCGTCTAATTGTCATGTTTAATTATTATAAGTGGAATGTTTGAACGAGATTTTCTATTTTAAGCAAATGTTTTCAATAACAGTTGTTAAGTTTCCTAAAAACAGTAAATCAATTAATTAATATTTATCAGTGACCGTAAAACAGAGAATTAAAATTGTTGTTTTCCGGTATCACGTAGCGGTATTAGTTATACATTAAACCTGAAGTTTTTTCTCCTGAAGCTTATAAATATCCTCATAGAAATACAATTAATATTGGCCTTAATACCTATCTATAGGCAATAATCCCTCTGTTATTTTAAATTGAAGGCATGCTTCGAATAATTCATGCGTTTATTACTTACTTGTATTAGAGTTTGAACCTTATACGTAACACAATACGGTGTAAAACAACTTCAGAGTGGGATTTAGATCGGTTACGAGTTCCGTTGAAAATAATGTTCCGCTTGAGCCGTTGGAATATGAAAATAATAGAAGGATTGTCTAAACTAAACAACATGAAGAACTAAAAACACGATGGAAAACTTCAGTTTTGGAACTTGTTGAAAACACTACTCCGTTGTTTAGTAACTGTCAGAGTATCAATTTCGTGTAAGGGCTGATTTTTCCATCGCCAGTTATCTTTTATTCGTGGAATAAAGTTGACGTCTGACAGTTTTTGTATGGAAGAACTGTCAAAAATTCAAAATTGTTCCTCGAATAAAGTTATCAGATGATTGAAAAATCAGCCCTTAGAATAATGTATCTATCCTGGATAAGAATTCGTTTATATTAACAGGATTAAATGTTTCTTGTCCTATCTATGATGTAATCTTGGTTACGAAGGTTTGTTCTAAAAGACGCAAGTACTTTTACGTGTTCTGCTTAAGTTTTGTCAATATTGTCGTTAAAATATGTCGAGTCCACGTCGTAACATTTCCGCAATAGCTTAGAAGCCGGGTCTTGCCTGTTACACGTCAGACCTCAAAAGCTATCGTTCTGTGCGATTTCCTATAGTTTTAAATTAGCTATGTAAGTTTAAAGCCGGAAATTGCTTTTCCTACTTTGGAGTATAGTCGATACGAATTGAAACTTTACGAGCTAGCTTTTCAAAGTAGCCGACGCGTGTTTCAATGAGTTGGAGACGTGCACGTAGAAGCGACGCGGTGCGCTATTTAAAATTATATCGCATTTTTCTGGGGAAATCAACTGAATCTACTTGACAATTCTGTTCAGCGGGGTAATTGCGTAACACAATAACAATAGGAATGGGTTTCATTTTGACAGTTCATTCATTGCGTTATTTACTTTGTTGAGCAGATGCATTTTTAGAACATAAGAAGCAGTGGATTAGCAATATCCTTCAAAATGATTCAGATTCTGATTGATAATGAGTTGCACAATAGGCTATTTGACTGGTTTCTGATAAACATCTCAGATTATTTCATGGTGTCTAACGAGCCCACAAAAACCTATTACTTCAAATTGCATAATGTATTTCTTTTAAAAAATAGTAAATAAAAATGTACTGTTTAAATAAGCCGCCAAAACGCTATCTTTAACAATATAGCGTCGTGACGTCACGATTCACGTAAACAAACGTTGAAACGGTCGAGATACTAGACAAAAGTCATCTGTTCTGTCAACGATAGACAGAAATTTACTAAATCATGACGTCATCTTAAGTTCAGCCAATCCAGACCGTTTTCGATTACGTGGCGCCAGATTTAAAAAGATGAAGTTTTTTCGGGACTTTTTTTATAAATAATACATTGTTTTGTAGTAAAATTAATGCAAATCGATTTTAAAAGCGATAATCTATACGAGTGTCAATAATTATGACCTTATTTTTTACATTGTCAAATAGCCTATTAGGGTTGCAGTTCGTATCGACCCTGTTCCAAGCGAAAAGTTCTCTAATTAAGACAGAATTGCACAGTTACGTCAGAGATTATGTAAAAATTTATAACGCAGCTGTCCGTGTGTGGGTGCTTTACGTAATGCCATTGTTTTAGCTTAATATTATATTAAAGTTAAGTTTAAATCCGCCAATATTATATTAATATAATGTAATATCGCATGTCATGCAAGCTAAGGGGCTTATACTGCACTTGATACACTGCGCCATATTAAAACAAATGTAAAATAAAGTCATGAGAGTTTTATTATTTAATTTTCGTAATAAGGTGGTAATAGTAAGTGTAGGGGCACACCTGCGTCGCGTCAGTGTGGCGTGTTTCATTGAATTTGTACACTTGGTCACTTGTCTTCAATGTCTTATGTCGTTAGTAACATCTATAATACCGAAATATTTCGGTCTAAGCAAAAACTAGCACAAAGCGACCGATTTTAAGCAGCTTATACTTTTTCTCGTAAGTACATAATATAATTATATTGTAGTGTGGTACAAGGCAGAATTTAATTAAGAGAAGATCCGAAGTCCTTTCATTAAGGAGCTCACTTAATTAGTCAAATGTTTTCATACTAAGCAGTATCACATTTTCTCCGAAATAAATTAAGCCATTGAAATGGTACATCTTCATTAACTAACTTAATTATTAGCTAAATACCTACTAACGACATTAGACGTATATTGTAGATGTGGATACAACTGCAGCTCAATCCACAGATTATATATTTCAATTTTTTTTTTATCAAATGTACGAAGTAAGTTTAAGTGCATCATACGGCCCACTAACTTGTAAGCAAGCGCTGAAAGAAATCTGAATAGTTATTAAGTTTGAATGAATTCCGACTAACTGTCTGTGTAGCTTATCGGCGAAAATAAATTAAAACTATGTTGATATTATAATGAATTTAACGAAATTATGTATATAGGTACATAGAACTTAATGTAGATGTTTTTAATTGTATAAAAACTGTTAGCGTATATAAATATTATGAGTAAGACGTCATTGTCCATTGAGGCGTATTGTTATAGATTCGTCTGTACTGTACATAATTATGTCGTGTGTTAACTATGTAAGTAAATCAAGTCTTAGAGGTTTTTATGAATGTTACGTCTCAGTGCTCAGTGTGGTCCTTAGTGATACTTGCCTTCATAGTTTTATTTAAGTTTTGACTGACTGATTTAAATGTTCACGTGTTATAGTTTATAGTGACTTTTTTACACTCCATGCATTTCTTTTAAGTCAATGCAAATATTTTTTTAAACTATTTAGGTACAACAAACAATAGTCAACTAAATATTTTTAAGATGGATTAGTGAAACTTGTTTTATGCTAAAGATGTGTAAGTCATTAATTTATTTGCAGCGAATATTTACAGTAGAAACGTCTGTCTGTTACTATAGTAATAGTGTTATTTGTCCTGAATCGAATCCATGTAAAGCGCTAATCCGTCTCATAGTTGTAATTTGTAAATATAAAGTCGGTATATGTAACTGTTCACTGGATTGTATCACGTTGTCATTTATACGTACGTTTGTTGTATGATGAATTTTACATGTTACTATGTATGGTATGTTCATTCATTAGTTATGTATAACGAAATTTTAAAATAACTACAACTACTTACGCAGTTTTATTTCGAATCCCCCGAGGATGCGGTTCATCTGAAAAATATAATTGTAAGAGATGCAGAAAAGATGTTTCTCGGTACGAGAAATGATGAGTGTGTAATTGAGGGTCACCGACTCCTTTTTACGCATTCTGATTATTTATAACGGCGGGCAGAGCTACCTCGCTAGAAAGCTACGTGTTTCGGGTTTTACACGGCATTGCCCCAGAATAACGCCGCCAAGATTTCCTGGTATCACCGCGCCGAGTATTTCGGATCGGAAATAAGGATTCTAGGAAATCGCTGGCCTCAGCCGGCCGCGGCCCGCGCGTGGAGGACGCGCGACGAACTCGCCTGCTCATGTGTGGGTGTGACAAATGGACTTCGGCATACACTCCGACCGCATAAACGACTCGATGAAATTGACTAAGGTCAAGATTTGAATAAATAAAGTAGGTACTTTTTAATTTGTTTCCCAAATACCTACATAAAACAATCCATTAACATGATGGATGAGCAAGCATCGACGCGACGCGACGTTCCGATTGGAAGTAGAAATGTTCACAAGCTGTTCGAGCGTCTATGATATCTTAATCCGAGAAAATTGCTACAAAATTATTGCATTTATGAATTGTTGCTATTAAAGCCAAATTACAAGCTATTAGTAATAGATTCTAAATTAATTGAATGATTCAATTAATTATCGTCCCTCTAGAGCTCTGTACATAGATAAAATACTAAATGTACAACTGTCAAAACAAACGTCAATGTTGACAATTTTCAAATAATCACAAGAATGTTTTTGTTTTCGTGAATTATTTTACGTGAAATCGGTAAATAAACAATAATTTAAGACCAAAAAGGTGTGCAGTGTATTGTGTTTTCTTATAATTATTGTTAACAATGGCGGCGGCATTCCAACAACAGATATTCGCACTGGATGCACGGTTCAATGCGTACAGGGCACCTAACAATCCCAATTTCAGTAAGTATGGCATAATCCATGAGATAGAAGATCAGTTTTTTGTTACTTAAATATTAAAGCTTTTATGCTCCAATAACACAATGGACTAGTCCAGGAGCTTGAGATCAAATCAAATCAAATCAAAATATTTTATTTCACATAAGCCTACATGGGCACTTATGAAACGTCAGAAGCTAGGTGCACGGTTCCAATTGGTCGTTTCCTATGGAGAAGAACCGGCAAGAAACTCCACGGTTACTCTTTTTAAAAATAATTGGCTTTTACAATATTTTCAAATTACAGTAGGTATGGGAGGATAGCGTAGGCCTGTCAACAAGTATCAGGTACTTGATAAAATAAAAAATGGTCTACAGATCTAAAGTCTACAAGGCCTACAAAGTCCTCACATTTACAAAATAAGAATCTATCAAAAGGATAAATAAAAAATAAAAACCTAATAAAACCTAATGATATGATTACCATTACAACCACTAATAAAGAGATGGAAAAAATTTGAATTTTCTGTATATAATGTCAAGTAATAAAGAGATTATGTCAAAAAAGTAAAGTAAATAAAAAATTAACATCGTAGAAACTAGTACAAATGTAAAATAGTGTAATGCAAAAACAATCTAAGTACAATTATTGATTGTCTTTATTAAATTAAACAGTACAACTAAGAATACTGTATTGTTACTGTTTTTATTTTGTATAGAAACTCTCTACATACGTCGCCGAAGCCAGCTTCTGAGAGAAAATGCGAAGTTTAAGGTAACACAACATAAAAACACCTAAGTTTAGAATAGTAAGTATTGTATCAGAAACTTAACAGATATTTTGTTTTAAACAATTCATTTTAGGACATAGAGACTATAAAGAAGTACATACACGTAAGGAGTCAACTGCTGCAGCGTCGGTATGGAGTACAAGACAACATCTCAATTAGCTCATCCTCTTCTCGACCCAGATCTAGCAGCAAGGTAACTTCTTTTAAGTTAAAATCAAATCAAAAGTGCCTTTTTTTATGGTCTACTTGAAATACATTTTCAAGTCAACCATTAACTGGTTGGATGCGACAAGCACAGAACCGGTCGAAGTGGTGTGCTTGGGGGAGGCCTATGTCCAGCAGTGGACATTTTTCGGCTGAAATTATGATGATGATTTTATTGCCTTAATTACAGAAACAATTAAAAAGCCATTTGTCTCGCGTGGATCCATGTTCCGGCATACAAAGGGTTAAAAGGCACTTATGAACATCAATATTTACAAGGAAACAATAGATTCTAGTTTACTATCTGTTTTGTCAGATCAAAAAGGAATATGGATAACAACACAGCTTAGAAACTCGTGATATTGTAGCTGTTTAAATAAAAAGAGTAACCATGGAAATCCTTTTCCATTCTTCTGTACATTAAAAGTAAATTTATTATTTAAATAAGACCACAATTGAAATAATTAATTATTGTTCTTATTGAAATTATGAAACAATTGTTTTAATTTGAAGATTTCAAAAAGCAGTATAGGTAGTTTGGTAACACCAAGGTCTGGTCCATCTGTGGAAATGAATTATAGGCTTCCCAATGGACAATAAGAAAGAAGACAGACTATGAGAAAATATCTACAATAATATTCTATTTTCATGTTTTAAAAGCATATTAAAGCTACTTATTAATGAATAATATGTTTTAGGCAAGTATCCTGGTGGATGAGACACCATCAGGTGCAAACTCTAAAAGGAAGAATGACATGACAATTTCAGAGAACTATGCATTCTCAGGAGTTCATCACATATTTGATCAGGTAAACCTGTTAAATCTAATTATTATTGGTTCTACATAAAAACATTTTCTATTCTTACATGCATGCAACTTGCATACTTGTAATATAGGGGCTAGCAATTACATCTTCCTTATACGAAGTCAATATTGGCAAGGAAACTATACATACAAGAACAGTTAATGTGGCGGTATAATCCAGCCAGCAAGGTGATGGAAGGTCTCACAGTCAGACCTCGGAATACAGATGAAGACACAGTTTTCTTATGCCAAGTGGAGGCTATTTAAAATGCACTCCACTGCTCTGAAGTTGTACTTATTAAACTATGCATTTACACCCTAACTTTTTTATTTTTATTAACCTTTACCATCGCCAGCATACCGAACAAGTCAGCGTAGTAAAGTTCGCGAATAACGACCGTTCGAAGCTATGCTGTGGCTCGGACGACGGCACCGTGTCCATTTGTGACGTCACCGCCACGCCGCCACGTGTGTCCTTCATCCTGGACGGACACACCAAGCCGGTCACCGGTATGTGAAAATATGATTCCACTGACTAAGGGTGCTTGCATAAAGAAGCGGGTTCCCGGTAAAGACAAGGCGTGAAACAATCCCGTAATAATTACTTATGCGCATAAAGATGCTTTCCAAAGACCAACCTGCAGTCAGGCCTGAAAACCCGCGTTATGCAAGCATCCTAATCCATAATTGCTAGAGACCTCCAGCTGCAGCACAGAATTGTGAGGATATTTAACTGTTTATGCAGTCACTAAAATTATAACATGGGTAAAAATGAACGAAAGCGCCCAATTTTGGAAAATAAGTGGGTTGAACGTATAAAACCGACACCGCAATGAATTGGTAAAAAACATCTGAATTCAGGCCAACCTTGCCAACGTCTTTGTAATGCATGATTTTTTACTAAAACTAGCTGACCCGAAACCATGTCATGTCCAATTGTCAATAATTCAAAGAAAGAAAGAAAGATAATTTATTTGTCAAACATGCGTATACATAAACTGACTAATCAGACATGCAAGGTATTGGACTAATAGGTGTTGTGAGCGTCCATGTTTTGCCAATAACGGCGTACAAATATTGTAGGTATAAAAAAATTACATTTAATTGCATTTTACATAATTAAAGTCATTCTAAATTCCATTACAAAAATCCCATAAAAAAGGATTTTCCGTGTTTTCTCAAAATTTCTAACATGAAAACAAAAAATATCCAAATCGGTTTAGCCGTTCTCAAGTGCTGCGCTTACAAACGAACAGCATTTAATTTTTATTTATAAAGATAATTTATTATAAAATGAGTCAGTTATGGAGCATCCTGTACTTCTAGGAATTGATAACAATTTTTGAATGACTGCTAGATGTGTACGTACGATAGAGTATGTGCTATCATTTCCTTATGTACACAATGTTGTATGAACAAAAACAATAAATGGACCTTGACGGATTGGGCCACGCTATCCTGCTCGTGGGAGCCGGAAGAGGCTCGACTTTTTATACGTTTTACTACAGAACTGCATCGTTGGTTTAGTCGTGTCGAAAGCACAACTGCTAAGCGATATCAAAGCGGGGTGCTCTCACTACACTTTGATCTTTTGATCGGGCACAAATTCGAATTCCCGGCTCACCTGGTACCTATTCGAATTTGTGCTCGATCATTGTAACAAGAGACGCCCTATCTATTACATGTGAGGGAAGACAGAGTGCACACACTTGTGCACTATAATATCTCCCGCGCCGAAGGCTAGTTTCTGTTGAGATTGGCTGCCATGGCCGAAATACGGCCTGCAGGAGGACCTGCAAACTATTTATGACATAACTGGCGAAACGTGTGTGGTGTACAGTGTACTATCTATCCTATGCACGGGGTAAGGGACGTCTACGCGCAGACTGTGACCATGAATTCAACACATGATTCAAGACTACCCCGGCGTATAAACTTCTCGTTGTTTATAAAAAAAAAAACTGCTGTTTCATAAAAAAGCCTACACGGTAAAAAAAATTGAAACTCCCTAACACCCTGTATATCTTTGCCAGATAAAAGAGTAATTCTCTACCTAATTCTGTGATAATCATGTCTTTTTTCCCCCATCGGCTAGGTTGCGACTGGTCAGCATCAAACGAGCTGCTAGTGACATGCGCTCTAGATGGCGCGCTCAGCCTGTGGGAGGTGACAGCAAGACGACGCCTGAGGGCTGTACCCGATCAGTTGGGAGCTCCGTTATTATGCTGTGTGTTCCAGCCAGCTAATAATAATATGGTTATTGTATCCTTTTAATGAAATGAAATGAAAATAGAATATCGAAATGCTAGATGGAGTCGACATTTCTGATTTCCTGACTATCTACTCGTATATTATATGATCAAATTTTCTTTTAAAGACCAGACATAATCTTGCCCTCGAATCTTGATAGATTACTTGACGTAACTTGGCGGGCCTGAGTATAGCCTTTGCGATCTTTCGCGCATGTTCTCTCACTCACACTCGCCTCATGCTACCATTTGGTTCCTAAAAAAACGTTCGTGCGCAGCCTTCTGCGCGTAGTTCTGGCCCGCCAAGTTACGTCGGTCGTATTGTAATTTTTTTTTTGGTATATTAGATAAAAGCAACAAAAGTTAAAATACAAAAATTATCCTTAAAAATAAACCCCAGGCTGGCAACGCAAGAGGAATGGTGGAAGTACTCAACATATCTACTGGAATTTATCCAAGAGGTAAGTACGAAGTGCTGACAAATGTTGATTTTAAATTGACGTATTATATCTCTGATGTCGATTTAATTTATCGATAATGTAGACATTCGTCATTGATGGTGCAAATAATGTGCAATAAAGCAAGGGCAAGCAAACACGTGGCGTTTGTAGGCCGGTCCACAATAATGAATAATATACCTAAGTAGGTACTGTGCTACTGATGTTTCTAAGTTAGGCAGGCCACACACGTAAGATATACGTACTTGCGCAAAGGAGGTGTTTTTTTTTCGGCCAAACTTGTACCGAGGTACAAATTAAAAGTTAAATTCCTTGCAATAAATTGTGTTATTAGCAGTATTTAAAATCCTCCAATATTTGATAGATTAAGAAATAAAAAATCACTACCTCACATCGTAACTGCGTTCAACGAAACGTTCATAACAGCAGTGCCAGCTGACAGCTGTCAAATTAAACTAAATAAATGTCAAGTCTAAATGGGTAATCCAGGTCGTCAAGATTTAAGAAATAAATCGAAAATCCAGGGAAGAATAGACAAATCAACAATTATGAAATCACGCACGAAATAGCGCTCCAAGAGACGGGAAACCAACGAACAAAGGCGAGGAACCGAAACGAAATGATGACATTATTGGTACTAATAAGAAAAAATCGATAATTACTGGCCTTGGACCACAGTCTTTTGGCTTTTCAGAAAGCTAACCAAACGCATACAATAATCTGAAAAATAAATGTATTTTTTAACTCTTGTTCGCTAAATGTTTCACAAAAATAATGTCTTATTTATGCAAAAAAACTTTTTTGATACAAAAATAAGACAATAATCAGTATATTTTCAGGATAATTTCTTTATGTTACATTTATAAAATGAAGTAACGAAACGCATCATCGGAAGCATGTATCATGAGATTGCCAAATTAATTAATGGGTTGCAAGTTATTAACATTTTTGAACGACAATTTCATGTGGTACAAATGTATAAATAAATCCAATATATTTTTTTTCAGAATCTGCGATTTTTTTCCTGTATTTCAGTACTTTTGTTCATAAGGTACATTGTTTGGCCATAAATGTATGAAAGAAGAAACACCTCCTTTGACTTGCAAAAGTATGTTTATACGTGTGTGGTGGGGTGGGGAATCCTTCCCTTTTGCATGTCTGAAAACTGTTTTGAATCATTCACAAACGTTATGAAACAGTAACAGCATAGCTGATCGGATTTTTCACAATGAATGGATTTTGGATTTGTGAACAACATTGAGAGGACTCCTACGATAACATTGATTGATGTTCGATTCGCTCCGGAAGCGTATTGAGCGGTAGTGAATAGCTATGGAGGTTTAATTATTGCAAGATGCTAATACCTATCTAATTTGCCTACCTTCTTAAAATTATGGCTCGGTTGCCTTGGTATTTTACATAAGATGATACTTTTTTAGCTGGTAACCACAAAACTAATTATGAATGTAGGAAGTCGGACCCACATCAAAGTCAAAGTCAAATCATTTATTTCAAATAGGCACATTAAAGGCACTTTTGAACGTCAAAAAAAAACTAAATAGAAATGATTCTAGTCGCCCATTCGAAAAGGTAGTTTTCGTATGGAGAAGAATGGGCAAGAAACTCCACCGTTACTCTTTTAAAAATGTTTTACAAGGTCTTGTATACATAATAAAATTTATATGTGAACACGATGCACCCATAATAAAATTAGTCTACCACAAAAGGTAAAAAGAATTAAAAATTAAGCAATGACAGGTAAATCAAATAAGTGATAGATACATGGTGCTCACATATTTACAAGTTATTTAAAAAAAAAAAGAAAAATGAAAAAATGCAAAAGTAGTTGAACTTTAACAAGTGTGTGAGCCACTGTAGTCGCAGATTGTAAAATTGAATTAGAATAAGATGTCATAATTAAAAATATACATATAAATTAAATTAGGAACAAGTTTGATTTTGTCTAGACCCTTAGATTGTCCTATGGAGCAGGACCAGCATCGAGTTTTCGAAGCGCGAACTGGCGACCGTGAGGCTGTGAGTTCGAACCCTAGCTGCGCACAAAGAACTTAACCCCCTTTGATCTCACACTAGCTTTGTCAGGTTGTTTGAACGATTTTACATGGTTTTTTATCTGCAGCCACCTAATTGCTTCTGAAATCTCTAAAAACATTCGACCTGTCTCGTTGGTCCAGTGGTCGCAAGAGCTACTGCTGATCATGAGTTCCTGGATTCGATTCCCAGATCGGTCAATGTGTTGTTGAGTTTCTTGCAGCCCAGAGGAGTCTGGATTTGTGCCCCTCTGTTACATACGGCTTAATGCGAGTTGCAGACTAAGAGCTAAGCTATGTTCGTTTAGTTTGGCTCGCATAGTTGAGCCAGTTTTTCAAACATGTGGCATAGTTTGCGGTCTGCACACAAGTATGAAAAACTGCGTCAGCTATGCAAGCTAAGCTAAAATAACTTAGCTTAGCTTTTGGTTTGCAACCCGCATAAATGTAACTTACGAAATGTGGCGGTTATAAAGATACAACCTCTTCTGGGATTACACGCGCGATGTTATGTTATACTTGTTTGTCCAGGTGGCAGCAGTATCCTGGGAGGCCGAGTGCTCTCCATAGCGTGCGAGTCCAGCGGCCGAATGTTCTGGGCGGCCAATGACAAAGTACGAGTGTTTTCCGCTAACCACTAATTTTAGACGTGATTATAAATACCGGGAAGTCTTAACTTGCTGCATATTTTACCAAGAATAGTTTGAAGAATTTGTTTGTGGTATTTATCAGTGGAATCTAAACGTTTATTGCAATTAATATTGATAAGTATTTGTATATCTGCCTGTAAGGGTACAGGCAGATATATAAAAGTATTCGTATGTCCTCACAGCTAACTGTACTGAACTAAACCAAGCTGTATAATACAGGGTGTGATAGTAAGCTACCGCATGGACAGCATGGGCGGCGGGCTGAGCAAGCTGCGGCGCTGCATCGTGGGCGGGGCGGTCACGTGCCTCAGTTGGAGCCCCTGGCTGGCACGACACCCTGCCTTGCTTGTCAGTGCTGCGGATAACTCGCTATATCTGTTCAGGTATTCTACTTAAGAGCGTTTACGCCGTACGGCATTTCATACAAACTTTCAAGCCCTTGTTTTTCGGAATGAATGAACCGATTTTAATGAAACTTCATACGCATAAGCAGGATACATAGGTTTAAAACATTTTCGAAATGTTTTATTTGAAAAAAGATAACTGTTAAAATTGGTCTAATTTGGCTGTAACACTATTTTTCGAAAATGTTCTTAAGTAACTTTTTAGACCTTTTTATCCTGCTTATGCGTATGAAGTGTCATTAAAATCGGTTCATTCATTTCGAAAAACAATTACTCTTAACGTAAATTGTTCATTCACTGATAGTCAATGCACAGCCTAAACCACTGGATCCAGATGGCATCCACTGGGCATGAAATTTTGTACCACAGTTCCTTAAATATAACAAAGTAGATTACCACTAAGGAAGGATTTTTGAAAGTTCATCTATCACACGGAAATCTGGCACACGGCTTGTTTGTAAATAAAACATAAAAATCGTGATTTTCGCCTATTATGGGGTCCGTTATAAAAGTACACAGACCTCGACTCTTATGTACCCAGCACCTGTATACAAACTTCAACCCCGCGATTGTATGACTCGAGGTTGGAGCTTCGAAAATTGCCATCTTAGTGCTAATCCCACTAAAGTACTCCTCTCTTCTCCTTGTTTCTATTTTTAGCGGTTTATGGTTTGCGTACTACCTACCTCTATTTGCTATTTATCTACTATTTCCCTTCAGTTTCAATATCCATCTTTTCTTCAAACTATTTTGACAGATTTCAAAAAGGAGGTTATGTCTGTATTATATCTGATAATGTTTCCTTGCAGAGTCACAATACTTAAACGGTAAACCTATCGTTACAGAATAGCCGACCGCGAAGGCAATCTGCAACTAAAGAAGCGTTTCGACGTTCTGCACACGCAGCACAGCGTCAAGTCGACGTTCTGTCCCATCATGTCGTTCAGACGCGGCGTGTGCGTCGTCAGCGGTAGTGAGGACTCATGTGTCTACTTCTTAGACATAGAAGGACATGCTGAACATCCCGTTGTTAATAAACTTCAAGGTACACTTACTGCACAAGGATCTTTAGGCGCGTGTCATAAATCTGAACTAAGGCCGCCATCTTGTTTTTTCAATACAAGTCCACAACGCCCCCCTGTCAATGTCATGCAAGCGCCAAAAGATCTGTGAAGCACTCAAATGACGTCATAAATAAATAAAGGCCAGCGCACATTGGCGAAGTGCAGCTCGGTTTTCACTGCCAATAAAATAACAAACTTACGGAAGTTGAAATAAAGTGGAAAATAAATATTTCGATGACATACTTTTGATCAATATTACTTTTATATACTTTTGACTTTAGATAATGAATGATATCATTATCTAAAGTCAATTCTACAGTGTGAGTCTTCATAATGTGCACATATCGAAATGAGGGAAACTATGCTTAATTTTATCGACGGAAAAAATATTTTAAAAAATCTAAAAAAAAAAAAATTGTAGAATTTTTATTAAAATTCTTGTTCGCTGCTGTGACCCCTGTGTAAACAATCGCCCTCAATTGAGAATTATGGTTTTTTTCTAACAAAAATCTGATGTTTTTTCATCAATTGTAAAATTACTCAATAAAAGCCCGATTACCTACTCTTTTTTATTACTTTAAATTATTCTCCATCGTATCAGATTTCTAAACGTAAAATACCATGTTTATAACTCAATCACAACATTTCCTATCAACTGTTAAAGAAAGGCCTTGCAATCACCATACTTTAGCAGGTAAAGATCCTTTTAAATATTTTTTTATTTTTTCAATTATTTTTTCCGTCGATAAAATTAAGCTATGTTTCCCTCATTTCGTTATGTGCACATTATGAAGACTCACACTGTATGTTCACTGACGGGGCTCACACATAATTTTAATATATTATATTTGAATATATATTCTTCCAAGATCAAATAGTGAGAGGTGGTTCGCAATATTGTTAAATTTTATCCTTTCTATCGTTCTTAGGTCACGCATCTCCAGTGATCGGGGTGAGCTTCAGTTACGACGAGAGCCTGCTAGCGACGAGTGACGTCACCGGTCTCGTCATCATATGGAGGAGGAGTTGACCTCCCACAATTCAACTCAGGAGTCGCATCTGACGTCTTTACTGTAGTAATTATGATGTAAACATTCCATGTGATATGTTCATGTAAATAAGAAAGCTTATATTGAGTCACAAGTTTTATTTAATTATTATTTTTTTCATAGAAATACTTTTAAAAGACTCGACAAAGTCACAATATGAAAAGACTTCCAATGCGTTCACATTCACTAAATACTGCCGACAACTCATACAAATCAATAACAACTTACGATCAATAAATACCATAATTAAACTGGACAATTCATTCAAATAAATTCCTTATTTTTTATATCATAAGCTTGAAGTAAACTAATCTGCTGAGTAAGATTTTCTACAAACGAATAGAAATGGAGCTAATGTAACGTTGTCTCGTTCGGCTCACAATCAACAGCGCACCCTACCTCCCTACGCATCGTAACAAAATGAACATCTATCACTTATTTACATCTGTACATTAACGAAAACATTCTAAAACTGTAAAAAATAATGTTCAGAACAATAAACGTGTAGTACAATTAATACAATCAATAAATTTTCATATTCAAAAAGATTATTTTCTTCAATACATAATAACATTAAATTATATTTACAGCAGTAACTAAACAACTAAAACGCGATGATATGGAAATGAGAAGAATTGCACATTAGGTTCACACTTGGACGTATTGCATACTATAGTGATGACGGTAATTTAGTGGCACACACTTCGTGGTACAGTCAGCAACAGCGTTACCCATCGACAAATGTATCGAGACACCACTACGTTATACTTGAATAATAATAAATAATAACTGGGAATTTAACCACTAAAGCTAGACATTCTGTTGCTGAGTGTACGTAATACGCAATGTCGATCTATCACCACAACTTGTTACATCTAACACTACACTTATCTAATATAAACTTTTACTTAACTAAGAATTGGCTTTTTAACCTCAATCGTAGACCGAAACGCATTAATTTAGATATTGTTGAGGTTTAAAAGATGGAAGATGCGTACTCACTTGTGCGTAAAGTAATAGGTCGTCACGAATAACACGTAATTTAGACATTGAGAGACTGTCGCGCTCGGGCACACGCCGCCGACGGGGACGCCACACAACGCCACATTTGTTCACATATCAAAATAATAAAGGTAATTTTGGTGGGAATCATACAATACTATACATAAAACATATAATTTTAGGACGTGTACCACGAACGCAACGCGACGTATTCTATCACTACAACATACGAAATAAGAGTAAAAAAACGTTACGTATGAACATTTCTAACGAGTACGACGATCGGCTGCCTTCATTGTAGAGCAATGTGATAGGCAGGTCCTTCTACTATTCATTCATTACAAATATAAAATGATTGAGAATTAACTGATTAGTATGGATGTAATTCACAGAGAGTTAGTCTATGGTAGGCTGGAACTACCAACGAGTGTAAAGTAGGATTAGCCGCGTGTAGAGAGGCAGCGGCGTGCGTAAGTCCGAATACACGTTGGCGAATTAGAAATATTTTATTTTTTACAGTTTAAATGTATGATTTCGACTGCATTTTCACAATTCTACGTACATCAAACATAATCATCTCGCACGCGACTTAACGAAAACGTGTTTTAAAAACTTGTCGGACGCGACTGATCTCATAACATTAGGCTGTCTGTTGTGTAAAAAGTATCAAAGCCTTAACTTACAAAAGCGATACACTATAGATATCATTCATGGCGATTTGTACATTGGTGTGTGACCAGCGAACGAACTGCGTCCGTTCTTGCATTGACTATAGATCTAGCCCGCCGGGGCGCCGGGACAAGGCATACAGTTCAGTGAATACTGTGTAAGTAATCGAGCTAAGAAACAAACGCGTTTGTTATTTACATGATTTTTTAAATGGTTAATTAATATTTTTAAGAGTCAAAACTTCCATCGTTAATTTTTAAATGCGTTTTTCGTTCATAAAGGCGAAGCGAAATGTTTGTAAAATTGAATTTTTAAATTTTAGCATTGGCAACATTGAAAAGGATGATGAAAATGAAAGATGTTAGAAACACGTAAGTTTTCCTAACTCGATGAATCTGTAATGATTGTTTATAAAACATCGATGTCCGTAATTCCGATATGTATATCAAGTTTATGTCCTGCATTTAATACTTTTTGCTGATAGTAATACTATTTTATAATAATGGCAATAGTTCGTCGACTTGAGTTCGACGCGTTAATGTGGGGGCTGTGAACACCTCCACGAGAACTAAAATAGATAGTTTGAATTAGAACCAATAACTTAGTACCGAAAGAAGGTACATTCAGAAAATGAGAACTACTAAAACATTCAACCTTAATATATTGATTAACGTTCACACAGGCTGGTGTAGTTTAATTCAAACTACCATTTCTTTCCCTTTATAACGTAACCTACAACTTTATTCCGCTAACAAAGTTTCAGTTACTTCAGATCTATCGTTCAGTACCTATTTATACAAACCTACTGCTACTTTGTTCTAATTACGAGACGTTTGTCTTGTTTCGCTCGAGGGTGGCTTTCGAGCTGCTCTCGATGCCAGAATCTTCATCTCCGCTATCAAGAACTGTCCCTTCGCCTTTGACGGCTTCCACGACCTTGGGACTCTCGTCTTTGACCTCTGTGTTGTTTTCATCGACCTCGTCGGTTAGTATCAGCTTCTGTTCGGGCTCAACTTTAGGCGGGCTCTTGCCGAAGGTTGAAAATGTCGGTTCTGGTACTGGTAGGTCCTCACAATCTTTCTGTAGTGGGAGTGTTGTGGTGACTATTGGCGTGTCATCGGTCATGACGACAGGTGTCGAGCCAATCTCTGCTGGTCGGTCTTCCCGTCGCTTTGGCTTGTCCAGGACGAAGTTAAAGACTCTGTTGTGTCGTGGTGAAGGTATGTGGGGACTGGGTGGTAGGTCCAGCTTTAGTTTGTCTCTCGTATGTCGGAGTCCACCGAGCGCTTCGCCCCCCGGGGAGCTCGGACTGACTGACTCACTGGAGCTAGCACTATCAACCGGCCTCCAGGTGAGTTCTGTTTCTGGAAGTTTCTTTTTGAAGTCTTCATCTGTTGTTGACCCAGGTGTTATGTCTTCAACTCCTGAGTCAGGCGTAGTGAAATCTAATGAAGGTGTGCGGGTAGTCATCATGGTCGTGGTGGGTAATGGTGAGGGAGGGGGTGGGAAGTCCTCTGTAAGGTCATCTGAGAGGTCTCGCTCCAACAGGGATGGCTTTACGTGCTTGCCCGGAAAGAACTGGCTCGTGGTCGACATGATGCCCAGGCTCTCGAAGGGACGCGCTGATGACGATATGAAGAAATCTTCGTCGTAGTCTGTGGGCAATGGGTGATGTTACAGTTATGGCAGCTGCGGTGCTATTCTGTAAAAATCTCACCGTGAAAACTTAGGTGAAGTGAGATGTCAATAGTGTCAATTTCTACCAAAAACAAACTCACTTCACCTAAGTTTTCACGGTGAGATTTTTACAGAATCGACCGGCTGATTGCCCTTCTGTTGGAGTGATGTAAGTTCGATTATCCTAATCCTAGTTTGGTGCGGTCTATGGTCGAATGATTGGATATTCTATTAATCTATACTATAATAATATAAAGAGGTAAAGTTTGTGAGGTTGTAGGGGGTAATTTTTGGAACTACTGATTCGATCCCGAAAATTCTTTCACTAATGAGAAGCTACATTAGCCCTGAGTGTCATAGGCTATGTTTTATGTTATAACGAGAAACTTCACGCATACGAAGTCTCGGACAGAAGCTAGTAATACTATAAGCCTGTGTTGTCCCCCTGCAGGGCAAAATCCTCCCTTCCCTCTTTCCACTTTTCCCGGTCTAATGCGATTGTGGGCCAAAAATCCAATAAGGAGTCCAGCTCATCCCGCCATATCTTTTTTGGATATTCTATCCATACTAATATTATAAATTCGAAAGTAACTCTGTCTGTTACCTTTTCACGCCCAAACCACTGAACGGATTTCGATAAAAGGCAGAGATAGATTGCATCCAGGCGAAGGACATAAGGATAGTTTTTATCGACATACCTCGCGGGCGGAAGCTAGTACAGAATATAAATGAATGTCGTTTTTCGAGGTTGACTGAGTGTCCGCGTTGTTCTTCTAATCTACGCAACAGATTTTAATACAGTTTTCACCATAATTTAGAGAATATATTCCCGAAGTTTTATGTGTAAAATACATTAATATTAATCGATTGGCGGCTACTGAACGAGACACAAAATAAGTTTTATGTTATTATTACGTCTTGAGGGCCTTTAGTGTAATTTTTTAAAGAAATCTCGATGTTTTGTCAGGTCGTAAAATCCGCGCGAAGCAGGGGCGGGTCTCGTATATGTATTAAACAGTTTATTTATTTATTTATTAAAATCTCCCTACCACTATCATTACAGGTGTATACCTAATCCGATAGCGTGGTCTTAAAATTAACTTAAATTACAATAATAAACGTAAAAACTAGTAGTAGATACATGTACCAAATTCCCAAAATAAAAACAGCAACATATAGCCTACTCTAATCTACACTATAACATAAAAGGAACAGCAGTATTTTTGCGAGTTCACTCAAATGGCATGTAAATACATCGATCTTCACGTGAACATCGTTAATAACCCGTTAAGTTATGTATACGCACCAGCTCCAAACGCGATGCCAGCTCTGAGCGGGTACAGGTCGAGCGGACTGGGCGCGCCGAACAGTTGTCCGTAGCCTAGCTCAGCTTCCTCCACACTCGTCGGGTCCCATTCTACAAAATAATAAGAATTAAATCCAATAAACTCGCCGCTTTCATTTGTAAATCGAACGGCTCCAGCTCAAACAATAGAAAGCGGTGAAGGGTGAGCGTTTGGGGGGCTGTTGTAAAAGAAGTTGCTTCTCCAACTAATTAGCTAGTACTTTAAGTTAGACTAAGCTGAGTAATGCAGTTATATTATTGTGGCAGCGACTATTGTTTTACTTTTCTCTTTCTTTTTATGTCTTTAGCACTTTTAACTTTTAGTTAAAACGTGGACAATGGTGTGGGTTACATGTTTGTTAATCTTAGTTTAGTATTTTTCTGTATTTTGTATCATGTAACTGTTTTTTGTACCTAATAAATAAATAATTTAATAAAACTTTTTAAATTAGTTGGAGAAGCAACTTTTTTAAACATAAATAAAGGGCGCTCTGTGGATCGAGTGGATTTATTTGATAAACGTATATTTATGTAAGAGGTACACGTTCGGTTCGGTATATTAGATTCGGCAGAATTGGTTGATCAAAATCAACCCCAACCGTGTACAGGGTAGCATATTCGGCTCGTGCCAATCGGCAGATTTCGGCATCTACCCTCACTTAACCATGTTCGAGTCAGCTCCGCGCAATTTGAACCAAGTCGAGCGGTTTTTCCCGAATAGCCCCCTTCACTTCATTGTGCTTCTAATAAGTTGAAACATATAAGATTAACAAACAAGACCAGCTACTATATTTCTCACTGGCCAATATTTTTACCAGGGAATGAGCTATTCTTAAACAAAAACATGAATATACCTAAATGGATAGAAGGTAAGGTTGAAAATCAAAAATACCTGAATACGTAGACAGGTCTGGCAGATAAGCGGCGGGTGAATGCGCCTCGATGTCAGCCACTTCACGCGGGTATTCGTACACACAGTGGTACTTCTGGCGCTTGAACACTACGCGTTTCTTGTTGTCCTGGAAAATGACGTTACATCTATAGGATGGATCCAATGTGACCGAAAGCAGTTATTTCAAGAACAGCATAGCAATTCACAACTATCTGACAGGCTATCGTGTCGAAAATGACACATTTCTATAACCTGATTTGCCCTGTCCCCGATAGCAGACAGCTGTCGGGAGAATAGCTATTTTATGTAAAGTGACAAAATTTTCGGGTGTTGAACTTGTGAACAGCATGAAGAGGACTCCTACGATAACATTGATTGATTTTTGATACGGTACGAAAACGTATCGAGTAGTTGCGAATAGCTATGCAAAATAGGCTTTCGTAGAATAAAATAATTTCATCATCATCATCATTTCAGCCGAAAGACGTCCACTGCTGGACATAGGCCTCCCCCAAACACCTTCACTTCGACCGGTTCTGTGCTTCTCACATCCAACGGGTTCCTGCGGCCTTCACAAGGTCAAATAATTAAAAGAATTTAATTTTTAATTTAATTTATTTAAAATAAATTAAATAAATTATTAATTATATATCTACGCAGCAAGAATGTCACTCTAGCCAGCAGCTAGACACCATTATAGTCTATGCTTGATTTATTCCCGAGCAACAGAGAAATATAAGAAAACCGCATCCTGTATTTTTTTTTAAATGATGTTTCCCATTGCACTGACAAAGCCACATGAAGTTAACAAATGAAAGCAATTATGATATTTGAGGTTTATATACCTTATTTACCACTATAACTACAGCATTTGTGTAATTTACTAAGATAGCCTAAATGTAACAGCTATTATAACGCGTTCAACTCACTGTGACACCAATGCAAGCTTTACATCATACTAGGCAAATAAATATAATAATATTCATATTGTTACAAAATTAAATATAAACACAAGTTTCCTTCCTTATTTTCGACTGTGCTTTAGTTAGAAACCTAATGACATTAGTCATTAGAGTTTATAACCTAAATCATGGCGTTTATAAATAGCATAATCAGCCTATAAGGTTCCCGTTGCTGGGACACAGGTCTCCTCTGTGATAGGGAATGGGCCGTAATCTACCACGCGGCCCCAGTGTGGGTTGGTAGATGTCGCATCTCTTCGAAGTTTTTGGTTCTAGGACATGCCGGTTTCCTCACGATCATTTAATTATTAAATTACTAGCAGCGTCCCGCGGTTTCAACCGCATAAGTGTCGATCCCGTGGGAATATCGGGATACAAACTATCCTATGTCCTTTCCCGGGACTCAAACTATCTCTATACCAAATTTTATCTAAATCGGTTCAGCGGTTTAAGCGTGAAAATGTAACATACAAGACAGACAGACAGAATTACTTTCGAATTTATAATATTAGTATGGATGTTTTGACCGAGTGAGATGGTAATACAAGAGCAAAAAAAATTGCGAGAATAAGAGCTTCATTCACAGTGTCCAAATCTAGCTACCAGACACATCATTGAATGAAAGCGCTACGAAGAGTTTTATTAGTGGTGCCCCAGCTTGAATAATATCGATTTTTATTAGCGGGGTAAATGACTCTTCTATCACATCTCACCGCCTGCCCTTATTCCCATTTGTTTGTGGTCAGCAGGCACAGCAGGTCTTCTTACTCCATACGTCTGTATTAGCCATCATCTCAGTAGTCAACCCCATTATAAAGTATACATTTTGTAAATAAAGAACTTTTACTAAGTTACGTAGCGACAATTCAATCGACAACAAAATTAAATGATCCCAAATTAAATCAACTCAAATTAACATATGTGTAATACGAAACTAACGAGCAATTTCACTTGGTCGGGTTATATTTTAGCGATATAAAGCGCTGAGTTGTCTAATGTTTTGTGGTACTGGAATGGGGTAGGCCGGGTAGGTAAACATTTGGGCCGCCATTTTGAAGTAAGTTTACGCTGACGCTGTCAATGCTGCAAAATGCAGATGAGAGTACTCGGAATCGTCTGACGACAGTAATTAGATGTATATGTTAACATAATTATACCTATATAAAAATAAAAATGATTACAAAACTTTTTTTTATTTGACCTAAAGGTTGCGAACCCCTGAATGTGTGTTTACAAAATTTATAGCTCCTCGTGACGGATACTTTACACAATCCATCTATCATTTCTTGGTCTTTCCCTACTCTTAAAGCCGAACATTGATACTAAAGTTACAATACTAAAAAATCAATACATACGGGTGTAGCCTGCTCCAAACTCCTTAACGAAGACTTGGCAGGTGCTGCGCGGCAGTCCCACGACGAGGGCACGAATTCCACCTCGTCGCCTTCGGAGCCCGAGCCCGAGTCTGCGGACGCGTCTGAAGCCCCCGACCCTGCCGAGCCTCCGGGGGGAGACCCGTGGCGATCACCGCCGCTGTTGTTGCGAGGCTCGCCTGTTCGCTGCTGTGAGTGGAATGTGGCCTTCAAAGTTATATCGTAAAGTTATGGTGTACGAGGGTCTCCCCACAGATATAGATAGACCTAGATAACGTAAGTATCACGATCTGTATGAAAACCAAGCGTGCCATTTTTGACTACCTACTATAACGTCACAAGCACTATTTAGTGACGGTAAAATCAAATCGATTCAAAGACGCCGCCGCGTGCGGTAACCGCCTCGCCCCACCCCCGGGGCCTAGCGCCAGCGCTCACGCTCACCCAGCCAGCAGTACACAGGACTGAGCGCGAAAGTGGCGGCTTACGATTTTTGTACGTAAGCTGGTGCGATTTTTGGCACGCGAAGTAGTTGCTCTTGCGTTATCTAGGTGTATCTATATCTGTGGTCCTACCACTTATCGACACGGAATCGTCGGAATCATAAGCTAGTCAGAAACCTCATAATGTCCTCGCAATAAAGGCAAGATTCTTTGCTAAGTTAGCGTTCAAACGAATATGAATCTTATTTTTAAGCAGACACTGTTCATAGTCGTATAAATAAGTGAATGTGAGAAAGCGTTTTAGAGGAATATGAAACATATCCTATTACTGAATAAGGTTTATATTCGTAGAAACTATGTGCCAAAACGCTTTGTTTGAGCCGAGCCATGGGGACCGTTTTCATACGTTTACCATAGACTCGAAGGTTTTTACGACCGCGACCTGCCGATTCTGCGTTGATAAGTGTGGGGAGACCTTAAATGAAAGTACATTTTGAGCCGTAATGAGACTAAACGACGACCCCAATATGCATAGAACAAGACTGATGAGAATCACAGTAAGAAATTATAATGATTCAAACTGAATATTACAATGATACCTGCGTTGTACGATACGACTTGCAAGACAAACGATAGTTCATGAGTTGATAATGTGTTGTAATGGATACGTAAACTATTAAAGGAACATATCAACTTTACAATTTACAGTTTTTTTTTACTAAATAAAAGCATGTCGCATTACAGATGCAAACCTAAAATGAAATCTAAACATAAAATTGTTTTGAAATGCTGATTAAATTGTCAGATAAGCAGGTAAAATACATTTACACAAAGTAGGTATGTATTTTTGGGGAAAAAGTCATAAACCATTATAGAAAAAAATATGTCAAGCAAACAAAATTAAATATTTGATTAATAGGCTCTCGTTTGGCAGTTGGATCAAGGGCCTGACTCAGAAGGCAGTACTCCTCGATACGGCTCGCATTGTGAGGAAGTTCCTGTCTCTGGAGCCCTAACCACCGGTAGCTTGGACCTTACAACCGATACTGGCGGACCACTATTTTTGTATATTTTTAAAGGTTTGCTAAACTTATTTTTTCTATTTAAAAAAATCTTTAAAAACGTATTATGATAAGGAACTAAACAAATGAACTAAATAATGCTCGTTATTAACCAAATATTTTGATTATCACGTCAAAACATTCAATTTAACCAGCTTTTCAAAACCAAGCAAGCAATAAAAAGTACCAGGCACGCATAAACACATAGGAGATAAAGACTTACGTGGTCGAAGTGCGTGGATGGTACGACCGCGGTCTCGTGGCCGTCCCCGTCCTAGCACACACACAAGTCACGTCACATGCACACCACACCGACACCCATATTTATATACATGTACGACTTATGTGCTTTGTGGGAGAGTGACGTCTTTTGACTGTACCAAATATGTCAATCATTTACATGGAAAATAGATTATAGAAAATGTCATGAGTCAAGTTTTCCTATGAATTGTTATGAAAATGTCGCGGTTATTATATTGCCCACGAAGTGTGTCGATAAAAACTAACCTATGTCCTTCCCCGGGATGCAGTCTGTCTCTCTGCCAAATTTTATCGAAATCCGTTCAGCGGTTTAGGCGTAAAAAGGTAACATACATACAGACAGACAGACAGAGTTATTTTCGAATTTATAATATTAGTATTGTCGATTTTAATGGAAATAATTACAAGGCCCCCTTTTACTTGCGACTTAATGATGAAGTGTTGGGAGGTTGTATACCTCTTTGGAGAATATGGACGTGTTGTTATGTCATTTGCATCAAAATATAATTTAAATTTAATAAAAATGTAAATAAAGAAAATATGGATAGGTAAAAGGTAAATACGGGCTGGTGTCTGCAACTCCACTTCAATGAGCGTATTTTGCGTACGGTAAAATATGGATAATATGGTTAATGTGGATGGGAATATTCAAAGCCGCTTAATGTTTGCTTTATTTCCCCGAAGGCTTAGGCAGAGGTGTCACTATAGTACACCCACATTTCACCAGTTATGTTTATTTATTTCAGGCGACGCAGGCCCATAGACATATAGACCTTAACCTAAACATACATATTTTTATTATAAAATAATGCTTCACTTCACTAGCTAAGCTAGCTAGTTTAAGTCCCATGTAATATGTGGCGAGCCTATTGCCAACCAGCCTACCAGGTACAAATCCAGCCTCGGGCTGCTACTGAGAAACGGAAAATTGAGAAATGCTGGATGGAAAATCCCAATAACACTTTCTCCAACCTGGGAGTCGAACCTAGGACCTCAAACTCAGCAGTAGCGCTTGCGACCACTGAACCAACGAGGAACGCGTTTTTTTTTTCTCCAAAATAGTCTGATTTGACGTCATTCTCCCACAGCCAACACAAGCGACCATATCGGGGCATAGCAATGGCTTCGTTTACACCTGTATAAATACAATTACGGGGAACTACATTTTATAGTTCAGAGAAGCGTAGGACGAATTTATTATATTTAGAAATGCATTAAAATCAGTTCTTTTGGTTCAACTTAACAGCTGTCTATTATTGACTATTAAACCTGAGGGGCAATTCTCGTAATTTTAAGAGCGTTCACAGTCTGATCTCAGTCTCAATCTGTCAAAAATACCTCCTATTTCCCTCTGTTTTGACAAGTTTTTGACATTTGTTTTACGCTGAGATGAGACTGTGACTAGATTTTGAACGTTTTAAATTACGAGAATTAGCCTACTGTTATCTCAGCACAATATTTACATGTAAGCAACAGAAATGTGATACAACTGTATTGTCTATGGAAACCATAGCCAACACAACTTCTAAAGCTTTTTTTACCGAGCTGTCAAGTTAAACGTCACCACATATATCTAGATATGTGGTAATTGACCAACACAAAGCAGGGAGAGAAACTACAGAGTATCCACACCATTACATTAATCACATTTTGTATAGCATTGCTTTAGTCACAGTAGCCCGCGAAATCTCACACCGGCTTAGCTTTTAAAACACAATGTCTGGTTGAGCGAGACTTGGTAATATTAAAAAAGTTGTTAGGTATTCTTTTGTCTTTTATTTGGATGTTTTTCCTTTTCCCTATGATAAATTAACATTACCGATTTGTGTTGGGAAAAATCATATCAGGTTCGTCTCTTAACTTGTTTTGTGCTTATGCGGGTCCAAATCCAGAACAGGATCAACCACATTCAAGCGATATTTAATGTATCTCAATAAAGGAAGCATGTTATTAATGCCAGCCATGTTTACATAGACAATATAAGCCCAAAAAAGAGTATACCATCAAATAATAAACTTAGCATTATCTATCCCAATTACAGGTCTGTGTAAATCTGGTCTGCGTTAATTAAAGAGCAACACAGTCTGCCAGTCTGCACATCAGAATAAGAAAAACCTATCTAGTTACCAAGAATTCCCATCGAACCATTTTGGACCAAGTCACACCCAACCAAACCCACAACACACACACATACACCCTCACCCTCAACTCACCTTCCATATAAACTCCCCACTCGAAGAGTTGCTAGTATGAGAGTCTGAGTCGCTGTCCCATTCCTTCAGTAGTTCAGCTGCGGTGTCCCGTTTGTCGGCGCTCTCTGGTGAGGTAGGTTCAGTTGGCGAGTCTTGAGTAAATGATGTGCTCATTATTTCTGTTGCTGGGCCTGGCGATAGGTTTTTATAATAAAAATATTTGTCGAAAGTTATGATACTTATTGTAGTTTATGTTTTTAACTCTGAAGAAGTTCAATTATAACTCAAAGCATTTTTTCAATTGATGATGGCATTCATTGAAAAATGCTTCTTTAAACTTTGACAATTCAAAAGTGCCTGCAAATGGACAGGCAATTTTAAATTGTCTAAGTTTTGCCGGATGAACTGGAATCTTTTGATAAAGACTGGTCCTAAGTAGAACTTACAAAGCGAAAAGGACAGATAGTATGGAAGACTTTGCCATACAGAAGGAATATACAGCCTTGTAGTAGTAGTGATTTGTTTTGAGTCAAGTAATGTCAAGAGATGGGATCCAAACGTATGGTACAATAAGCAAAGTTTCGGTTTAGACAAAATTATAGAATTGAGAAGAATTTTGTTATTAATCAATTAGCAAAGCATAATCATCATCATTATATCAGCCGAAAGAGATCCACAGGCGGACATGGAAATAGCAACGTATATTTTAGATTGAAATAAATAAGAAATAAACTTACCAGTGAATCTGATATCACTCAGCATCGGAAAATACGAATCCAGCGTACAGAACTTCTTCTCATTCTGCAGAAAGTCGTCTGTCACTACAGTTATCCTATCATTCTCTTCGGCGACTCCATTCGTTAGCTCACCAATCTCTTGGAGCTCATCCTTTATGCTCTTGGACTCTTTAGGACTTTCTAGTACCTCTATTTCTTCTAAGACAGGACTTTCGGGGACTTTAAGGCTTTCTGGAGCGAGGTCTACTCCTTCACTTGGTGCTTCTTCAGTCTTCGGGTCTTTAGTATCATCATCTACATTACTCTCGATCAATTCTTCAAAGGTCTCGTTGAGAAAATTCACAGTTGCGAATTTCTCGCTACCGCCATTGCAGTTTACTTCGTTCACTTTACGACTCGATTTTGTGTCGTTCGATTTTGAAGTGTTAGGATTTGCTATGTGTATTTCAGTTAGAAATATACTGTTTACTGTGGTGTCCGTTTTCTCTGATACGGTTTCGACTTTCGGCGATAAATGCTCAGAGTTTATTAGATTCTCTTCTTCGTTTAAATCTAGTTCCCCATTAATTTTGTTTTCTAGTAGTTTCTCGAAATCTTCGTGAGCTTGAAATCTACTAGTGTGGGGATCGTAGGAATGATTCACATCTAGTATTTTGACGTCCGAAGAGTCGTAACTCCGGTTAGGACTCTCCTTGAACGCATCCATCGTAGTTTCGGTTATTATAATCGAATGCGGTTGCTCGGTGTCATCGTCAGCATCGAAATTTATTAAAAAATTCGGTTCTCTAAAATTAACTAAGCTGTGAGATTCATTTAAATTCATAACGATAGGCGGACTCGTTTGAGATTGTGGCTCGTTCGAGATTTCTCGGCTTTCTGACTGACTAGTCTGATCAAAGTCTGCGGTCATAGAACCCATGGCGAGTTCACTCGACATCCTCTCACTCTTGAGTAGCAAGGAGCTGGCATCGATCAACGACGACAGGTCTTGTGGACGGCTCCTCACAGAGGTCTCAAACCTCTGAAAATCCTCTGAACTGATTCCGCTCTCCATGCTCTGACTAGACTTAGAGTTTACGTCTTGAGGTTTTGATACCGCCGAATTTTCGAAGTCGGAATACGTCGGCGTGCGTTCGGACACAGCAAGGCTGTCTCTGTTGCTGTTCCTGCTCAAAGTCTTGCTGTCTCCCTCTAGCAGGACCTCTGTGTCTTGGTTCGTACATTCATTGCTCGCGTTGGGGGATAGATCTTGCGGTCTGACTTCAGCGGACTGTAGAAAGGTCTGGAAGTTGGGCATATTGACGCTGTCTTCAGGAGATTCCGTGTAACCTTCAGATAGTCTCATAGGTATAACTTCAACGTTGTCAGCGTCGTCGATGAGCTCCGTTAGAGGCGTGCTCGTTACTGACGGCTCCATGTTCCTGTAGTTATAGTTCGGGCTATCGGTGTGAACTAACAAGCCTTGACTTTCAGGGTTTTCTGTCCTATTATGGCTGTCTATCAGATTGTCTTGAAGGCAGGATATGTCGACACTTTCCATTTTGCTGATACAAGGTTCAGTTACAAGCTGCGGGCTCGTGATATCTGTGAGCTTCTCTTCATCTGGGTTGAGTGGTGTCATATCCGCATCTTCTGGCATAGGAGACTTTCTTACCAACTCAGGTTGTGCCACCTTCCAATCATCTAATCCTGACGCGACTTCCGTGGTACAATTTGAGTAGGACGGCATGCCCGACATAAGTGTACCGTATGCCAAGTCTTTGGTCGTGTTCTTTGTAGAATCGTTCAAATCAGACTTGGTTAAAACGGACGGCGTCGTCCCAGCGTTGTCAGTCTTCACTTTCGTATACGTATAGTTATCGTTGGCGGTTATCGAATCCGGAGAAAAAGTTTCGCAGGCATCAGACTTGCTGTCGTGTATGATGTAAGTGGAGCAATGACTGGCTTCCTTCTCATCATCGTTGTGGGTTAACGTGTCCGTACTTTCGCTGTTCCCTTCCTCCTTTTCACGTTCGAACTCTGGAACGTCCGGGTCCAAGGCAAGGTCATCAAAATTTTCCTCGACGTTGTATAAAGTGTCGTTGGAGCACCACGAGTCTATGCTGGTGGCTTTGGACAAACACTGTGTTTCGGACGGTTTGGACAGCTTCGCGTCTGTGGGGAGGGTAGTTTTCGATAAGGTCGACACTCCCGTGGCATTGTCGAGGTCGGTATCTGGCGCGGACGTGTCGGTGGTAGGACTCAGGAGAAAGGGCGACACTTGCGATATCCTTTCTAAGGATTCCTTCTCTTCTTCCTTCGTGTACGTTTTGTCGTCGATCGGTGATTCGGCGTCGGTTTCGGGTATAAGTTTCTTAAAAGGGCTGGCGTTCAAGCTGTCTGCGCTCATAGTAATTCTGTAAATTGATAATTATTTATAGATTAGAGTTTGACGCACCTGTTGTAGAAGCTCTGTAGTTTCGAATGACGTGTAATAGCTAATTGCTGCAACGTTACAAGTATTAAACGTTTTAATTAACGCCGCATAATTTCGCAATCGAATAGCTTGCGTGTCGGTGTTCAATAAGAGTCCATTTAAATAACCTATTAGATAACGACGTTTATGATCGTTCGCTTTCGATATGTTTTAATTGTACATTCCATAGCAGAGTCAGGGTATTCAATGTTTGTGTACATCAATAAAGTTGAGGTTTATTGTCATGTAACATGATATTATAGTGTTCAGTTAATTTATCATAGAAAGCTCATACAGTACAGTCAATATACAGGTTGGTAGGTACGTCGACGAGCTAACGTGTTGACCGCGCTAAATAAGCTCGTAGAGGCCAATCCGGGATGCGATCTGTTCGTTAATAAATTCGCCAATTTAATGGTTATGTGCCTATATTTTTGTGAGAATAATAGTATTTAATTGTTGTTATTAGTTTATGTTTTATATTAATACTTATTATATATACTGTGATTTATGTAATTGGTTCGTTATGCCGTGTAAATCAAATAAATAAACTGTAACCATGAAGTCAGTAAATGATTCTGAAACTCCCTGGGTTGAAGTTTTCGTGTTAATAACCCGTAGTATATCGGAACGTAGATCCACGCGAGACACAATGGCTTTTTAATTGTTTCTGTAATTACGACATTCAACCGGTTAAAAAAAAAATTGCTGTTCCGTACATTTTACACCGCGAAGGTTTCACAACTTTTCTATGGAACAGCACATTTTCTTTTTGGTAACCGACGAAAAAAATTCAAAGCAGGGGTCTAATCAAATGCTAAATTCATGATTACAGTTTGCGCGTCGACTTCCCTGTCACCTGTAAATTGATTGACTCTCCCACCTGTATAATAATTATTTTATATTGAAAAATAATTAATTAGCTAGTTTTCAGGCCTCATTTAAGCGACTGCTACGTTCAAATGCGCCTCTACAAATGACTGTGCCAATACCATTCACTTTCCAACAACAATATTCAAGGCACCTTCATCCATGTTTACCGCCTGTAATTATAATATAGCTTCCTCATTTTCTACAAAAATATACTCACTCTCTACTGCTAACAAGGTCGAGATCCCTGTGCAGCGTGTACGTGTTATCTCGATCTCGTGACGGGTCTCGAGACGGATCTCGCGACTGTATCGTGTATGTGGAGTGCTCGTGAGGAGTGCCGCTCTGAGCGCCGGTCGGCAGCTCTGTGACGTCATCGGTACTGTTGTTGCACGGTTCTGGATAGCTCTCCGACGATTCTGTGCGGGCTGATAGGTTCCCTGGAGGAGGTAAGGTGAGGTTTAGAAGTGGTGACAATGTTTACAAAAAAGGAATGGTTCACGTTGAAGCTTTGTTTCATCTAATTCGGCAAGCACAAATAAGCCACTTTTATGCTAATGCGTTCCGGTTGACTGATAAATGTTGTCGCACGTATTCTGGAAGATCCTAGTACTCACAACACCCCGTGTCAATCATAGTTTGAGGATGGACCAGTCAATTTATGTAAATAATGCAAGTTTTTTAACAATAAACTTTATTTTTTATGACGTGACTGTGGCAGTCCAAGACATGTTTAAAACTGTTTTAATTGAGTAAAGAATTAGAATACGGGCATTAGGCTGCCTTTCCACCAGAGATGAGCGAACATGCGTAGCGAGGGATGTGTGTGAAATTGTTTCATTTTTATAGCTTAAACTAAGTAAGCGTTGGTATTGATTAGTTTCACACACATCCCTCGCTACGCATCCTCGCTCATCTCTGGTGGAAAGGCAGCCTTAGACACTATAAAATGAAAACTTGCAACATGCAAACTTGATTAACTGTAAATTCCGTTCAACGATTAGCCACGCAACATTATAATAATTTGTTATGTGTATTTTATATATATTTCTCGAGAGAGGGGCCCGTGGCTAAATAATAACAGCCGCACAGGTCGATCGATCAGGTTAAGCTATGCTTGCCGCGGTTGGTCTGTGGATGGGTGACCATCTGTACATACCGAGACCCTTCCGTGCCTCGGAAAGCACGTTAAGCCGTTGGTCCCGGCTGTCATTCGTGGATCTTTGACAGTCGTTACGGGTAGTCAGAAGCCCGAAAGTCTAACAACCAGTCTTACCAAGAGGTATCGTATTACCCAGTAACTGGGTTGTGGAGGTCAGATAGGCAGTCGCTCCATGTAAAATACTGGTATTCAGTTGCATCCGGTTAGACTGGAAGCCGACCCCAACATAGTTGGGAAAAGGCTAGGCAGATGATGATGATATATATTTCTCACTTACAGTTCAGATCGTTTTCGTAAGCCGACAGCTGCTGGCCGGTCTCCTCTGCGATAGGACTGAGTGCTCCGGGGTAGCTCACGATCAGTTCTGGCGGCGGCGGCAACTCGGCCGACCATTCTTGTTCTTGTTCACAAGGAGGTTCTATTGCGGCTACCTGTGTGGCGAATTAAGAATATAACACCACGCCTATATCCCACAAAGGGTTAGGCAGATGTATAACTATACAACGTTATTTTTAGTAGGTACATGCGAAACCTGAATATAGTTTGTTCAGAATAAGTAACTGAATCGATTCCAATAATTTTTACCCCATGTTATATATTTTTGTCCCAAAAATATTTAAAAAAGGTTAAAAGTTGGACAACAAGCGACACTAAGTAGGTTATACAATCTCCGCGCCGAACGGTTAGGTACCTAGGTACTATTAACAAGGAGCGCAAGACGGCGCGGCGCGTGTGAACATATTTTTGTACGGACAAACAGGTAATTTAACAAGCTTATAACTTTGTGATTTTTCATGATACAGTTTTGAAATTTTGTACATAGATTCTTTACATAAAAATACTATAAGACACGTGTTTCGGGTTTCGCATATACTAAAAATAATGTTGTATACTACCCACATTTCGCCAGTTATGTTTAAATCCCACGTAATAGGGGGCGAGCCCATTGCCATCGATCATAAATCCAGACTCAAATTGAAGAAGTGGTGTAATATCATAATTGGTGAAATGTGGGTCTGGTAGCTCTGCCTATAAATTCGGGGATATCATTTACATAGGTTGTATCTGCATGTTTCAAAGAAAAACAACTAAAAATCTGAGAAGAAAATCAAACTTGAGCAGAATAAAACCAAATGACATTATTATGTTATTAATCTGACGTGAGAATTAACAAAAACGAATCGTTGGATGTAATTCAGGAGTTTAAAAATGATTGTATGAACTCGCATAATCTGCCTGCGCCTTTCATGCCACAATCTTTTAACAATACTGAATAATAATTAAAAAAGCGCACTGATCCAAAATATCCTGTATTAAAAAACACGACACGATGGTAACTAAAATGAATACCTGTTTCATTTCTTCCAACTCAATTTCCAAACGCTTTTTTTCATAAATGCGTAAGTTAGACAATGGCGCCGATTCTGTTGTTCACAAACTAAACTAAATTTAAGTTCAGGCATCTTTTTCTTTCTATTTCATTAAGAAAAGGACAGAAGATAAATATTAGTTTAGTACTGTCAAATTAAGATACTCCATAGACAATTTAGACGAGATTAAAAAATTGCTTATTAAAAATACGTCAATTTACGTCAGGCGCTGACTAATTTGACAGGACTAAACTAATATTTATCTTCTGTCCTTTTCCTAATGAAATAGAAAGAAAAAGATGCATTTAGTTTAGTTTGTGAACAACAGAATCGGCGCCAATGATTCACATTATAAGAATAAATATGCAAAATCCCCTTAGTTATCAGATTGGATGTAGGCAAGGTAATTTTAAACAAATAAACGTAGTGTTATTGTTCACAAACAAGAAATAACAAGCCGAGTTTATCACTGCACAAGGACAAGGTGAGTTAACCAATTCTCGATATTGATTGCTACCGTACGATACATTTACTGATCGATAACTTTTAATCCCAGATAAGAACTATTTTTTTCTTAGTGTTTTTTCTTCTGACAAATTTTGTGCCAAGATTGCGTACGTAATCAGCCTATAATGTTCCCACTGCTGGGACACAGGCCTCTCTTTAAGAGGGAGTCACGCGGGCCCAGTGCGGGTTTGTACATGTTACATGACTTCGAATTTTTGGTTCTAGGATATGCCGGTCTCCTCACGATGTTTCCTTCACCGTTTTGAGAGCAGTGGTGATGAAATAATTTATACAAAGTAAAGCGCCTGCCTGGGTTTGAACCTACGACCTACACTTGTAAGTTGAGTCCGTCACCACTGGGACACCACTGCACAACCTTGCGCCAAGATTGCGTGTTACCCGTAATAACTGTATTGTGGAGGTCAGATAGGCAGACACTCTATGTAAAATACTGGTAATAAGCTGCATTCGGTTAGACTGGAAGCCGACCCCAACATCCCCGGGAAAGTGCAAGGCAGAATGACTGAACTTTTCTGCCAAGATTTCTGTCTTCTCTGCAAGATGCATAATCGTCTGCAGGTAACTCCCAATGTAAACTTATTTTTACTAACAGTGCAGTTATATAATATTGTGAATCACCACACTATCATAAAACGTGTCACTTGGGGCAAACCTATTGATAAATGATGATAAATAAAATAAAACAAACAAAATCGATAAGACACACACACGATTCCTAAAAGGCTAATCAACACAAAAGTTGGATAACAGACTCAAACTCATCATGTGAATTGATTTGATTAGCTGTTCTTGTTTCAGGCACCCATCACTGTTCATAATAATATGAATTTGTTAGTTAGGGTTCTGTACCCAAAGGGTTCCAACGGAACCCTATTACTAAGCCTCTGCTGACCGTACGTCTGTCTGTCAGCGGGCTATATTTCATGAACCGTAATATGTATACAGTTGATGTATATTTCTATTGTCGCTATAACAACAAATAATAAAAATAAAATAAAATTTCATATTAAAAAAGGGCTCCATACATGAAACGTGGTTTTTTTCGGCGTTTTTGCTTTGTGGTATGGAACCTTTTGTGTGTAAGTCCGACTCGCACTTAGCCAGTATTTATTTTTGTGTTGATTAGCCTTGCATAAACCAGCTGTTAGCATGTAACATTTTATAACTCACCTGAGCCAAAGGCAACTTCAGTTCCAGTTCATTCCTCAAAGCCTTGACGCACTCCTCATCTAGCGTCAAGTCTTCTCTCAAATCCTCAACAGACCCTCCATTACCTGCTAGGTAAGACTCGGGCAACGAATCACTTTCTCTTAAGATCATCTCTTCATCAGAAACCAGTCCTTCCACTGTCAAAGGACCAGAGTATTCTATATTCATGTTGTTTTCATTCTCAGCCATTGCTAGCTTCGAAGTTATTTGTAACTCTATCTGGTTTAACTCTATCTCTTTTTGTAAAGATAGGTCTGGTTCTAAAGCTGGTACTGGTTCAGGAGTAAGATCGATGTCAACAACGTATTTCTGCTGTGATGTCGACGCTAGAAATACTCCAGGGGAGTTGGGAGGCGTTAAGGGCGAAATTCGCTTCTCTGTTCCCGAGTTTCCGCTATCTGTCTCAGTTTGAGGATCTGACTGTTTCTCGCTCAGACTTTGAATGTCATCGAACTGTATATCATCATGCAATATGTCTGGAACTTCGTTTAGAAAGTTGCCGTCGCGAAGCGGGGATGGTGTCTCGAGATTCATCTCGCTGAAGTTTGAAGAGAATGCTAGCAGTTCTTCCTTCGGAAAATCGACTAGTTCAGTTGATTTTATTCCTTTATAGAGCTCTATGGTGCAATTCTCAAAAGGGCCTAGAACTACTGAGCTGTTTTCATCATAAGTGTCGGTATGGTGACTTTTTGTTGGCGATTCAAAAGGGCTCAAGCTATCGGGAACATATTTCTGCTCCAACTTAGTAAACGACATTCCCATACCATAATCTGCAGGTGCCTTTGTTTCAGACATTAGAGTTTCTTCTTTGACAGAATTTTCAACAGTACTGTTAACTTCGACAGAACTGTCACTTGCTAAAGGCGTACTTGAAACAACGGCAGTATTCTGGCTGTTAAACACTCTTTCCATGTTTAAAAAATTATCAACTTCTTTCATCCCATAACTGGGAAGATCTAGGTATTCCGTAGATTCGTTTCTGACCATAGAGCATGTGTTCTCTGTGCTGGAACCTTCGAGACAGGATTTGATGACGTTTCGCACATTACTATCTAAGGCATTATCGTTTAGTATTTCGTTAGATGTATCGTTTATGAGATCCATGTATACAGTGCTGTGGACTGGGCCTGCTGTTTCGGCCAATACGTTATTATCAGATCTATGGGTATTATCATCAGCTGCTTGTTCAGCTTTCTTTTCAGAAATTAGAGATGGAACATTAACTTCTTTATTAGGTGTTGCATTGACATTCTCAGCTTTAACAGAGTTCATAGATTCTTCGATAGGTTCTCCTGTTTTGATAAGAACCTCTTCATCTATATCCTCTTCAAATTTTGCCGGTTCTACGCTTACGTTAGCTATGACAGATATTAGAGACTCTTCGTTATGGTCTGGTTTAGGGACGGGAAAATTTTCATGTACTGTTTGTTCAACTTTAGACAAAGATTCTTCGGACAGATTTTTTGTTTCATCATTAGTGATGTCAACTTCGCCCATGTCCATTTTGTCAATGGCTATTGTATCAGCATTGTTTTT
This sequence comes from Oligia fasciuncula, assembly GCA_963082905.1. Taxonomy (NCBI): domain Eukaryota; kingdom Metazoa; phylum Arthropoda; class Insecta; order Lepidoptera; family Noctuidae; genus Oligia; species Oligia fasciuncula. The sequence goes on from OY720390.1 coordinate 18,328,448, forward strand.
ATCTGCATCAATAACTAAAGGGACGTCTTTATAGGCACTTTCTTCAGTTACAGTAAAGGTTTTGTTGGACAGTTCAACCATTTCTGTGTCAAGGATAGATTCTTCATCAGACTGTGTGTTTTGAATTTCTTTAGGAGCATTACTGTTTTTTTCCAAGTTTTCAACTTTTTCGAGAATACTTTCATCAGCTTCTACAGTGGTTATAGTGCTTGTTTCAACTTGAACTAAAGGGACCATTTTATCAATGGAATTTAAATCTTCAATAATATTGGCATCCTTGAGTTCATTTTCTAAATCAATAATATTTTCCAGTTTCGGTTCTTCTACTGCAACAATACTTTCAATCTGTGGCACGATATTTACAGTTTTATGTGATTCTAGATCTTTTTCAGTAATAACATCAAAATCTTTTTCTATTATAATATCTTCTTTTGGCAAAGTTACGTCTGCATTCATAACATTCTTTACTTCATGTAATGTTGCAAATTTCCTTTCTTCCATAATAAAATCTGAAACTTCCTTAGAAATATTTGTTTCAGGTTTCATTACAAAGTTGGAATAACTGTTTGTATCTTCAACAGTTTCAGTAGTATCTTCTTCACAAATATTTTTATTGTTTACAGAACTGCCTGCTTCATTCATTGCTTGCTCTTTAGGGGTATTACTTGTTTCAGTAACTGTGGCAGTTTGCTTTTTGTCTTCTTCTATTCTACTGAAATCAGATTCTTTGTCTTCTTCTTTCATTGCATTTTCAATTTGCTCTTCTACAGTGGCACTTTCTTTTTCTTCCTTAAAAATATTTTGTACTATTTCAGGTGGCAATTCTGGCGATGGAGATTTCACTTCCTCTATTACAATTGTTGGTATTTCAGTCTCTTTTGTTTCATTCAAGTTAGAACTTCCAATAATATTCATACTTTGTACTGGCTCAGGCGTCTGTTCGGGAGAGGGAGGATATGAGGGCTCTAGGTCACTCAGTTCACCTAAACTATCCTCTTTCGAGTCTTCAAGGGATTTCGGACTTTCAGTTACTTTTATGAGATCACTAACTAGGACTTCTTTGATATCACTTTTGATGTTTGTATCAGATATTACATCAATACTTTTCTCTCCTTGCTTCCCTTCAGACAATTCATCGCGTGACTGTTCTATTTCACTATTGGACATTCCATGCACCATTATAGGCAAGAATATATCATCTACCATTTGTTCCAGTTCACTCTTATCTAAAGAATCCTTACTCTCTACTTCATGAGGCGTCCCTTCCTTCACCTTCCCTACATCTTCTATTGACTTAGTTTCATTCTTAATATCAGTACTTATTTGTTTTAAGTTACTATCACATGATGTTTGACAGTCTTTTCGAACGTTCAATTGTTCGTTATCACTAGCACTAGCTATTGACGCTACACATAATTCCTTCAGCTTGGGTATTTCACTATCACTACTCACTATTTTGTTATCATTTGGCAATTCAGTGTGTTGATGTACAGATTCAACTGTTTCGTTATCAACTATAATATCGGGTGTATGATCTCTTTCTACTTGGACTTGTATTTCAAATCTTGTGGCGACATTTTCTTCTTTTATTGGAGTGTCTGGGGTGAGGTTTTCGAGTGTGTGTTGACTGGTGGTGTCAACCTCGCTGTGTCGTTCGAACGAGTGGCTCAGAGTGCCGATAGTATCACGATCGAGGTCATCCTCCTCGCCAGTTTCAGCGCCCTCTGATTTGGAACTGAGACCAGTATCAATAATGTTCTGGAAATTCGTAATGCCAGGGGACTTGACCATACTGGATTGCATTGGGTAATCCTTCTTGCAGTCTAAGCTTAGATTGTCTCTAGAGGGACTGGCCTGGTGGCTGGACTCTGAACTCGAAGTCTTTTCGGAGTTCAGTATATTATCGAGATTCTTGATGACGTCGCTGACATCTTTGTAGTAGCTGACGTCATCAGTGCTGCCAGCGATAATGTCTTTTAGCCAGGGGTCCATGGAGGCATCAGACCTGTCTTGTTCCTTCTCTCTAGCGTCTTCGAGACTAATATTTCCTTGATGGCATTCAAGCGCGGCCGTCTCGTTGTGTGTGAGGTAGATGTTCCTAACGTCTTCTAACGAGCCGTGGAGGTTTGTTAGGCTTTCGGACTTGATTTGTACGGACATGTCTTTGTCGGACATGATGCTGCTTGAGCGCGAGACGGCGGTGTCCATGTCGACGCTTAGGGAGTCTTGTATGTGTGTGTTAAGTTCTTGTTCGGACGCCGTGAAGTTTGAAGCCATGGAGGTGGAAGGCGCGTGGACGATGGCACGATGTTCGTCCAGTTTTGGGATGGTGTTAGGTTTGAGGCGTTGCCAGCGTTCCTCGAAGTCTGCGCTGCCGTAGCCATCGTCGTGCGCGTTATGTTGGCTGGCGTCGCGGTGAGAGGTGAACAGGTGGTTGATGAGCGCGTGCACTTGGGACGAGGTCGGTCGGGCCTCCGGGTTGGGGCTCCAACATAGCTGCATTACTTGGTAGCTGGAACAAGATACAAGTGTTATCTATACTTTTTATTGTACTCATATTGTCTTTGTTAACGTTCCAATATGTTAATGAGATCTTAAGACCTATAGAGTCTTTCTGATTTTCTCACATCAACACAAAAATTTGCTTACAAATTGATAAGCGCGCGTAAATTTCTGTGATTGGTTGACTAAATTATCAACAGCTAATCGCAGTACTCGACTTGCGTTTAATTTTCGTTATTTTTTTCCAGACTTGTGTTAGTATTGTTCCGCCACTCACAGATGGTTCCGGTAGGGACAGGGCAGGTCGGGCAGGCCGGGCAGGCCGGGCAGGCCGGGCAGCGCGGGCGACAGCGCGGCGGGCGCGCCGCCCCACGCGCACACCTCCCACACCAGCGTGCCGAGCGCCCACGACTCGCTGCGGGCCTGCAACACGGAATTAAGTGTTTCACTCAAATTCACGTAGATATACCAAACAACTTTCACTTACATCAATTTGTATGGAATAAACTGTGTTCCCCGCTAAGCCGATATCAGACACCTCACTTTTCGTAATAAATGAATTATTTAGTGAACCGATCGAACGTTGATGTTGAATGTTTGATTTCGGCACTTCTCGACATCTTTCACTAGTCTACAGAATAATCGAAAAATGAACGAAGCAGATGGACCGTTCATTCCTGTATAATTTTGTCGGTGTCGTGTGTACGCGGAATGAAGCATAAATGAACCGTCACTCGAGTGAACCATTCACTCGATTGAAGCGACTGACATCGGCAATATTGTCACCAGACAGCGCTTATTCAGTTTCGGTACAAATTGAAGTTGACGTTAACGCGATCGAATACGTACAAAAACTCGCACTAAGGGTCAGAACAAACTGCGACGCGACGCGGCGCGCAGTATTCAAGATAGAAATACAATTATAAACCTTATCGACTATACTAAAAGGTACACAATTCAGTGTCTACTACGTCGAGCTACGCCACGCGGCGCCGCGCGACCCACCTCACTGAATCGTGTACCTTTTTGTATAGTAGATAAGGTCTGTAATTGTATTGCTATCTTGAAAACTGCGCGCCGCGTCGCGTCGCGGTGTGTTCTGACCCCAGCTAACCTAGCCTTTATACGTTATAGTTTGATTGATATTTGAATTTTCTATTACCATGTTTGGTTATGGCCCAACGTCACAACACGAACTTCAATGCAATCACACACAGCAATTAACAGGAAAGGTAAAAAATATATTTACACGCAAGTCAATTCAGTTAAAACATTTTTTTTTTATGTTTTCTGGGCCGAGTAGCCTGTTCAGGAGCGGACAGATAACTGCTCGAGAAGGAATATGTATGAATAGCAGATTGCGAGTTACGAAAGAATCATCCATAGATATTTATAAAACAAAATATAATATAATACAATTGTGTTTGATGACATTTATCTTATTCATTGCCCAAAACCATTATTTACAATTGCGCTACATAAATATCGTTCTTTGATTTTTTGTAAATTAAGATGGATGTGCGTAAATAAGTCTGCGTTTCTTACCGTAGACAGGAAATCTCACTATGGGATCAAAGGATATAATAATTGTATTGTGACAGTGAAAGAATTGCAATTGCTTCTATTGCACATAGTCTGCATTCCATAATCACACTTCACACTAATATTATAAAGGCGAAAGTTTGTGTGTGTGTGTTTATATGTTTGTTACTTCTTCACGCTCAAACGGCTGGACCAATTTTGATAAAATTTTGTATAGAGGTAGCTGACACCCTGGATTAACATATAGGCTACTATTTATCCCGATATTCCCACGGGTTCGACATTTACGCGGGTGAAACCGCGGGGCGCAGCTAGTGTGTACATAATTATGATAGTTGGTATTTTAAAACATCGAATCAATTATGGACCCTGTCGGGCACAGCAAAGTTATTCTTTAATAGGAGAGAGGATGAAGGCGCTTTTTGTTATCATCATCATCATAATTTCAGCCGAAAGACGTCCACTGCTGGACATAGGCCTCCCCCAAGCACTTCCACTTCGACCGGTTCTGTGCTTCTCGCATCCAACGGGTTCCTGCGGCCTTCACAAGGTCGTCGGTCCACCTTGTGGGAGCCCTTCCAACGCTACGTCTTCCGGTACGTGGTACGTTCCTTTTTGTTATAGAAAAATAAATTAATATTAAATTAAAATAGTATCATTAAATAGTTTCATTTGCTTTTATGATATTTATATTTTATTTAAGTATTTGGTTTTAAGTTTTATTTATATATTGCACGATTTACATTATTAACACTATAAATTATGATAAACTAAATATTTACAGCTTTATTGAGTCTTGTAGAATGTATGTGCACTGTTTAGCATATATAATTTTTAAATTAACAGTAGTTGGTAACAGTAGTTAGTAGTCCATCCATTTTAATCTGTTTCTAGAAACAGAAGGCTTGTTTCAAATTCAATGTATATTCAAATCCTTGTTTTTCTTGATGATATCACCGCTTAAACAAATATGAACTTTATTGTGTGTGTTGTTTTCAGAATGACTAGTACTCCTGAAAAAGTCTTAAAGCTTTTTAAAGTTGTAGTGCAAACTGAATTTTATTTGAGGGGTGTTCTAAAAATTATTCCAATACCATATTTGTTTACATGTTTGGATGATAAATTTCGAACGCAGATAAGCATTAATTTTGTGTTTAGTGATACTTTTGTTTTTATGTATAGTTACTTAGTACATACCGTATATACAGGTGGGTGCGTGCGCGTTTCTGGCGCTGACAAGTCGTATGGCGGCTCAGCGGACGCATAACGTCCTAGGACGGCGCGTGCGTCGTCTGACGTTCCGCGTACTAACACCGAACCGCACCATACATTGCTGTGAAAGAATACATGACATAGATTGACACTGTATTTCAAACACATAAGGGGAAAAGGTGACTGGATCGACTATGGGATTCATTCATATTTGGGACTATTGAAAGATTCAGCTGCACTTGCGCAAAAGGCCAATTTCATCAGTAAAACATTAGTAAAGTAGTTTTGTATGGCTAGGCCATTAGAAAGTTGCTAAAGAATCCCAACTAGGTCCATTATTGTGTATATTCAAAATATGGTCAGAGGCCGGGGAAATTCTGAAGTCATAATTGTTACTGTGCAAACAAAGAGATGGAGCTATAATATCTTCATCTAATAAATACGAATTATTCGCCCTGTAAACTGAGAAGGACTTTATACGCCACAGAGGTAGAGTAAGGTTTTGTTAATACATACCCATACAAATAGCCTCGTGAGTGTAGATGCGCGAGCGCAGAGCTGACGTCACACATGAGCCGCAGCGGCACTCCGCCCTCGTTCAGGATGGCCATCTTAGGACGGTTCACTACCAGGTATTGTTGGAGGTCCTGCAAGTAGATAAGAGGGATTTTAGACGAGCTCTAGCGTGTTAGGAAATAAAGTACTTAGCAAATGATCCATCACGATATTCGATCAGCAATACCTACCACCTATACCTACAAGACCATATGACCTACAAGTAGTTGTTCCGGGTCTGGCTGTTTGTGTATGTGAGTTTAAATGTTTGTAAACGCACCCACAATACAGGAGTAATTCCTAGTGCGGGGCAACGTTTTATTAAAAAAAAAAAAATATGGGGGAAGAAGAGAGAGAATTATAAGACTGGGGGAGGTTATTCCCAATTAAACTCAAATCTAAAATATTTAATTTATTGGAAAAAAATATGTTGCCTTCCCTCCATGGCTTCTACACACAAATTCCTCTTTTAAATCCTAATCGATGTATCTGTCGGACTTAATTTGCATCAAGTCTCATTCAAGACTCATAAACTCGATATGGAATACAAAAGTGGTTACTAACGTTCTCCAAAGACGTTTAAATTCAACCTATCGCCAAAGAATGCATGTTTAAATAGCCAAATAAAAAGAGGCGTCACAAACTCTTCAACATCAAGGCTAAGGTTAGGTTAGTTACCATAGAACAAAGTTCAAATATCAATATCCAAGGATCCTCCTGCAGACACTTAGTGACGAACGCCAGAACGTTTTCATGGCGCACGTCGCGGTACATCCTGGCTTCGTCCAGGAACCGAGCCTTGTCTTCCAGGCTCGCGTTCTGGTTGAGTATCTTTACTGCCACAGTGCTTGTAGTGCCATTGTCTTCCAACTCTCCTTCCACGACCTGTAGAAGTAAATATTTGGATATTGAAATAATCAATATAGTAATCGACAGAGCCCGAATAATCGTGGTGAACCGATGACCTGGTGAAGGCAGAAATCAGCTGGATGCGAGAAGCACAGAATCGGTCCAAGTGGCGGACCTTGAGGGAGGCCTATGTCCAGCAGTGGACGTTTTTTGGCCGACTGATGATATATGCTTGTATGGTATTTATTCTTGTCGGATTCATCATCATCATATGCCTACAGCAGTCCACTGCTGCATATGGCTCTGTTACTTATCAAAACACATTTTTCTTTGCAGTGACCAAGGGAAGTCTTAACACTGTAGCTGTCAAAATTTTTACTACATTACCAAAAATTGTTTGCGCTTCGCCGTGAAGAAAATGATTTTGGAGCATTATATTATTATTCTAATATAATTATGTAAGTCGCATCCACGTATAAAGAACATATTACCGCTCAGTGCAATCATCGAATCAATAATATCGCGAAACGTGATGATTAATAATCATCACGTTTACAATCACATCACCATTGTTTATGGCATCAATACAAGATTTAATTGAACGTGCACTTCTTAGTTTTACTACATTTCCTGTAACATGTCATAAGTCATACTTTATGCTTGGGAAATACATACTAATCAGATAATGGATTTTTATTAATTGATTTTAAATAGAGTCAGATTATAGCGTCTTAAGTTTGCTGATTTCCTGGAGGGTCTTCAAGGCAAGCAAACACTTATGTCCGTTTTCACAAACTAAATATCTCGAGGAAAGCGCGCTGTTGGATTTTCAACTTTCGGCGATAAGCCGAGGGTTTAAAATCCAAAAGCGCGCTTTTATTTAGACATTCACTGTGTATTACTTACTCTTCCAAACCATCCTCTACCGATTTCTCGAAGGTACTGCAATCGATTACGCGGGAAATCTTCATCGCCTGTAACCAAATATGGTAAATTAGGTACATTTAAAATCAATTTGCTGTATATGCTTATGCAAGTTTGTATGGAAAAATACTGGTTTGAGGCGGGTGCTGCCGCGATGCTACAGCCAAGTACAACTTAGTATATTACTAATATTATAAATGCGAAAGTTTGGATGTTTAAATGTTTATTACTCAATCAGTTTTTACTTTTTTTATCCCGGAATCCCCCCGGGATCGAGACGTGAAACCAGGTGAAACCGCGGGGCGGTGCTAGTAGAATATACAAATAAAAGAACGTGTTTTAAATATTATACTATCGTTATGAATAATTTCACGGTAATGCTCCGCAAAAATGGTCTCTTGACTCAACCGACGATTCGCATTAAAAAAACGTTTGATGAAATTTGTCTCAGCAACTTATTAATTACTAGTCTCAGACAAGGACATTAAATACCGAAACCACCGGTCCTGCACCCAAAACGTATTGTTCGTATGTTTCTATACTAGCTAAACAGTGATAGTCATCGGTCATGGGAACTTTGTAATGGTCGAACGATAACAATGGTGCCCGCTATAAACTCTGAAAAGGTCTTGGCTCTATGTAATGTGTCAATCGAAAACTGATCTAATTGTTATGACATACAGTTGAAAATCGGATATAACGAGGTGAATATTTTAAGTAAGGCTTAGGCACTGATTTACGGATTACGGGACTTGGCCCGCAATATTAAAGGTTTTTTTAAGTTGGCAATTCATTTCCGTCGAGGCGCGGATGGATGACAATTTTTGACGCTTTGTGGATACTTAAAGTGAATTAAATGTTTTATCACAACTTATTTCTTTTAAAGATTAAATCCACGCGAAGGGTGGGTAAACCATCGCCCTTACCTTTTACGTGGTCTTTATCCACGACTTTTGCGGCGCTCCATTTAGTTACAATGATTTATTTTACGGCCTGGCTCGCCTAAAGCTATCCCGCTCTACCGTTTTACATTTCGGAAGCTGCAAATGTCTAATACATAAGTAACACAATATCGGGCCAAGCCTCGTAGACTTTTGGAGAATTGCAAGAAAGAAGTTATCATGAATTTAAACGCCTCCAAACAAAACGTCATCGTCGTCCTTCAACTGCCATAAAAATAATCCTTATATCTAACTACTACTTAACGACCGGAAAACCGTCACAGGAAGGAAGTGACGACGAGAACTGCGTGAATAAAGATGCACAGGTATACAAATGGAAGGATGGGCAAGTATTGTCGATATTTCATAAATTGATCGCATAACTACCGATTTATTTTGAAGGTTAAAGATAGATGGTAGAAGGTAGTCAAGGTTACTTGAAACCACAACCTCGAGGTTGTGATTTCAGGGTCCAATTAGTTGAGGCATCATGTACAGACGCCAGCACATCAAGTTACTACAATCTGTCAGATTTCTTTAATAGATTTTCGACTTTATTGCTAAAACATAAGGTTCAAGACTGATTGGGAAAATCTGACAGTTTCGGGTAGGTTGACCTGCTGGCGTCCGTACACACGGTATCCTACTATTAAAATGAATGTTTTGGATGAAATAGAAATAGACCATGCCCTGGATTACATTTTTATCCCGGTAGTAAGTTCCCGTGGGATAGTTTGTCGAAATGATGTCGTTTTTCGACCTCCACGCGGGCTAAGTAATACGTACGAATACTCACCGAACCAATCAGCGCAATGCTCCAACGGATCAGCAACTCTTATCCCAGACGGCAGCGGCTCAAACTCCACAACCGACTCCCGGCTGACTCTATTCCTCTCTTCGTTCTCACTCACGATGTAAGCTGCCGCATTATTGTTGGCGATGTTCTGCATCTCTCGCAGAGATATCGGCCCGTTGTTATTGTCTTCACTGATGTTGTTGTTGACGGGCTCGGCAAAGCCCGAGTCGGGCGGATGGGCCCGACGACCATCGTGAAGGTGCGTCGCGCTTGCAGTAAACAACTGTGGGAGATTTGGCACAGTTAATATTTGAAGGTTTCAAGAAAAAAGGTGAATCTTGTGGTGATGTGTATTATGGTATTGGATGGGGTGAATACTAATTTTGGAGTTGGTGATCTGTTAAAGCTAAACATAAAAGGATTTTAATTGAACCACAATTACATTTCATGCAACGGACAAAGACACAGAACATGATGCAAATAAAACAGAAATTGTGAGTGTAAAAAAAAATGCGATATTTTAAAAAATGAGACTCAAGATTTTTTAGAATCTTTCAAGTGATTTCAAATAAATCTGGATCCCCAAAACAACCAAAGGCATCCCCTCAAATTATAACCGCCACTAGAAATCTATAAACACACAATTAAAAGCGAAAACTAAAGTTCACAATGGGACACACACAACTACGTCATCTACTAAGTACCTGATTGTCCGCTCCTTCGTTCGGCTGGCGACAAGAGAAAACAATGCATCAGACAGACATTTGATCTTGTTCATACAGTGTTATATTATGTATTGTTCGTACAAGGACCTAAGCACTAAGTGAGGTTACGTTATATTACAGAGAAGAGGGATGACGTTGGACAGTTTGTGCTCTAGATTTTAGTGAAGCTGTGTTTCGGCGCCTTAGAGTGAAAACCTCGTAAGTGTAAAAGAAGTAACTTTTCAGGAGGAAGAAGGAAGGAATAAATTTTTGGACGGCGTCTTTTATGTTTTTTTTAACCGACTTCAAAAAAGGAGGTTCTGTATTATTATTAATATGGAAATTTAACCCGCTTTTATATCCAGAACTGATCGATACTCTATGATTGTCCGAAATGCATAAAATGCTACTTACGAGGTATTGAATTCCCGAGGTTTTCACTCTAATGTGATGGTTTGTTCTTTATTTATTTTGACATTAGTGTCAAAATAAATAAAGAACAAACCATCGACAACCAGTTTACCAGTCTTACCAAGGGGTATCGTATTATTCAATAACTGGGTTGTAGAGCTCAGATAGGCTCGCTCCATGTAAAATGCTGGTATTCATTAGAACAAAAAACATGTCCAGTCTCAGATTCAATAAAAAAAAGTGTTGCGCCGATCCCAAATAAATTGGGATAAGGGGTCTATAGCTAGAGCGGTTCTGCACTACATCCGATCCGAATCCGAGAAATGCCGGTCCAAAGTGACCATAGTCCTATTTGTATGAGGGGTTGCGTACTAGATCCGAACTCTATCCGTTCGAATTTAGAACATTCCCAATTCGGATTGAAGTCGGATCGGATGTACTGCAGAACCGCTCTAACAGTCAAGCTTTTGATTCTCGTTTGAGCATTCAGGGATAAATCGTTGAGCTCTTTAACATATAAAGCATTACACTAGTATGCAACGATGACTGTACAATGGCATACTTCTGTCACGTCTAATTGGCTAACGCGATCTGGCTGCAGCCGTCGCCCCCCGGATTAGCTCATCCAAGCGAATTACTAGAACTTGTGTACGATCGCTGTTTCTATTGGTCAGGGTCAACTGTTGTATGACTATAGATTTTTAGATTAGTTATCCGTAATTTCATTTTCTTACCTCTATAATTTCTTATAAATACTTATAATAAAAAAGTAATGAAGAAAATTCTGTACTTATATTGAATATTTAAAAAAAGTAATTGCTACGAGGCGTGGGAACAAGCCTGATGCCGAAAAATATAGTTTTTAAAATTTTTGTCCGTTTGTTTGGATGTACATTCCGGATTGGCGCAAAAAGAGCTGAACGGATTTGGATGAAATTTGGCCCACATATAGTTTGTAACCTTTTAATCCCGGTAGTACATTCCCGTGGGATATTTTGCGACATCCACACGAGCGAAACCGTGAGCAAAAGCTAGTACGCACGGCGACATATCAAGCTATACATTTCCAGTATAAACTGACTTCTCATTACATGAAAAGCTTATACAATGCGAGATCAGCTAGATCTGGAAATGTATCGTCGTGTGTGCTCTACATATAAAACATGGCTTCAATTGAGGTACCTACTTATCATTAAGGTATGACATGTATCTATGGTCCTACATACACAGTATTTAAAATACTTCGTTAGAAAAGTCGAGCAATAGTAGGTAGTAATCCTCGCTTTTACATACGAACGTAATTGGTCAATTACTGTCGGTGAATAAGAGAGTTGCAGGAAAACAGCGCTCGTTCGCTTTCACAAAGGATAACTACCAGCGTATAATAATATGTAGGTACTACTTTAGATAACTAGGTCATTAGTAGTATTATGCATGTAAGCCTTAGGAACTACGCCTTCTGGGAATTTTAGGTGCATTTGAGACGGACTTTTCTCGTATGCTCTAAGTTTTCTATACATATTAAATAAAATTTAAGTGTCTGTTTATAATGTCAAAATAATAGCTTTTTACTGTATACGGTAACTATAATTAAAAAAAAAAAAAGTTTTCTGTCTGGTGTGTTTATTCCGGCTAAGCTGGCAAACAGCTGATGTTATAAGGAGTAACTTTTATTTTAGAAAAATAATTAGTGTACCGCGCAAAACAATTAAAACCCATGAATCCAACATATTGTTTTCGTACATGCACGCGAACGAAGTCACAGCTAGTATGTAATATAATCTAGTCGTGCATGTCACATGTAATATTTTCAGCAATTTTACAGACTATTAAGTACAGTTATGCAAATCGATCTTGTCTCACCACGCCTCCATCAGGGAAACTAGGTTACCGTTCAATTTTTCAAGCTATATCTGCTGATTACTAGGTCAGCATTATCCAAGCAAATTATACGCCTAGAACGAATATAAATTTTATTTATGTGCCAAAAGCAAAAAACCTCTAACAATAATTGAGTGGCCTTGATTGGCGCTCTATTCATGTATTACAGCCGTGCCCATTGACTGTGGGACCGCTCCTCGTCACAAAGGGGTATTCAGCCAGTGCAGCCAATCCGAAGACTTTTTGACAATAACTGGCCTAAATGAGGCAAAATTTATATTAATTGGGATGTTAAACGGATTAAGTTACCTATTAACCGACTTCTAAAAAAATGAAAAATCTATTAAAAAAAAAAACAACAAACCGACTTCCGTAATTAAAGTTATTTTTCACTTTTTAGTGTTTTTTGGAAGTCGTTTTTCTATGATTTGCCGAACTTCAAAATACACGGCCAAACTAGAAGGAAACTATTAAATATGCATTTCGGGAAGGTGCTGCAGGTGGCACCGAACTGAGAAAGATTTTATCTCTTCCGGTGGATGTCGTGACAAACGAATTTACAGCAGGTGCCAGGTGGACAAAACGACCATTTCCTTGCGAGTATCGTGTACGAAATACTTTGCAATATGTTGTCAAATCCCATGCCAATGTATTACTTGGTTGTATTATTTTGTTTAACCAAAGAGCTTTCTTGAGACACTTGATCAGGCTTTTAGTGAACAAGGGTAAGTCAAACAGCACTAGTGATAAAACCGCTTTGTTTCTAATCTGAGTACAGCTCTTAATACTAGGACAAAGGTATCATACCATAAAGATTTATCATTACAAATCACTGAAGCCGGAAGACGTTTATTGTAGAACACGGGTCTCCCTCGCAGTTTGATAGGATTGATTCAAAGCCGCTTGTGCATCGGTCCCCTGCATTTCATAGATCGCTGATCCATTTACCTAGCTATTTAGGTCAACATTTCTGACACACCTAGAATCTGTGGGTTAATTAAAATGTGCAGTCAATTATAAACAGATAGTGTCCCGCCCCGGCTTTGCACGGGTAGATATGTTGGTTTAAAAAAAAAATAAGTTGTAAGGATTTTTCGGCGTTAATATTGCATATATTAACATGGAAAAGCAGTTATTGTGACATAACTGTAATAGTTAGACATATAGTATCGCGATTTTTTTTGTAGATATTGATGTCCTCTATAAAACTTTAGTACATCACTTTGCTCTATTGTCAATAGTTTCCGCAGCGTACGCGATATAAGGATTTTTTTTTGTATATTTTTCACACCTTGGGTTACATTATTGAAGTTTTCATACGGATCCCTAACTTTTTTGAAAATATTCTATCACCTATTTTCATCAAGGATAATGTAGGATTCTAATGGTAAAATAATTATTCAAATCGGTCCAGTAGTTTCGGAGCCTATTCAATACAAACAAACAAACAAATCTTTCCTCTATTAGTGTAGATGTAGATTGCCTGTAAATAAATGACCAATATTCAGCTACTTCTAGTGGAATTCCCCGAAAAATCTGAGAGATTTTCTGATATTGATTTTTACTAAAAGCGATGTATTTTTCCGCACGAGAATGCTCTGACTTTGACAGTATAATTGAATAAACTTGGTCTTCTACACACAAGCGTACTCTATGTACAGTCAGCAAAAGAGTTAGGTATACAGGATCGTCGGATATAGTTGAAGTTTAGTAATAAACCGATGGATGTTGTCGACTGAAATTTAATTTGATAAATGAGCTTTTGTTTTCTATTAATAAAATTAAATTTTATTCGACAACATCCATCGGTATCATAACTCTTTTGCTGACTGTACATTATACATAGCCTGCCTATGTATGGGTACATTCGGGGACACAATTACCTGTCCATTACACGGCTCACCGTCAATACCGGGAAGGCAAGGTTTTCATTATAGCAATCGTGTTGCTTCTCTCGAGGTGTCACACGCAACGAATCGTGTGAACTGGCACGAACGTTGAGAGTTATTTGTAATCTCATTAGGTAGGTTTTAGTTTTATATGGTGTGTTTATAGTCAAATAATCAAATTGATTTGAATAGTTCTTGAGCGGTGAAACTGACGATCAGATTTATATCATTAAGGGCGCAATCCACCAAACTTTTATTACTTAGGTACCTAGAATAAGTCCTATTCTGAGAATAAATTTGAATTTTTGACAGTTTTACCATACTAGAACTGTCAGACGTCAATTCTATTCCGCGAATAAAAGTTATCTGACTTTGGTAAAATCAGCGCTAAGTCATGTTTATTTTTAATATCTGCCCACGTGTAATACAATTATGAGAAGTGGCAGATAATATTTTATTTCCATATGCATGTGCTATCTTAGAGTTGGTTATCAAAGCAGATTATCTTCTCTGTTTCGGGACTCATCAGTCGCTTGTAATAACCTCCTCGGAATCTGGTATGATGCCCCCAGTTTATCCTTACCAAGTGAACCACTTGGCATGCCCCAGGAAAGTATAATCTGCCCAAAAGATCGCAATATCTCCGAATGCAGACCAATCCAGATCGCTTTTTGACCGCATAACCGCATCAAATCGTCCTAAGTCCATAGTTACACCTGCGTTTAATTACAATGAATGACGTAACATATTAGGACTTACGCGAGCTGTTAACAAGATAATTGCCCGCGTATGTGTGCGTGACGAATGTATTCGACATCGGATCGTATTACGAATTTACGATTCATGTTATGCAGTTCATCGCAGGTTACGTCAAGGTTTGCAACGCCCGTTTATTTTTAATTCGCACTCACTGTACATCGGCCTATTTCCGGACATTGTTGTCATTATTATAGTGAATCGTTTATTTTTAACTTTGGCCATAAGTGTACGGAATGGCAAGTGGGCAGGCTTAGGTTTATTTTAGTGTGCGAAAGTATGGTTGTTAAATTGAAAAGAAGTGCGGTAAAAGCAGCAATGACGGGGACTTTCCAATTCTTTCAATAGCAATAAAAATTATACACTTTCTTGAGCATCAAACGAAACAAAAACTTAATTTAAAATTCTTCACAGCCAAAGATCAATCACCTACCAAAAAAAAAGAACAACCACATTCAAGGAAACACAATTGCGCAATAGCAGAACATAATTTATGCATATAAAAAGCGTCCCCTGTCGCTGTGGCAACAATAGGCGACAATTCATAAGAACACGAGTCCCACACAATGAAGTTATAAAGTTTATAGTCGAGTCCGCAGCTCCACACATTGTTTGATCCGAGCCTTGTTAGGGAAAGTGAACGATAACGGTGTTAAAATGTAGGACGACTACTTGACTGTGACAACTTGGCGGTGGATGGTCGAATCAATCCGTTGCTTCCTTGTTTTGTTGGTAAAAAACTACTTCTGGTAATTGAATGGCGTTTTTTGTAGCCTTCGGCGGAGTAGCTTTTATCCGGTCAAAGACTTGGGTTATCTTTGATTGAATGATGTTCCTTCTTATCAAACCACGGTTCTTGAGATTTCTAACAAGGTATCATTTAAACTCTATCTATGAGAGTCCACTAATTAACTCTCCAATGCTGAGGAACAACTCTCAAGCTTGAAACCTGATGAAATCTGCAATCCGTCCATGTCACTCGTAATTTGCATCTCACGACGATTTAAGTATTTAATGATGTCACTGTTGATCTATTACTTAGAGCTGTTAGATGAAGCGAAAACCTATCAAGCAGATAATAATAGCGATACGTTTTCAAATGCGTGAAAATCGGTTCACCTCACGAATTATTAGGTTAGGTTTCTCGAGCGTGCAGATGACTAAGATTCATTTGAATCCTACGCCTATTAATTGTAGACTACAAAATTGGATAAAAGCTTTTATAAAACAATGACAACTTTTTAATAGCGATGAACCCGAAAATGAAAAGAAATTCGCCGTGACGCAGAGTGGAAAACTTAATTAATATCCCACCCTCTCTAATTACTTAGCCCGACCAACTAAGCAAATTGTCGAGGTTTCAGTTAATAGGACAAAGGACCAGTTTGACGTCATTATAACGCTGGTAGGACAGGCGACCCTCCGCGAAGGTCATGTTTCTAGAACAGCCAATTCAATTAACAAAAAGTAATTTAAAAAAATTAAATCGACTTCAAAAAGATATTAACTCAAAATAATGAAATAACTTTAATTTCGGAAGTCGGTGTCCTGGGATCTGTATTTTAGTTTTGATGTTTTGCCAATAAAAAAAAATGGTCACCCTCCGATTAATAGTTGCGGAGAAATGCGTAGACAAACATACATACATACATCTATAAAATTTTGTATATAATTTGTTTGGAAGCCTTAATAGTGTCATACGTGAATATAATGCAGTTCCAATAATATTACATACATACGTGTCGAATTGATAACCTGCTTTTTTTTGAAGTCGGTAACAATGCAAAAGCTTGTCATTACTAAACTTTAACCTAACTTTCGCAAGACAACGCAAGTTCTTTAGAAATGTCCAATTTAGCCAATAAGGGCTGGTCTTTTACGTTTTTGTGCTAATATGTGTCAATGTCGTTTCGTAATCGCCTTCAATGCGCAGAATTTACTGATTTACAATACATTATTCTCTGAATGGCCATTCGTATGACTACACAACGATAATACTGCACTGAAGCGTGATAATTGTGTGAATTGATGACGCGAACTGTTACAACAGTTGCATATGCTGTATCTTGCAAACAACATATATATAACATTATTGAGCAAAATATTTCTCCACGAGATAAATTTTACGAAACTAGATTAAACGTAACACCGATCGGTATCGTAACCGATGTCGCGTGTCCGAATGTTATAAAAACGAAATGTACGATTTTATGGCGGATTACGGTCAGCGCAGATCGAACTGCAAAATGCTCGCGCATGATCGACCAAAATGTGGAATGCATACTCGAACACGCAGTCGGCTTGCTCGAGCAACAAATTTGGGTGTATTAAATTTTGCGAAGTATGATAATAATCATAAGATATTTTTTTCAATAATCTCAGAAAATGCTCTTCTCTGCTCTTGGTGTGCGCTGACCCTTAAAAGTATGGACGTACAATCTGAGGAGTGGGTGTATGAATTATGTTCTAAAGCCTTGGTATTATTTAGCCTTTTTTATATGTTTGGCGTTCCATATCTAACACTGATTTACCAAAGGCTATTTCATCAGGAAAAGATTTTATACGGGAAGTTTCTTCGACTACTGTTATGAAAATAAAATGAACCAGTGCGGAAACTGTAATCATGAATTCAGCATTAGATTCTAGACCCACCCCCTAGCGTGGAAACTTTTAGTTCGGAAGTTCTGATAAAAAAAAAAAACGTGTTTCAAAGAAAAGTGCGCCATGTATGGATTTTTGGAACAACAATTTTTTTTTTATAAAGACGATAAATTTCTAGCATCTAATGCTGAATTCATGGTTACAGTTTGCGCACTGGTTAATTTTCTTTCCTGTATATATTCCCCGAACACGATCGACGGAATGATGAAGACGAACCCGACACCCAGCAAGTTTTCTTTCAAAATCGGGAGCATCCCAATTTCGAAGCAATCTATCAAAGCTGGATCAGATACTTCAAGTATTTCAATAAGGAAATCTAATAGAGACTTTAATCCTATCGAGCGAAACTGTAATATTACGAAGCAAAGTCAACATGAGTCGAGACGAGATGAGGAAACTGACATATTGTTATAAGAATAGGACGTAAACAAGGTTCTTCTGAGTAAAACTACGTAGCAATACGCACACTAATCATAATGGAATTCTGTATCGGATGGTGGCTGATAAAAATAATTGGTTTATTGATTGTTTTTGGTTTGACTTAGGCTTTGTCGTAAAAGAGGATGATACAGCCGTAGTAAATCTAAATCTAGCAAGCCATTTTCCGGTCATGCCTTTAACTAATTTTTGGACCGAATGTAGTTTATTTTTTAAGTCTTTAGGAATATAATATTATGTCCGAAAATAGGCTAGTTTGACTGAATTGCTGAGTTATGAACAAGAAAAATTTTCGTCATAACACCCTAACCCTTTTCAGACAGAAAACGAAATTACACAAAATTTTGTTTGTCTGACAACAGTCAACCACAAGTAGTCAAACTTGAATACGAGTCTGTCTGTATTTTCTTTAGCCCCGTGTGCCTGCCAGTACCTACTCGCTCCTCAGTTAAGTATATTAATTATCGGCCAGTCGTGCGTGTAAGTATCCTTGTTGGTACATTAATTGCTCACTTCCTGGGCATGCAAGACGCCGCGCCACAGCAAAGAAAGTTAATGGCTTGAAGAGAAATGTTTTTTTTTTTCTTTATTGCCGGATCAATGACTTCCTTCAAATAGTAAATTTAATGAAAATAAAAGTAGAGGGAATCAAAAACATAAATTTAATCAACTGCCTTGATTAATGTCGTCCATTTATAAGAGCAGCGACGACTACATAAACAAAAAATTAGGTACAGGAAAATTAAGTTTTACAAGACCACATGCATTTCTCATTTGATGTACACATTGTGAATTCCAAACAAAAATAGATTGAAAATGAATGACACCGCGTTGGTGCCAAAATAATTGGAATAGCGATGTGGGCATTGACATTCTTCGAAAGAAAATCTCAGAAAAAAGTGTTTTGATAAAAATACAGATTATGTACTGATCAGATGACTGATATTTAATGGCCGGTAAACTAAATCTATTCTGTCATAAATGTAAGGAAAATGACAGAAACACAGTGTGAACATTTTCGACATATTTTTTCATAGTAGCGATAGCGTGGTAAACTTTCGCCAAGTTTCCAAGTTTTTTGGCTAACAAAGTTATGACACAACAATGCAACGTTGGCCAAAAGTCTGAAAGGAATAGAAAGTGAAACATGATACGAGTGACAAACAACATTATCAGACAAGATCATGGTTCTTCCACAAGTTCCATACAACGAGCTAATCGTAACTAACTTTTCCAAAGAACTTTATCAAGCAGACAAGGATCAGTTTGTTAAAACAGAAGAACATTCATTAACTAAGAGTTATCAATAAACGGGCCGTTTCAAGGCGAACACGTGCTCTGTACATTGTAATTAGCGTGCGCGTGAGTCACCGCGGAGATGCGCCCGCGCATAATAAAATCGCTTTTATCTTGCGCGTGTCGTCGCCACTTAGTAGACGGATAGAGTTGTTTGGACAAGTATTGTGAGGGGATAGACATAACTTTAACAATGGCGGAATATAAATATAATAACGAAGACGTAAATGTGGGTAAATGACAGACAGACGGATAAAAATGTTAATGGGTACTAAAATAGAGCCTAGTAGAATCATCTAGCAGCGGCCCGCGATTTCACCCGCATAAGTGTCGATCCCGTGGGAATATCGGGATAAAAAGTATCAATTCTGATGTATAAGCTATATTATTGTAGTTTCATCAAAATCCGTTCAGTAGTTTTTGCGTGAAAGAGAAACAGACATCCATCCATTCCATCCTCATAAACTTTCGCGTTTATAATATTATATATTATGTTAATGTTAATATGCAGTGTCTTGTGTGTAAGTTCTGATTTTTTATGCGTAGATCTCCTAATGATCTATTTCCGTTAACTGAATCACTGAACTGATAAACTACCAACGTCATTACATCAGAATGTACATACCTACACATATCCAAGCGGTTTGCATTTTATTTTTAGCGGTTAGCGACCCTTACAAAATGACGTAGAAAGAATTAAATCGAAAAGGTCGGAATGAGAGGAGATCTGGGCCCGTACCAGAATCATTTGTACGGCAGTTATAGTGCAGGACAAGTCAAGGTGAAAGTTCATAGTTGCACCGCGCGTATTAGAAAATCGCCTGACATTTTACACTTTTTGTCAAATATTGACCGGCTATACGAGTATACAGTATCCCCCCAGACAAAAGGCATTTAATAATAAAACCCTTTTTTCTTTTTGAGGATGGGAAATCATCAAATGACCCCTCCCGCTCTGGGTGGAGCGGAAGGGGAGTGTAAGACTCTTACTGACTAAAACCCACCCGTGTTCCTTCCTTAGCCCTTTATGTTCCGGGCCAGCGGTAACCCTTTCGGACAATCCCGCTGACGAACATTTCAATTAAATACACCGTTTTACCAAAATAATAGACACCACTAGACACTTAAAAAGAAACTGCCGTTCCATTAGCATAAAGAGCCAAAAATCTACGTCATTCCGGAAACAATGATAACCAAGGAGCGGAGCGGTCGTATTACATTGACACAATTAATTGGCCATTACACTGCATTACAGCGATGGGCTTTCAGAGGTTCGGCTTTTATGTCGGTAGAGCCGCGCATCCGGCTTGCGACCACAACACGGTAGCGGCCTGTGGTCGCCTAACAGGAAATTTATGGGAACTTCGGTACGCAGAAATTACATAGTCTTCCTAGAAATTCTCGGAATAACTTTTTATTTCTCGAAATACTTTTTGTAAAACCAATGAACGTAACCGAACTTCTAAAGACAGGTTAAAGTTTCAATTCTTTGTTTTGGAGATGTATAAATAATCCGTGTTCAGAATTTAGTTGCACAGCTAATAACATCAAATACGGAAGATCAGAAGATCGAAAAGAGAGAGAAGACAAGATGAAAAATTTAAAACGTTATTGTTTAAGTTTTCAAAGCCATTGAGAAGGACACTCAGAAAAATGTGGGAACTAATGCGCTTTGAGTTTAAAACTAGGACAAAAAAAAGGCCTAAGACGAAGTGCTGCATGTACTAATCTTATTACGGAACAGATCAATGTTGGGAAGATGACGTGTACTGCAAATGTAGGCAAGAGTAAACATATTTAACTTGTAAATAGTATGCAGCTGATATAAAATATTCATCGGAGCAGGATTATAATTCAAAAGGGTTACACAATGGTGCATGCTGCTGTACGGCGTATTTACGGCCCCAAGCTTGGTAAAGAGCTGTTGACATCTTTGCTAAAAGCATACGACAATTGTACGACTCTATAATATGTATGTGGGAGGCTTTGTTTGCTTGTGTTTTTGTACACAAGTATAAACACAGGACTCGGATTTGAACTAACAGACAGTTCGGAACCGGAATGCCACAGGGACTATAAATTCAGGTGGAGGTGTAGGTGTAGCGCTCGATTCCTAACTCCAAGTCCCAATAATATTTATAGCACTTCTTGTAATGGTCTCTTACAATAGTAATCCCATTAAACATAAACTATACGTTCTGAGTAACGAATTCAACTTTTATATAAACAGTCAAACAAAAAAATATTACAATACCTCGTTGGTCTTGACTCCTGAGTTTCTATGTTTATGTTAATCTTTTAAAACAATCATATTTACATTGCAGATAAAAACTCCAGCTTACGGAACTTACATGAAAAGCAAACGTGAGACCTGCCTCAACACGCTGATGCGGAGTGTCGTGAAGCTTGGCTTGACTTTGATTAACCCGTCAAGGCATTTGCTTTGTGAATATAATGGCTGAGTCAGCGTGTGAATTTTGTTTTATAATAGACGTCCTTTTAACGAAGGATGTTTGTCATTCAAAGTCAAAATTACGACGTGACATTTAGACGAAATATACTTTCAAAGTCATAAGTTCTGAGAATTTGGTTGCAAGGAATTTGAAGATGATGAAGATTGCTGAATTTCTTTGTCTATTTCAAGCCGTTTCCAAGGAGATGATTTGAAAGAACCTGAGGTATGAACAAGACGCTTCTGACTGAGAAGGAGACAGCCGTATTGGGGAAACGGGGAGAGTTACGGGCATTTCACCAGCTGTTCACCAGATGAAGTTCTGAATTGGTTAAACATATTCTGGTGAAAATTCCGTCAGTTTTCGTTTTAAAACTTACAAATACAACTCTCTAAAACTGTGTTTCGGCCAGAAGATGTTGTAATGGAATTAAGACAGCTCTCGTTTAGCGTTGCCATAAATACATACAGTTCGGACAGATCTGGCGAGGAGAGCTACAACAATACCGAAGCTGGCACGTGACAGACGTTACTCAGGTACTAGCATTACTCTGCACATAATCTAAATCGCGTTCTACTCTCATGACAGTACATTGCCGGTTTTATAACCGCTTCATATTTTAGTACATGAATCAGAGTAGCGATGGGGGAGGTGTGAAGCGATGACAGCGTGGGAGGGGCACGACTGTGGGGTGTGCCCACCTCGGGCTCTATGCCAAGTAGAAGCGCCACTGCATCGTCAGATGACTGGCATTATATTGCACTCACTACATCCACTTCCAATCTTAATATTTCACACATACGGTTCATTTTAAATGTTGATGGATGAAAAATATCAGATTGTTGTTTCGTCGTGTGAATGTCTCGCGCGTAGTCTAGGGTTTTTATGTGAAGTATCTCAAAGTCCGCCGTGCAAAGAATTCGCGTCGGATTGTTTTAGCGTATTGTGAGAAATGTTGCCGTGTATTTTTGGCGCCCCTTTTGTCTTTTCTCCTTGGAGTTTGATAGCGTCACGAAACTTTTATTTAATAATCGCGAGAAAGGTTTATTGCTCAACGAAATTACATGTTTACACAAAGTTAATCATTACAGTCAACCATGCGTAGCCAAATTATAAAAAAAGAAATATAATTTTCTGATATAATTTTGGTTTTGAAACTGAGGGTAAAACGAACTACAGCAGAATGAGCATGCTTAATATCAGTCTCGCCTGAGGCCAAGTAAACCCACGCTCTGTTTACGTGGTTCAAATAAATTAAGTACACAAAAAGAATGTATTTTATCTTAGCCAAAATCGTGACAAGAAAAAAGCAAGACTTAACTCAATGCGATTTAGAACAAACTGCACTAATGAATATCACACATGTTTACGTTAGTGCGTTGCCGCGTTGTCAGGGCAGGTGGGCGAGTATGCTGACTCACAGATAACGATTATCACATTGTTTTTAGACAATTATAAGTGTGAATAACACTGTTTACAAGCCAGTGTGTAATCTGGGACGCTGCAATTGAGGCTTCCTACAAGGTCAACGATGAGTGTACCTAGTGCCCCCAATAAGACTACCGAGACGCGGAACGTATCGTAATGCGTTGTTCGAAGTGTGCGAACAAATAGATTCGTTCTCAATAGTTGATTGCTCGTTGGAGATGAAAGAAACTTTGTAATGGCGGAAAATGTGAATGAGTACTCATTACTCACAGAAAATTGTATCATCAATGATTCATTGTCTCGACTAAAGATATCAATTGTGTGAACGAAAATGTCCTTTGTTATAATGCTCCTTATCGAACCGCAGGAAATTCGGGCAACCAAAGGCTATAAATTCACAGGAAACTGGGCAGGAATTTGGCACGATTTAGCCTTTATCTCTATCTCAGTTTAGGATTTAAGTCTTCGGGAAATCGGTGGTTACATTTTGCTTTGAAAATATCTCTCTTATTCTACTGCGAAAATTCGACGTGCATGAATATCTGAAGAGTTATCTTCAAAGTTCATTGCTCCATTTATACGCTGAATTTATACGCAAAAATGGCAAAGGAATGCGAAATCGAAAACTATGAATTACAGTCTACTAAAAGCATAGTTTATTACCAGTCAATGGTCGCAGGTAATAGACACAGTATATTTTCTTTAGCGATTCAATTCCATTTCACTAATTGGCCCGTAATTGTCGCAGTCTGGCTTCTAGTTTTTAATAAAAGTTGTTTGCTTCCACGAAATATTGGAACTGGGGACATCACAATAATGTCCTTAGCTAATAAAACAGTTAGCTTCTGCCAAGGACTTGCGAGTAATTCACATGATTTCTGTAAAAAATTATTTTTTATAATAAGTATTTTATTCTATTGGCATTTTTTTCATTCTATTTTCATTTTCGGACATGGTTGATCTTTGGCCTCATAAAGTTGTTTACGACCCGTCCGTTCCCTAGATATGACAAGTTTACGTCATGTCTACGCCCAAAACAATATTTACATCAATATCGGTTGTCATACTGCAAAATATGAAGTGTATCTGACTACCAGATCATCTAGATAGCATATCACTGGTAAATAAAGACAAAAAGCAAGAAATGCTTATACTTACAGGTAAGTCCAAAGTTCTCAGAATCAATCGAGCTCAGTTCAAGATCGGCGCCACAACACAAGCTCCACTTTGTAACACTTAGTTTAATCACTTAATTACAATAAGTGCTGTGATAAAATTCTATGGGCATTTTCGGCTTAGATACATTGATCCAGATTGATAAATGAGTTTTCGAGGACTAAGGGGCGATTGAGGTTTAATTACTGGACTATAAAACAGGATCGGTCTGTTGATATTCATAAGGACTATTAATAAGGGCTCATAAAGATAAGGAAGACCTCCTTGATGCGTCAGCGTCAGTCAAACCAGAGTAAGACAAAGATATCAAATTAAATACTGAAGATAAAGAAGGCTTGATGCATTAGTTAGAGCACATTCGGACTAAGATCTCAAATTAGGTGCTGCACTGCCGCCCAAACAGAGACAGAAGCAACTTACTAAGCGCAGTATCATGAATTTGTGATAGATCCTCAAGGCAACTCCTGAAATGGAATATTTATATTCAATTTTGTTTTGGGCTACCGCAATTCGATATTTTTCCTTGAGTGAATTATACGGTTATACCAGATAAACTATTTCTTTTTAAAAAAGATCGCTTTTCGGAATACTGAGTTTTTATTAAAGCTTCCTTTGGGAGGTATCCTCAATTGATAATCCTAGAGGTAAGGAGTCCATGAAGGTAGGATACGAAGGCCACGTGTAAACTGTAAAATATTGTATCTAGTTAAAACTAAAACGGGGAACATACAATTATTTATTCCAGCCGTGTTTAGCAAGAAGCATAGTTAGCAGATACATATCTGTCTATTGTTAACCCAGGTATATCGACAAGTCATTGGCATAGCTGGTATGTGTAAAATAAACAAGTCTGGCTAGTCATGAAAACTGAACTCAGTTTTCCTGTACTTATGCGATAAAGTGGATAAGTTATAATTAGTCATGAAAGAAGCTAAGTACCTAATTTTTTTTTCGGTCGTCGTTTATTCTTCGATCGGGCCCTGAACTAATCTTATGTCCGTAAATGACACAGAGTTGGAAATACCCGTAAATTTGGCCAAAACTACGGAAATGTGCGGAGTAGACCCACTGTAATACGAGACACGAGACAATTCAATCGTTACTATCACAAATTATAAGTAGGTACCTGAATATTTGTTCGGGCTAACGAAAACTGCGTGAATTTTGGCACAGTTAGCACTACAAAGCTCTTGGCAGATTGTGTTTTGGAGTATTCATACTAGGTCGAAGTTGCAGACAGACGCGTCACTTTGTTTTAAGTATTCTCCAAAGCGGTCTAGATTTAGAAACTTAAAAAGATTCAAGCTTCATGTTTCAGAGATGCACTTTGGGAAGATTTGAAGGAAAACAAACTAGTCACGTTTACAACGATTGTAAAATGAGTTGTGTTACTAATCGACATCCAACAATGGACTCATGATAGATACATCTGCTAAATTCATTGTACGCAATACAATAAGTGAAATCACTTAGCGTGCGTGTTTTAAGTGGCGTCGTAGTATCTCCATGGACTTAGTCCAAACAGTAACTCACAGACGCAGGCAATGATATGCAGCGGCATACAGACCGGAACATCTCACAAATAGCTATCTCTTGCCCATTAGAGACAAGTATCATGCAACAACAATTCAAGATATCAGATGCAGATCAATATCGGCGGTATTAAATACCAGAAATAAACACTGTGACTAATAACTGTACACATGCCTGTTAGATGTGTGTAGACGCATCATCGCGTGGAATAGAACAATACCGGTGCCAACGACTGAGTAAGTGTCGGGTAGACCCGTATGCGTCTACTGTTACCGTTTGGCTGGCATCTCACTAGGCGCAGGCGTTCCCCTATGACTGAGGCTTATCGATCCAAATCTAGCGCAGACCTTTTGTATGCTCTGGCTACACATCTATCTGTTGCCACGCTCAGAAGCTGTGCCAGGAGTGTGTATACTGTATGGCCTACAGTTCGTCGGGTAAACGCCAAACATGTTGTTTCGGCTTTTGAAAGTTAACACAGTTGTCCCCACTCGTAATGTGTATTAACCCGACCGAAAAATTGAATTGGACACTTGGTTTGATGGATTAACTACTTTCGGATGGGTCCATAATCCATATATCTTCGTTGACGGACTTAGAGAGTAGCCTTTGCGTCTAAAGTCAATCAAATCCTGACTATGACGTCTTGCTGTTTGATCAACGATGCATCTAGGTAATGAAGTTGTTAGTGGGAGCAGAAGCTCAATTAGCTGTAGTGATGTGATTGTTGGAGTACAATGGCAGATTGATAGACGCTTGGAGTCCTAAAAGATTCCTTCACAATCTTTATTCTTTACAATAGACACAACACAACAGACAGGTCATAAAGGGACCACAAATCTGATGCCATTATTTCAAGTCCAGATTAAAAAATAAAGGACCTGGATTTCGGAAATGCTGCTTTTACGAAATGCGTGTAACTTTAAAAGCTTGTGCGTGGGGCACAAGTAATACAAGTATTACGCTGTTCTACTGCACTACTTGTCCGTATTAGTTTTGCGGTTTCTGTTTTCTATGAATTACCTCATTCTCTTAATAAGAAATATAAATAACAAAATGTACGCAAATGTCCGCAGCTTACCTCATTCAGACAATAAAATGTGATAGGTATGAACTTATAGCAAAGTGCGCATAATTTTGCCTAAACGGCGTACAGTTATACATACAATGATACAAGAAAATTACGTCATGAAAGGGACAGTTAGAAGACTTAGAAGGCCGAGAATAGCGTAACAATGACGTCACTGACGACCCACGCGAAAAATAAACAGTTATCGTCTCCCATTACTCTGAAGGGGCTCTTAACAAAATCTTTGTCCGTCACACTAAAGCGCACTTTTCTCAGAATGTATGCTGATATTTTATCAAATCTCCCGCGACACAATACCCCTATTCCGGCCACAAAAGGTAACGAGGGGCAGAGCAGAAGTTTAATTTAGAAGGTACGGTACAAAAGTAAGTAATTCACATGCGGTGGCATTCGAGCACACAATACTGTAGAAGACTAGGTTTCCTTGCTTTCTTTGTACTAGATTTACAGCCTTGATTTTGGCTGAGACCAGCCTCGCATAACTTTTTAGCCGCCTATGAAAATGTGCCTGTGTCCCAGCAGTGGGAACAATAGAGGCTGATTATATTATATTTATGAAAATGTATGGCATTCTCTCGTCTCGACAGTTCTTAATTCACGGTTCGCGTATGTTTAGTGGAACAGATGTTGATTCTGAGGGCGCACGGGATCTGCACTATTGTCTTGCGCACGTATTGTGTTCGAGGGCGTGCCGGGTGCGTTGACCCCGCCCGTCGGCCACTGATTAGATACACAACTGCAACTTTTATTAGACACTACATGTCATATTTATGGGAGCGAGATTATGACGCCTCGACACAAGGATCAATTATGAATAAGTATGTGTTATTCATTCTAGTCACGTGGTATAAATATAATGACTCGGTTATTCATTCTCGTGTAGATTAACTTATCAGTTTTAGGGTGGGGATCTAAAATGTCTGTTTATCCTTAGTTTAGGATCAATTAGGCATATCATTAAGCTAACCGGTTAATTATTTTATTAATTGGACTGCCTTATCTTCTAGTTTGAGGTTGACCTTAAAATGAATTAATTGTTTGATATTAATATCTACTTTGATGAGGATAAAGATTTTTGTTAGATTTATTTACAAATCAGTTTCTGCCCGCGTTGATGTCCGAATTTTCATGGGTTTTATTTTTTGGGCGGAACCCTAATTCTTTTTCAAAAATTTAAGTAGCCTATAATACTCCTTATAACATCAGCTATCTGCCAGTGGAAATCGGGTACAAAAAGAAGGACTGTTTTTTTTGTTATAAGTAGGTACCTACCGACGTATTTCCTTTCGTCAGCATTTAGTAAAAACCTGTTACTTACCTATTTTTTGACATACAAACATACACTTCAATTTAATTTATTTGTAGAGTATAGAAAGATGTATATAATAGATTAAATGCTTGACCCTTCGTTAATAAAACTGAGAGTAGAGAGGAGTAGGTAATCCTTCAAGACATATAACCAGACATAAAAAATAGAATTTGCAAACTGTACCTCAATAATAAATTATGTTAATGCCCTCCAATATTTACATACTAGCAGCGCCACGCGGTTTCACCCGCGTAATTTTCGATCCCGTGGGAATATCGGGATAAAAACTATCCTATGTCCTTTACTCAAACTATCTCTATACCAAATTTCATCTAAATCGGTTCTGCGGTTTAATCGTGAAGAGGTAACAGACAGACACACTTTCGCACTTATAATATTGTATGGATTGATACACTTCCAAATAGGTACAAACAGGCTGCTGAACTAAAAACCAAATTGTGTTTTGTATACAAACTGATACAAGTTCATTGACCTAACATTATCTAAGTTTGAAAAGAGTACGAATTCCGGTACCTAGTGTAACTTTCTTATTGCGAACTTTACGAGGGTAATTAAATTTTTGCAGTAAAACACCTGTTTACATGTTGATAGTTACTATATGTTACTATTCTAGTATGTTAACGATAATAAGGCTCTGACTAAAGACGTTGAATATTGAGATGTCAGCTGACAGAGATTACGGAAGAAGACACACTGCACCGCCACTGAATAAATCGGGATAAGGGCACGAGAATGATGACTTAATTATTATTCCACTACTACTTAATTGTGTTTGTTATAATGAGCGGTATTAAGAAACCTCCATACCGCTCATTATAACAGTCAGTCAGTCGTTACGGGTAGTCAGAAGCCCGAAAGTCTGACAACAGTCTTACCAAGGGGAATCGTATTATCCAGTAACTGGGTTGAGATAGGCAGTCGCTCCATGTAAAATACTGGTATTCAGCTGCATCCGGTTAGACTGGAAGCCGACCCCGACATAGTTGGGAAAGGCTAGGCAGATGATGATGATTAAGAAACCTCCATCGTTGATCTAGTGGTCGAGCATGAGAGCCTGGGTATGATTTACAGGTCGGGCAGTGTTATTGGGTTTTTCTATCAGAAATTTCTCAATCGGAGTCTGGATTTGTGCCCGGTTGATGGCAATAGGCTCGCCCCCTATTACATGGGACTTAAACATAACTGACGAAATGTAACCCACATTTCGTCAGTTATGTTTAAGTATAGTCAACAAAGGAGTTGAGTATACAGGAGCGTCGGATATAGTTGAAGTTTACTAAGAAACCGATGGATGTTCTGGACTGAAATTTAATTTAATAAATGAGCTGTTTGTTTTCTATTAATAAACTAAAATTTTATTCGAGAATATCCATCGGTTTCTTAGTAAACTTCAACAATATCCGACGCTCCTGTATACTTAACTCCTTTGTTGACTGTACATACTAAGGTACACCTCTACCTAACACTTTGGAGAATTACAGGCGTCATGTTATGTTATTTGGGAAGCTTCACAAGTCTGCGGACTGGCACATTGCAATCAACGAAAGCAGGCCTGAATGCACATATACCTTGTTCAATAAATATTACGGAAAATACCAGGACATTTCGACACAAAATAACACTGGTAGTAGATTAAAATGCTGCAACGTCGTGTAAACTGTGACAAGTTATTAACCCTTCACCTCCAAACAATGGAGACCCTTTGGTGACTCCTGCTGCATGGGAAGTGACAGCTGACGCATTCCGTCCCTATTTAGAATCGAATATCGAATGGATAACGAAAAGTCGTGGCCCTTATGTAAGTAGGCATACGACATACATTCACGTATCTACCTTGAACTCTGTAGTTGGTACGTATCACAAATTTTTTCGTGTCAACACTCATCATTGGCTAAGAATAGGACATTGTTTCTTCCCGTGGGTGTCACGCCATCACTGTTATAGCGATGAGTGGGTTTGTACGCACAGATGACATCGTACGATAAGTGTTCCTATTGGTTGCGGAAGTTTAGACTTATGGGGGGTGGTGTAATGAATGAAGCAGTGTGTTTAAGGGCAAGATTCACACATCGCATTACGAATTTACTGAGTAAAGTAAGTAACTGCAACCGTCGACACACGTTGACGGCTGCCGCCGACACGCGTCGACAGTTGCAGTTGCCTCTGTCGTCGACGCGTGTCACTAATGTGTTAGGCACACTAAGCGTTTCATAAGAATGTGAACTTTACATACATTCACAAACTTACACCTTCTTCCCATCGTGCATCGGAGTAGCCAGAAACTACAAAACGCCACCTGCTACGATCCTTACATACTCCTTTTGTTTCGTTTACGTTCATAATGTGAACTTTATTGGTATCAAATCATTGTTGCATTGTTGATATTCGTACTAAAGAAACTAAACCACTTGATCACATTCTCTTTATGAACATTACACGCATAAGAATAATATTTATATTAGTATAAAAAACTTCAATAGGTAAAGTTGAAGGGCGCTCTATGAATCTTGCCTCTAAGGGAAGGTCGCGTCGCGTATTTAATAAGCGCACGGCTAGTTCCTTTATTTAAATCGAACCTTGAAGATACTGCTCTAAGATGAAATAGGTATGTAGGTACAATGAATTACCGTTTTTATTAAAGTTTTAATTAGAACCAAGTTTATTCAACCTGACAACATTCAGTGCAAAATGTATTTTTTTATTAAAAGAGTAGTAAAATACAAGAGAAAGTTCATCATTATTACAAGTTAAGAGACTCAGATTAATGTGGGAAATAATTACTATTATTTTATACTGCAGTGGCTGTATAGTTCATAACTTTAATAATATACTGTACTCTGGACATACTGAGCAAAGCCTATAATTTAATCTAAGCTGTTTTCCATGATATCCAATTTGCATGCAATAAT
This sequence comes from Oligia fasciuncula, assembly GCA_963082905.1. Lineage (NCBI taxonomy): Eukaryota > Metazoa > Arthropoda > Insecta > Lepidoptera > Noctuidae > Oligia > Oligia fasciuncula. The sequence continues at coordinate 18,359,724 of OY720390.1, forward strand.
ACAAAATGTCTGATAACATGTAGAGACAAGGTTTTGTAACATGGATGACTAAGGGCGCTTTCCGAATTAGCTATAATCGCTCACAGCGCTCACATCATCTCACATGGCGTTCCGATTTAGATATCACGATTATGACAGCTGAGAGCTGTCAACAATTCGGAACGCCCGTGAGCGCGCTCACAGTGCTTACTCAATGTAAAAACGATATTATTACAGTATTTCTTTGTATAAACACCACATTTCTTCTTCTTTGGTTAGGTGGCGACTATCAGCCAGAAGCACAATTTCGAAAATGCCACGTTAGTTTAATTTTATGATAAGATGCAAATCAAAACAAAACACACACTGACACATCCTCACACACACACTGTCATTTTTGACAGCGCTCACGGTGATATTATTCTAGGGCATGGTCGGCGTTATCGCAAGATGGCGCAGGTCATGACGTCATCTATGACGATTCACGGAACGTCGTTATCGCGCTCACGCTAATTCGGTACGGGTTTAAGCACGCTCACATCGATTATTTCCCATCTCGGAACGCAGGGTAAGTACTGGTTTTTCTGATATTCTTTTTTCTTTAGTTTTGAGAAATTGTCAACAGGAAGTTCCTATCCTCATCCGCCTAAAACTAAAATATGACGTCGCAAAATTCCTCCGCATCGCTTTTGACTGGTAATGTACCAAGATAATGGCGGCATTGCCACGTTGTATGCCAATGCTCAGCCTCTGGTCAAGGAAAAAGCCAGCCCTTGGGTAACGGGAATTGTGTCAACCAGCCGTTTGGAAGCTTACATTTCCAAAACTAACAAATCATAATGTATGCAACATAACAGGATACCAAATACTTCAATAATAGTTATCTACTATGTGTGCATAATGGGCTGAGACTCAAGTAGGCCACAAACATTACTGTTAAGTATACACTGCATTTGTGACAAACAAATATTATTGTAATTACACTGGTATACTGCAGTGTAATTTTAATACATAGTTGTGAAGAGCTGCTTTTGTGGGGATCAAAATTAAGGAGAAGAGCTAAAAGAGCTGCTCATAAGTAGGTAGTCAAATCTCATAAAAATATTTTATTTCACATAAATCTACACGGGCACTTATGAACTGTCAGAAGGTGCACAGTTTATTTATAATTTATTATTATATATACCTACTTTATTGTACATCAGAAAATACATAACAAAAAATATGTATTAATTAAAATTATATAATATTATAATAATATTAAAATATATAATAATATTAAAAATACGTATTAAAATATATATAATTACAAAACATACAATGGGCGGTCCCTATTGGTTGTTTCCTATAGAAAAGAGCCGGCAAGAAACTCCACCGTTACTCTTTTGAAAATAGGTACTTCGCTTTTACAATGTTTTCAAATAACATGGTTAATAAGTAAAGGAGCACAATGTAGGCCCGTCAACAAGTACCAGGTACTTAACAAAAACAAATAGAAAATGATCAACAAATATACAGACAAGGCCTAGTACGGGAGTTATTAGCTCACACAACAACAAGAACAGACTACTGTTTGTGGCTTTCCTACCAAAACCAGTAATTTATAAACAGTTGTGAAGAGCTGCTTTTGTGGAGAACTTTCATGGTCGACATATTTGATTTTGATTATTGATTTTTATAAAGATCCACAATCACAATGGTCAAAACTTAGGGGCAGAAGAGCTAAAAGAGCCACTCTTATTAAGTAAGGAAGTTATTAGATTACACTTTGTGACAAGGCTGCAAGAATAGACTACTGTTTGTAGGTTTCCTAACAAAACCAGGCACAATTAATCATGCACACCCAACTGAGCATTTACATCATCGCACTGTCATCATCAGTCACATACCTTGCAGTCCTTATGCCGGTAGCACCAGGTGCACCCGAGAAGCAGGCCGACAGCGGTGATGAGGAGCGCCAGCGCAGGCACCGCTGCGTACAGGCCTCCCTGAGAGCCCCAGCCTTCCAACCGGGACTGAGAACTTGCATCTGTAGGTGAAAGGTGTGTTAGCCGGAAGTTTTGACTCATAATCAGCCTATGTTCCTACTACCGGGAGTCTGGGACACAGGCCTCCTCTCTGTGAGAGAAAGTGTGATGTAATCCACCATGCAGGCCAGAGTTCGGATAGGTGGGTTAAATTGCAACTAATAATACACAAATTAGTTATTTATTGTCAGATTACCCCTGTGGTGAACATGGACAGGGGTATTGCATACTTAGGATCCTTAAGCAATTTAACATAGAGTTAGTTAGTTAAATTGCTTAAGGATATCTACTTTGAATGTGGGTTAGTATGACATTGTGTTGTCTGAACAACAATTTTTATTTGTTTTGTTAATAGTCCCAGGATAGAAATAAACTACAATTTATTTATTCTGGAATAACCAATGCGATGAAATAGGACCATTTGTCAGAAGGTTCAGTTTATAGTTGTTTACTACATTGTATTGTGTTTTATTTACAGAAATAAATATAATTTGTCACTTAACATAATACTGGATTCTAGTAAGAATATGTTTCTGTTTTTGCATTTCAGAATTGCAATTCATTCTGCCAAGGCTAAACTTTAAACTTTAGTGATTTTGTAAGCTATGAAGAAATATATTCATCTGTAGAGACTAAATTTGTTTAAAATAGATTGTTTTTAAGAATTAATAACACAATTATGTAATATTGAACAGGAGATAGTCAGCATTCGATGATTTCCATGAAAGATGTTACAATAGCAGAAAATAATTAAACTTTTTTAAATATTTTACTACCTTTAATCTATCAAATAGAACTAATTACCAAAACTTTATGAGAAATAATAATACAGGATAAATTAAACACAGGTAAAGTAATTAAAATATCAATCCTTTTTTAATAGGGGCCTACAGGTGTTTCCTTATCATAATGTGATAAATACTATTATTAAAATGCCCAAACAAAAATAAAAGCAGTGATAACAGTGTTTAGATAACAAAGCCTTAGATAAGCAGTGTTTATTTACTTTTACAAATTTTTGTACCTTGGTTTGAGGTAAACAATACATAATTAATGTGTATTGTTCTTTTAACTAAATGTAATAATTTTATGAACATCATAATATTAAATGGTTGGATTAATAATTTATTGATGGTTTAATCTATATCAGTAAATGTTGATAGAGTAAAAAAACAGATTTCATGTAACATTTCGTTTGTACACCTATGTAAACATACAGATATGTATAAGCATGGGCAAGGACAAGCTTTGACTACAAAGTGCTAGCAGATAATTGATATGAGAATACTTTGAATTTAAAATAATTATTCTGTGGGTACATTCACAATGATTAGCTCTCATTTGTAACGGAAATCTGTATCACTTCCTTTTTAATGTGAACTGATTACTTTTCTAATCTGAACAGATGTTAGCATTTGTAGACAAAATGTAAGTGACAAAAAATAAAAAAGTTGTACATGTTCCTTTCACTTGCACCCGAAGGCGACACACAGAGAGATTATTACTTAATTAATTAATGTAAAACATGCATTTTTTCGACAAAATGACTCACCATGAGGGTAGGTTTGCGGCGTTGATCGGAGAGGCGAACAGTGTCCCAAGTGTGAGCCGGTCAAGGCCACCAATAACACCACCCATATCATACTCATCATTGTCACATTATTTGCACAACCGCATTATTTTCCGTTTCATTATTTATCGTTTTCATACATCACAACACAAAAAATACACGGTCCATGACAGGTTTGCACTGAACTAAAAATATTGTTACGCTATACGTTTTTTACTCTATAAATTATATAAAAAGATCATGCCCGCAGTCTGAAGTATTTGTTGCACTTAAAACTTAATTTTCCTAATAAATTTCGTGCACATTTACATAAAAATTGCGCAACTCGCAGCTGTATAGAACGCCATTTTTCTATATCAGTGTTGCTGTATATTTATTAGGTTTTCTACTATTGTCACTTGCCATGCAACGTAGGCAACATTTTTTTTTGAAATTTTTCGCACAGAACACTATTACTCCTAGCCAGCCACCCCAAAGTTTTGTTGATTTATTATAATAGACCTTTAATAAAAATCAAAATTCTACTAATGTTAACTTTTTCAGTATATTTTTAACAATAACTTAATTCTTAGGGAAATCAATGAATAACAGACTAATGTGAATAAAAATATTTTATCATTCGTGCTATAAAGTTACTTTACTCTTTGATGCTATCGCGAATCGAATGCCAGCGAAGAAAAACGTCAACTGTCAAATAAATTCGGAAAAGTCAGAAAATGTTGAATGTTTCAGAGGAAAACTCTGTTCCAAATCTGAAAATCTGTCATGAAAAGCATTAATTAAATAATTATGAAATGAATACCAAAAATATTAATTACAAGTAAAAATCTAAGACGAATGCTCGTAAACTCTGTCTCGGAATATCAATAACCTCAAAACACATGTACGGTTTAAGTGTATTGTTTTTTAGTTACCGTGTAGTTAGCAAACGTAGCATACGTTCCTATTCGTCTGATAGTACTAAGAAGCTATTGGAATTTCTAGCCGCTATGCCGAAAGCGACTTCCACAAGAATCGCTGAAGCGCAACGTCAAAGGCAACAGATTACGAAAAAGTCCGAGAAGTATGCTCCTAGCACTGTGTACCTCCAGGTGCTGGGTTCAGGCGCAAGGGGGGCGCCTAACACACTGTACCTCTTCACGGACCAAAAACGGTAAGCTGCCTGCCACAACTTCGAAACTGAAGAGTTTGAGACACTTTGTTTACCTTTTTCTGAGTGTCTACCTGTATCAACTTACTAATAAATTAATACTTTATAATTTTTGTAAATTGTTTAGGTTTCAGTCTCTGTGATTAGTAGTATTATATTCTGTTAATATTATATTTCGTTTAGTTCTTTTGATAGTCTGACAAGTTGCAAAGGTCCCTATTTAAAATATATTACAAATACTATCTAATAAAGATTACATACCTAATAGAGATCAATGTAAAAATATGATGCAACTTGGAAATAATTTGTTTAAGAACTTGTTTTTTTTTTTTTGCATTTTATTTCTTCTACTGTATTGGTATAGAAATAAATTACGATTTAATTTAATTCTTTGATCTGAAACAACACCATCAAAAGTGAGACTAAGTCCAGGACACATGCCAAACAAAGGTCACAATAATTAAAACTTTTTATATCATTTTTTTATTTTTGGAAATATTAAAACATGTTTTATCCTAAAAATTAATGACCACATCTAAATCATCTTCCAGATATCTATTCAACTGTGGTGAGTGCACACAAAGGCTTGCCCACGAGCACAAAGTGAAACTATCAAGGCTCGATCACATATTCATCACCAGTAAGACATGGAGGAATATTGGAGGCCTGCCCGGACTGTCACTCACCTTGCAGGACGTTGGAGTACCAAACATTACACTGCATGGACCTGAGGGCTTAGTACGTTATCTTAGAAGCTCTATGCACATATTGTGTAGATAATTTAAACCATCCTTTTTAGGGTTCCGTATCCAAAGGGTAAAAACGGAACCCTATTACTAAGACTTCGCTGTCTGTCCGTCCGTCTGTCTGTCTGTCACCAGCCTGTATCTCAAGAACCGCGGTAGCTAGACAGTTGAAATTTTCACAAATTATGTATTTCTGTTGCCGCTATAACAACAAATACTAAAAATAAAATAAATATTTAAGGGGGCTCCCATACAACAAATTCGAATTTTTTTGCCCTTTTTTGCTCGATATCAATAATGGCAACAGGTAGGCACTTGAAATATTCACAAAATACTCAGTTGTATTTGTACTTTAAATATAAAATTAAAATAAGGGGGGCTCCCATACAAAAAACGTGTTTTTTTCGGCGTTTTAGCCTTGTGGTACAGAACCCTTCGTGTGCGAGTCCGACTCGCATTTGGCCAGTTTTTATCTTATAGCAAGCATGAAACAAAACAAAAGTACAACAAAAGCACTACAATCCTTCCACAGTTATTTTACCTCTGATAATGCATTACTGTCCAAATCACATAGATCTTTATTTTCATTGTAATAAAGTTGCTGTCACTGACAAATCTGTCAAAATCATTGTGATCTTTATTCTTGTTACGATAAGGTTGCTGCTGTCAGATGTAAAATAACTGAACGGACTGTGTAATATAAAGAAGTACTTGTGAGCTAAGTTTACTCTTCAATCACTGTTATAGATGATCGAATAACTCTTATTTTCATTTGTTAATGTTATAGGACGAGTTGTATGCTGCCACAAAGCGGTTCGTTATAATGAAGGACATGCAAGTAACAATGGCAAAATGCACCCCCAGCGAAGACTTTGATGACAATGTAATGAGCGTCAAATATGTATTATTGTGAGTCTGACAAACAATTTATTCCCAGTAAATAACAAATAATTGCAATTTAAAGCTGTGTCGGCGCTTCACACATGCGCGTGATTGACCGAGGGGAACGCGCGGACCGTGCGTACCGGGCTCGGGTACGTTCGGGTACGGGGCGTCGGGGTTCGTTACTCCGACGCCCCGTACGTTCCCCTCGGTCAATCACGCGTATATGTGATGCGCCGACAGCTGTGCTAACATTGGTTATTGAGTTACCATGCACGCAGCCATTTACTGTACTGTACAATGTTTAACCTTTTGACCACCACAGTCATGTATAGATGACAAACCAAAATGTGCTCAGCACGCCACGGTTCGACTACATGACAGACTTGACCCCGAGGCCAGGGCATGTTTTTGATTTTTTGACGTGGTGGTCAAAAGGTCAATGGTAAAATGTGAGAATCATACATCCACAATTCAATACCCTATTGTTTGTATGGTTAAAAACAAATTGCAATGTGAACACAATTTTTAACCGACTAGTAATACTGGCCACAATTTTTTGATGTATTTTATTTACTAAAATTATCTCCTCACTAGATCTAAAAGTCCTTCATTCTTTCAGAGGCCCACACGACAATATATTAACAGGCAAGGACAAATCAGGGGCAAGGAAAACAAGATTAGATACTCAATTAGAGAAAGAGTATGAAGAGTTTAGTCACGATGAGACTGACTATTATAAGCCCGAGCAACGGAATATAGATGTGGCTCCTGTCGGCAAAGTCAAGAATGGTAAAGAAGTACCTAATCGAGAGAAGGCTAAACCAAAGCCTTTTGTGGGGGAGAGTAAGTTAACCTTTCCATTCATGTAGTTTTTGCTGAACTGTATGCACCATTTTCCATGAAAGCAGTGGGAAAATGTCTCGTAAACCACCAATGGGTTGTTGTATTGCATTCAGGGTGGGAGAGAAGAGAAGAGATACTAATTCGGTGTTGATTGGTTACTGACTGGTAAATGTGTAAGATAAGATACACATTTTTTTCTTTTTTTTTTCGGCTGTGAAGTCATCAAATGACGCGTCCCGCTCTGGGTGGAGCGGAAGGGAGTGTCAGACTCTTACTGACTAAAACCCACCCGTGTTCCTTTAGCCCTTTATGTTCCGAGCCAGCAGTAATCCTTTCGGACAATCCCGCTGACCCGGCAGGCTTTGGCCCTAAGGGGGGCCCCTCCTCGATGCTGACATCTCTTTGAGGCGCGCGTAGAACACGTACGCGCCCCCCGGCACGGGCCTGGTCCTGGACGATGAGCTACCCATTACTCTCCGCCCGCAGGCCCGCGCCTACGGTGGCCGGGAGTCGTCCCGTGGCTCCCGAGATAAGATACACTTGGAGCGAGTGGCCGTAAAGCTTGCTGAGCGTCCAGGTTTCTTTTATTCAGTCCAGCATTTTCGTAGTAAATATTCGAAATACTTTATTTGAAATACTTGCCCTTGTTTAATACAGATCCTATGAAGAAAAAGACTGAAAAGGTTCTACATGAGCTGCAGAAGAAAACCAATTGTTCTGTTGCCTTCATCTGTACATTGAAGGTAAGCATATAGGTCTTTGGGCATAGAATCAATTTTTAGTTTATACTGCCCCTGTGCCCCATTTAATTTAAGATCTGTGATTCCGGTCAATAAAACCCAATTTCCTATAGAAACGGCTGGGCACCCTCGACCTAGCCAAGTGTGTGGCGAAAGGAGTGAAACCTGGTCCACAGCTGGGCCAGTTGAAGAGTGGCCTGGACGTGCTACTGCCTGATGGTACCCTGGTGCTGTCCAAAGACGTGAAGACGCCTGATGACCCTGGACCCGTGTTTATTGGTGAGAGCTTAAAATAATTAAGAAAGTTGCACATTTTCATTGTGACAGTATGGGGTTGAGAACAGTGGTGGCCCAATGGTTATGGCACCGACTTGCGAGTTGTAGGTCGTGTCCTTGTGTAACTTATTTCATCACCACTGCTCTCAAAACAGTGAAGGAAAACATCGTAAGGAAATAGGATTTGAAGTGAGGAATCCGGTTTCATAGTTACATAGAAACCAGTGGTGTCTCTGCGATCTGTAGATATAGCGATTTTGCCATTTACGATTGCGGTCGCCTCCGGAATTGTACTCTTTTTTTTTTTTTTGTGGATGGGAAATCATCAAATGACCCCTCCTCGATGCTCTGAATTGTACTCTTATAACTTCTTTTAAATCCAAAATCGTGAAGGGTCGCATTTTCTTTTGATATTTAAAAGCTCATCTCATGTTCCAGTCCTAGATGTGCCGGAGCTAAGCTACCTTAAGGAGTCGGAATTCTCAGTTCACTTCGACAATGGCACCAATCCGCCGGAGAACATTCCCTCAATCATCGTGCACTTCACACCTCCCGACGTGTTCCATCACCCAACGTAAGTCCATTTTTAAAATCCAATACTATAACTTCATTGGGGAAAAAGTTAACATTCGCACAGGTCAATCGATCAGGTTAAGCTACGCTTGCCGCGGTTGGACTGTGGATGGGTGACCATCTTAACATACCGAGACCTCTCCGTGCCTCGAAAAGCACGTTAAGCCGTTGGTCCCGGCTGTCATAAGTGGATCTTTGACAGTCGTTACAAACCCGAAAGTCAAGTAGGCAGTCGTTTCATGTAAAATACTGGTATTCAGCTGCATCCGGTTAGTCTGGAAGCCGGCCCCAACATATTTGGGAAAAGGCTCGGCAAATGATGATGTGGAAAAAAAGTTCGCAACATTGTTTCAGCAACATGTTTGCGAATTGTCTTGCTGGGAATATGTTGCTGTGGTATTCAACATTATTGAATACGGGGCTTTATTAAAATATTTTTTTAGTCATTTTGTTTTTTTTTTCTGATGCAATTGTTATTGCAGAGATTCAAGTCAAGTAAATTCCAAAGTTTCCTGGCTACTATTGTCATAGTAGTTTACAATAGTGGTCATTGACCCACCTACATTTTCTAACATTCTTCATGCAATAAAGTCCATTAACGTCCTGAATCAATATCTACAGCGTTTCTTATACTATGAAAGTCTGAAATTAAATAAATCTGAAATCCGCCAGCAAAATGTCAAGACGTTTATCTTTCCAGGTACCGCGCGTTCCTGTCTCTCTTCGGTCCCTTACCCCGCCATTTAGTCCTCAACTCCCAGAACTCGTGCCTAGGCTCTGAAGCGGTCCACAGGACCCAACATAAACTCCACCTGTTAGACCCTGACATCTTCCCCCTACTGCGTGACGTCAGCGTGCCCGCGGTGTGGAGCGCACAGGGGGTGCCTAAGACCAATAGCCCTGTGAGACTGAAGGGATTGGAAGAACTGAAGAATAAGGTATGTAGGTTGGTGGTGGGAGGCTTTTTGGTGTTGGGAATGCGTAAGGAAGCTTTTACATTGTCATACAAAAATAACTGTCTGTCGGTCATCATTGTACCGGCTGACTTTTATTGTGTTAGCATCCGTTCTGGAGTTCTAAACTTCTTTTTTTTTTAAGAACTGATACAAAAAAATATTTAGGTTTCAAAATGTATGAAAGCCGTCATTTTTGCAACTGTAGAGCCCATTACTCACAATTTTTCTTTTATAGGATCCTAAAGAAATTAAAGTCGGTCGTAATATAAGAGCTAACTTTAATCCGATACGTAAAATGCAAGAACTACATTGGAATAGTTTTGTAATATTGCTATGAGTTAGAGGTCTATGATCATAATAAGACAATGTAATAGCGGCCAAAATTAGTTTACATTAATCCGTTTGTCATTTAGTGAAATTCGCTTGATGGGAGCTGGTTAATGGTGCTTTGTCTTTGTCTTTGTCGGTTTTACGTAAGTTTATTTACACTAAATTCGCCTTTACGCAAAATACATACGCACTAGGACGTGCATTTGCGGACATAATCCCGTTATATCAATTCCCCATTACTTTCGACGGAGTGTTCTTACCGTCTTGTAACTGAGTAACTTCAAGGCTTATACTGTACCCAATATCGTGCATGATATTCTATTCGTCCCTACAACTCGCTTGAACTAACATAAATTAGGTTTTCCCTTATTTTGACTGATATTGCAGTGCGATAGGATTATTGAAATACAGTGCATGTTTAGCCAAACCAAAATTGAGGACTGGTTCAACTGAGGTGAATCCCGCACGATGTAAGACGTGCCTGCATGTGTCGATTGCTATAATGATTAAGAAGTAACGCGACTATTCGCACCAGCGCTTTATTCAGAACACATACTTGTCCGTTTGTCTTGGCAAAAATAAATGGTTTTCCAGTGGTCAGGCATGTAACAAAATTGGTTTGGTATACTGGCCCACGCTTGTCCTACAAAACACTTTTTATACGTAGTTAGATGCATGCGGTGAAGGTGCGATCACATACAATCATTTGTAGATAGCGCTCGCGCAGTTCCAGAACATTATAAACTTGGAGGGGTCAGCTAAGGGCGACGGGCACGCCCCCGAGATGGACCAGTGTGACTCTGTCACCAAACTAGAACTGCTGGCGGGAAGGACGCTAACTATGTACCATTTGAGGCCCAAGAAGCAGCTGGACAGGTTAGTTCTATGTTTTATTGTTATTTATCTAACACCTTTTACTATTTTTTTTTCAAAGACTGTATTCACATCGATATATGATAATTTGTCACGTGACTAGTATCATTAGCAGACACTATTCCAATTTGTAACATAATATTGTGGTCAACATTCCGTCTAAAGTGCATGTTCCATTTTATGACAAAAAATAAATGTCTCAACAATAGGGTTGCGTTGATTAGACTCGTTAATACTACAAAAATTGCAAAAAGGTTTTACCAAAGCCTTCCACTCTTTAAATCATAAACTTAATCCTCTATTACTGCAACTCAGGTCAGCAGAACCGAAGCTGCACATCCAAGACTACATCCAGGAGACGATGGACGTGGATGGCTTTGTGGGCAGCTTGGAGCAGTTCCGTCGTCTTGTGGATAGTATGAGATATGCCAGATGTGAATCTAAGGAGTTCCCCAAGGTCGTATTCTTGGGCACGGGCTCCTGTATACCCAGCAAGACTAGGAATACTAGCGCTATTGTTCTGCAAATTGAGTAAGTTTATTAAAACTATTTTGAACATAAATCAAGTCTATTTTAGTAACTTACGAAATGATAGTCGCGAGGTGCCTTTGCAATAGCGTGTATTTAGCTAATAATGTTGTATTTAGCGTGAGTTAAAATATTATGTGCATTGAAATTACCAATTTTAGCTGTCTGTAATCACACGTTGTGACACCTCAATTTATAATTTCAGGGTTTTAAATAATTAACACCGACCTTTTAAATTTTCAGTGAAAATCATTCAATATTAATGGACTGTGGAGAAGGCACTTTCGGTCAGCTGGTGCGTTTCTACGGACCCAAGAAAGTGAACGCCTTCCTCAGGACACTGAACGCGATATACATCTCGCATTTACACGCCGATCATCATATCGGTAAGAAACCTTCTCATTTTACAGTAGGCTCGAATTTTAGCAAGTACAGGCGCAGAATGAGAAACTCTTTTGGAATGAAGTTCTTTAACGCGACTTGTGGTAGGAGTAAACTGGTAGAAATCGTCACGTAACGAAAAAGCGTTATGCCCCCTTCATGCGACTCCATGCGATTTTATATGTAATAGAAAGAGACAGAGAGATAGATTTCATGGTTTTCGAGGGTGCCAAAGCCGATTAGGGGGTCAAAATGAAAATCCAGCATGGCGAAACCTTCACTAGAGCTTCTAAATACTTATACAAGATAGCTCTGTATTAAAAACGGGGATCCCTTCTTTTCGCATAATGTTCTTTTTCCTAATATACTTTGGCATAACTCTTTTGGTATAATTTGTTTTGCCATAATAATACTTTGGCATATTTTTTTTTGGCATACAGCTTAGGTTGGCATAATTATCTATAAGGCTAATTTGTTTTGGCATATATTTAATTCGCATAACGTTACTAGGCCTAATGACTATTAGCATAATCATATTTAGGCATACAATTAATAGAAATTACGGAAACAAATTTGAGTTATTTTTACGTATTTATTTTTGATTTTCATGCAAATGATTTATTATACATAACATTAATTCCATTTTTAACCCTAAATTAAAATTAAAGTATTGTCTTAAAAAATCATTATGTTGTGCTACAAAAGTTAGTGACAGAACCGAATCGCTGCAAAACCGACTCCACGTAGTCTTGTCTGCCCTACCCCTAGAGTGTAATTTAAAATCGCGTAGGCGCGTAGGGGCGAGGCGGCCCGCGGGCTGAGGAGCAGGCGGCTGGGAGCGAGCCGCCGCGGCTGAGGCTGGCCGGCGGAGCCGGCCAGCAAGCCGAAGCTGCGGTGGTGAGCGAAAGCCGTCTGCGACGATTAGCACGCGTGGGGCCGCCGGAGGCCCGCAGCGCCGGAGCCGTGACAGAAACCATGCCTGCTGCATGTTGCATGCTTGCTTGCATTCTGCATGCTTGCTTGCATGCTGCATGCTTGCTTGCATGCTGAATGCTTGCTTGCATGCCTGCTGCATGCTTGCTTGCATGCTGAATGCTTGCTTGCATGCCTGATGTATGCTTGTTTACATGTTGCATGCTTGCTGCATGCATGGTATATGCTTGTTTGCATGTTTCTTACAACGAAAAAAACCTACAAAATTGTTCAAAACAAATATGTTATGTACCTGCTTCAGGAGATATGGTTTTTTTGCAATCGTCGAAATAAATTGGTATATCCTCTTCGGGCAAAAAGGCTAAGGCCTATATACATTTATTTCCATGGCAAATGATATATTATTTCAGGTGTATTCAGGTGTTTTCAGGCATATTTTAGGCATATTTTACTTCATTGTTATGCCTATAAAATATGCTTTAATATCATTATGCGTAAATAAATTTATGCTTAAGAATGTTATGCTTAATAAAGTTATGCTTTAGAATGTTCTGCTTAATCATTATTATGATTATAGAAATTATGCGTAAAAAATTATGCGTAAGCTGTTATGCGTAAATACTATTATGCGAAAATATAATTAGGACAAACAAAAGTATGCCAAGTTATATTAGGTCTTAAAATTTTATGCAAATGGATAGGGAACCTTAAAAACGCGTATTAAATTCACACTTTCTCTCTATCTCTTTCTATTATATACAAGCTTACGACCTTGTGTGCATGCGAGTATCGCGTAAGGAACTTCGTTTCTGACGTTTACTTGAGACTTGTAATGTAACTTTTCAGACTGTGTCCACTTTGAGTTTTTTTTTAGAGATCCCCGCCCCTATTTTTTTTTACTTACCCATCTGTTGCGAATCTGAAACAGCTATTGCCACGATTATATTTAAACGTGTAATATTATATTGTCATATGGTAGGATATATAATTTTCTCTGTGTCTACTACTTACCTTTTTATATACACATTGACATTGATGATTTTTTTTTATAAACAATGACATTGGCTTACTTTGTGAAGTATTATATTATTTTTTCATTGTGAATGTGATGACGATGTGGGTCATTTTATATATTTTGTTTATTATTTTCTCTGTTCTGTTAGTTTTTTTTTTCATGGTCTGGCAGTTTGAGTAATTTATGCGGCCTGCCCAAATGACCTTTCATATCGTCGTATTGTCGTGTCGTATTGTTCGTCGAATCGTTGAGCTCCTTAAGTCTTGAGTTGGGCTGCACGATTTCTGACAAACGCGTGCACTGACTGGACAGATCCTCTCAATCTGTGTGGTTCTTTCCTCAAAAGACCATCTCAGACATCGATCTACATGGGCTTCATATAACCTGACCAAGATTATGTCTGGACTTTAAAATAGACTGTGACCTCTGAGCCTCCTCGGCCTTTTTTCTCAGAGTAGTCAGATAGGAAACGCCGACTTCATCTAGTTTAAAAAAACACAAACAAACCTACTTACAAAAATAAAATCATTTATCATTTACCCTGAAAGTCTCACCCATCTTGAGAACTTATGGTGTAAAGTGTAAACCAATTAAAATGTGTAAAAAATATTAATGATTCTTTAGGTCTAATCGGCGTAATCCAAGCTCGCCGGCAAGCCATGAAGGAGATAGCTCCGGGCTCCGGGCCCGCGCTGCCGCTGTACCTGCTGGCGCCCGGGCAGATCGTCACGTGGCTCACGCTGTACCACGCGCAGTTCGAGAGGCTGCGGAATGATTACACGCTCATACCTAACCAGAACTTGGTAAGTAATGGTGAATGTATATCGATGGGTCCTACGTATATGGGCCAATGCAACATTTTGATCATTTTCACTTTTTTGTGTTTAATGCTTCCTTTTACTCTAGTTGACAACATGCACAAATAAAAAAATTATTAAAAAAAATTAAACCGACTTCAAAAGAAATGAACTCAAAATGATGAATAACTTTAATTTCGGAAGTCGGTGTCTTGGGATCAGCGGTGCTATTCTGTAAAAATCTTACCGTGAAAACTTCGGTGAAGTGAGCGTGGAGTGAGCTGTCAATAGTGTCAATTCCTATCAAAAACAAACTCACTTCACCTATGTTTTTACGGTGAGATTTTTACAGAATCGACCGGCTGTATTTTAGTTTTAGTTTTTTGCCACCGACTTCCGAAATTAAAGTTATTTCATAATTTTGAGTTAATTTGTTTTTGAAGTTGGTTTAATTTTTTTAAATTACTTCTTTATTTCGTAATTTTTAGTTTTAAATAAAAAGTGGAATATTTTTTTTGTAATAAGTAGGTAATAGTTTTGTTGTAAATATTGCACTAGAATTTGACCAAGGTTTTGAGATGTTTTCCCTTTGACACTACACCCGTAGCTCGTATCAACAAGCCAGGCCGTCACACTTACACGTTTCGTAATTAGTCCATATCTTGAAAATGACTGAATCGATTTTAGTTGAAGTAAATGTAAGCTAATAAAAAAAATGGTCACGATCCGATTAATAGTTGCGTGGACAAATATACATACACACACACGTTATGTCTATAAAATTTTGTATATTTGTTTGGAAGCCCTAATAGATTGTCATATTGTGTTTTTGAAGTCAGTAAAAATAACCCATAACTTGTCATTACAGCTACACAACCACCCACAGCACTCGGATGTGACGTCAGCTGTCCTGGCCGCCATCGGCGTACAAGCAATGACCACCTGTCTCGTGTCCCACTGTCCGAACGCCTTCGGAGTGTCCATCGAGGTGGATAATAGATACAAACTGACGTACTCCGGGGACACGCTACCTTGTGAGGAACTCGTTACGATTGGTGAGTTTAAAGTTTTCGTTAGTTAGGTTACTCGTGGTTATTATGGATGTTGGTTATTTCGCCGTCGTAATATACGGCCACTTAGTTGTCGGTAGGGGGGTGTAACTCTTTACGGAACCGACTCACTGATCCGGATCATTGAAGTGATTCAAAAGATTGGTTCGGTAACAACGTTTCAAATGCATCATTTGGATCTGAAACATTATTACTTTGCTCTGTGCTCATTCTGCGCGACGCGTCACTCGCGAGGCGACTGAGCAGTGTGCGAGCGAGAGAGGTTACTTTAGACTCGCGAGTCGCGAGTGAGTGGGCGACATAATTACAACCTACACAAGTCAGAAAGAGATATCAAATGAGATGTGTATCACTCATACTCTCACAGATTTTGATTCTGTATTTTATATCCTTTGAACCGATGCAGCGATGATCCAAAAGAGCCAAATGAAACATATCAGTTTCGGATCATTTCAGTGATCGAGATGCAAATGTTCCAAACGCAAAATTGATACACTTTGCCCACCTCTAGTTGTCGGGCTGGTCCACGAATACAAGGTCGCTCAGCGCGCTATGGAACTGGCTATGCTCGAGTTTCGTCATCATCATCATCATCATTTCAGCCGAAAGACGTCCATTGCTGGACATAGGCGTCCCCCAAGCACTTCCACTTCGACCGGTTCTGTGCTTCTCGCATCCAACGGGTTCCTGCGGCCTTCACAAGGTCGTCGGTCCACCTTGTGGGAGGCCTTCCAACGCTACGTCTTCCGGTACGCGGTCGCCACTCCAGAACCTTTCGGCCCCATCGACCATCTGTTCTGCGAGCAATGTGCCCTGCCCACTGCCACTTAAGTTTGGCAATTCTTCGGGCTATATCGGTTACCTTGGTTCTCCTGCGGATCTCCTCATGCGGATGCTCGGGTTTATTTGAAGGATATAATCAGAAATGAAATTATCCGATTTACCATTTCGGCTTTACCGCCATAGCTTGCAGAGTTAGCAAACTGAAGTTTCAGTGGGCTGGCCATGTTTGTCGAAGGACGGATGGCCCGTGGAGCGGACGAGTCCTAGAGTGGAGACCGCGTAGTGTGGGACCGACGACGTTAAGAAGGTGGCTGGAAAAGATGTGGAAGGCGAAGGACTGGGTGTTGTGACGCAGCCCAAGCCTATGTCCAACAGTGGACTGCGATAGGCTGAGTTTATTGATTGATTGATTGAATATGCGGCCAAACTACAAGTTTTGTAAATGGTCGTAAATCCTCGTTTTATGTCATTAGGAATTTTGCTGTTACCCTTACTTTTTGACCCGCGGCAGCTGAATATGTAATGTGTACTTAAATGTCTTTCGACAGCTGTTATTCATTTAATACTTTAAGCACATAAATGTACAGAGGCGGACTTAATGCCATAGGCATTTTCTACCCGTCAATCTTTGGGTAATGCAGAGACAAACAGTGGTTTGTGCAATGATGGAAATCACACTAATATTATAAAGGTGACAGTTTGTGAGTGTGTGTGTTGTGTTTATATGTTTGTTACTTCTTCACGCTCAAACGGCTGGACCAATTTTGATAAAATTTTGTATGGAAGTAGCTGTCACCCTGGATTAACATATAGGCTACTTTTTATCCCGATATTCCCACGGGATCAAAACTTATGCGGGTGAAACCGCGGGGCGCAGCTAGTTGTGAAATAAATAACGTCAAACAACTGCTCAAATGTCAAATCTTGTCGAAGTCACGGACGCTAAAAAATAATAATACTTACACCAAGAAACCTTCTATTTCAGGCCAAAACTCAACCCTACTAATCCACGAAGCGACAATGGAGGACGAACTAGCAGATGAAGCTCGAACAAAGATGCACTCGACAACAACCCAGGCGATCGACATCGGGCGACAGATGAACGCCCGCTACACGGTGCTGACGCACTTCAGTCAGAGATACGCGCGCCTGCCGCGACTCAACTCGCACATACTCCACGACAACAACAGCGTCGGCATCGCGTTCGATAACATGCAGGTATGTCAACACTCGTGGATTGTACATTTTTAAACCGTCGAACGCCGTCGATCAATGTGTCCTGACCCTAACTGCCACGTTGTTCTCGTGGCCGCAACCGCGACTGCTGAGTAAAACTTTGCCACATCCACGGCGTGGAAATACGGTCTGGAGGACTATTATACCGGCCTGCAGCCTACTTCACTGGGCTTGTATGCAAACCGAGTAAGATGTCAAGATAATATCTGCAGCATCCACATTTCCTAAAGACACGCTTTTCCCTACCCACCCCCACCCACCCCACCTATTACCCTACCCTCCCCCCCTACCTACCCCCCTGACCTATTTCTGAAAAACTAATTATCAAATGTTGTCCTCAGATCGCAATGAGCGACCTAGAACTCCTACCCCACATGTACGCGCCGCTGCAACTGATGTTTGCGGAGCATTGCGTCGAGATGGAACTGAAGGCGGCTCAGAGGCAACGCATCCGAGAACGCCGCGCTTCTACACCTAGCATTACGCCTGGTAAACGATCCCGTAACGATAGTAGCGCGTCTAGCGACTCTGACGAAGCACCTAAACGCTCTCGTAACCATAGCAACGAAAATAACAAAACAAATGAGGGGGAGAGTAACTTGCCAGGTTTAAGTAAGACTAAACGGTCCTCGGAAAGTAGTGAAAGAGTTTCGCCTGTACACGCGCGTAAGTTTAGTACGGAATGTGTGATAACGGATGATAGTAAAAGCAATGATTGTATGGACCAGGATAATTTAAATACACGTACAGATGAAGTTAATAGCTAGGAATAATGCTTATACCGCGTCAGATTAGATAAGCTAGCGAAACTACGCAGACGTGATGGTTATCGATATCTAAACATGATAAAAAAACTGGCCAAGTGCGAGTGGGACTCGCACACGAAGGGTTCCGTACCACAAGGCAAAAACGCCGAAAAAAACGCGTTTGATTCCTAAAAACTGTCATTGCGCAGCCTTCTGTTCTAAGTTCGGACCGGCTAGCGGCTGTACTGTAGACATATAATTTTCTTTTCTGTTTTTTTTTTCTTTTTGCCGACGTGTCTAGAGCTTGTCCAGTTTATGTAAGTACGTATTTATTGTTTTAAATTTTAATCTCACGTTGCTATTTTAGCTTATTTATCGAGGTTTTGCAGTTATAATATTCTAGATTTTACAGATTGTTAACTATAAAAATGTAAGTTTATGTAAAAGAATATTTTGTATACAAACGTCTGAATTGAGTCATTGAAAACTGGACACGCTCGAATTTCCAAGTATTGTTGTTGGATTTCACATTTGTGACCTTAACTCTCTGATATAACGTTCAAATTTGATGATTTCTCGCGTCATTACGAAATATAACGACTACTGGCTGCGACAAAACTTTTTTCTTGACGCAATCTTGCCCACGCGTATAGAAAACGTCATTCCAAGTAATTTTTGTCGCAGTAGGTATGCCTTGTTCCTTTACTAAGCTATTGCAAACGATAGACTGTAATAAGTTCGCATAGAATGCATTAGATTTGTATAAAGTACAGACGCCAGCACATAAAGCTACCCGAAACTGTCAAATTTTCCCAATCAACTTTGAACCTTATGCTTTAGCGATAAAGTTGACAATCTATTAAAGGAATTTGACAGATTGTAGTAACTTGATGTGCTGGTGTCTGTACATTAGTTCGTACGTATAGTTATGTTGTTACAATTATATTATTAATAAATATTGTCATGTAAACTTGGTTTCATTAATGTCACCCTTTGCTCCCATATCCTGTAACAATTGAGTAGTTTTTTGCCTTCTAAGTAAGTATTTACCTACAAGTTTATTTAATTATTTTAGTAGAGGAAACAAACAGTTACACAAATATAGGTATCTTAATAAACAGGTAGTGAGAAAGTTTTTATATCTGTAGCTCAGACCAAATAAAAAGTCAAGACATAGCGCTGCGAACAATACAGTGAAGCATGCAAAAACTACACCTCCGCTCTGCGTACACGCTCACACGCACACATTTACAATCAAAATTGGCTCTCTTGTGATACAGGACTTCCTAGTACAAGAGCCAGGGCTACACTGATGTTTGTGTCTTGAAGTGAAAATAAACGAATTATATAAAAAAAAAAAATTAAAAGAAATTATAAACTACACCACTATGTGCACACATGTGTCTTGGTTTTTTATTTGGTCTGAGATCTGTAGCTCACGACGCGCGACGATAGCCACATCTTAAATCCTACATAATTATTATTCGGAAAGTTGTTAGGACTAGAATTGTTATAAAGGTGGTTAGTCGTTAAGTAGGTACCTACCTAACGATTTTTAGTTACGTGTCACTGACTGGTAGAGCCACCATCAGAGATTTTAATTTTGATAACAAAAAAATTGACGAAATTTGTCGCCAAATATCAGAATTTGTCGGTCACTGGTTTAAAAGGTATAAGGGTTTGGTGGCCGATCTGGAGAGAGTCTCCCCAGCAGGGCCACATTTATATCTCAAAAACTAGGGCACCTCTCCTCTCTCCTCTCTTGGTATATTTATATGAAATGTAGGTCTCATTAACATGTTAGTACCATTTATCGATAATACAATTACCCTCATCACTACTGTTTACTATACATTCGTTATACATTTATAGCTTGGCGCTGGGGGACACATCGCGTTCGGTACCACTTGGCGCTCAAAAGGTTAATCCGTGTAACCTATTACTGTTACACGGATTATGCATATATCATAGGAACATGGTACATAGGGGGGCGCCACTTTAAGATTTTGCACCACCTAAAATTTTTCTAGTGCCGCCGCTGCGGCGAGTTACCGCGTGTCGCGGCGCCGGCGCAGGCTCCAATGCAGCCACACCGCCGCCGCCAAAGCGCCCGCGCTACACGGAAAGCAACGCTTCAAGTAAGTTGAGTGCCGTATTCAAATTCAAAATATTGATTGCATAAACATAGGCACGTAATGTAACATCAGAGGCTAGTTTTACGCTTCCAATTGGTCGTTTATTATATGGATGAGAGCCAGCAAGAAAGTCCACATACGATGTACCAACAGTTGCGCGTTAGTTGGCCGACTTTTTGACATCCAATAATTTGTCGCCAGATTAGAATAAACGTTATGATGACGGGACCAACTCTTGTAATTGAAAGACTCTACCACGCATATTTAGTACCCATTTAGTACTATTTTGTACAAGTCCTGAAAATTTTGTACCTCACACGGCATAAACGGAATTTCACAATAACACTGGTCTCGCCATTATGATGCGTCATAATGACGAGACCATGCCTATACTAAAAAACTACAACGAATTACATCATTCTGATCAAACCAGTATGTAGTACCTCCAAAAATCAACAGTGGGTGACGGAGATCTTGGTAGTTTCTTTACAAAATTTTTTTTTTGTTTTTGTCATTTTTTACGACTGAATAATTTTACGAGCAAAAATACTTGATGTAAAAAGTTGCAGCTACATTTCGTACAGGCGCTTTATTATTTTATTCATTATTTCAGGAAAATTATTATTATGCGTTCTATAAATATATTTTCTTCAATTTCAGTCTTACTATTAGTTACTCTGAGGTATTACCGAAGGATGCCAAGATATTCGCCATTCGCATAAAAAAACAAACTACCTAAGTACATAATAATTATTAGCTATTTGTAATGAACAGTAATGAAGGTCGATCTGCTATAGAAGGATTAAGTTTAAGTTATTGTTATTATAAGGAACGATTATCAGATTATTGATTTTCCGATTTTTTTTGTATCTCATAAAAAAACTAATAAAAAATCGCTCTTTCATATGACAGTTTATCCCGCGCCAATAAAACAATTTGAAGAAAATACTAGATGGTTTTCCGTCTCGCTCATCCAAGTAACAGAGAAGTTCAAGATGACTCTGTTCGACTACTTCAAATGTTTTCTCTATTGACTCAGGTAAAACTTTATTTCAATTTTGAGTAAAAATTATTAAGTATTTATGTTGCAGACTGACCCTTGCGTAAATAGGTATACATATTTAAAAAGTAGGATGTACGGATTGTACCTTTCTAAAATATGTTAAAGAACGTAGGTATATAATAATTTTCCTGCTTGGCCTAACCGGTAATAATTAATAACATCATTATAAATAAAGCGCCTGCACGAAATGTAGCTGCTACTTTTTACTTGAAGTGTTTTTGCTCGTTAAATTATTCAGGCGTAGAAAATGTCAAAAACGAAAAATTTATTTTGTAAAGAAACTACTAAGATCTGTCACCCACTGTTGATTTTTGGAGATACTAAATCAGGTACTAAATACTGGTTTGATCAGAATGATGTAATTCGTTGTAGTTTTAGAGTATAGGCATGGTCTCGTCATTATGACGCATCATAATGGCGAGACCAGTGTTATCGTGAAATTCCGATTATGCCGTGGGAGGTACGGACGCCAGCACATCAAGTTACTACAATCTGTCAGATTTCTTTAATAGATTTTCGACTTTATTGCTAAAGCATAAGGTTCAAGGTTGATTGGGAAAATCTGACAGTTTCGGGTAGGTTGACCTACTGGCGTCTGTACAAAAATTTCAGGTCAGGTACAAAATAGTACTAAATATACCTGGTAGAATCTTTCAATTACAAGAGTTGGTCCCGCCATTATGACGTTTATAGATTAGAGTGTGGTGAAACTGTTGTTCAGTAAAAAATACATAACATTTATTTATCAACTAGCTGACCCGGCAAACGTTGTTTTGCTCCTACACTACTCCTACCCAACTCCTACCCTACTCCCACACTACTCCTACCCTACTCCTACACTACTCCTACTATAAAAAAAAAAAAGTATCCTATGTCCGTCTCCTGGCTCTAAGCTACCTCCCTACAAATTTTCAGCCAAATCGGTTCAGCCGTTCTCGAGTTATAAGTGGTGTAACTAACAGACTTTCTTTTATATATATAGACTGACCCGGCAAACGTTGTTTTGCTCCTACACTACTCCTACCCAACTCCTACCCAACTCCTACCCTACTCCCACACTACTCCTACCCTACTCCTACACTACTCCTACCCTACTTCTACCCTACTCCTACCCTACTCCTACCCTACTCCTACACTACTCCTACCCTACTCCTACACTACTCCTACCCTACTCCTACACTACTCCTACACTACTCCTACCCTACTTCTACCCTACCCCTACCCTACCCTACTCCTACCCTACTCCTACACTACTCCTACCCTACCCCTACCCTACCCTACTCCTACCCTACTCCTACACTACTCCTACCCTACTCCTACACTACTCCTACCCTACTCCTACACTACTCCTACCCTACTTCTACCCTAGTCCTACCCTACTCCTACAATAAAAAAAAAAAAAAAAAAGTATCCTATGTCCGTCTCCTGGCTCTAAGCTACCTCCCTACAAATTTTCAGCCAAATCGGTTCAGCCGTTCTCGAGTTATAAGTGGTGTAACTAACAGACTTTCTTTTATACAGGATGAATTTTTAGTCACCGTCCAAATTTTTTCTAGGCATTAGGTATCATTCACTAACTCCATTTTTGAAAAAAAATCGATACGTAAAATTTTCATATTAAATCATTTTCTCGAAAGAATTATCCGCTCTGCGTGGTCACAAGTTAAACACTATTATTACTACACTTGCCGCGCAAACTATCAATGAAAAGGGCAGCGCACACCCCGCTTACCCCCGCCCCCGCTACACCTGCGCGACACATCTATCATTAGTCGGCCCCGCGCACCCTTTCGCGACGCAAGCGCTTACTTCCGTGTTCCCGCGCATCCGGCCGGCCGGCGGCGCCCCGCGCTATCGTGAATTTATTTAGAATGTATTCCTACCGCGAGTATTACGAAATGGTGCGATGTTACATATTAAGTGGTGAAAGCTTGAACGGTGCCCAGAGACTGTACGAAGCAGAAAGCATTCCTCGCCTTCGCAATCAAGGGATAAATCCTTCAGTACCTAATCGCCAAACGATTTTGGCCGCAAACCAGAGGCTATTAGACCATGGCCAATTTATAGCTCCTACACACGCTCAAGGACGTGGCAGGCCGAGACTCGCAGTAGAGATCGAAGAAGATATCTTCGATTTCTTTGAACGGAGCCCTAGGTCAAGTACGCGAGATGCAGCGCAGCGCTTCGGCGTAAGCCAATATGCCGTGTGGAAACTTCTCCATACTGCTGGGTTGCACCCGTACCATTTTCAAAAGGCACAGGCCTTGAACGACGCAGACGCCGTTCCCCGTCGAGCCTTCTGCGAGTGGCTGATCGCACACCCCGATGCTAACATTTTGTGGACTGACGAGGCCTTGTTTACTCGAGTGGGGCTGTATAATCAGCATAATGAACATTGGTGGTCATTTCGAAACCCACACATGATACGAGAAACTTATCACCAAGTGCGGTTTAGCGCAAATGTGTGGGCTGGAATTGTCGGCAACAGAATACTGGGGCCATATTTCGTTGAGGGACGGCTGACCGGGGGCACGTACCTTGATATGTTACGCACAGTAATTGCTGATTTCATGGATGACATGCCATTAATCTCCCATCGAGATTTTTATTATCAGCAAGACGGTGCACCGCCTCATTACTCCGCTGCCGTTCGTGATTATTTAAACATAGAACACGGTGATCGTTGGATCGGTCGCGGGGGGCCCGTCGTCTGGCCACCCCGGTCACCAGATCTTACTCCATGTGACTTTTTTTTGTGGGGCGAAATAAAACGACGAGTGTATATGGAGGAAGCCCAAAGCCTAGTTCAATTAAAAGAGCAAATTGTACGTGCATTCGATCAAGTGAAAAGTGACACTGTAGTGCTCAACAAAATAAAAAATAATGTGCAAAAACGTGCAAGACTCTGTTTAGAGAGAAACGGTATGCATTTTGAACATTTATTAAAGTACTGTTAATGTGATTGTTCTAAGATGATTTTGATTAAATTTTTAATTATTTGTACATAAGTTGATTCAAATTTTTTAAATACGCCTAATAGCAAAACGTTTTGGCACGGTTTTAATAAGGTCTAAAGTTCTTATTTATCTAATTTATTTTTACTTTATTTGTAATTGATTAATTAAGGATTACATTCTAATCATAGTGAACATAGCACAAACCTTTTGCTTATTGACGGTCCTAAGCCCGTGAAAGTATGAAGGGAAAATTTGCAACTTTGTGTATTATTGTGTTATCATTATCAATGAATTGCGGCGGAGCGCGGGGCGGGCCGGCCCGCTTAACTTCACCTAGCGCGTACGCACGGCGCGGCAGTGTTCAGAAACATAAACTTTTTATAGATAACTTTGTGATGCGATATCTCAATATTTTTGTATTGAGTGATACTAAAAGAAAAAACACGTATTCAATGATTTTCGCCAAAGATTAATAGGGGGAATGATATAGTTATTGGCCCCTACATAGTTATTAGCCATTTCAACATCAGTATTGAAAAAC
Organism: Oligia fasciuncula; assembly: GCA_963082905.1. Classification (NCBI taxonomy): domain Eukaryota; kingdom Metazoa; phylum Arthropoda; class Insecta; order Lepidoptera; family Noctuidae; genus Oligia; species Oligia fasciuncula. The sequence goes on from OY720390.1 coordinate 18,384,857, forward strand.
TAGCAAACCACATTACTACATGGTAAATGTAAAATGCACCATGGCAACACAATTGTTGACTCTCAAAATGTTTCGGTAAAACACCGCTAGGTGGATTCATTTTTTTTTAATCTGTGATTTTTTCGCGCCGGTATCAAAAATGGGTAAGTTTGTTTAATAAATGTTAAGATCATAAAATTTTAGGATGTGATATTTTGAAATTAATTTACATAGTTTAGTGATTGAAAATCTGTTAAATATATAGAGTGATATGCACAGTACGCATATTTGAAGTATAAAACCACAAAATCAAAACATAAATTAAAAAAAATGTAGTGGCCAATTACTGCACCAATAATTTAAATAACATTACAGTTATTGGCCCCCTATGCCAATTACTATATTCATTTCATCCAAAACAAAATGCGTTTATAGTGAAAAAAACTTTACCGTCTGTTATACTATGCATTATATTCGTTTGTCACTAATTTTAGGGCTGTGTAAACAGTTATTGGCCTAGGCCAAGTACTATGAAGCCTGGAATAATTTTCAATACAAAAAAGGAGGCCAATAACTATAATATTTTTTATTTTTAGTTTGAACAAGATCAATCATGCTTATTTTTCTGTTCTATCATGTTAAATTAAAAATAATGCCAAAAAGACCTCGGTACACCAAAGAAGCCCTAGGATGAGGCGTTAGAAAACATTCAGAACAAAACAATGTCTTTGAGAGCAGTTGCAAAAAAATATAATATTCCCAGGGCAACTTTACAATTTAAACTTAAAAATCCCACATCTAAATCTGAGTTTGGACATAAGCCGTATTTGACTCATAAGGAAGAAGATTCCATCAAGCAATGGCTGTATAAAATGGCCCGGAAAGGCTTTCCAAGAAAACCAGTTGATAGTCTTGATACTGTACAAAAATTTCATATGCCACAAATGTTACGTAATTAACGATGATTCCAAACCTTCTGATGATGAGAACATTTTTTAATAAGTGAGGGCTATTGATTTTTGTTACAGTTTCTCTTTTTAATGTTAATTATTATTTTGTTTTCTATGGCCAATAACTGTAAGAATACATGGCCAATTATTGTGATTATGGTGGCCAATAACCGATAATTTAATATTTGTATCTCGAAGAAGATTTTATTAAAAAAGTGTATGGAAAAAGAGTATGTAAGCCATACCATTGAATAAATACGTTAATGTTATATATTTAAAAAAATATTTCATTTACATCTACCCATTTTATATTTTTGTGCATTATAAATAGTGTCATGAGGTAGCTTAACTGGCCAATAACTATACCGTTTACCCTATATCAAAATTTGGACGGTGACTAAAAAATCATCCTGTATATAGATAAATCAATGAACTTCGCGCATTGCTACAAAATACATAGTATTACTAGGTGTTATCGTAAATATTATACACGATGTATGGTAGGTATGTAATTATCAGTAAAGCCTGAAAGAGATTTTCCGCCACCTACAATATCGACAAAACGTGTTCGTTTCCTCAGGGCTCCGTCAAGAGATCAGGGGTATGACGATTACGGGCACTGTACGAAATCCGCGAAGCATTAGCAGTAGGAGTAACTCCGCATCTGAGTCTGGTTCACCGGGTTCAAGGAAGACTACCCCCCGAAACGCTACTCCAAGGAACACAACTCCACGAAACATATCTCGTAAGTAAATCTACTTAATAAACAGTTTACAGAAGGGTTTGTGCAAAATTTCTCTAAGGTTTATAAAGGGGATAAGTTCGTAATTTTTTCCGATGAGAATTTCCATCGGGCGCATGGCTTGTAGTTTAACATTTTTGTTAAGGGTAGTCTGTGCCTTTCTGTAATATGACTGTGAACTGTGTTGCTTTATCTAGATATTGTTTGGCAATTTAGATTGGAAGGTGCCTTGACAAAACTTAATCTGATCCCGGCGATATATTCTGGGCTGTCAATCCTTAGCATTATATGGAATAACCTCCCACTTCACCTAAGTTTTCACAATGAGATGCTAACAGAAAAGGCCGAATGACCCCGGGCCGCATAGAGAAGAGCTATACAAGAAGTAAAGCGGCATTCCTTTTTCGCACCAGAACAATAATGACTGACAGTATACTCTTTACGACCCCAGATATTAACATGTCATAAGTCAACATACGTGCCATTATGTTAATTCTCGCCACATTGGTTGCTGGCTCTGAGCGCAAATTTTTTTGAGTCGCCATCGCCAGTAGACTACTTTAGAAGCGTTTTTCTTTTGGGTTCATAAGATATATGTAATTCATTTGGTATGCATGCGTAGGGCAGCCAAGCAAGGAGCGTTGTAAGGACCGAAGTAGAAACAGGCATACGGAGCATCCTATGAAGGGGAAGCAAGAGGCGGCTTCGGAGAAGGACAAACCTATGGAAATATGCGCTGCAATACGTAAATATCTCATTCTAATTCCTTTTTAACTGGAATCCATGCATAGCATCACAACAGTACATATTCCCCGAGGAGTTAGGCAGAGATGTATGTTTAGTAACCCTTTCGCCAATAATGTTTTGAAAATCCCATGTAAACGTAAGGGGCGAGTTTATTGCCAGCAGCTGGCTGGCGGCTGATCCAGGTCCTGAGATTTTCTAATGAAAAATTTCTATATCATTTGCCCAATTTGGGGAGTGGGGATCAAACACTGGAGTGATGCTCGCAATTATAACCACTGCTACAGCATCGGGACAATGTCGCATCTGGAACTGTGTTTTAATTTAACTGGTTTTTAAAGTGAGGTGTATACCTACTTGCCATTCGATTTGCAGTTCAAATGCCAAATCATGAAATCTCGCTTAGGACATATTCAACGAAGCAGTTGTTGCCAAACATCTCCTATAATTTAGATTTATAGCATACCAGAAAGAAACTGTACTTTCGATCTTGAAGTGTAAAAAGTCGGGAGTATCTGATGCTGACAATAGATATTGTTTACAGCTCGTTCAGCAAGCGAAATCTCCACCTTTGCCAGAACGCCTAATAGCTGCCCCTCGGGACTTGTGTGTGTAGATAGTGAGTACACGACCAATATATATCCCTCACTAAAGTTATAAAATAAATAGATTACAAAAAAAAAGAAAAGGACTTGGCAGATTTGGCTAGAGACAGGAAAAAATGGAAAGACGGAAGGGAGGCCTTTGCCCTGCAGTAGGACATAACAGGCTCATAATAATAAAATAACAAAACAAAATAGAGAAGTACGCATCGAATTCTGCTCACTTTACGTACCTATCTAAATTGTAAAAGTGGGTGAGCAAACACTCAACTGTTGCGCAACAGTTGGCCGATTATATCTAGATCTACATAAAATTCAAAGTCCTGACTGACTGATATATCAACGCATAGCCTAAGACGCTGGTCCTAGATACATGCAATTCGGAGGGTGTATTCTCAGTGAAGAGTAGGTATCCACTAAGAAAGGGTTTTTCGAAATTCCACCCCTAAGACGGTGAATGGGGGAGGGTGAAATTTCACGCGAAGTCGCGGGCAGAAGCTATTTTTATAATAAAGTAATCAAGTCGTGCATTTGTGCTCGCTCTCATTCATAACCAATTTATTTGCAATTTTACTACCTATCACAGTATTAGATTCTACCATTTGTATTGGATACTATTCGTATATTTAAATATGATTCTAAGCGCCCGCAGCAAATTGCTTATTGCATTTTTTTCAACTAGAGCTCTGACTGAAGAATGAATTTTCATTTATAGCACGTTCAAAGACAGTGAACAGTGTGTGTCCAGGGCGTCCGCCCACTGCCGAAGAAGTAATGGATCTCTTGAACGACACTAGACCTCGAGAGAAGGGCCGTGAGTATTTAATATCATTGAGCTAGGACGATTTGGCAGCAGAAAATCCTTTCTTCTTTTGCTGGCAAAGCTAAATTAGTCAAGATTATCGTTCTTGCATACCTATAGGCGTGCCTTTGATCACTTTGTAACCCTTGCTATTTAGAGATTGGCCGCCATGCCCGAAATTCGGTCTGGAGAACTCATAGATATAGAATTCTATATCTATGAGAGAACTATTACGTGCGAGTGAGAGAGAATGACAGCGCCGCCATTTTTAATTCGTTTCTTTAATGGTACGGGTTATAGGTACCCATTGAATTCCCGTGCATTCTCCTCTGCATGTCTGTTGTTTCCAGGTTCTGGAGCCAGTAAGAGCGCAGATTGCAAAGGATACGGCAAGCCGTTGGTGACGTCACTCAACAAAAGGTTGACTATCAGGAGAGAACAGCCTTGGCCGCATGACAGCTGTAGTGAGTCACTTGATAACATAATCTTGAGAACTTCGCACTCATAGCAAGTTATCAAAAAACAAAAACCGTTCAAGTGCGATTTATTTTATGAAGGGCATCTCGCAGGTTAACCTAGGAGGTTGTCGGCAGCGAAGAGTCCTGGGACGCGGTGGTTTCCTTCTGCGAAACGGTCGTCTCGCAGAAGGAGGCTGCGGAAAGGGAGAGGGAGATCTCGTCTACTCCCCCGGCCCGCAGTAGGCGCACCGGGCGTCGGCGGAGGGCGGACAACGCCCTCTTCCAGCCCCCCTAAATGGGTCCAGGGGCGACGGGCTCGGGGAAGTCTGTCGCCCCTATGCATCAAGACTCGAGGGCGCGGCGTGAAGTGGTCCACGCGCGGGAGTCAAACACCTCAGTCCCCCCCTGACCCGAGGAGGCCCGCAGTAGCGGGACCATCAGTCAAGGGTTGCGGAAGGATCGTACATTCGACCCCCGGCGTAGTTGTGAGATGGAACACCGGGGTGGTTTTTAGTCAGTAAGAGTCTGATAGACCAGACCCCTCCGCCCCCCAGGGCGGAGAACATCCATGAGGATTTTCAACCCCGCAACAATAAAAACTGGCAAGTGCGAGTTGGACTCGCACACGAAGCGTTCTGTACCATAAGGCAAAAACGCCGCACGTTTGTTGTATGGCAGCCCCCCTTAAATATTTATTTTATTTTGTTTTTAGTATTTGTTGTTATAGCGGCAACAGAAATACATAATTTGTGAAAATTTCAAATGTCTTTATAGCTATCGCGGTTCTTGAGATACAGCCTGGTGACAGACAGACGGACGGACGGACAGACAGCGAAGTCTTAGTAATAGAGTTCCGTTTTTACCCTTTGGGTACGGAACCCTAAAAAAGGAGGTTGTCGGCTCCTTAACCAGGCTGTATTTTGTGGATGCTTAATAAATTAAGGCCAGCCAGCCGGGGCATGTAACTTCTAAACCAAGCGACTACACACTAAGGACACCCCCTGTAGAGTACGGACCTCGGCTTAGGGCGTCGCTGGGGGGAGGGTAGCAGGGGACAAGCTGGATCGGACGGATATATCAAGCCAAGTGCGATTCCGACTACCGCAGGTAATTTATTATAAGATCCAGACATTTTATGCAATTAATCCTATTTTTATAGAAGGCGCTGAAAAGGTCGCACCGACAAACGGTAGCGACTCGAGGTCTCCCAACAAGAAGTATTTTAAAGGTACATAATAGTGATTATTAATTTATGCTTTGCATTACGTGACGACTCATTGAGCTGGGACAATTCCTTATCGTTAAGATTGTTGATCCATCCATGCCTGTTGGGTGCTCGCTTATAAAACGCGTGCACATTGTGATGGGTATCGCATTGAGTGCCCTTATTGCTAGGTTAAGCGCATCTCAAATGAAATTATTTCCCATACAGAGAAAACCGCACCGAAACCGATGGAAAGAGTCCTTAAAATCCATTTTTTCTCTTAACTGGACATATTTCTAACTGCCGTTGAAATAGTGTATAAAGAAATTTGCCACTACTGCGTATTTCAGTTGATTAATGGAATGTTTTTTCAAGCGGAAAACAGAGAATCTCCTTCCCGAAATGCCTCCCATCAGCGGCCAAAGTTGATCAGCACCAAAATACGTGAGTAACAGCTTTCGTTAAAGTCCCTTATGCTGGCACTACAGACTACACTTGGTAGGTACATTTTCGCAAATATTCACATTATTTTCATAATACAAAATGTACCTTACTTTAGGATATTAAGGTATATTTTGTAATACCCGAATAACGTGAATATTTTGACAAATACGCCAAGTGAAGTCCAAATATTATGAAGCAGTCATGCTAGCGTAGGAGGTGGCGGGATGGTTAAGGGAGAGAGCCTCCCATCCCAGCCGCCGCGGGAGACGCTCCGGGCGTCGGGAGCCGCGAGACGACTCTCGGCCACCGTAGGTGTGGGCAGGCCCACACCTATGGTGGCCGAGAGTCGTCTCGGACGGAGAGAAATGGGTAGCTCACCGTCCGATCAGGACCAGGCCCGTGTCGGACGGCGCGGATGTGTTCTACGCGCGCCTCAAAGAGATGTCAGCATCAAGGATGGGGCCCCTTAGGTCCTAAGCCTGCCGGGTCAGCGGGATTGTCCGAAAGGGTTACCGCTGGCCCGGAACATAAAGGGCTGAGGAAGGAACACGGGTGGGTTTTAGTAAGTAAGAGTCTGACACTCCCTTCCGCTCCACCCAGAGCGGGAGGGGTCATTTGCTGATTACCCATCCTGAAAAAAAAAGTCCCATAATTATATCCGTTCAGTTTATATAACAGAGAGCACTGCTGTTTTGTCACTGTTGCGCGCCAGTTACCTGAATGTTGCGCATCGCCATATGTTGTCCGACTGTTGCGCTTTTGTTGCCTAACTGATAACCGTTGCGCTTTAGTTGCCTAAATTTTGCGCATAAGTTGTCCGACTGTTGCGTTTATGTTGTTCTATAGTTACGCGACAGTTACCACACGGCAGTTTTTTTTTTATTAAGGCATTAAAAATATCAAAGTAAATTAGTTTAACAGCCGACCTTTCGACGGTTCTATTTCAGTAAGGCTTCATAGATTTGACGTTGTCACCAGCTTACTCGGACACTTAATATTTTGGCGCGTGGCTCGCATCACTACTTACATCTATCCGCATGGAGGTAGCGGAGGGATTTTGATTGTCACTATAATAGTATTTGCCGTTTTGTTTTGGACAGCTACGAAGGTCAATGTATCCGGGAACAAGTTACGGGAGTCGAATACTAATCCCAATGTCTTTCCGGATACTAAAATTCCCATCCTGAGAGCCAACCTCGGCGGTAAATGTGAGTGCATTTTTCTAATTCACTTTTAGCCTGGTACGCACGGGCGAATTTTTATCAATGCAATTTTTTTTCGTGCACTGTATTTTCAGCTCTCGGCATTAAGTATCCAACAGAGCGCATGCGCGTCAAGAAAAAAAATCGCCGCGACAAAAACACGCCCATGCGTAGGTACCGGTATCCCTCCTCTTGGCATAATTTTTTAGTCATTATTAGGTTTGGCATAACGTTTTCGCATAACTTTTATTAGCATAATAATAAACGTTTCGTATAGGTAGGTAACTACTATTTATTTCACAAACAACTCATTCCGCAAATGTTTTATTTTATAAACACTCGCTTTACAAACATTTTTTTGGCAAATGCTTCTCTTTACAAATGTTTCCGATGACATTTAATTGGTGACCGGTCAGTTCACCAAAAATTTTTACTTGACAAGCAACGATTGGCAAAAACATTATTTTTGTCATTTCATTAATAAACAACAACAAGTTTACCAAATAATTCACTTAGCAAAATAATTATCCCACAACGTATTATTTGACAATTTGGCATTTGCCAAATAAATGTGTAGCGGGCCACATGCAAACAACGCGTCATACTACGTCACGCAAATCCTACATCGCGCAAGCACAGTTTACCGCGCAATTAGCATAGATACAACGGCCCCGACATGAATCATTGGGCAGTTGCCCGCTAGACACAATACCCGTCTGGGGGCCGATTCTACTAATTTGCAACGTTACACGATCAAATTGTGGTTTAGCAACAGTTCGATTTCGATTTCCGTTCGATAGTTACATAAAAAGTCATTCTACTATTTCTTATGCAAACTGGAAACTGAATCGAATCTGAACGTATCGGGCACGTAACAGCGGGTAACCTGTGTTACCAACATGCAAAATAGTATGTTTTAATAATACCACAGAAAAAAAAGTTGAATCTAAAAATGTTATTACGAATACATGTCACCGAAAGTATTTTTGAATGCAAAATGAAATTTAGACCATAATTAAACTTTTGTATTGTATATTTTTTTGTTACACATACAACATTTCAACTTTTTTAATTATAAAAACTCAGAAGAACGTTTCGTTCTTCGTCAGTTGCTGGCCAAAGACTTGAAACGAAACGTTTCGGTTATGTCAAAGACATACCACTAGGCATAGGGACACGGTATCGAATAGAAAGTATCGATACTGTACTCATGAGTAGTATCGAAAAAAAAATCGTATTCATAAAAGTAACTATCGAAACAAAAGTATCGATACTTCAAGGTATCGAGTACTTTTCTTATGCCTCGGCCACGAAATAAACGCTATGAGTAATAGTGTTCTGTGAATAAACGCCACGCTTGAGGCGTCAATTCGCTACAAGTGTTTTTTCTAAGCGTCAAAACGAACCACGAACTTCAAATATTCGCCTGTAGCGTGTACGTCGGTGGGGGAATGAATCAGTTCAGTAACATGCTCTGTGAGTACAGAGTGAGCACGCGTCGACATTACACGTGAAAATGTCGTTGTCAAAAATACCTATAATAATATTGTTAATAAATCTTAAAAAAGAATTTTAATTTCTTCCCACAATTTTTTTACAACATTCCTAAACTTATGTTGCAGATGTGAAGTCATCCATAACGCATTCAATTTTGGATTGCAGTGATAAATTCTTCAATATTCATATTGAATTAGTTACTATAAACGCGACAAAAACAAAACAATTTGTTTTAGACACAGACGCGCGGAGCGACCGCTTTATCGGAGCGCGTGGAGCGACTGTTTCGTGCACACTGTGGAATGTTCTCATACAATTGTTTTTGACGCTCATATAAAACGCGCGTCGGATCATCCAAGGCTCGTGCAAATTCACACGTAGCAAATTTCGCTGCTGCTTGCAGCGCTACTTTGTGGCCTCGTAGTTATTAGACATACATTTGTTTTTGACGCTCGACGCTGACGCTTGCAGCGCAAGGCGAATCATAGCATAGGTCAATATCAGTCAGTAAATAACGTCAGTTTAACTTCAGTAGAGCAGGACATGAAAAAACAAATGGTATTGGTACACTTTAATACAATAATAGAAAAAGAAAACTGTAACTTCAACAATTAAAAAAAAATAGAAACAAAATTAAATTATTCAGTACTATAGGCATGTATACATTAAAGTTCCCATTCCTCCTCCGTACAATCACTAGATGGCGTTGCCATAACCGTAAACATAAGCCGTAAAGAATAAAGAAGATCGCAAGTTTTAAATGGGTAATTTCAAAGATTACCCATTTAAAACTTAATTTCTTATTCGATACGATACCTGCCAAAAAGTACTCATTGAGTAAAAGCATCGAATACAAAGTATCGAGTACAAAAGTATCGGTATCGAATGGAAATGTACTCGATACTACAAAGTATCGATACTTTTTTCGTGTCCCTAACTAGGCATGACGAAAGATTTTGAAATCCTCTTCCGTAATGTAGGTTCTCATTTACTATATACGAAAACACCTTTATTTCGGTAATAAACTAAAGTTTAAAGCCATTTTTCTAATATTTTTTCAATAGGGCGCGAAAACAGCTCGCAGTGTCATGGCGTCGGGTCTGACGAAAGTACTCTGTGGTCTGACGTAAGACGTCACGCGTCACGCCTAGGTAAATAAACATCAAAAATCAAAATTGTCTACGCGTACGCGCAGTTAGAAGAAAGTTAACAAACATTGCATATTTCGTGTGATAAAAATGAATTGTAAAGTTTATAAGTGGTGTGCAGTGCCACAGTGTAAAAACACATCAATAACCACACCCAACAAGGTGTTTATATAAGTCTCAAACAAGAAAAAAAATGAGATCAATGGATAAAGCTCGCACGACGAAACCCGAACGACTTATTCACGAATTCGCCACTCTAATTCTGTGAAGACCATTTTGATGTGAGTATGTTACTAAGTATTGATAGGTTTTAAACTTAAAAGGTTCGTTTGAAATGAAATAGTTGAAATATTGAGGCTATGAAATAACTAATATAATTGAGGTTACGTTTGTTTTGGTCTTGGAGAGCATTCTTTTTATCAATTTTAATTGTTTACTTTTCTTTTTTCAGTTGCCAAATGATATGGAAACTATATAGAGTATCACAAGTACGTATGAAACCAAAACCAGGATGTATGCCCAAAAAAAGTATTTGCCAACCAGATGGGGATACACAAACATCTGACACAACAGAGAGACCCTGTATTGCTAAGAAACGAAGGATAATGGTTCTTAAAGAGTGAAAAGCAATTCGAAGAAAAAAGTATAGATAAAGAACAATCAAGTTCTGAAGAAATTGCATCTGCTAGTTCAGGTACATATTTTATTAACTCATTTATAACATAGAATATGGCATTGAAGAAGTTAACTTTATTCTCAGTATTATTACATACATTGTTGGTACACTCAAAACTACATAGATCCTAGTAATCTCCTATTTGTGTTCATAATTATAACTTTGCACAAATAACAAAACATTTGTTTTACAGGTTAGCAGATTATTGAAGAAGTTTCCCAATTAACACCAAGACTGTTGGATAAATCAGTTCAAGTACTCATTAGTATGTAAAACATTCAGAAGTAAAGCTAACCAAACAAAAGTCAGTTCGATAAATTAGATGACATCACCATTGAAGCTGTTTCTACATTCTGTTTCTAAACCACCATTTAAAATCAAGCATGGTGTTAATAGTAACCCATCAAGACCAAGTATAAGTGTTTTAAGTAAATAGCCAAACAAATAGAACAATCAGATAGTGATACTTCTTATACTCCCTCCGTAACTCACACAGAATCATCAATATCCATAAAATCTCTTCAAATGGAGTCTACATCTGACTGTAGCGAGATGCTAGAGGATGACAAAAGGAGAGAAGATTTAAACGCTTTAGAGTGCACCTCAAAGAAAATGAAAAAAGGCCCCTGTTCTTATATTGATGTTCCTTTAAGTTGTTTTTATTTAGTTAACTTGATTCAAGAACAGACAAACATGCAGTTTAACCATATTTTACTATGTATTTTTATGTTACCTTGCAATCAGTAAATTATAACTAAATAATTTGTATATTGTCATCATGTACCCATGGTTATTGTGTGTAAAGTGTATGCTGTAAGCAGTTAAAACTACATATCTGTCATAAGGTTTGAAAGGTGAATCACTAGCCCCATAAAGTGCCCAAATTTTAAGGAGCTAATGTAACTTAGGATAAGTGCATTTTGTGTATCGTGTTACGGCGACACGATACTATGTTTTTGCTTTCCAGCATAGATACTGCGGATTTATTTATTTCTGAAATTTCCTTTTTGTTGGTATCAAGTGGCAGAAAAGCAATTTTTCTGGTTACATTATTGATAACACAAGATTCGTTTGTACAATTTAAATGTAAATAATCCTCTCTTTATGAGGTACAGACGCCAGCACATCAAGCTACTACAATCTGTCAAATATCTTTAATAGATTTTCAACTTTATCGCTACACCATAAGGTTCAAAGTTGATTGGGGAAATTTGACAGTTTCGGGTAGCTTGATGTGCTGGCGTCTGTACATTGAAGGTACAGACGCGTCGTTCCGTCGCTTAACATTAGTTATAGAATAACAATAACGGTCTTTGGTACATTTGATTTGATGAATAAATAATCAGTATTAGCCTAAAACGAATACTCAAAGTAAATCGTAGATATGTTGAACTTCTTTGCTGTCCGTGTGTATAATGGACTCTCTAGGCTTTCCAATTCCGCCAAGGAAAAATCGCTGTTAAATATTTATTTTATTTTGTGCACATCAAGCTACCCGAAACTTTCAAATTTTCTCAATCATCTTTGAACCTTATGCTTTAGCGATAAAGTTGAAATCTATTAAAGATATTTGACAGATTGTAGTTGCTTGATGTGCTGGCGTCTGTACATTCCTTTCATAAATAGCATTTTCATTTCTGTAACAATACACCCGTCATTCTGACCTACACGAATCTTTGTTGTGGGTTAATGAGACTGATTGAAATAAAAATAACTTGAGTAAGGTTAAGATAAATTATATTAAAAAACTTCAATAAAAATATACCATATCCTTAGTCTTTAATAAATAATTTATGTTACAATAAATTAAGTATGTTTTATTTAAACCCAAAATAAAATCCGAGTTCAACTGTCGCTAATGAGACACAATTACTTTTCTTTTGTTACCAATCTTAATAAGATTAATCAACAGTTGAGAGGAGTGCAGCTTTCTGTCTACTAATAAGCACCTGTGAAAAGAAAATTAATATTACAATTTGCAATTAGAGCAGTGGTATCAGCCCCGACTTATGAGTTGTACGTAGTGAGTTTGAACCCAGACAGGCACCTTGTGTATTTATTTAAATCACCACTGCTTTCAAAACGGTGAAGGAAAACGCATGTCCTTGAACCAACAATTCGATGACATGACATCCACCAACCCGCACTGGGCCCATGTGGTGGTCACAGGCTTTACAGCCCACTCCCTCTCACAGAGAGGAGGCCTGTGTCCGAGCAGTGGGCATGTTATAGACTGATAATGTATACCTATCTATGTTATGGGTTTGGTTTCTGCACTTAGTCCTTCAGTGGACCATTGTGCGTGGGAACCGAAAAAGCAAAATTAAAATGTTTAATTTTGCTTTTTAGTTCAAACTTTCTAAAGAGCATAGGTTCATTCATTAAACATAATATGTAGTAGCTAAAATAAAATATAATACTGCAGCGCCTCCTAGTGATTTAAGAATCCTCACTAATCAACCACAAAGCCATTATTGATGATGAAAACCGCATCCAAATCAGACTAGTAGTTTTGGAGATAAATGGCAACATTGGTTTGCACAAACACATCCTCTCACTCCAAACGCACAAACCGTTGTGGGTAATAAAGAAGAAACAACTCACAATTAAAGTATTCAAGGAATGATATCTCTTTCGGTTAAAGTACCGCTCTTCATGAATGGTTGGGGGTACTATAGCAACATGTGTGCCATCAATGCACCCCAGAACTCCAGAAATGCCAAACTTCCTATTGAATCTGCAAAATATAACACATTATTTATATAAATTTGGATCTAAGTCTAGGTGTGCAAACAAATAGATATGGAAATATTGCATTGGGCTGCTTTTGATTTCATTACGGTCTTCTCTGGTGCTTGGTTTGACATACTTCTTAAAAATATGTGGCATAATATGTACATCTATTCTGTCACTTGTTTTATTGCTCGAGAAACTGAGGGTTGTGACACGGCATGACATTGAGACTGGCCTACCAGTGTTTGGTATGAACCAGTTGCATAAAAAGCCAGTGCAACCAAGATCTAAAACGAGAATAGAGATGTTTTAAAGAATAATTGATCACATTATAACATACCTATGTACCTACTGGCGCAAAACGATAGTAAATATGTACTAACCTTTGTTTCCGTATCAATACCGTCAGAACGAAGATTGACGGGCATGTGAGGACTAATTTCTTCAATCAAAAGCTCTTACGAGGTCTTTGGAGAGTCGGACTTTACTCTTTGAGAGTCGGTACGTTTTAACGAACTGACGATGCGTGAGGTCAAAAGCATTATTTTGTAGTCTTGACGAGAAATTTCTCCTTCTTACGTTCCCGATGTCAACCTCGTGGGCAAGTTCAAGAAAATCCATATAGAACATCATATTCCTATGTCAGACGACGAAAGCAATTTTTTATCGACTCTGTATAAGTTGCACTTTACCAACTTATGTTCAACCGTGATTTTTTGACAGATAACCGCTTCGATTCGATTCTAACAAGTGTCAAAATAATAGTAGAATGTGACGAAACATAATTGTGGGTAAGTACTAAACGTTACGCGCATGTTCGATTTTGTTAGCAGAATAGGTTTTGAAATCTTTTCGATCGACCGTTGGCGTAATCGAAGTAGAAACGTTGTTCATTAGTAGAATGTGAAAACGCATATCAGCCGTAGTTCCATGGCGATTTTTGATGAATTTTGTTTGTAGAATCGGCCCCCTAGATCGATGCGGTAAAATTTGCACTTTACTAACTTATATTCAACCCATAAAGTAAAAGTACTCTGAGGTTCAACCGTGAATTTTTACAGATGAACGGTTTTGTTTCGATTCTAACAAATGTCAAAATAATAGTAGAATGTGACTTAGCGTCACGCTCATGTTCGATTTTGTTAGCAGAATAGGGTTTGTAATTGTTTCGATCGGACATTGGTTTAAACTAAAACGTAACTGCAGTGGAGTCGTTGTTCATTTGTAGAATGCGAAAACGCTTAAAAACCACGATTCAGTTGTGGTTCTATTGCGATTTTTGAAGAATTTTATTAGTAGAATCGGCCCCCTGGTCGGAGGATCCTCCCTTTTCTATGGAGGTTGAGTGAACTTTACACCCTGTTCCTCATACCTCTATAAATGTTTGTAAAGCGAGTGTTTATAAAATAAAACATTTGCGGAATGAGTTGTTTGTGAAATAAATAGTAGGTACCTACCTATACGAGAAGTTGGTTGTAAACTAAAAAAAAATTAATGGAGTTTTGGTGAAACATTAGTGAACCGTAATTTATTAGGGTTCAATATGTTTATTCCAAAGCACATTATTTTGTAAATATCATTATGCGTTTATAATATTATGCAATAGAAAATTATGCTTCATTAAGTACCTATTATTACGCCAACAGTAGGTATTTATGACAATAAAAATTATGACAAATCATTTATGCCTCATAAGTGTCACTGACTCTGACAGGGCCACCATCAGGGATTTTAATTATGATAACACAGAAAAATTAATCGCTTATTTGTCGAAATTTGTCGCCAAACATCAGAATTTGTCGGTCACTGGTTCAAAAGATATAAGGGTTTATAGGTGGCCGATCTGGAGAGTCTCCCCAGCAGGGCCACATTTATATCTCAATAACTAGGGCACCTAGCGAAGATCTGTTTTCTCCCATATTTTGTCGCCAATTAGTCGGAATCAGTCGCCAAATATCAGAATTTGTCAATCACTGGTTCAAAAAATATAAGGGTTTATAGGTGGCCGATCTGGAGAGAGTACCCCCAGCAGGGCCACATTTATATCTCAAACACTAGGGCACCTAGCGAAATGTGTTTTCTCCCATATTTGTCGCCAATTAGTCGCAATTTGTCGCCAAAGAAATGTAGAATACATAGAACATCTCAGCATCACGCATTTTGTCTACAGGATAAAAGTAGATTTTACTTCTTTTTAATTTAGTTTTACGTTTGGATTTTCTCAGCATGTTTTGATTTTGCAGCATTACGGCCGTCCGCCTCATCTTTACACGGTAGAAGATCTAATAGCAGAAGTCCGCTTAGACCAAAATCTACGGAAAAAAGTCGAGGTAGGTATTGCACTGGGTTGCATTATACTATTATACATAGGTATGCACCTATAACAGTCTGTAGATTTGATTTCGACAGCGACTGTTATTTCGTGGCTAAGGCATGTCATTGTCGTGCGTTTGACCGTAAAAATCTGCTTAGATAGATCGTAATATAGATTAATTATTATGATGCTGAATAGACTGGCCTCTTCGCGCATTCACACTCGGAACGCGTTTTCACAGTAATTAATAAATCCCTCTTCCAGATTCCTTGAGCATACCTACCTATAAATTGAAGCTAGATCACCACGATCCACCCGAAATAAAACATTGGACTGCAGGTAGACCAAAACAGAATTATTGCTCTAATAAAAACCTGTCAAGTTATGATACCAACCTTTTACGAATGTAGTGACTAATGACATGACAGACCGCCGATTAATTATAACTTAGTTCATTATACCTAATTATGTTAACGTTTACCATCGACTCGAAAAGAAGAACCCTAGGTACGTACGCATAATGTGTTTGCGAAAATTGCCAATACCTACTGTTTTGTAGCTTGCTTGACGTAGATTGTGGGTTGGTACCAGGGGCGAAAACATTTTTTTTTTCTTTTGTGAGAAATCTTTACCTACCCTTCATAGGGGCCCTCAAATAAATTTTTATACGGGGCCCCGCCATGGCACGCTACGCTTCTGGTTGGTACGTTTTGGTATGGCTGCGACAAACTGTACCTAATAGAATACCTATCATACAGGTGGCAGGGACATCAACGTGTGATAAGTTTACCTATTAAAATTCAGATAAAAGCAAGTATAACACTGAGCTTTTCTCCCCTTTTTATACCTTCTTGTACATCATCATCTGCCTAGCCTTTTCCCAACTATGTTGGGGTGGACTTCCAGTCTAACCGGATGCAGCTGATTACCAGTGAATAGGTACTACTTGTATGTACATACTATTATAAATTATTATTGTAAGATTTGTGTTGTAGCTATGTATCTACTTATGTACCTACTTATTTACTTACATATTTATATAAGGTGTTAAAAAATTCACCCGACAATCTTTAAGAGGTGCTCTAAACCATCGAACTGAACAACTTTCACAGTAGGACCAACTCTGAAATCACGAAAAACTATATCGGCTGGCTGTTTTCATACATTTTGGTCAATGTTATGTATTAAGCTTTTATATTTTTTTTTCGTGATTTCAGAGTTGGTCCCATAGTGAAAGTACAGCACCTCTTAAAGTTTGTCGGGTTCATTTTTTAACACTTTGTATTTATGAGCATGAAATGTATTTTCAGACAGGACAAGAACGCCCTCGCGATCTCCGAACAGAGGTAAATCACCAATGCAGAACAGGTTCGCAGCTGCTGGTAACAATCAAATTGATTCATAATTAATTAGTCATAGTTATTTATTGGTACCAAAGCCAAGTGATATTAACAGTTTCTCTTTGCAGACTTTCCCAACTTACGGTTGACTTTAGATACCGTACTTAATAAAAGTAAGTAGACGAGGCTAAGTTTTGAAGGGACTAGCCCTTTGCCTGACAACAACGAGCCTACCGCATGCATGAATAGGCTCAATTGTCCAATAGATCCGTAGGTACTTAGAGACCCAGGGCCCCTAGGCACTTGGCATTTTAGCAAATAAAATGCACTAGTACGAAAAATATTATTTTTAACAGGAGCTACTTTGTCGGTTTATGCAGAAAAACAGAAGAAATAAGAGAAACTATGATGTACAAATTTTTTTAGCTTCCCCCGGAAAGCTACCTGGTCGGGGTAACTGGGTGAGTGTGGCCCTAGGCTGGCTGGGCTCCTAGGCCAGGACCTTGCAGGCCTAGGCGGAAATTCGGGGTTGCCGATAGAAAATGAACGAAACCTTATAAAGGGACGCATTATGTGTGGTACGGGAAAAGTCTCCCGATAGCGATTGATACATAGGTACAGACGCCAGCACAGCAAGCTACTACAATCTGTCAAATTTCATTAATAGATTTTCAACTTTATCACTAAGCATAAGGTTCAAAGTTGTTTGGGAAAATTTGTCAGTTTTGGGTAGCTTGATGTGCTGGCGTCTGTACATAACCCACGCCTTTTGCCACGGGGGTAGGTAGAAACTACAGAACGGCACCTGCGACGATCCTTTCGTAGGTACTCATTTTGCCATAGGAATTGATCTATCGCGATAATGGTCTTTATTAAGATCAAATTGCTGTTATGCCTATTAGAAGAGTTTAAATATATCTTTTCTCTTTTAGAAGCAAAAAGGAAATCGCTATCACCAACCAAAGATGAACGCCTAGTTCGCGAAAAATCTAAACAGTCGGCAAATAAAGAACTGTCACCCAATCCCCCTCTCACTAGACCAAGCCGTAAGTCTAAGAGCTTTTATAAAAACTAAAATATTTATGTAAAGTTTGTAGTTCGGACGACTTTATCTTAAAGGTCATCCTATTCTGTTTTAGATCATAGAGTAGCTTAGAAAGGTGTCACTGACTCTGGCAGAGCCACCATCAGGGATTTTAATTTTGTTAACACAAAAAATTTGTCGCTAATTAGTCGAAATGTGTCGCCAAATATCAGAATTGGTCGGTCACTGGTACAAAGTTTATAGGTGGCCGATCTGGAGAGTCTCCCCAGCAGGGCCTAGCGAATCTCAGAAACTAGCGCAGCTAGCGAAGATCTGTTTTCTCCCATATTTTGTCGCCAATTAGTCGGAATCAGTCGCCAAATATCAGAATTTGTCGGTCATTGGTTCAAAAGATATAGGTGTAGGTATAGTCCAAGAGCTAGATCGAAGAGTTCACGAAAAAACTTCGATCTAGCTCTTGGACTATACCTTACTAATTGAACTCATTATATCTCCTAAACTAAGACCCCGATTAAATCTGTGATTTGCCGCCTGATTCCGACTAATTGGCGACAAAATATGGGAAAAAAACAGATCTTCGCTAGGTACCCTAGTTTTTGAGATATAAATGTGGCCCTGCTGGGGAGACTCACCAGATCGGCCAGCTATAAACCCTGATATCTTTTGAACCAGTGACCGACAAATTCTAATATTTGGCGACAAATTTTGACTAATTTGAGACTATTTTTTTATGTTATCAAAATTAAAATCCTGCTGGTGGCTCTGCCAGAGTCAGTGACACCTTAGAAAGACTTTGGATTTCCTAGGACCTACACACGGCGACACATCAAGCTATACATTCAGTTTTAGCTGATGTGCATCTGGATTGAGTGCCCATTTGTTTTAATCTTTGCGAAATAAAATAATACTTAGAAGGAAATTAGTTAAAAATAGTAAAAACTTAAAGCAAAGGGCCATGAATTTCTTAAACGTGAATTAAAACTTTTCTCCTCAATCCAGACGCATGCATAAAGTGGCATAGCCTAAATCCTCAGTACAGACAATAATGAAATGAGGGCCCTAGATATACCGCCATAAATCTGTAAGTAATGTCATATTCTATAGATTTGAGATTTTCTTAAAATATTTAAGAAATTCTTAACTAAATTCGTAAATAAAAATTATTAACCCAGAGATAGTACTTACTGAGATTTAGGCTATGCCACTGCACGCGTCTGGATTGAGGGCGCAAGTTATTTAATCATAACAGTTTTAATTCACGTTTAAGAAATTCATGACCCTTTGCTTTAAGTTTTTACTATTTTTAACTAATTTCCCTTGTCTTATTTCGTTTCGCAAGGGTTCAAAAAATGGGCCCTCAATCCAGATACACATTTTTAGCTGATGTCGCATTGTATAGGTTCTCGTACAATCAAAAATCAGCTTATACTGGTTATGTATAGCTTGATTATGTGCACTGTGCAGCCGTGCGTATTCGTGGTAGCAGTATGGTGTTATTCAGAAATCAGAATATGGTATACCTACATACGTGCATGTTAATTTGAAGTCGCCTTACTTAGGGTAGGATTCGCAAATAGGCCCTTACCTTTTATAGTTTAGTCTAATCCTTCGACCTTAGAGAATTAAAGATCTCCCGTCCTCTCCGATAAGTTTCTAAATTTCTAAGCGCGTTTTTAGTGTCATGTCATGTGGATGTCTTTATGCAGGAGAGATTGCCTTGCAGGTGCAGCACCCGCAATCAGGGGCGTAGCTGCCGCCATACCGACACGACCGCGACCATGCAAAAAATCGTAAAATATGATTTAAAATCTCGAATTTTTACCTATTGATAGGTAAGAGGCCCGTAGATGATGAGTGTAGGTACCTACCTAATGAAAATGTAAAAAATAACGTTACTATTTGTTCATAGCTTGCAGGATGCTTTAATTTTCGAGTTCGCTTCGCTCGCTCTTCCGTTCTCTTAGTACCAGGGCTCGGAAACCGGTTAAAATTCTGAACCGGTTACGGTCATTGACCCCAAACCGAAATCGATTTAGGTTAAGGTTTGCACTTTACCGGTTTTTACCAGTTTATGCGGGAAACCGGTGTTCATGAATTTTGGTTTTGTTAGTGGAAATTAACCGGTTAAAACCAAGTTTGAACCCCCCCCCCCCCGGCCCCCGCCACTCTCGCGAGCACGGTCTGGACGTTGCGATATCATTTAGTTACAAAATTTTATTACGGAATTAACCGGTTAATTTGGGTGTCAAAACCGTTTGTGCTTAAGTAACCGGTAACCTTTATCATTTGGGTTTCATAAGAACAGTTTACTTGTTTAACCGGTTAATGAAGGAACGATATATTTACCGGTACTTAATCGAAATTAACCGCTCTTTTTAAACCGGTTCAGAGCCCTGCTTAGTGCAATTACAACGACTGCTTAACCTAGTATCAGAGTCGGGGTGCTCCAATTTCTTGCTCACTTCGCTCGCTCTTGCATTCTCTTAGTAAAATCATAATGAAAACTAAACCTGTCCCGGTTCAGAATACTTGTGATTTTCGAGCTCGCTTCGCTCGCTCTTGCCTTCTAAGTGAAGGCAAGAGCAAGATCACAATGGCAGTAACCTTAAAAAGGGGCTACCTCGAAAATCTAAAATCCTCGATAACCTAATAACCGAGCGAAAGTGATGCAATCACTTTTGTAACGCAAAAGGAAGAGTGATAGCTATAAATACTGAACTGACGCCAGAATGATCGTGTAACCTACGTCTAACAATGAAGGTATCGTAAGACGGAGGTTACACGTTCAGTTCGGCTTCAGTTCAGTCTGTGACCTTGATCACGTCTAGACTGATGGCTGAATGATAGACTGACGGGCGGTATTAGACGGTAAGTCAGACTGACGATCAATCCAACCGAAAACTTCTACGCGATAACACGCATAAGCATTTAGTTTGGATTTTATCAAGAAAAATGCTTGTGTTGCTATAATATTAGCCCTCTCTACGAGGAATTGTAGAAAAAGAAAGCGGTGGTATAAAAAGTGGCTAATGAAAAGAGAATTCTACACACACTTACTGAATGAGATAGTCTTGTGTAGTTCGTGAACGATGAACGAATAGGAGCCGTATCTTCGCACTGTACTAAAAGAAACGTTTCCGAACGCTGACTTGTAACCGGTCTAATAGGTCAAATAGCTCTTTTCGAACTCGTACATCGCCCGAACGAGAAAATGAAATACAGTCTCTGATTGTTTGACAGAAACGTTATACGTTTTCATTCGATGTCTGTGAAGAATGAACTAGTACGGAGCGATATTTAAAATGACCGAGCAGGCACAAGACTAGAATGAGATAAGAGACACAGGAGAAGAAGATTACTATGCTGATTATTATCGAATTAAATAATTGTATTGTTTTTATTCGTTTTATTCCAAAGAAGAGGTAACATTTCTAATGTGAGAATAAATTCTTTCTCCGGGACTAATGGTTGAGAGGGGGACGTCGGGGGCGGCGACATGTCGTGCGACTCCATCGCTGTCTAAGCAGTGACTGACATTAGACTGATAGCTAATAAACACACGTTCAGTCAGGCATCAGTCTGACCAGACTGACAAAAATTATTAAAATATTTAAATAATCATCATTCTGGACCATCAATCCACCAGTCTACGTGTATACAATCAGTTTCCCGTCATTCTGACATCAATCATGGACTGAACTGACGACACGACAAATACGTTGCATTTGTAAGTTGTTTAGAGCAAGTTGCATTGGTAAGGTATAGGTAGATAGGTAGGTGAGGGAGGGGGGGCCTTAGGTGGGTGTAGAAGAAAGGCCATAACATTGCAGTTAGTAACTTTTAAATTACAATAACATTGTTTTTTTTATTTGACGTTAAATAAGTCAAAGTTCCGAAGGTTTCCGAGATTCAGGCTTTAGTGATAATATAGCTTATAATATGATGTTTTTTATGACGCGGAAAGTTATATTTGGAGACTGCTTAAGAATAATGAATAAAATAAAAAAACGGATCAGCTCCATACAAAAAAATATTAAATCGCAGATAACTTGTTAAATAATAGCTTTATCAAAAAAAGTCCCACTACATAAAATATTGCTATTAAATAAAGGAATAAGCTGGCATTTTTTCAAAGTTAGGTACTTGATTTTTGAGCGACGCTAAGTCTATGGAGCTTCAATTTCAGCCCACCGTGCGACGTCCCCCTCTCAACCATTAGCCCCGGAGAAAGAATTAATACACACAATAGAAATGTTACCTATTCTTTGGAATGAAAAAAATTAAATTCTTTAATTCGATAATAATTAGCATAGTCATCTTCTTCTCCCGTGTCTCTTATCTCATTCAGTAAATTTAAGTGTGTGTAGAATTCTCTTTTCATTAGCCACTTTTTATACCACCGCTTTCTTTTTCTACGATTCCTCGTAGACAGAGCTAATATTATAGCAACACAAGCATTTTTCTTGTTAAAATCCATACCAAATGCTTATGCGTGCTATCGCGTAGAAGTTTTCGTTTGGTTGACTGATCGTCAGTCTGACTTACCGTGTAATACCGCGCGTCAGTCCATCAGTCTAGACGTGATCAAGCTCACAGACTGAACTGATGCCGAACTGAACGTGTAACCTCCGTCTTACAAAAAATTAAAAATATGTTGCCTTATTAATGTATCGTCACTACCAAATGGTAGAAAATAAGAAAAAACTAAGCAAACGCGAAATATCGTAATTGAAACGAAATAGGCAAACTTGGGCTTAGTTGGCAAAGTTGCAGCGTTTTACGGTACTTTGAATAAACTTTGATAATTATGATAATTCTCTGTTTTAAAGTAAATTCCATTGAATATCTCTTAGCGTTACGCCGTGATATCGAAAATGTATAAAATTAGATACCTACAATATAACTTAGCAATTTTTTTGTATCGAGAAAAATTCATTGAATCGTGTATTCCTTTTACACGATACCTACTAGACCAAAGAATCAAAAAACCTAAACCAAAATGTTAAATCCCTATTCCACATAAGTACTTCAAGTTACACGAAATGGAAAAACCACATTTTTTTCAGTACCTACCTACCTATCCTTATTTATTTTGTAAAAAAACAATACCCTTTTTATGGCTTCACCCCCATTTTTTTGGGGATACTGAGCCCCTTTTATGCTAACTACGCCACTGCCTGCAATTCACCTTTTCATATTTAGGTACTTATATACAAAAAAAAAACCAGTAGTTACAGTCAGCAACTTTCGTCACTGATCATCTCAGAATATTATACTCATTTTTATTTCTATCATAACCTACTAATCTAATCTAACTAGGGCTTGTCCCACTGCAGGGCAAAGGCCCGCCAAACAATTAGGTACCTAACAAAAATTTGTTGATATTATGTTTTCATGTATAACTCTCTCCGGAAACATTGGATAGTGTAAACCTGCTTTCGTTGCTGACTGTACTTGACTGTACTTACTATGTAGGCAGAGATTAAATTAAAGTTTTACTGCTCTCTAAGTATCTACTTTTCATATTTGAAGGCTTTTTTGGAAAATTAATGCATATTAAATAACTTTTTCCATTTTACCGGCACATTAAATAAAATAAAATACAACATATAGGCCTATTCAGATATAAGCGATATCGTTGTCGCGCTCGGTAGCGATATCGCTGTCGCGCTCGGTAGCGATATTGGTCCTTCTGGATAGTCACTTTGGACCAGTAACGCTACCGAGCGCGACAGCAATATCGCTTATATCTGAATAGGCCTTTATTGAATTGTTTTACGATTTTTCAGCGCCTGTCCACAACAATAGAAGTTTCAAACCCCAGTTAGAAGATATAAAGAGCTCTTATTTATTGTTAAACAAAATTTCCCAGGATAGCTCGAAAACGGCTGCTAAAGCCGGTATACCAATTTAATTTAATTTCAATAGTTTGATCAATAAATTGGGCTGTTTGCACAAAAGTGGCCCAACCCACATTTTTATGTATTTTCATTTTTTGGCCAAATTACACCTTGGATTTATCCATTTCTAGGTAAGTAGGATCGTCAGTTTCATTTATGAATTTGGAAAATATCTCTTGTAACTCACTAATCATATTTTTAATAAGTGTAAAAAGGTAATTTATTCGAATGTGGTTTAGGACACTTTTGCTTACCCCAATTTGCCTAATTCTGATTTCTTGAATACTACCATTTGTAATAAATAATCTATTATTTTAGTGATTGGTCTGCATTCCTATTCATTTGCAAGAGTGACCGATTATAGTATAAGGGATTAATAACGAAACGAATCCAGTCCAATTTCACACAAGGTAAACGGCTGCTAAAGCCGGTATACCAATTTAATTTAATTTCAATAGTTTGATCAATAAATTGGGCTGTTTGCACAAAAGTGGCCCAACCCACATTTTTATGTATTTTAATTTTTTTGCCAAATTACACCTTGGATTTATCCATTTCTAGGTAAGTAGGATCGTCAGTTTCATTTATGAATTTGGAAACTAATCATATTTTTAATAAGTGTAAAAAGGTGATTTATTTGAATGTGGTTTAGTACACTTTTGCTTTCCCCAATTTGCCTAATTCTGATTTCTTGAATACTACCATTTGTAACATAAATAATCTATTATTTTAGTGATTGGTCTGCATTCCTATTCATTTGCAAGAGTGATCGATTATAGTATAAGGGAGGTTAATAACTAAAGGAATCCAGTCCAATTTCACACAAGGTAATAGAGAATGCTCTTATACATATTTTTATTACATGTTTTATACACCTAATTACTTTTCTTTTTTTTTTTTAGATAAAAATGCATACAGACTATCAAGTATAGTAAACCAATTCAATGAGGAAAGGAGAAGACACATGTTGATAAAGTGTAAAAAAAAATTCCAGAGTTCCACCTTTTTTGAAGATTCAAGTAAGTTCGAAAGGCAATTTAAAAATCCATCCATGATATTTAATAAGTTTCACTAACTTACAGTTTATTCTTAATTTAAAATAACATAACAAACACTTTTTTCAGAGTTTGAAAAAATTGAAGGTCTGAATTGGATCACATGGAAATAAACACAAGTTAAATTATAAACAATCTGTATTTTATAAATTTATAGTGGTAGTAACACTGCAGTGTGGTGTCTAATGTTAAAGTTTACGAGCAAAATGAGTCAAATAAAAAAATTGAAAAATGATGCTGTGTTTACTTAGACGTAGAACTGGAACCTTTGCCATCCTTATCTTTTTGTTCCTTATCATCTTTCTCATCTTTGTCCTTTTTGATGGTGGACATAGCATTGCGAATAGCTTCACTCTGAGGATCAACCCCTGGGAGATTTTCCAGTACACTTTGAAGGAATGCGGGATCATTCATGACTTCAGCATACTCCTCTGATACATCCATGTTCTCTTCAGCGGCTGGAGCATCCTGTTGCATACTCATCTGCATAGCAAGAGCAATCTGCTCTTCCTCAGACAGCTCCATAGCTTCATGACCTAGAGACATAGCCAGAGCCCGCTCCATGCCAGTGTTCTGAGGTTCCCTAGTCTTGCCTGCCTCTCCTCCTTCAGTAGTGGTTTGTTGGCGGCGAGATTCCTCTTCTTGGCGCTGTCTTTGCTCCTCCATAGACACACGCAGGGCAAGTGCAAGCTCGGGGTCCTCATTTGGATCTACTCCAAATTCGAATGGAGACAAACCTGAGCCAGATGGCCCTGCTCCATCACCACCAATTAATGGGCTGGAAATCAAAGCTTCAGAGAGCACAACACAGCCACCAGCGGGAACAGATACTAGATGGCTGCCGCCAGTGTTGCTCTCTTTACCATTCAAAGTGTTTACGAACGTTGTCAGAAGAGGATTATTGTCTGCATCCTCACCAAATGACACCACATCACAATTTACCTTCTCCTTCTTCAACCTCTTAGCGAGTTTGACTAATTCTTTCTCATCGAGTTCCACTGGCGAGCCGACGAACACAACAATACGCATCTTGTGGTTCTTGCCCTGACGATGCTTCAGCGCCAAGTGAGCGATTCTGATGCCAGTCAGAAGATTGATATTACCGTTAGGCTGGATACGGTGCAACTTGGACATTATGCGCCCAACATCACTGGTTAACGTGGCCAATACCTCTACATTAGCTAGCGTCAATAAACCTACATTATTTTCAGGATTTGACCGTGTTTTAGAGTGACATACCAGGTTTACGGCATCTTGCTGTGCTTGCAATCTTGTTGGCAGGAAATCTCCATTTCTCATATAATCACTGTTGTCCACACAAATCATAGTACTTTCCAAGACCATTTTGCTTATTTATTCAGCGACTATAGAAATAAATAAATGTTATTCATTTATTGAGAACACCTCACAAAGAACGAAATCTGCTGTATAATAATCATAGACTAAAATTTTTGGAATATTAAAGAGAATAATGCACAGATACATAATATGTATCTATTTTTTACTTTGCAACAGTCATATTCATTTTATAAATTCTTTTAACTTTACGTGAAGAAACTATAACAGAAATAGCCATTTATATCCCATGGAAGTAAAGTTGAATGATTTCTAAAATAAATTCAGTCTGATGAATATCGATTGGATAATGACAAAAATGATGAGTTGGCTATGGTTTACGATACCTAAGATCAGTGTTGCCAACCCTACTGTTTTAACAGTAGATTTATTGTTTTCACCATGACATCCCTGTTTAATTTCTACTGTTTTTACGAATAGACCAGTATTTACTGGAGATTTCGTATAAAACGTTATAACCTCCACTTTAAATACTTAGCTTCATGATATGCATGATGTATCCGAATTAATTTTTACCTATGTCTAACAAAACAGCAGTAAACATTTTGAAAACTAAACTAAGCAATAAAATGTCCACGACAACAATCAAAGGTACATTAAATAATAAAACAGAAATAAAGGAATGCTATACATTTAACGCAACTGAAAAGCATACCTAATTATGAAGAAATTCAATAAAAGTAGGTATGTATGATTTTAATAAAAAAAAACGAGGCAGAAAATATCGAAGACAGGGAAATTGAAAATGATTAGTAATTATTTGTAAGAATATTTCTAAGAATTTGTCAATTATTCGTATTTTTAACATAATAAATAAATAATATTGATTATGTTCTTGCGTTTTCAATTCTATTAAGGGTTTCATTTTTAATTCTAATAAAGTAGTAATTATTAAGTTACCATTTTACTGTTTTTTTAAGTCTGATCTGCTGTTTTATGCTTCGGTTATGTTGGCAACACTGCCTAAGATAAATAATTTGCGTAGACAGAGTAAAATCTGTCTACGATAATTTGAGACTTTGAGTTTGAGTTGACTTGACAGATTGACTGACTGAAGCTGAACACCGCAATCCGAGGTCAATTTCATTCCATAAAATTTTTGTGAAATCCCAGTAATCATGGGTTTCGGTGATTACCCTAAGGAATACAACCCCTCGGTACATGGGCCATATGACCCAGCCCGCTTTTATGGCAAGCGTAAGTATAAATTCCGTCAATATCATGTCGCCCTTCAGTTTACCATTTTCGATTATGTAATTTTCAATCTCTTTTTCAGCTGATACTCCCTTCGGACAGGTAAAAATCAATGAGCTCGGTTCATGGTTAGTACGCAGGAATAAGTCGCCCCAGGCCGTCGCTGGTGCTTTCAGCCGAGGTAACTATTTTTATTACGTATTTTAGGCAGAAATTTGAGGTTAGTTATGTATTGAAGATTTATCATTTGACAGTATTTCGTTTTGTCGGATTTTCGTAGTAAAGTTATTACTTTAATTAACTAATAACAAAGTTTAAAGAAACCAATCAGACATCTGTTAAACGAATAACTCGACAGCAGCAGTATTTGTTACTATACCTTACCTGACCTGAAAATTTTGCTGAGAATAATCACATCCCAATTCAATGATGACCATTGACCAACTCTTACTACAAGTGCTATTTACAACAATTTATTTTGTTTTTAGTATTTGTTGTTATAGCGGCAACAGAAATACATAATTTGTGAAAATTTCAACTGTCTAGCTACTGCGGGTCTTGAGATACAGCCTGGTGACAGACAGACAGACGGACGGACAGACAGCGAAGTCCTAGTAATAGGGTTCCGTTTTTACCCTTTGGGTACGGAACCCTAAAAAGGGCAATTTATTATTTAAAATACAGGGTATAAAGCTGCCATTATGCTTTAAATATGAATTATGTTGTTATTGTAGCCTGGTGGAGGTGGCAGCACAAGTACATGCAGCCTAAGAAGGTGGGCATTGCCCCCTTCTTCCAGCTGCTAGTAGGCAGCATGACTTTCTTCTATGTCATCAACTACGGAAAGATGAGTAAGGAAACATTTGATTTGTTGATTTATATTTCAGGAGAGGTTTACTGCTGATGATTTTCTAAGATAGAATGAATTACAGTTCATTCATTTATCATAACATCATTTATGAGCTTTGTGAAGATCATTGAAGAAACACAATGTTTCTGAGAGATATTCCATTGTGATTTCTTGTAAAATATTTTGAGCATTCTTTCATTGAGTTGATTGATTACAACGGGCAAAGATACACCATTGTATGATTGCAACAACATATATGAACATTTTGTTTTAAAAATTATCATTATTTTACTATGACAGCAATTTTAAGTAATTCATTTCTATTTTCAGAGCACCACAGGAACTACAAGTACCACTAATCGGGACCCCCAATGTGTTATTAATATTCATGTTATTTATGTATTAAAACAACTATGTGAATCTGTATGTGCTAGATCTAACATACCTGCAATAAAGTTGTTAGTGTGAACTAGTGATTTTTGTTTTATTTTGTCTCCAGATTTTTCCTGTCTACTGAATTAAAAAATGGTTGGTACTGATTCAATTACTGCATTATGTACACAGAAACAACACACTATAGAAACTAACCCCTGTTGTATTGCCCTAAGCTAAGAAATAGAGCTACACGCACCAAGCATGAAATAATTAGTATTTGTTATGGTGTGCATAATAAAGAAAATTCTGTCTATCGAATTCACAAAGTTACTAAAAAAACAAAAAAGGTGTAACATTTTCAATTAAAGCCTTGACTCCTAAATTAGGTGGTACCTATTTTATTTATTTACCTATTATAAATTTCACATCATGCAAAAAAAGGTTACAAACTAAGCCCCAAAAACCATAGTAATGGTTTGACTGTGGGGTCTGAAGAGTCTTTATACCCACTTACAACTTCATCCTTTAGACTTAGGTAGCACGTCTTAATAATAAGAATTATTGATAAGTTTACAAGAATACTTGAGACAACTTTACTGAGACGTTGTCTCTCTAAATGCCTAACTGGTAGATGTAGCATTCCAAACAGAAATAAAACAAGTCACTTCAAAAAAATATTTTAATTACTTATAATAGCAATAATAATTTATTCAACACATGCATTCTCCACACTCCACGCACGCTTGCATACAGTTCGTCAAATGCAATAGTCTGTTGATCACTAGGACTGCCACTACCACGGCACAGGGCTTGATGCTGAGATGTGTTATCACATTGGTGTCCCATGAATTAATCTGTAACAATTAAAACGAAACAATGTTAGTAGTGTATTATTGTGTTCAAATGTAAATAAAAAACCGGGCAAGAGCGAGTCGGACTCGCGCACCGAGGGTTCCGTACTATCATAATTATGTTTTTAAATTTTCACCGGCGAGCTACTTACTTAACTTATTTTCGGTGGAAGTTTACATGGTAATGTACACCATATATTTTTTTTAGTTTTATCATTCTCTTATTTTAGAAGTTACAGGGGCTTCACACATTTTACCACTTTAGAAGTCTCTCGCACAAACTAATCAGTTTAGAAAAAAATTACATTAGAAACCTCAATATCATTTTTGAAGACCTATCCATAGATACCCCACACGTAGGGGTTTGATGAAAAAAAATTTTTGAGTTTCAATTCTAAGTATGGGGAACCCCCAAAATTTATTGTTTTTTTTTCTATTTTTGTGTGAAAATCTTAATGCGGTTCACAGAATACATCTACTTACCAGGTTTCAACAGTATAGTTCTTATAGTTTCGGAAAAAAGTGGCTGTGACATACGGACGGACAGACAGACATGACGAATCCATAAGGGTTCCGTTTTTTGCCATTTGGCTACGGAACTCTAAAAATTATACCTAAAGTATGTTATGAACATCGCGGCAGGTCCAGCACCCTTATTGTGCTATACTATCAATCCCAATCTGAATCATTTTGAAGGATATTGCTAATCCATTGCTTCATAATTATGTTCGAAAAATGTGTCTGTTCAACAACATAAATAATGCAATGAATGTTGTTGAACTATCACAATGAAACCCATTGCTACTGATAGTGTGTTACTCAATTGCCCCGCAGATGGGACCGGCGAGATGAGCTGGACTCCTTTAATAAAGATTTGTTTTTGGCAGCTCGGGACAGAGAGAGGTAGAAAGAGAGTAGGGAGGCCTTTGCTCAGCAGTAGGACATTAATGCCTAATAATAATAATTATGTGCAAATTGGTTAACACTGCAGGGTACTGACTGCCACTCTCTTTTTTCTTAAAAAATTACCAATCTGAATCAAAATCATGCTGATTTGCCATGGTATGGCAAATCAGCATGATTAAAACATATGGTTTTAGGATGTAAGTTAGTCTTGGAAATTGCAACAGTAAAAGTAAATAGATGACAAAAACATGATTTAATTTTTTTATTAGTTGTATCTAATAATACCTATGATTTGATTTTTTTATTGCTTGTTTTCTTGTATTTTGTTCTTTTAGATTACAGACAAAAAGTACTACTAAACTACTACTGTTCCAGATAAAAAGTATGCCCAGCATAATTATTATGTTTTTTAATTCATAATATTATTATTTCATTTCCATAGATTTTATTGTTGGTTATAAGTTATTGACCTTTTTTATTAATTGACACTATTCTGATTGCATCATGAGTATTCATGAGCATTATAATCTAGTAGTATGAATGTGACTCACAGTCATAGAATGTACTAGTTTGCTACCATGTTATCATAACCAATTAGATACACTTTGTGTTGATTATTTATGGCTTTCTGACTTTAAATATTTTCAATATGAAAATAAAAAGCTGGATAGATTCTGTCAAAATTGGTAGGAGCATGCGCGGGCTTGCAATTGATGAAAGGAGTGGAGGGAGGCCTTTGCCCAGGAGCGGGATAGCGTAGGCTAGTAAAAAATAAATATGAAAGTAATCATATTATGCAGAAAATAACCTTACCTAAAAATTAGAATTGAGCTATTCTACAATTCAGATTTGCCCATATACTTGGGCTTCAGCTCTTCTATTCTCTTAATGAAGTCTGTCTTCTCGATACAACCGTCGCAGACCTCATCCCAGTCGTTCAAGATTTTCTTCAGATCTCGCACTTTGAGTTTCTTCAGATCAACGTTGTTTAAGTCAATCTGTTTGTCGAATCTGAGGTCGCAGATTTGTGCGTCCTTCTTCTTCAACTTCTCACAGATTTTGTCAGCGGGCATCGACCAACTGAGCGGCTTCGAAATTTCACCCAAGATACCGGTAGCGGATTCCTCCAGACCTCCTAAATAGTAACAGAGTCTGTTCTCTTTATTCTTGGAACCTTTACAGAACTTCTTGAACTCAGTCTCGATTGATTTAGGGACCTTCTTTACATCTTCTGTTAACGTGGCTGCGAATTTTTCTATGGTTTTAATACAAACTTCGCATTCGCCTTCCCTCAGTGCGAGAGAGACTTGTACGATTGTCGCCAAGAATAATAAATGAAACACACTTAATTTATACATTTTGCACTAATATTTGATAATGGGATAGGCTAAATTTAACTTCAGCTGCTACGTACACCGTAACTTGTTACAGAATAAATAGAAATAGTACGAAATTAAAGTGATAGAAGAATCTCGTCCATTCATGGAAATGAAAACGTTGACAGCTTTACTTGGCGAGCTCTGATTGGTGCACGTTGTGGCATGCTGGAGATGTACACGTGTTTTTAAACGATGACTGTCTATTAAAATCTTTAAGTCGATTATTTATGAGCGTTGTTCAGACAGAGACGATGGAGGTGGCATGGCAATGGCGCGGGCGGTGGGGGCGACAGTTGACACTCTTGACAGTGATTTTGTTCTATGTGTCTGATTAACATTTATGTCATCAGATAAAATAGTTTTAACACGCAATTCGCATTTTTTGGGTACAAAAATCAAGTCCCAAAAACTCTTACACAACGAGTTCTTCTTTCGAGTTGGCCACAAATTCACGTCCTGAGCTATGCTTTACTTCCTTCCTCCAGCTATTCTTTAATGAAGACAGGCTCTATCAGCTTCAGCTTAGTGATACTTTAAACTCTAAAGACCCATAATTTAATCAATAGAAAAACCGTTTTATTGTCTGCCGCTGCCAGAACAACGCATTATGACTATTAACCGTAACACGCTTTTTTGTACATACAATAGTGTTAGTCGATAATTTTAGTAAGTTATTTTGGATCTGTTTCGGACTACTGTACTATCTACCAGCATTCACTTCTCATTTCCCAAGTTGTCACTGTCACTTGTCAGGCTGTCACTGGTGTGCCGACTGACCAGTGTGACTATTTGTGGCAGATTTCTGCCATTTTGGCAGATTTCACTCCTAAATTTTGTCTGTGGCAGATCATGCTGACGATTTACAAAAGTGGCAGATTTAAAAGATATATTTTTGTTCATTAAAGAAATTTAATTGAATTTGTTGTGTAGTTTTTTCCGTTTCCATGAAGGCATATTTTTGGCAATTTTGGCGCCAAGTGTGGCAGGTTTTGGCAGATTTTTTGCTCAGTCTGTGGCAGATTCGCCAGTTATAAGATGGTCACACTGCGACTGAATGCTGCAGCGGTTGTCATGGAAACTGATTTTGTTTATCGAATATTTTTGTTTTGTCGATATTTCTGATTTAGCGATTGTCGTATTACTGATATCCCCACAGCAGAGTACTTTTTGATTCTGAAAATGTGTGATACGAAATCTACTTTGATGGATAATCCTCGCGCTGCGTTGGAGGCCTATATCACTACGTTACAAAGCGAGTCAAAAATGGCTCGGAAGCAGTCGCTGGTGAAAATTAATGAAGAGATATTTGAAAACTCTGCTAACAAGGACTGCGACCTGACTATTATCTTCCCAGAAGTATACGCTTACGTCTTAAAGAGCTTCTCTGATGCTTCTGAGGGATGTCGGGACATCGCGGCGTTGATAATTTCCAACTTTATTGAAAAACTCCCATTGAACGACTACTATTTGACTTATATACTACCAGTTATAGTCCGTCGCATTGGGTGCCCAGAAATCGTGGAAGAATCTGAAGAAATCCGTTTGGTGCTTGTTCAGCTAGTACGGAAGATACTGGAGAAGTACAAAGTGTCTTACCTTCTGAGTCCATTCATCAATGACTTGACTAACATCCTAACTAAAACAGTCGCTGATCCTTATCCAAGTGTGAAGCTTGAGGCTTGCGAGTGTATCATCATGATAACCAAGTCACTACAGAGGGACTTCCATTTCCAATCAGAGAGTTATGTGAAGCCCATTCTGTCTAATTTTGCACATCAACATTTTAGAGTTCGAGTTGCTTCCATCAAAGCTATTGGTAATACTTTTACACTCTCATAATGCTTTTCACAAGTTTATACTCTTATTCCTTGCATTTTGCCAATATACATAGACTTAACAACAAAATCTTAATAATAAAATACCTACTTATGTTTTTTATGTCTAATAAGAAAAAAAAAAATGTATGTCTAATCCCAACATCTAATCGAATCCCAACATGCGAGATTTAGCAAACTGCATTTGTGACTGCACCACCAATTCCTACAAAATCTAAAAAATTTGATAAAATAGAAACTAGATTCCAATATTTTAATTTCTTATTACAGGAGCAGTAGTTATAGCAGGTAACGCGAAATGTTTCGAGCTGTCTATCAGCCCGATGGCAGAAAAACTGTTTGATGAGAATACCCCAGTTCGCATGCAGGTCACAATGGAAGTTGGCAACTGGATGCTCAGCTATCGAGACCGTTATTCATTTTGGCCTCGCATGCTACCCTTACTGCTGACAAGGTAGGTAACTAGCTATACAAGGTCAAATTAATCATGTTTTATTTATTTATTCAACAACACTAATTATTATCAACAATTTTTTTGTTTTATCAATTACCATCATGTCTGCGGAGTTTTGCTAGCTAATTAATTTTACCTTGCATATGCTGCAAAACTGCTAGAAGGGTTGGTAGCCAAAGGAATGCATTGGATCATCATGATGATCTTTCAGCCGAAAGACATTAGTGTTGCTGAATCCTGGGCAAAAACAAAAAAATTTACTTCTTTTAAACAAAAATAAGAAGTAGAATGACCCTCAGTGCTGGACCTTGGCCTCCCCCAAGCACCGCAACTTTGACCGGTTCTGTGAGTCTCGCATCTAGCGGATTCCTGTGGCCTTCACCAGGTCATCGTCCACTTTGCGGGAGGCTTTCCAACGTCTAGTGTGCGATGGTTCATTCAAAATGTACGAAAGTAATGTACACGGATTGTTGAAATGTGGTGCAGCAATTCTGCTTCAGCCTTTAGGTAATGCGGGCTGCTGTCCGCAACTCCACGTCAATGCTCGTATTTTGCGTACCGGTGGGAAAATCAAATACTTGTTTCACCCCACCTCCCCAAAGAAGGCCAGCAACTCCTTGATGTTACTAACCGTTTCTGGGTTACCGAAGTACTTTCATACTTTTTCCTATACGTGGCGACCACCGGGCTGTTTAGAAGCACAGCAGACTTTCAAAGCTAATGTCAGTTAAAGCTGCTTCTGCCTTTAATTGAATGCATGACTGGTGTAGATGCATTTTACCTTCTCATTCCAAAATTTTATAATAGGAACTTTCCTTTTATATTTTCCCTGAAACCCAAATACTTCTTTCAGTCTAAGCGACGTAATGGAGGAAATAAGAAACACAGCCTCAACCTTCTGGACTGACATTGGTCTTCAGTACATGGAGGAGAATGAGGAAGAATTTAAGAAGAAGACAGACTTCTTAAAAGATGTGCCGACGCACTACCCTGACGTCAAGAGGCCGAACTTAGGCTGTAGAATGCTGGCGCAAAGCAATATTGGCAAGATAGTACCAGGTATTTCTCGAGGTAAGGAGCTCTAAAAAGTGTTTTTTTTTTACAGGTGTCCTTGGGATTCTGACACGCGCCAACAGTTCTTAATTTTCTGGATTCGTTAACGAAATGCATTTCTTTTCCTGGTACAGGGTACTAATGTTTTTTCATCCTTCTTTCATAGAAATGGATGGGTGGCAAGCAGACGCAAGACTCCGCGTGTCTCAGTTGCTATGCTGGTTGATCCTTTGCGCGGAAGATGGCGCCACTCAGCATGCCAACACTATCGTGAAAACTATGCTTCGTGGCGCCACTGATGAAGATCCTAGGGTTATACTTGAGGTACGTGAGGGTCCTTGCTGTTTTTATTTGGATGAAGATCATCATTATTGGCAACCTTGTTCCACCTACTGCTGTTTATAGGCCTCCTCCATTTTGTGCCATGCTTCCCTGGTCTGTGCTAGTCTCATCCAGGTCTCCCCCGCGAATTTCTGTAGGTCGTCCACCCATTTGGCTGTCGGTCTGCCAAGATCTTTCTGCGGTGTCTCAGCAACCAGATGGTTGGCGAAATGCCAAACGGATAAAGATATAGGGTGGAGCATATTGACCTCTTTGGTATCGTAAGAAGGTACGTAATAGTAGGTATAGAATTGGCATAGAGAAAGGAGGCGTGGTAAATTGGACGCGTACCGTGAGGGCTGGGCCGAGGCGGCGCGTCAAAGTATTTTCGCGAAGATGTCTTTGCCTAGCTGTGGAACTGAATGACTGGAGAATGAAAAAAAAAAGAAAATATCAGGGATGGTTTTTTAAACAACTTGCAATATTTTTAGCTTTGGTACGACGAAATCGCCGTCCACGAAGCCTGCTTTTTGCTGTTCTGTATTTGCCACTGCCGCAAAACACAGCCTTACAAATGTCTTAAATAACTCTATTACCTATTACTCTCATCAATAAATTAAAGCGGTCCGTTGAGCTACAGATAGCATTGTCTGCATCACTCATAATTTGACTGGTTGATTATGCCTTTGTACATTTGTGTGCTTGAAGTGATAATACAAATTAAACATAACATAACACTTCGCCTGTATTACCCGAAGGTTTAAGCAAAGGTATAGCTATAGTACTCCCATATTTCGCCATATTGAAGTAATAAATAAATAATTAAAACCTCTCTTCCTAGATAAAACGCGCAGCCGAGTTATTCGGCTACTTCATAGTGCCTACGACCTGGTGGCCTCTGCTGGAGGCCGAAGTAGACTCATGGGCTGCTCTGCTGGTCCTCGCGAACATCATCAAGGGTTCCCGCTCGGAACTGCTCCAGGAGAAGGTCTTGGAAGAACTGTGTAGGGAGGCTGCTGATCCTGATAGATGCAGGACCCGGAAGGTATTATTTTATTTTTCAGAAGTCTTACAGAGTATACAGATATTTATTATTATTATTATCCATTTATTTCAGGCATCAAGGCCCATATAAAACACATACAATACAATATGAATATAATTTAAAAATAATTAGCCTATACTGTTCCCACTGCTGGGACACAGGCCCCTCTGTGTGAGAGGGAGAGGGCTATAATCCACCACGCTGGCCCAGTGAGGGTTGGTATAATATGTCACATGTCTTCGAATTTTTGGTTCTAGGACATGCCGGTTTCCTCACGATGTTTTACTTCACCACTTGAGAGCAGTGGTGATGAAACAATTTACACAAAGTAATGCGCCTGGCTGGGTTCGAACCTACATTAGTGAGGAAGGTCAACACTGATAATATAGCAGAATAAGAAACAGTAGACAAGAGAATGTAAAAAGTAAAAGCACTTATAGAATTTTGAGGTGGTCCGACGACCTTGTGAAGGCCGCAGGAACCCGTTGGATGCGAGAAGCACAGAACCGGTCGAAGTAGAGGTGCTTGGGGGAGGCCTATGTCCAACATTGGACGTCTTTCGGCTGAAATGATGATGATGATGATAGGGACCCCTGTTTGGCACGGGTGCAATCTACTGATGTGGCGACATGTCAAAACATAAGATTATCGTCTTACTAAATCTTATAATAACGTATTATAGGTACCTACACCTTCTGGAATAAATTCTCTAAATGATTATTAAAACTGCTTTCAAATCTATTGTGTAGTTAAGAAGTATTAAGCGGTCACACAGACAGACAAAAAGCGACTTTGTTTTACACTATCTAAAGAATATAGATTATTAGCTGCGCCCCACGGTTTTACCCGCGTAAATGTCGATCCCGTGGGAATATCGGGATAAAAAATAGCCTATATGTTAATCCAGGGTGTCGGCTACCTCCATACAAAATGTTATCAAAATTTGTCCAGCCGTTTGAGCGTGAAGAAGTAACAAACATATAAACACACACACACACACACACCCACACGCTCACAAACTTTCGTCTTTATAATATTAGTGTGATAGGTGTAGATAGATGCCGTTTCCATTTTTTAATCCTGACCATAAGTGTTTGAAGCAGTTTCCCAGTCCAAACTCCAGACTCATACAAACAAAAATTTCTAGCCTAAATACCAAACGAATCTGCTGCACATGTGTGAGGCTCTGTTGGACGTGTGCGGCGAAGCGTGCGCAGCAGTCGCCGACGATCTGTTCACCATCAACTTCACCGTGTACGCCATGCCGGTGGATAATACCATAGAGTTCATGGCGCTTTGTGAGTATCTACCACAGTTTTAAGCCAGGAATACACATGCCTGCATAAAAATCTTTTGATTACTCCTAAGTTCCTTACATGTGTTATGTCTATGTAACAATTGACACATTGTCACAGCAGTTGATGGGTATATGTGGAAGGAGGCAAGGGAGGCCCAAGGACATGAACGATTGATTTTTGATAAACGGTTGAGTTTGGAAGCTGGATGCAAAGCCTTAAGGGGGTGATTGTTGACACCATTTACAGCATTTTGAGCCAAACATATCTTAGACGAAGTATGTTTTTTTATTTTTAACTACAAACTTTTAGTCAAAAATAACGTACCAATTTTAACTGGGAAAAAAATAAAAAAACGGGCAAGAGCGAGTCGGACTCGCGCACCGAGGGTTCCGTACCATCATAGGTTTTTAAATTTTCACCGGCGGGTTACTTACTAGATCTCGTTCAAACCAAATTTCGGTGGAAGTTTACATGGTAATGTACATCATATTTTTTTTTTTCATCAAAAAGTAAGAATTAAATAAATGAAACGTTTGGTGAGCCACAAACTTATCCGTAAGCGTCGCTTGTAGGTATATCGTGGCTCTGGAGTGCGAATTTAACAAAGTTGTAATGGCCACAGTTTGAGGATATTATCATAAACGAGATAAGAGTTCAAATAAAATAAAAGCCCAAATGTATTCTTGTACATTTTCCTAGCCAACCTGGACAAGCTGCGATACGCGGAGAAGTGCGGCAAGTCCCTGATCAGTCTGTATGCGAAGCACATCGGGAAGATGCTGTCTGACATCACCAGTGACGCGCTGACGTGGACGCAGCTGTCTCCTGACAAGTGTCTGCTCGAGTGTGCTATGCTGCATTCTGGTGGGTTTTTTTTATTTGTTATCTATCTATCTATCAGTGGCGAAGGTTCCATACAACTCTATTCCTACCGGCTTCCCTTTGAAAAATGGCACAGTCAGTATTCTATGCTTCTATAGACAAATTATAATTTTAATAAAGGTATCTACTCTGGCTTCCCTCTTACAAAAATTGACCCTTCGCTACTGCTATCTATATCTATACTGATAATAAAGCTGAAGAGTTTGTTTATGTGTTTGAACGCGCAAATCTCTGAAACTACCAGTCGGATTTAAAAAGTTTGGTACATTTGATAGGTCAATTCTTGAGGAAGGCTATAGGCTATTTAACATCACGCTAGGACCCTTAGGAGCCGAGCAAACAGTAAAAAAGAACGCTAAGAGAGCACGAAGTAATAGGCTGTTATTTTTCGCTTTTCAGTTTAATCTTTCGTCGGTTTATTTTTAATTACTTTCCTTTTTCAGGTTCGGCAATGGGTTCCCAGCTGCACCTCATAGCCCCACTCCTGAAGGAGTGCCTGGCCACCCCCAAGGTAGACCCGGATGTGAAGCTGAAGGTCTTTACCACATTATCCACCGTGCTGCTGCAGAGGGACGTCAACTTCAGCAAGTGCGACACGGACAAGCTTGAGGCTTTCCTCAACATTGTTATTGAAGGTATATTATACTGATATACATTTTATACATAGCTGTCTTTATTAGGAGAGGGCCTTGTCATGAGAGAAAGGACATGTCCTGAGAAATTATGCGACAATTTTACGCTTGTATTCACCAAAGGCAGTAAGCAGAGGGTATATTTATAGTATAGTCGACCACGATAATTGTTTTACCACCTCTTTTTTTTGGGTGTGAAATTATCAAATAACTTTTTTATTACTAAATCGGCCCGCTCTTGACCCCGATCACGCCTGATGGAAAGCGATAGATGAGGTCTATGATGGAACGAGCGTGTCCAGAAGATGCCTGTTCACTCTTGCTTTGAAGGCAGACGGGTTAACTTCTTCCGCTCTGGGCGGAGCGGGAGGGGGCGTGACAGACTTTTACTGACTAAAACCCACCCGTGTCCCTTCAGTTGCCTGTGCCAGGGGCCACGGTAACTCTTTCGAACAACCCGCGACCCGGGCAGATTGTTTTACCACTTTATGAATGTCTCTTGCATTGCACAGCTTGCTTGTGTTGATAAAACGTCATGGTATATTTTTGCTGACTAATGTGACAGTTAGAAAGTTTTAATCTTAGCTACGGTTTCCTAGCAAAGCGGTGTCCGCTCATAATGGTCGCAGTGATCGCTATCATGTAAATAATGACAGCGGCAAAGATTACCGTTAGATGGCGTATCTTACCGCGTCAAAAGATAAATTATCTTCCAGTTTCCAACTGGGGGCCTAAAAAGGCCACTTTGGCAGAATCATAAAATGATAACATAATGGACAGTTAACTGTTAAGTTAATCGTATCAAATCCCATTGGTGAAGCATTTTTCAGTTATTTTTTTTGTCTGTGCTAAAATACCAATCAATCCAATCCAAATCCAATCCCGATCACTTGGATTATACGTAGACAAGCAGCGAAAAAAAAGAAAAACACGGACTGTCTTCTCCATAATATGATTCATAATGTTATCCTTTTATGATTATCTAAAGTGGCCTTTTTAGGCCCCCTGAAGTCGCGCTCACAAGGATTTGAATTGAATTCATAAATGTTCCATTTGCCGTTGCCTCGTAGAAGTGATAATGCCGAACCTAGTGTGGTGCGCGGGCCGCACTGCCGAGGCCATCCGCACGGCGGCCGTCGCCTGCCTGTGCTCCGCCTTACAAGAGAACCCCTATAACGAAAACCTCATGACGGAGGTTAAGGGAGGGGATGGCGATACAGGGGATAAGGTAAAATAGTTACTGAATCATATAATCACTGTAATAAAGGTTTACTATCATGTAAAGTCAGGGAA
Organism: Oligia fasciuncula; assembly: GCA_963082905.1. NCBI lineage: Eukaryota > Metazoa > Arthropoda > Insecta > Lepidoptera > Noctuidae > Oligia > Oligia fasciuncula. The sequence continues at coordinate 18,425,416 of OY720390.1, forward strand.
ATTATTTGTTAAGCAGATTGACTACTACAGCCCTTTTACTGTTATTTTACCTCTGACAGCAGCAACCCAATAGTAACCTTATTGTAACTACAATAAAGATGACAAATCTGTCAAAATCATTTTGATCTTTATTACATCGACGATAAAGATCACTGTGATTTTGACAGTGATTCAAAGTCAGAGGGAAAATAACTGTAAATGAACTGTCACTTGAATTGTCCGTATTCAAATCTGTTGACAGTTGTATGTTATACATTTAGTATTTTATCTATGGTTGTATGAAATGGCTACTCATGGCAAATTGACGTATCATGTAGGTAGGCCGTGTAGGGTATAATTTTATTGTTAAGCAAAATACAGGATTATTTAGGGTTCAGGAGCTTTCTGATTCTGAAATACATATGTAACATCTAGTTTTTTAAAAGACTTTTTATAAAAAATTGGTGAAGGAGGATTTCTGGTTGCACCAACCCGGACTCGGCCCGCGTCCTTATCACAGAGAGGAGGCCTGTGTCCCAGCAGTGGGAACACTATAGGCTCATTATAATGGCTGCTTCCCTGGTTCCTTGAAACTGTTAAAGGCTGGCCACACCGACCGACATTATAAAGTTCGAAATTCAATAATAGCTCCTTTTTTTTTTTAAACATTTCCCCACACTAGGAATTTCTCCTGTATTGTGGGTGCGTTTACAAACATTTAAATCCACATACACAAACAGCCAGACCCGGAACAGCTACATACTTACAAATATTTGTTTCGTGCGGGAATCGAACCCCCGACACATAGCGCAGCAGTCAATCGCTTAACCACTGCACCAAACGTGCCGTCAATCATCATCAATTCATCATCCATGGTTTAAACCTGGGTCTGATGATAAACCTTGTTTTGTAATAAGACGGGGATTTTGGACAACGGAATCCGCTGAATGCGGGGACGGCAGTTGAGGGACGCTTGGAAGAGTGTGGCAGCAATGGATGACTTTCGGTTGATAGAATTTAAGTAGAACGTGACAGTAAACATTTGGTCCCTCAGGAAGTCAACCTGTTCCCAACCAAAGAATCCTTGGAACCGTTCTTGGACAAGATGGTGCCTCTCCTGGTTGGCTTAGCTGACGACAACTCCACTCTGACGCGACAGCACACGCTGCGTGCTGTGTGCTGTCTAGCAGTGCTGGCCAGACAGCGCGGCTGCTTCAAAGGGGAGATACTACACAAACTGTATTTTGGTAAGTATTCAGACTGGATTACTGAATATTGCTTTGTAGGGTTCCGTACCCAAAGGGTACAAACGGGACCCTATTACTAAGACTCAACTATCCGTCTGTCTGTCTGTCTGTCACCAGGCTATATCTCATGAACCGTGATAGCTAGACAGTTGAATTTTTCACAGATGATGTATTCCTGTTGCCGCTGTAACAAAAAATACTAAAAACAGAATAAAATAAATATTTAAGGCGGGCTCCCATACAACAAACATGTTTTTTCGCGTTTTTGCCTTGTGGTACGGAACCCTTTGTGTGCGAGTCCGAAATCAGAAAATATTACATTTTGGACACAAACTGAATCTCAAAAGGCTGATACTCAGAAGGCCAATTCTCGTAACTAAAAACGTTCAAAATCTAGTCGCAATCTCATCTCAGCGACAATCGATGTCAAAAACTTGTCAAAATTGTAGGGAAATTAGAGGTATTTTTGACAGATTGAGACTGAGATCAGACTGTGAACGTTCTTAAAATTACGAGAATTGCCCCTCGGATAGGTCACCCACTGCTTTTATATTTTCTTGGTAACCATGAAATTTTCAATAATATTCACTTTCTTCCCCAGTGGTACTCAAGCGCCTTGACGACAGCAGTGACAAAGTCCGTTCCTATGCCGTCCAAACTGTAGTCACTTTGTTCACCAACCGCCCGGATCCGTACGACACCATCTTGTATGGCGCTCACATCGATGCACTTTATGGTGCCATGCTCATACATCTGGATGATGCAAACGAAGCCTTCAGAAAACAAATGCTTGGTGAGTTTGGACTCAGGGATTTTGAGACTTTCAGGGTGGTTGGTGACAGCTGGTAGCCGAGGATATGGCGTGCAATTAGAGATGCTTTTATCCAGCAGTTGACTGCCATAGGGTGGCGACTTCCCTAAGCAGCCCTGTTATGCTCTGCCCTGTGTATAACGTTCCTGTTCATGATCCTCCTCTCTGAAAGAGGGAGTGGCCGGGCCATCCACCACGCATGATCTGTGTGGGTGGCGACTATATGTGTATCTGTATTATAGAATACTCTTTATTATGTACCTACACCATATAAATTACAGACATAAATATAGAAACTGTACAAAGGGTGACACGCTTATCGCTAAGTGTGTCACCCTTTGTACAGTTTCTATATTTATGTCTGTAATTTATATGGTGTACATAATAAAGAGTATTCTATTCTATTCTATCTCAATCTAAATCTTGAGCCAGGCTTGATGGATTTTATTTATTACTAGCTGACCCGACAGACATTGTCCTGTTTTTGATTCGAAAGATACGTGGCGCCATCTATTTATCATAATAACGTTATTGTTGTTTTCCTTGGGAACAGCACTTTTTTCGGGATGAAAGGTACCCTATGTCCGTTTCTGTACAGCTGACAACGTATGTGCAAAATTTCAGGACGATCGGTTCAGCGGTTTAGGCGTGAAAAGGTAACAAACATTCAAACAAACTCACTTTCGCAAATATAATGGTTAGGATAGGAGAGGATAGTTAGGGTACGTCATTTCTCAGAGAAAAAAAAAAAAAAAAAAAAAAAAAGGATACCGTGCGCTATACAGTACACAGGCGGACTTAATGCCTTATGTGTATGTCACAATTTTTAGTTACTGTAATTGGTTTTTAACCGTGTTAATTCTATTGAGATACTAAATAAAGAAATTAGGCATTCTCTATCAGTCAACCAAGGGTGGTGGAGAGATATTATGGCGGTCAGTGGCGTAGCGTGCCTTGGACCCCTCCAAGGCACGCTACGCCACTGACCATGTATCAAAATTAGTTGGGGGGCCCAAATGAAGGGTAGAGATTTCTCATAAAAGAAAATAAAATGCTTGCATTAAATTAAAATAAATATTTATTAATTATAAGTTATCGCTTCCTCCTAGAAGTTGAGCTAGACAAACAATTCAAATTAAATATACACCTTTCTTGCCTTTTTTTCGGCAAATTGATTTATTAAATTATCTATAGCTGAAGACGATTTCAGTTTTTCTGAAATCTCTGCCTCTATAGACAATAGTGACAAGTCTGATAGCCATTCCTGCCACATCGAAGTTCTTCGGTAATTTTTTATCAGTTTTAATTTTGAAAAACTTTCCCGGGAAGCACATTGTGGATAACGTTTTACTAATTTTTGCTTACACACGTTAGGTGCCTCTGTAGCCCGGGGGCCCCGTATAGTTGATACGGCGGTAGCTACGCCTCTGATGGTGGTGTAGTTTTTTTGTTTGATTTCCTAATTAGTTTTTTGGTAATTGATTTAATTTGTTTGTTTCAGAGGCGTTGATCAAGCTCAGCGACATAGACCCGCCGACTCTTATGAAGAAAGTCAAGGCAAACATACATCTTTATAGGAATAAGACTGCTTATGAACGATTGTCTAGTCACCTTGAGAAGATATTGTTAAGTTATAAAGATAGTCAATCTTCAATCTAATAATTTTACTGATTAGATTTAATTATCTGGTAACACCGAATTGTGTTCCCCGTTTTACTGGGTAAACTGAAAAGGATCATCATCATCTGCCTAGCCTTTTGCCAACTATGTTGAGGTCGGCTTCCAGTCTAACCGGATGCAGCTGAATACCAGTATTTTACATGGAGCGACTGCCTATCTGACCTCCACAACCCAGTTACTTGGTAACACGATACCTCTTGGCTAAAATGGTTGTCAGACTTTCGGGCTTCTGACCACCCGTAACGACTGTCAAAGAACCACGAATGACAGCCGGGACCAACGGCTTAACGTGCTTTCCGAGGCACGGAGGGGTCTCGGTATGTAAAGATGGTCACCTATCCACAGACCAACCGCGGCAAGCGTAGCTTAACCTGATCGATCGACCAGTGCGGCTGTTATTACTGAAAAGGATCATGGGTTTATATTCATTTTCAGTTGTGCGATTTGCGACCATGTCGACCCTACAAACCTTATCAGATCATCACTCCACGTTCTCCGTGGTCTATCTCGACGACGATGTCCTCCTTCAGGCGTACAGTGAGTGACGATCTTTGACCATCTAAGGTTTGCAGGGTGGACATGGACGAACATCGCACAAGACAGGGAGGTTTGGAAGGAAAAAGGACAGGCCTTGGTCCAGCAGTGGAACACAATGTAGGCTAATGATAAAATTAAATCATTTTAAAACTTACGTAGAAAGCTAGCAGCAGAGTAGCCTTTGTTGGCTGTTTTTGTTCAATGTTTTGTGCACGATAAGTTGACAAGACATGCTATAGTGTGCAAAGGTCTTAAAATAGTATGGTTAGCTAGTCAAATTGTTTTTTTTTGGCTGTACTATCATTTTCATAATGAAATATCTTTATCGTTATACTAGTTTTAATTTTAAATATAGTCAGTTCTTAATTTAATGGTTTGATTTGCTTTTATTTGTGTACGCACGAGTGTTCACTTGAAGTGCAAATGCTTGGTTATATATGTTTACGTGCAATAAAAACAAAATAAAACTGTCGTGGTTTAATTTTAAAACTTACACTTTTAAAACGTACTACAATTTAAACAATAAAAGGCCAAAAGCAGGATGCAGTAAAGGCAGTGCCGGATTGAGCCAGGTGCGGCAGCTGTAGTCTACCTAGGGGTCCATTTGTAGAATTTGGTTTATTTCAGATTTTTGTCTTTGCAAACTTCGGAGTATTTTTTTTTTTACATTTTTCATCAAAAGTCGAAAACTATGCGGCCTAAAAAAAAAGAAAAAATGTTTGAGAATGTGCAAACTGCGCCCTTTCTTATGATACCCCACATGTCCTAGTACTTCGAATTTTTCAGACCCCCTTTCAGTCCCTGTTGCAAAAATATACATAATATTTTTATTTATTTCTTATTTCCAGCTGTGACAGACAGACAGACTGAGCCTCACCATAAGGAAAATCGGAACGCATGTGAGATGATGCATGGACGTAATATATACTTCTATATATTACGTCCATGGAGATGATGTGAGCGCTGTGAGCGATTATAGCTAATTCGGAAAGCGGCCTTTATTTAAAACTCAAAACAAAACACAATTGACACATCTTCACACACACACTCATTTTTAACAGCGCTCACGGTGATATTATTATAAGGCCGCTATTCCACTGGCGTTTTACGAGCGTCGGCGTCTCTAGAGCGTCTGCGCAACGTTAACGTCGCGTTTGTTGGCAACAGGTACAATCACGCCGTCCAGCACTTTACAGAGCGATTCACGGGACATCCTTATCGCGCTCACGCTAATGAGGGATTTTCCTTCTTTTTTTTTTTCAACCCTTCCCTAGTCGCTGGATAGATGGCGCTGACCTTGGTAAGTGAACTGCAAGGAATGGAACTTCACATCATTTTTTGATTATTTCACTTGGATGTAATTTTGAGATCGTAAAACGAAAGCAAACGAAAGTGTCAGTCAACGAGCGTATGTGACGTGAAGCAACGTTTTTTTTCCAAGCGTTTTGGCTTTGGCATCTAGTAACGTAGTCAGTACAACGCCATCTACAGAGTTCTTGGAAACTATTTTTTTTTAATACTCAAAAAGAAAACCTCTCATTAGGTACGGGTTTCCAGATAATTAAATCGATTACATTCCCAACTCGGAACGCACCTCTATGGAACGCACCCTTTTTGTTTGACACTTTTTTGACATGCGCGTTTGTGCTCCGCCCGCCGTGTATCTTTGTTTGTTCTGTTTGTCCATTTTATTCGATAAATAAATAAAATTCCTATACAAATCTATTTCTTAATGTTATTTTATTAATCAGACATTTTTATTATATGTAAATAATGGATATAGTACGCAGCAGTGAGTAGAAATTACAAGTTGTTTGGGATACCGTAAACGCGGCAAATCCTCATTGATTTTTATTATTTTACAGATTTTACGGAAAAATTGCCCATAATAAGTAATTCTATAGAGAAAGCGGACTTTTTATCGATAGATGCGGAGTTTACAGGGCTTATAAATGGGCGGGACGTGTCTATTTACGATTCGCCCAAGGACTATTACATTCGTATTTTGAATGGCTCGTGTGAGTTTTTATTGATACAGTTTGGCTTGAGTGCCTTTTACTGGGATGAAAAGAAGAAGCACTACATGAATGACACATACAATTTTTACTTGTATCCGCGCGGCCGGCCTGGGCCCGACAGAATGTTCCTTTGCCAGAGTTCCAGCTTAGATTTTTTGGCTTCAAATGGATTTAACTTTAACAAGCTCATAAAAGAAGGTGAGTAAGAATATTAATGTTCTTGATTGTCGAAACTATTCAGATTAAGAATAAAAGGATACAAACAGGAGAGGAGAAAGTTATGTTGGAAACAAGACACTAACAAAACAATAGACATATGAAATATTAAAAAAAAAATTGAGAACTTTGAATACAATTGGTACTAAACATGAAAATGGTGTGGTGGATGTGAAAATGGAGTGTCTGTACCTATACTAAAACTAAAGCTGAAGAGTTTGTTAGAATGCGCTAATCTCTGGAATTACCGGTAGGATTAAAAAATATATTTTTGTATTTGATAGCCCAATTCTTGAGGAAGGCTATAGGCTATTTAACATCACACTCTGACCCTTAGGAGCCGGTAAAATTTAAAAATTCTTTCTGCATTTGATAGCTCAATTCTTGAGGAAGGCATAAAGGCCATCATATATTTTTTTTAGTTTTATCATTCTCATAATTTAGAAGTTACAGGGGGGGGACACATTTTACCACTTTGGAAGTCTCTCGCGCAAACTATTCAGTTTAGAAAAAAATTATATTAGAAACCTCAATATCATTTTTGAAGACCTATCCATAGACACACCACACGTATGGGTTTGATAAAAAAAAAATGTTGAGTTTCAGTTCTAAGTATGGGGAGCCTATTGTTTTTAAAAAAAATTAGTGAAATTCTTAATGCGGTTCACAGAATACATCTACTTACCAAGTTTTAATAGTGGAGCTCTTATAGTTTCGGAAAAAAGTGTCTGTGACATACGGACGGACAGACAGATAGACAGACATGACGAATCCATAAGGGTTCCGTTTTTTGCCATTTGGCAACGGAACCCTAAAAAGTCTGAAAGAATGCTAAGTGAAAATGAAGTAATAGTGCAGGTGGTTCAATGCAACAGGGTTGGTCTGGGGAACAAGAAATTTCGAAAAGAAGTTGTGGGCAGAAGCTAGTAATTCAAATCATTCCTGAATCACTTATTGCTCTGGAATAAAATTGTATATGATTGCTCACCTGATCACAAATCTGAGTGAGGTTATCTGATTTTTCATATTACATTTTCGTAATGCCTACAGGAATCCCATACATGACTGCCTTGACTGAGTCAAAGCTACGAGAATCCTTGACCGAGAGGCAACAGTCATATGGCAAGGAGAAGGACATTGTGAAGATACCTGAGGAACACAAACAGCTCATTGAGGACATTTGGTAATATTAATTTCAATTAATATTGTATTAATTATTATTGTACGAATGTAAATGAGGGAAGAATACTTTATTTATTAATAACCAACTTATATTAACAGTTTGCACCACACATACAAGTTATTAGTCAATATTAGTAATTACACATGTCATACAATCATAAAATTAGGTTAAATCATATAATAAAACTGGACAAAAATTTATGAAATGAAACAAAATTGGAGAAAATTAGATAGAATTAAATTGGAATAGAATTACTGATAACAAGGAACTATTTAATTTAATTTATTAAACTATGTAAGGATTGTAGCAGGTGTCTTGTCGTGTGTTTCTGTGACCATTATTTTTGAACTTCGTACGGCCTCAGAATCATTACGCAAAATACGCGCATTGTCGTGGAGTTGCGGAAACCAGCCCGTAGTACCTATTACCTATTATTACCTATAAGAAAATTAATTAAACTCCTTTTTTTGTGAATTTTAGTCATGTTTTAATAGTTATTCTGCTATTCCGGGCGGAGACAAATCCAACAAATCAAAGATCATAAAAATCAGCCCAGCCGTTCTTGAGTTATAAATGGTGTAACTAACCCGACTTTGTTTTATTTATATTAGCTAGGATGGACGCAAGGTTTTTACGCGTTTTTGTAGAGTGACCTTTTGAAGAAGTCAAATCATTCATTTGCTTTGCAGTAAAAAAGTGAAGAATTTCATTGACAACACAATAGAGGATGAGATGGAGATTGATAGATGTAATGCCTTTATAAGGATGCTGCTCTTCCAAGAGCTAAGAGCCAGGTTCAAGGACGATGTTATGGTTGATACCAAGGTGTTAGAAAATAAAACCAGGTAATCATTTGATTCTCTAGTAGTGGAATTCATCGAGGTTACTTTGCCACCTTTTCCTGGGCCGACTACTTCTTATTACGTTGAATAAAAAAGTTAAAATTAATCATATCGTTATCGTATTACCCAGTAACTGGGTTGTGGAGGTCAGATAGGCAGTCCCTCCATGTAAAATACTGGTATTCAGCTGCATCCGGTTAGACTGGAAGCGGACCCCAACATAGTTGGGAAAAGGCTAGGCAGATGATGATGATGAAAAAAGTTAAAATGAAATTAACCAATAAATACTGTAACTAATTTGAAATAAAGGTTTATTACAAAAAAAAAAAATTAAGAAAAATAAATCAACAAATAATATAAAAATTCAACTTATAGGGATAATTAATTATTCATTGATCATTTCCGTGCGTTACTGTACGCACGGAAATTATCAATGAATTTGTAGTATAAAAAAGATTGTAAAGAGTGTAAGGCTAGGAACTCACGGAGCGATTTTCGCCCGCAACCGCCGCGGTCGTGGATCTGCGGTTTTATTTCAAAACTCACGAGACCGGTTATTCGTGCGGTTACGCGGCCGCCGCCTTCCTACCTCCGTACCGGCCGGCCGGCCGTACCTCCCGCCGCGCCGCCCGCCGGCCCCCGCGGTCGCCCGCCAACCGATCGCAAAGCGCGCGGGCGCCACCCGCCGAGGCTGCGGGTAACCGCGGCCCGCGCGATTCTACTAGTTGCCCGCCGGTACAGCGGGAGCCGCATACAACCGCGAACACCGCGGGCGTAAAACGCGTCGTGAAATGTGCTTTAATTTTTTATATAAATATTTGCATTCTACAGAAGCTGCGGGCCCGCAACCGCGGCGGTTGCGGGCGAAAATCGCTCCGTGAGTTCCTAGCCTAAAAGAGATTTGTCATTTTATTTTTTGTGAACAAGAAAAGAGATTTCTGTGCCATAGGCTTCTATTCCGTTCACCTTTTATACCCTGTTTTTGTCAGGACAGTAAAAAAGTCAGAGGGTATAATCAAAAAAACCATTGAGCGCTTACAAGGAGACTGCTTCTAGTAGGCCATCGCTTGACGGGTTTATTGATGCAAACGAATTGACTACACAGCACACTCACAACATTGTTCAAAAGTAGTTGCAAGTTAGCTAGCTGTATAGCAAATAGCTTTTTCTGTGCACTCTCGCATGCTCGAGCGCAATTACATGAAACTGAAAATAATGTATCTTTCAGAGTGCTCAAAGTGATACGTAAAAAAGGTGATATGGATCAAGAAACTATGAGGAAAAAACGAGAATGGGATGAGTTGGAAGAGGCTGTAGGCTTCTCCAAAGTAGCCAAGATGATCAGTCAGTCGGTGAGTTAATTAATTATTTACGTAAGGATTTAAATAAATTGTATGGATCAACTAAATCGGAATACTAAAAGACTTCTAATAATTGTGACCATCTTGTGTGCTTCTTAAAGTTTTTCGGAAAGATTCTGAAAACACTGATCAACCTAGCATCTATGATAGTTGAAAGTTTCTAAAGTATGATACACTACCACCAAATAAAACATGGGGCAGATGTCATAAAAACAAAGGCATCTTAAAAATAAATGCAGTCAATGGTAATTGTAAAAATCTGTAATAATTTCTGCAGTTCTTTGAATGTGAAGTCTTGGTCAGTGAAACTTGTTACAGGACAATGGCCTATTTAGTTTTTATCTATATAAAATAAAATGACCCCTTGTGTAGTCTTGAAATTTTATTCATTCCTTGCACTGTGCATGCTGTGCAATACTAAAATAGAAATTAATTAAATAGTTTTAATTATGACTAGTCTGTGTGTACAGAAAAAGGTTTACTTACCTACCTACTATTTTGTTTCTAATTTTGTAATGCCACTTATTGTGGCAGGACAGGATACAGTCATATCTATTTATAATGTTAACACCTTTTATCCTGTGGTCACAAATAAACAGTGCTACAAGGCCCATTTGGGCGGCGGTTGTTGGTAAACAGTTGTGAAATTGTCACAGAAATTGTATTGACAGAACAAGATGACGGTTTTTGTTCCGATTTTAACCACGCGCCAAAAGAATAGAGATTGTCTAATTTAAAACAGCACACAATAAATTTCTATACAAACATTAGAAATGTTTAGGCAACAAGCAGTGGTGGGGCGTGCAATTTTAAATTAGACAATGTCTAGCATTGTATTTGATTTGGTCCACAGCGAAAACTCGTAGTTGGGCACAACATGTTGCTGGACATCCTTCACACGCTGGGCCACTTCTTCCAAGAGCTGCCCGCCGACTATCCCGCATTCAAAGAGTTCACACATTGCATGTTCCCCAAGTAAGTTATTTGTCGCATTCACTTTTTAAAAGGATTGATGATTTTTATTTGGAGCCTGTCATACCTACCTGTCCGCCATGTTGTTTTTTTCAAAATGGCGGATTTATGTAGGTTTCATGCGTGGCCGCAATTTTGAAAAAAAAAAAATCAAAATGGCGAATAGGCAGGTATACCACGGACCTTCAAAGCTCTTTGGGTAAGCAAAAGCAGAATTTTAAGAAAGGCAACTATGAGATTTTATTTTTTTGATTTTAAATAATAGGAGTTACTTATAATTCGTGCATTTGTTGGCCACAGATGGGTAAAATTTTGCATCTGTGTGGCATTGTAAAAACACATAAGCTACTGCTACCTCTATTCTATTTGCCAAGCGCGGTGACTGTCCGATGTAACAAGGAAGGTCTTCATAAAATATGATGTTCATAAAAGACGATGTTCACAAAATATGATGTTTACAAAATGTCATGTTCACAAAATGTGATAATTTATAATAATCGCTAAGAATGTTAAAACTTTTGCTAGTTCTACGAATATTGTAAATAGGCTCTAGACATAGCTGCTGTTGCACTTGAGTCGATATTTGTAATGTCTCGCTCAAACAGCCTCGTAATATGTGATTGTAGGGACTACATGTAGCAGCACGAATGTAAGAAGTGTCATTGTGCCTAAGTTCATGGTCATTTGAATAGACTTTAACTAGTACACTTGTATTTTATTCGTTCTCCATTCTCCTAACACGATAAACTAAAAGGTCCCAACATTGTATATAGAACACAAGTTATCGCCACGGCGATGGGAAAACGACTGGCCTTATTGCTAAGTTATGTGCGCGGGGAACATTGCCTTTTGCACCGCTAGCATTACTGCTACATGTAGTACCTACAGTGATGATCATCAATATACATAATCAGCCTATAATGTTCCCACTGCTGGGACTCAGGCCTCCTCTCGGTGAGAGGGAGTGGGCCGTAATCCACCACGCGGGCCCAGTGCGGGTTGGTAGATGTCACAGAAAGAAACGATAATCATCAATATGATGTCCATAATAGGTAATGGTTCTTTACCACCCTTACTTGCAGATTGTTGGACACAAAGTACATGTCGAGCTTGCCGCCGTTCAAAGACAAGCTCGGGTCCAGTGTGCTCCAAGAGCTACTGTCCACGCTCGCTGAGCCACCCTTCTCAATACCTAAAGTTGGTGAGTACTAATATTTTATTGATAACATGACATCACGCCTGTATTCTTCGAAAGGGTGGGAGACATGTTTGCTACACCCACATTCGCCTGTTTTGTCCCGTCCCATGTAATAGTGGGCGACCCTATTGTCATCAACCGGGCACTAATCTAGATTCTGGGTTGCTACTTAGAAATTCTTGATGAGAAAACCCAATTTTTGATGATTTTTCTAATTTGCGATCGGGCTCCGTTTTAAAGAGATTAAAAAAAAAAATTGCTGCATCCGGTCAGACTAGAAGCCGACCCCAACATACTTGGACAAGGGCTAGGCAGATGATGATGAACCTTTGTCCGTCCAAATAAGGTCCACATAGGAATGCCAGTCTATTTAAGCTCCATGCATAAAAACAACATTACATTGTCATCATAACTATCTTCCTGCTTTGCCACGTTTTCTGCTTTTATTCTCCTTGTCAATCGTCACGGAATCGTTATCTCCCTATACGCATTACATTATAATATCTTTAAGTATAACAAGCATTACTTTAAGCCTTAAAAGAGTTATCATATCACAGCCTAAAAAAATTACTTCCATTCCCAGGATCTCTAGAAGGCCGCGGCTACTCTCACCTCGATGACAAGGAACACGAGGCAGGCTATGACGCCTACATCACAGGGCTGTGCTTCCTAGCGATGCACGCGCACCTGTCGCGCATGCGCGGTGAAGACTCGGTGCGATTGGCTCCCCAGTCGGCGACGCTGAAGCCTTTCTTGAATAAGCTGTTTTTGGCGAAGACGGCGAGGCAGGACAGTCCGTATATCAATCTTGTGGGCGATGAACGTAAGTGTTTTTTTTTTTTGTATAGCTAGATGGATTTTTACGGATGCATATTGCGGCAGCCATAGTGAACAAGACTCACTGGCAGCCGCAGCGGCTATGGATTAAAAAAAAATCATAACAAAACTACTTTTAGAACTTTTAAAATAACTTAGAGCACCATAATTGCGCAACACTCTGTAAATCGTGGGTTTACGCATAAACTCCTGCGCACATTATACTAAATAGAAACAAAAAGAAGTCTTAGTTTATGAGTATTTATGACATATCGGTATCTTTCTCATGTAAGGCCAATTTTGTTTCAGCGACTCCGAGCAGGGACCACGTGTTCCACCTCGAGTTCCCCAGGGAGTGGCAGAGGAACGACCTCAACCAACTGTTCAGTCCATTTGGTGAGATACGTATTGGTTTTTATATTTTAACCAACTCCGCTTTCCTTAAAAAAAGTTTAATAACGCCATTGCAGTCGTCTGTAAACGTGATGCAGGACTGTGTGAGTGAACGAAGTTGCATCTTGTTAAGTCAACGTGTTAAGTGGGCAGTGGTGGCTGAGTGGTGACGGCCCTGACTTGAGTTGTATGTCGTGGGCTCGAACTCACACACGATAGAACCTAATGGCTGCGTCAGCGAATGCTATCCGCGTTGCTGAATTTTGGGCCAAAGAAATTTAAGAAAAAAGAAAACTATATTTTTTCCATCGACACGCAAGACAACGAAGCCAATGGACCGATTCCGTGCTCTGTGATAATCACATTATTTCCTCCCACAGGGTCCGTAACAGTGCACTTCCTCGACGAGACATCGGCCTACGTCGGCCTCGACCGTCGCGAGCAGGCTGGTGACGTCATGCGCGCGCTCGCTAAGAACTCACGCGTGACCCTGACGCCTTACTACAAATACAAGGCCTACGGTAGCGGGGGGGATAGCGAGGTACATTATACGTTGTGTTGTCTTATGTCTCACTTGTAAAGTATGCTATACATAGGATCCAAATTTTTTCAAGAGTTTTATTTATAGATGGTGTAAGGGACATCGACTTGCAAACTGTTACCATGAATTCAGCACGTGATTTTAGAACTACCAGCGTAGAAATTTTTTATTGGTTGTAAAAAAAAAGAACAGCTTTTTCATACAAAAGTGCAATATTTAGACGACTAAATGTAGAGACAAGCTGTTTTGTTTTAAATATTCGACGAAAAAGGGTTTTGAAGGTCCGTGGCATACCTACTGTCCGCCATTTTATTTATTTTTCAAAATGGCGGCCATTCGTGAGATCTATATAAATCGATAGCTGACATCAACGCAAACAGAAAACGTAAATGGACGAAATCCCGTAAAGCGGTACGTTTGCGAGATATTAACTTTCTAAGTTGATCACGTGACATCTTTATTTTTTTGAACTGGCGTACATCTTGTTGCATGATGATATGAGATGTTCGAAATAATTTTTGGCGTACACTGTGGGTACCTATGCCTAGCCTAGGGTCTAGAATAATGTACTGAATTCTTGATAAAAGTTTGCGCACCTACGGCCCTTACACCCTGCATAAGTTTCAATAAGTTAAGCCAAATATAGTTTTTTTATGATAAAAAAAAAATAGTCTATAAGTTTTAGAGTGCCTTCGCATTCGGCGTTGGTTTAGCGTAGGCATTCGTCGAACGGATGTGCAGCGTAGACGCTACGTAAATGTGACGCTAAAGCCGACGTAGTTAAGCTAGCTAGCAATCACGTCTAAGCGACGCTAGTGCAGCGTATGCAGTTTCGCTCACACGACACGCTCGTTGTGACGACAATTTTATTTGGACTTAGGTTGGCTTAGCCAAGTTTATACATTTAAAAAATTTCTTTTTTGTGTTGAGGGTGTTCTTGAAATTCGATAGATTAGTCCTTTCCCATGGGATCGATATACCGTCATCGGCTTTTCTATCTGTTCACCTTTGAGTTACTCTTTGGAAAAAACTATACAATAACCTTAAAATGATAAACCATTTTTCATTTTTATTTTCGATAACCACGCTTCCAATTCGTTGCTGAGCTACCCGGGTATAAACGTCATTTGACCATTAATGTAATTTGACCCTTAGATGTCATGTAACCCTAAAATGTCATATCATAAATGTCATTTGACCATTAATGTAATTTGACCCTTAGATGTCATGTAACCCTAAAATGTCATATCATAAATGTCATTTGACCGTCCATTTAATTTGACCCTTAGATGTCATTTAATTCTAAAATATCATACCATAAATGTCATTTGAATATTAATGTAATTTGACCCTTAGATGTCATTTAACCCTAAAATGTCATACCAGAAATGTCATTTGACCGTAAATGCAATTTGATTATTTATTAATGTCATTTCACAAACTTTTTTTATTTCCAAATCGTGACGCAAAGATGTACCAGTATGCTGATGACAGTATTAAGTCCCATGTGATGGGTGAATGTATTAGAATTCATTTTTTTCTCCTATTTGCCCCATCCTGGGCCGGCTGAGATCAAGTAAGTACTTTTTCATTTTTCCAAAATATTATTGAATTACTTACGATGTTATTAGAAAACATGTTCTTCAAAATTCATTGGCATTTGTCCTTTTAAGGCCGCGTCCGAAGCGAAATCGACTGTAGCGATAATACGTGATTATGCGGTCGTTTACATAAATTATGACGTACTAGTTGCGCCCCACGGTTTCACCCGCATAAGTGTCGGTCCCGTGAGAATATCGGGATAAAAAGTTGTGCTATTCCAGGTCATGGTCTACCCATGTGCCAAATGTCATCCGAATCCGTTCAGCTGTGAAAGCGTAACAAACAAAAATACGAACATATAAAAAGTTCAATCGTTTTGTATGTTTTTATAATACTCGTATTAGTTTAGACAAACGAGACTTAATTGATCGCGCTAGTACGCCATTTTCATATAAGCGAGCGTGACGATTGCGTACTCACGCGTTATTCGCTTTCGGTTAGTACAGTCGGTGGCCAACATTATCTAACCAACTTCAAGTGGGTCAGGCAATGTTGGTCACCGACTGTACGCGCGGTAAGACCAAAGTCAATATATATATTTTGGAAAAATGAATGGTGTATCTAAAAGTATTTAGTGAAGGTTAATGTGTAGTTAGAAGGTCGTTTAATATTTAGGGAAAGGAAGGTAAAATGCTTTTCTGTAGCTAATAAGGCCTCTATTACATAACCAATAAATAGTTAGAAAATTGACAGTATGATGTACTGTCGTTATCGAATTAAGATTTTACTCAAGCTAGCGTTTCATAAGAAAATTATTCTTAATCGTATGAGTTTAATGTGCATATTCCTATAAGCGACTATGATCAAGCGTTTCATACAAATATAATCATGAGTTAATTCCAATTTGGAATTAATTTTAGTTTATATGAACAATGAACCTTATTTGGAACTTCCAAATAAGGTTCATTTTCATATGAAACGCTAGTACTTAGCTTGTGTAAAGTCAAAATACGCTCTATAGTTCTCAGCCTAATTTTATTTACAAAAATGTAGTGTAATGGTGGCCTACCAAGGGACTAGTATGAATCTTTATGACGTAATGTATCGTAAAGATGACGTTTTATAAAAAAAAAACAGTTCTATACTCTGTTCCAAAACAAGTTGTGAAAATGTAAACAATTGGGGTCAAAAAACGTACCTGTGGATGTGCCACTTACAAATCGAATATTCCCGATCAGTAACACCTTGTCTTCCACACTGTTAACGATCGGGAAAAAAGTTTCATTCGCTCACAGAGTTCACGAACGGAACTACTTTTCCCGATCGTTCATATGCTTAGTTCAAGAGTCAAGGTGTAGAAAAGTGAAATTCATTTAAATATGACTTTCAATTGATAAATGGATTTGTGAAATGCTTTAATTACTACTTTCAAAGCAAAAAATTAACAAAAAATATTTTTTACTTTACAATCAGTATGTTTTATAATAAGTCAATGATAATATTTGTATATTAGAATTAGTTAAGAAAATGCCAAATAGGTACTTTCTATTTTGTTTCAACGATCGGGAAAAATTGTTCCGTTCGTCAACACTGGAGTCTGAACGAATGAAACTTTTTTCCCGACCGTCTACAGTGTCGACGAAAAGGTGTTACTGATCGGGAATATTCGTTACATATCGACCTATAAGTTCATTCTTATTACAAATCACCTTTAGATGTTTTGCAATTGTAATATTTATCAAATAAACATTTTCGATTCACTTTCGATACGTTACGTTGAAAGTTTTTGCGCTGCACCCACTGTTGCACGTTTGAAAAAAAGTCTTAGAATGTTTGCACATGATCCGAATGTGAAAAATGTCGTTCTGATATCCCGTAGTACTATTTGTATGACGGACGGAACTTTCCGAATTAGAAAAAAAAAATTACGTCTTGTTCAGCGTAGCTATTCACAACCACTCGATACGGTTCCGTACCGTATCGAACATCAATCAATGTTATCGTAGGAGTCCTCTAAACGCTGTTCACGTGTCCAAAATCCGAATATTTTTTAAGTTTAAAGGCTGATTTTTCCGTCGCCAGATACCTTTTATTCGAAGAACAAAATTGACGTTTGACAGTTTTGTCACACTGATATTATAAAGGGGAAAGTTTGTGAGTGTGTGTGTGTATGTGTGTATATATGTTTGTTACTTCTTCACGCTCAAACGGACCAATTTTGATAAAATTTTGTATGGAGGTAGCTGAAACCCTGGATTAACATATAGGCTATTTTTATCCCGATGTTCCCACGGAATCGACATTTACGCGGGGAAACCGCGGGGCGCAGCTAGTATAAAATAACTGTCAAAATTTCAAAATTATTTCTCGAATAAAGTTATCAGATGATTGAAAAATCCGCCCTTATAGACGACCGGGGGTTATCGATGTGTCATTTTCGATACGATAGCCTGTCGGACGGTTGGGTCCGTTATTTCTCTGATTCCGATTTGAGGCAGTGTGCAAATGTTCTAACAGTCGGTTAAAACCCAAGCTCCTAAGTAATTACACGGCATTTCCACGAAGCAATTAATAGGCTAGTTGACCGTAAGGAAAATAACACCTTATGAATTTTGTACTGTAGATTATTATGAGCTAATATCAAACTCATCTTAATTTTGTAAATAATTTTAGATGAATTCATATTTTTGAGAAATAATTGCCTAATATAAAGAATACATTGGTCTAGTTACGTGACATTGAATCAAAGCGCGACACGTCACTACTTCCAAACGACAGTTTCAAATCGTGAATACAAACAAACTTTATGCGTCAGACATAAAGTTTCTTTTGCATTACCAATACACGTACGAAAGAATGGTCTTGAAGGGAACAACACTGATTCGTAGTGTGTCCCTCTCGCACAATGTGGCACTGTTCATTATTAATCTATTTATTTTGTTTTGTGTAGGTACAATCAAAATTAGGAAATGGAAATCGTATACCTACGAATGTCAAAGGAAACATTAACACAAATTATTATTTGTCAGTCTTGAATATTTTTTAAAATATTTTAGTACAATGTCGATTATGTCTTTATTACAATATTCCAACATAAGTAATAAATTAAGTTTATGTGCGGGCAACACTTTAAAAATCACAGATTTGACAAAATGAAAGTATGTATTGCAGTGTTCATAATCTCAGATAATTCTAATCCATGGCCATTTAATCAGTTATCTACTTAAGTGAAATGTTTGCAAAGTTAATTTTTGAGTGACCATTTTTAACAAAAAGGTCTTAATAAGTTTTTGGTTGCAATGGAATTTGAACCTTGCTAAGATATGATATTCAGTTTATTGTTCCATAATTCGAAAAATAAATTCTTAATTCAAATATAGTCACATGGGTCGCCATGACAGCATGTACGACGATAAAAAAAATAGATTGCGTATGAATATCCATACAAACTTTCATCCCCTATTTATCCCGATTGGGTTAAGAATCAACGATAATCTGTCAAACCTTAGCCCTCACAAAAATGTTTTGTTAATGTTATTTTGCTGAAATATTCATATTTTGAGTGATATAGACCACAAGGATCATTATTAATCAAACGGTCAACTAGCCTGTTGAATACAATAAATTGAAACAGTACATTGTTTCATCACTGTTATAATTGTGCATCTTTAAAAATTGCTTCCACTTTTTGCAATGGTTGAGCAATAAATTGCTTAATGTCTGTTGCATAAATGTGTCTTTAAAAAAATAAACGTTGTTATTAATCATTTAATTTAATATTTTAATGTTGCAATAACTTGTCCACAGATGGCGTTACGGAGCGAGCGGCCCAAATCGGATACGTATAAATTAATGTTCGTATTTGTGTTCATGTCTTCCATAGCGCTCTTAGTGCTGTTTAACTACTGTAGCTACTTCGCTTCAAAGGTAGTCAGCGATATTGTTGACGCAATCGTTGTATTGCCTGACGAAAAAGAACTTTAGTCGCCAAACTTTAAAGCCCCTTTTAAATTAATGCTGTTTAAAGTTATGACAAGCTTAGGGTGTAGTTTCCTATAAACGTCATCGGTCGCATACAGCGTCTTGCTGTAAGCCTCGTAGAGGTACTGGCTATAGGAATGTACCGATATGGTGTGTTTAAAACATAAAAACACTAGAAGAATTAGTCAGAGTTTTAGTAACAAGGGCAAGCCTAATGCGTTTGTTTAGGTGACTTCAGCATTGCACCTCAATGGATGATTACAATGGGGTAACAAACAGGACATAACTTTATTCGGTTTTTATTACTGAGAGGGTAACTTTTTATTTCTGCTAAAGCTAAGTTTTTCTTCACGAAGTGGTTTATCAGCATCTGTTATTATTATAATTAGTTACGGCATTCGATATTAGATTAAGTAGCTACGGGCACAAAAAATGTCGGATTGTATGAAGATAGGCTATGATGTTACATACCCCTGAAAGGAAAAGAGTGCGTTCGTTAGTTTTACTTCAGCGTCACGTAATGACGCTCATAATGTCTTCGCAAAACTTGTTATTTAGGAACACAGAACACAAGACTTATTTGATACGGATTTTATAAGGTGTTTTTAGAGATACCCTATGATTTTTCTATATTTTTTTTTTGAAGTTTTTTTACCTGGTTGTGAAGGTCAGATAGACGCCATTAAAAATAATGGTTTTCAGCTGCATTCGGTTAGACTGGAAACCGCCCCAACATAGTTGGGAAAAGACTAGGCCGATGATGATGATTTAAATTCTCGAATATTTCGTCGAAAGTATTTTTTATTAGGCTCGTGATTATAAGTATTTTTTTTTTAATTAAAATTCCTAACGCTGTGTTTTATAGTATTTATGTTGAATTTTGAGACACATTGCGAATATCTCATCAGGAAATAATGTGCATGTGTTTGAATGACGTGGAATGCGCTAAGGATCCCGCGAAATTAAAATATTCTTGTTTTTTGCAATTTGCAGATCCGACAGGTTTTATGTTGATGAAAATATGATTCGCGACCGTAACAAATATGTATTTATTGAATTACTAGCTTCCGCCCGCGGCTTCACCTGCGAGGTATGTCGATAAAAACTATCCTATGTCCTTCCCCGGGATGCAATCTATCTCTCTGCCAAATTTTATCGACATCCGTTCAGTAGTTTAGGCGTGAAAAGGTACCATAACAGACAGAGTTACTTTCGAATTTATAATATTAGTATGGATAATCATTAGAATCAGCAATAGAACTCGTCAAGTTAGAATTGTCCTCAAATGTCATGATTAAATCTCAAATAACCTATCAAATCATGATCAAATCTCATATTACCCTATTGAATGACTATTATTATTATTAGCCTGTGATGTCCCACAGCAGGGCAAAGGTCTACCTACTCTCTTTCCACTTCTCCCTGTTCAAAGTTTGTAAGGACCAGTTCTTGTTGAAGGAGTCCAGTTCATCCCGCCATCTCCGTCTGGGCCTGCCACGATGTCGTTTGCCATTAAGAGGGACCCATTGGGTCGTAAGTTTGGCCCATTGTTCGTCTGACATGAGATTCCATTTTAGCGTGGCAGCTTTTCCAGTGACGGTCGTATTCCTAACCCGGTCTGTTAGTTTGATACCCAGAATACTCCGTTCCATAGCTCTCTGGCAAACCTCGAGCGTGGACCTCTGCTGATTTGTCAAAGACCATGTTTTTTTTTTTTTTTGACCACGACATGTGAGGATTGGAAGTATGCACACGTCAATGAGTCTTTTCTTAAGGGACAAAGGAAGATCACCCTTCATTAGGTGTTTATTAAGTCTCTATTTCATGAGAAATAATCATTCATTTAGATAATTATAATACTATAATTAAATATTTGTTACGGCCGCGAATAATATTTAGATCAACATACGACCTGATACAGACCTGCGAATTGCAAAAAAGCTAAGAAAATTTGAATTTCGCGGGCTACCTTGACGTTTCCGCTTAACTGTTTATGTAGTAACTCATATGGTATAGGTTAGTTATAGAAATGTTTGTTTTGTCTCCAATGTGTCGTATCTACAAAGCGTTAGAAAATATAGAGGTGCCTATAACTGCTTGTCACCGAAAATGACAGTATGGTCAAAATGACCACACGTCTTAAAATCATGACTGAATATTGCCACGTGTGTTCAGATACCCTGTGTCCTAACCGAAAGTGATTGTCGCGCGAATACGCAATTACGCGATCGCTTATGTGAATTATGAAGCCTTGTACAGACTTAGCGTTCCAGTGTACGGAACGATAGTCCGTACCTGCAGGTACGGACTTTCGTTGTCGTTTTGGTCGCGTAACTGACTGCGCGTACATTGGAACGCTTAGACCGTACAAGGCTTGACGTACAAATAAACGCGCGAGTATGTCAAATTCATACCGTGTCCTAACCAAAAGCGATCGTCTCGCGAGCACGCGATCGACGCGATCGTTTGTGTGATTATTGACGTATAAACGTGACTTGATTGATCGCGCGACTATGTTATATTTATAATATAAATATAACATAGTCGCGCAATCTTCCGCGACCATCGCGCGCCTCTCTCGTGCCTTAGCGCCTTTATAAAAGAATCCGGTGATCACGCACTCGCGCGATGGTCGCTTTTGGTTAGAATGCGGCGCTAAGGCACGAGAGAGGCCGACCGGTGCGATGCCGGGCCATCTGAAGTCCCGGTAAAACTCGCGCGACAATCGCTTTCGGTTAGTACGCGTCCATAGACTTAATTTGCAAGCGATGACTACTGTGACTAATGTGAATCAACGTTGAGCGTACTGGAAGATTACAGTCAATTGTTTTCGAATTTTCAATACAAAAAAGGTAGTAAGTGGCACCTCTATTTTTTTTAAACTCTGTGTTTAGTTCATGTCCCTAACATTGCATGCTTCATGCTTATTTCCATTTTATATGCGCTTGATTTTTTCTCCTGTAGCGTTGTGATCGCTGACAATACTGTTAGAATTATGGTAGTTAAGCAGTACATGTGACTTTTATGTTTTAGCAGTAGCTTTCATACTTGTCTGTACATAGGATAGTTTAATAAATTCTAAGTGCACTCTGTTCTTGTTTTTTCATCCCGTAATTCCATTTTTGAAGTTCCGTTGCCACCTCTACAAAGACGACACCGTTGTTGTGGTCCCCACGCCTGGTTTCCCAGGAACACCTGAAAGTAGTGGAAATAGATATTAATATCAAATAGGTACATACAACGGTCTAAAGTCCTAGTAAAATGATTCTTACTCCATAGAGCAATAGTTCCTATACAAAACGCAAACCAATATACGCGATACAATTTAACTTTTTTGGATTCGATAAGACCGATGATGCCTGAAAGTGGCATGTATCCGTTTTTTGTTACGAAATCATCGAATTTTAGTTATTCAAATGAGTGACAAAAGAAATGCTATAACTTGACTCTGAACTTTTGGCAATTATGATAAAATAATTACAAAATTTAAAACATGAATATAGCTCTCGACATTTTATTTCGTGGAAATATGATAATTTTGTGAAAATCTCAAAACTTCCCAGTAAACTTTAAGCTGTCTTAAAGAAGATATAGCCTTATAACATTTTACTAGAAAACCGGCCAAAACAGGCCCCCAGGACAGCAAGTTATCGACCTATATAAATGGTCCATAAATAATCTTCTAACTGTTCGCCACACATTGTGCAAGCTGTGAATCTACTTTGTTTTAAGCGAACTGAACCACCGCTATTGTACGACGCGATTTAGCGGATCGTGAGAAGATATCAGTAGTGGGGATACGCATTTGTGCGAACCGGGACTGTCCGTAATTAGTAGGAATACCAGCAGTTTTTGTTCATAATATTTATTTCAGACTTTTGAGAAACGTACCATGGCTGTGCGCTGATTTTCGCAATTTACAAAAAGAACTTTAGACTAACTTTCCGCAAATACCTCATAATCATAATGGTTTCATGACTTACGTGAGTGGTGGTCTGATTAACTCCGCCATCCATTTGTGTTAAGGACATCCATAGGATCTGCCTAATAGGCTGGTTGTTCCGGCCTCTATACCCATTTTCGTAGTTTAATCCCACATGGAGCTCGGCTCTTCAAACTTATAAAGTTGGTTATTAATACATAATCAGCCTATAATGTTCCCACTGCTGGGATACGGGCCTCCTCTCTGTGAGAGGGAGTGGGCCGTAATCCACCACGCGGGCCCAGTGCGGGTTGGTAGATGTCACAGGTCTTGAATTTTTGGTTCTAGGACATGCCGGTTTCCTCACCATGTGTTCCTTCACCGTTTTAAGAGCAGTGGTGATGAAAGAATTTACACAAAGTAAAGCGTGTTTGGGTACGAAAGTACGACCTACAACTCGTTAGTCGCGGCCGTTACCACTTGGCCACCACTGCTCTCTGGTTTATTAATAAATGAATAAATATTTTTTTCCTAATAAATTATCGTCTAAATATTTGATATTCGCCTTAATTATTTAAATGTAACTGTAAATATAAATTGGTTATTAATAAATAAATTATAGTTTACATATTATTATATATTACTGTGTCCCAAATGTGCGTGCTAAAAGTCTTATATATGTGGTGTAGGTACCGGACTAACTCGTTTAAACCAAATAACCGTTGATTCATCTATTAATTATAGTTATTCTGCCAATAACTAAGTAGCTAGTAACTAGTAGCTAAGGTTTCGCAGACTTCATTTTCCCTCAAAATTAAATCTTAGTCTCGGGAAGATATTATTCATGACCAGCTTCACTAATAAACTCTCAAAAGTGACTGAACGGTCTCATTTGTAACCACGACCACACACAACCGCAATTCCATTGAGTGATAACATTTCATTCCCCACTGGCACGTACAAATTGGTTGCTACTATCGCATAAAATATATATCCCTATATCCTAGTATCATAGTAATTGATGCTGCCCTACTCGGTAGCCTGGACAATGGCGCGTGGCGATACTGGCGACCCCGCGACCTCGCGTGCGCGCTTCCGCCATCTTGCATTTTAATGCTCCCGCGCAAGCCCATTTGCATACCTAAGACGTGTGCGATGATATTTTATTCTCATTTAGTTTACTTATTTACTTAAATGGAGCTTTCTATGTTGTTTTGTTCGGTCGTAGTGGTAGTGGTTTGGTTTTAATTGTTTTAAATTATTCTTTATTGTTGCACGTTTGTGGAGATTGTGTGGTGGTGACTATTACCTACTAGAGATATTTAGGGAAGCCGGATAACTAGCTACCTTTCACACTCTTTTTCGTTTCGGGGGGTGAGAAACTTTGTAATTTTGTGGTATACAGTAGGGTAGGAAGAAGGCCATAGTCCTACATCAATACTCAACTGCATCAATTTAGCCCAAATAGCGTCTGTAAAATTGCTTGGGAAAAATGTGTAGCTATGCTATTGAAAAACTACCATATGAATGTGTCCAATATTCCTACTAACTTAAAAGGCCTGATGAGATTCAGGGTGGTACGAAATACTATAATGATGTATTAATAGCAAACGTTCTTGCACAATTCTTTACTGAAGTTGCATACGGGCCAAAGTAGCCTGAAAATTAAGGTCTTATTATTATTATTATAAACGGTTTGCCTTTAAAACACCATACCATATAAACATAACAACATAGCAACATAGCTTATTCTTTCACCAGTTCATATCTAAGCATGTCAACTCCTATTAACATTTAGCCACACAGTTCATAAATATTGTCGTACAGCTATTTGCATGCGCCTGCACAGCGGAGATTCGGAGATTTCCGCCCACCTCGCTGGTTTATACCTTGTCTGTCTATTTGGCAAATCTTTTGTGCCCATATAAAGTATTTGTACTGAAATTGAGCTTCCTCGTATGGTGTATGCGTGTTTGGTACCAAAATTGAGCCGACTTTGATGTTTCGCTTTGATCTTGTAGTGTGGGATGAAGTGTGTGCAGAATTTTGTAGTGACAAATGTGGGTAGTTATGTGCGCTTATAAATGGTCCGTAATTGTGATAGTAAAAACATGTAGTTTCTGTTCAATAATAGATTGTTCTTAATCTTTCTGTAGTTCGTTTGAAGTGATTGTGGTTGTGGTTGTGAGTGTGAGTTTATTCCTGTCAAATTAAGATAGGTCCATAGCAAGTTTAGACGTGATTAAAAACATGGCTACTAAAAATACGTTAATTTACGTTAGGCGCTGTCTAATTTGACAGGACTAAACTAATATTTATCTTCTGTCCTTTTCTTAATGAAATAGAAAGAAAAAGATGTACTGAACTTAAATTTAGCTTAGTTTGTGAACAAGGGAATCGGCGCCATTATGCCACATCTGATGCATACTTATGCCAAACCATTAAGGGCATACTCCAGAGAATCGCTACCAGGAATCCATAGAAACGGACAAGTGCATAGATAAAGAACCTCAAATGCTGGTTGTATAAAAAGCCCCGTGGCCGCAATCTAGCCGGTAGGCTCGTAAACAGCCGCGATGCATCGCTCGTGCCGATGATATCAGGCTCGCTGACTTACGTCGTGAGTCAAAGATCAGCTGACTACGCAGAAACGACGTATCGATCATCTATGTGCGGTAGGAGTTGTGATAGTAGAAAAGATGAACAGACAATGCTTTTGGTCGTTATTAATAAATGCAATGGCTACTGGAGGTGGAGGGTTTCGATAATCTGAACCGGCACGAACAGATATATCTAGCTAATGTCGTCAATACACGCATTCCCCGAGCCATCGCGCGGGGAATGCGATGTGATGGGTCCATGGGATAAAGAGACAATGGTGATAAAGAAACGATGGTGGTGATAGTACCTACATTTCTTTAAATATATCTTTTCGAGTTCTCAAGACTCTCACATAGTTCGAGCTGATCAGAGACACCAATCTCGATTTTTTTTTTGCTTTTGTCAATCTATATGTAATAATAATTAAGATTGGCATTAACCAAGTCCTTTGAAATCCGATCCGATCTCACTTTGAAATCCGCGGTTGTAAGTAGATAACTCTCCAATTATAAATCCAGCAACAAAATTTTCGCCGCCCTGGTGGTCTGTCATTAATCAGTTGATCTATGGTGCGCACGCGCCGAACTGGGTCGTTCGCGCCTCGGCCGCAGATAGCGATGACGGTAGTTGCACATTGTGCCTGATTTAATAGTTCGTGATGTGGCCACATGCTAATGCCGACGAACAACGGTCGATCACGCGATAATTGTGTGAATTGAATTTATTGTAGGTATGTTTTAACGTAAGGGAAGGCTTGTTTTTGCATAGTTTAAGAGTTTTAGACAAATTGGATTGGTGAAATTTTTTGTTTTTATTAAGGGGGAAGCTCTAAGGTGGCCCGCGAAATTCAAATTTTCTTACGTTTTTTGCAATTTGCTGGTCATTATTAAGTTGTACGTTGATTAAAATATGATTCGCGGTCGTAACAAATATGTATTTACAGAATTATAATCATTAAAGTCATCAACACAACTCTCTTAGACCATGTAATCCCCAAATGTCAAGATTTCATGAAATAGTCATTCTTGGGGATTACATGGTCTTAGAGAGTTGTGTTGATGACTTTAATTATTATAATTCTGTAAATATATATTTGTTACGGCCGCGAATCAAATTTTAATCAACGTAAAACTTAATACTGACCAGCAAATTGCAAAAAACCTAAAAAAAATTGAATTTCGCGGGCTACCCTGGCGCTGTCGCCTTAACGCTGAGTAATAAAGCCGCGCGGGTCGCTCGATCAAGTTACGCCACGCTTGCCGAGATTGGTCCGTGCATGGGTGACCATCTTCACATACCGAGACCCCTCCGTGTCTCGGAAAGCACGTTAAGCCATTGATCCTGGCTGCCATTCTTGAATCTTTGACAGTCGTTACGGGTCGTCTGAAGCCCGAAAGTCTGACAACAAGTCTTACCAAGGGGTATCGTATTACCCAGTAACTAGGTTGTGAAGGGTTGATTGGCAGTCGCACCTTGTAAAATACTGGTATTCGACTGGAAGCCGACCACGACATAGTAGGAGAAAAGGCTAGGCAAATTGATTAGGGCTGTACTTTAAGTTAACAGTAGGTATTGTTTTTAGTGTCTTGCGTAATTTTTTATAAATTCGGTTTAAAAAAAGGCCTTATTTTGACTCTTGAACAACCGAGTCGATCACGGACAATTACCTACTTATGCAATTTTTGCGACTTCCAAAGCTGGCGTTTTCATAGAATTTTACAAAACTTTTATGTGCTTTTACAAGGAAGACGGATTGACACACCCCTACACCACTTAGAAACGAACCAAAGACGTCATAAATTAAGTGGCTCGACCGCACTCCCGCGCATTTCCATTTCTAAAGCTTAATCTACACTTTGTAAGGAACTAAGGACTGAAACATACGGAGTCGTTGAGCCGACGGCGGTGTTCGCGACAATAAATCGCGGGAATCGTCGGGTGGTGCCATTAGTATCACGTCAGCGAATAAAGGGAGGAACACACGGGATGATTTTTGCTGGCAACAGTGGCAGCTTCTGTGATGGAGGCGATATACCGCTGTGGTGGCTTTGGTTTAAATTAGTTGCTTGATTTACGTCTCCTAGATTTCTTCACATACCTATTCTTCTTGACACTGTGTTCAGTGAGCTATGAAAATGCAAAAGACTCACTTCTGAACTGGAACTGGTTTAACTTTAAAACCTTTGGTTCTCATCTTGCTGGACCGTCTCTGCCAAAAGGTAGGTTAGATGATAGATTTTTTCATCTTTTCATTGCGAACGCTGTTAACGTTCTGCATTCTTCTCACATGCATAATTTGAACATGAATGCTGTAACCATATTATTTTGATTTAAAAGAGTGTCCGTGCGGTTTCTTGCCCGTTCTTCTCCATAGGTACCTACTCGCTTTGGAATTGGCAACTAGCGTCATCTTTCTGCCTGACCTACTCCTTGACAATTCAAAAGTGCCTATAATTGGTGGCAACCAGCGTCATCTACCTGTCTGACCGACCGACCCTTGACTTCAAAAGTGCCTGTAATTGGTTTATTTGAAATAACTGATGTGAGTTTGATGTTGTAAAAAACTTGTAAAAAACAAAATTGGTGAAGTAAGATCTGATAGTTCATGCCATATCCATCAAGGCATATAAATTATTGTATAAAGAACAATATATCCTGTTTCTACCTATCACACATCTTGATAACATCGCACACTGGCTCCTGTAGAATGCACGCCAGGTCATCCCGCTGTGTTCAAAAGCCCTAAAGACAGTAACGGCCTTGTTTATTACAGCCACCGTATTCACAAGCACAAATCACCCCGTGTGTACCATTCGCAGTTGATACCTTGCGCTCGCGCACCGCTATTGCCGCTATCATTCACCTTTTGTTTCTTTGGCACGTGCGCCAGAGTTCCTTCCCTGACTAATATCGCGGAGCCACTTGCTTTAGATTTTATAAGACTCCTGTTTGGATGCCTGTTGAATCGTGAAAGAGATTAATTTGTCACCACTTTCTATGCGTTTTGTGTTTGTAGGTATGTGTTAGCAAGTATAGTTAAATGTGGGTGCTGCTTTTATTTTTGGTTTAACTACATGAGGCTTTGTATTGGCCAGCTGCTCAGTAAAATTAAAATCTTGCAAGGAAAAGTAATCCATATACTTAATATTATAAATGCGAAAGTGTGTCTGTCTGTTACCTCTTCACGCTTAAACCGCTGAACCGATTTACATGAAATTTGGTATACAGATAGTTTGAGTCTCGGGAAAGGATATAGGATAGTTATTATCCCGATATTTCCACGGGTCGAAACTTACGCGGGTGAAACCTCGGGGCTTTGCTAGTAATTAAAATAATACCAGCCCATTATTGTCCCACTGCAGAGCAAAGGCCTCTTCTCATACAGAGAAGGCACGAGCATTGATCACCACGCATGCTCTGGTTATCGATTTCAAACAAAAAAAAAACAGTGGCACTCCGTGAGTGCCGACAGAAGTGTCGGCACTCCCGGAGTGCCACTGTTTTTTGAAGAAGAAGAAATAAAAGAATTGAAAATAAAACACAAACAGAATACTTTGCCATCACTCACTGACATAACGGATATACATTAAAACCGAGTAGGTACATCCCGAGGACTCGGCTGTCCTCGGGATGTACCTCACCTAAGTTATCACGGTGAGATTTTTACAGAATAGCACCGCTGGTTAGCGAGAAGACTATAATAATATCAGTGGACCCCTAAAAAGGCCATAGGGCTAATTACATAAGATTTTCCTTACAATTGTGATTCGAAAGTGAACAAAGCATAAAATGAATAGCGCTAAATCTTCTGCCTACCTCTAAAGGTCATAGCGACATGTAACCGAGCGTTTCTGTGAAATTAACGCTTCGTTCGAAAGGGCCCGAGTTCAACCGCCAGGTCGGTCCCAACGTGTACGAATTTCTTTACACGGTTCCATTCTCTTAAGATTAACAGGGATTGTGCTAACAGTTCATTAAGAAAGCACTAATGGAAAACGAACAATGCTTTTATTTAGCAGATTGAGATATTTTGAGTTTGCTGGATTATACGATAGTTTGTGGATTGAAGAAATTAAATGAAATTATTTATTCTGTAAATAGGATATTGGGATCACTTTTACAATAGGAACGACGTAACTTAGCGAGCCTGAACATAGGCACTAAGAACTTTCGCGCATGTGCTCTCACTCGCACTCGCCTCATGTCACCATTTGGTTCCTAAAAATCTTACTGCGCAGCCTTCTGCGCAAAGTTCAGGCCCGCCAAGTTACGTAGGTCGTATTGTACACGTCATATTATAAAAAAAGCTAGATGAGCTCGGCGTTACCTATCTGACTACTCTGAGAAGAAAGGCCGAAACAAACTCAGAGGTCAGTCTCTTTTAAAGTCCAGACACAATCTTGGTCAGATCATGTGAAGACCATGTAGATCGATGTTTGAAGTGGTCTTTTGATGAAAGTACCACACAGATTTGAATGGACCAGTCCAGTCACTGCAAGCATTTGTCAGTAATCGTGTAGCTCAACTCAGGACTTGAGGAGCTCAACGACTAGTGCTTACCTAATTCAGTTTTAACATTGACACCGCGTTCACAATGTTTGCATAGTCATTCAGTTGACCTGAGGCAATGAGAGCTGACAACAAATCTGCTACAGATTAAAATCGATGCCCAAGACCGTTACGATATGTAAGTCAGGCTGACTATGAACGGATTGAAGATTAGCCGTGCTAGTCAGCCAAGAATTCAACCAATAAACTGTTATTATAATTTACTGCCGACATCCAGAAATACGCGTGACCTCTCATCCCAGCCCTTACAAGGGTCTCTTATCAGCCTCTCGATAGGTACATTCGCACATCGTATCTCAGTAAATCCCTTTCGTCTTGTCGCCTGCCCGCTCTCATCGTCAGGCACCTAACGGGGCGCTTTCGATATACGCGATATTCGCTTTGCGTTGCCGACCAGATAACTATCTTACAATCTCATTAGCTAATAGCCAATTAAGTTGAGCGACGTGTCCGGGCCGTTTTGTCACTGACATTTCGCGTTTTACCTATTTGGGCCCGCTTTGGGCGCGACAACGCTTGTCAAATGGTCGTCAATTACTGCGCTTGCGGCGGTCGTGGGGTCGAACGTATGTTAGCTCTTCGAGTGTGAATGTCGTTTGAATGTGGTTTTGTGGATCGTGTCTGAGGTTTTTCAATGTTAAGAGTGATTCTATGACTCAAAAGGAGTGGCCAATGTAGTGCCGGAATTGTGTTTAGGTAATGCGGTTATCCTAAGTCTTGAAGTGAGGACCCAAATAACCCCTAAAAACCAGGTTTTTGGGCTTGTCATTTCAAGTTGTTGGAAAATTTTCAGGATTAAAAACACCGCTATTCTTTTCATACAAAATCTCAATGCCTCTACGTTTACCTTCAACAAAACATTCTTACATACAAACAAAGGTCAACTACACAAAGAAGATGCATCTATATAGCTTCGAAGTAAAAATGCGCACTAACAATGTAAGATTTGTGCGGCAGTGATCGACCGAGCGCACGCGACGTACCGATGTGTCGCTCCGACGCCCGATTAGCGCGCCTTGTTAGTGCACGCCCGGCGTACATGACGGCTGCAGTATTTTGTATAATTTCCATTTAATATACTGAGGAGTACATTAGAGTACCACAGTGTGCGTCAAAGCCATCTATAACGCTGCAAGGTTATTTTGGCGCGTGGCCAAAATCGGAACTAACGCTGCCATCTTGTTTTGCCAATACAATGAATGTTTACAAACAATGCCCCCTGTCAATGACATTCAGGTGCCAAAAGTTCCTTGTAGCAGTTTAAATCCCAGTTCATTGGCAGTAAAATGCGAACTAACTATGTGGGATTGCTGCGGGCAGTGATCGAATGCGTTCTTGCGACGTACCGATGCCGATGCGTTACTCTGACGTGCGATTAGCGCGTCTCGTTAGTGCGCACTAGGTGAACCTACAGGATGGCTGGGGCAAGCCATCTTGAGGCTGCAGTATTTTGTGTAATTTTCATTCAAGTAAAAGAACATTAAAATACGAGAGTGCGTCAAAACCATCTAAATCCCAGTTCATTGGCAGTAAAATCCGCGCTACGTCGCTAACTATGTGGGATTGGTACGGCAGTGATCGAATGCGGAGACGTACGGATGTGTCGCTTTGACGTGCGATTAGCGGGCCTCGTTAGTGCCTACTAGACGCATGATGATTGGAAAATCTAGGCTGTTTTGCTGGTCCATTTTTTGTACTTGTTTTTCATAATACATGGTGCGTCCAAGACTCCCAAACCGTCTGTTTAATGATGGAAAGTGGAAAAAAGCACGTGAACGTGAAACGGCGTGGGATTTTGGTCAATATATTTGGAATTACTTGTACGATAAAGCTGCAAAATATCCGTTCTAATGATGTTTTGCAACAAAAAAAAAGCTCATCCACACGCGTATTTTAATCCCAACATTTCCCGCCTTACCGCGACACCCATTAAACACTCTTACCAGTTTAGCAACATTAACCCCAACCTTAAACGGGACCAAAAAACAGTCACCTTACACCGAAACAATCCCCTTTCTTTGTTAAACCATTTATGGGTGGTCACACCAAAAGTGGCTTGGTACCATGTAAACGTGCCCTATGCAGCCTAGCAGGCTCTCGCAGGTGATTTACCCGAGGTGCGCCCTTGTCCCCTCGCTAAGCGACACGACTAATAAATACGGGTAGCGATTTAAAGACGAGACCTAAACGTTAATCCGGAACAAGAACGTGTAGGGTTACGTTTGATAGGTTTAGGAGCTCGTTTTTGTAGCAGTTAAGTGTTAGACTGAAGTGCGGAAATTATTTTGGTCTAGATAAAAGTCGTTTGAAGTTTTCGTGGCGGTGTGTTTAAGGCACGCCATGGTTGGTTCAAAAGATTAGTAACGGCCGAACGCAATTACCTATCTATCACCAGTTTTGGCATACTGGAGGTAGACAAACATATCTATCTTTGGTTTTAACGTCCCAATAATCTACATATATCAGTAGCGATCTGTATGATTATATTATACTGGCAGTTATGATTGTACTAGCTAACATCAGTAACGATCTGTTTTTAACCGACTTCAAAAAAAGGAGGAGGTTTTTAACTGAAAATATGTAGATTATTTGGTTCGGCCGTAAGTCAATTGTTCGGAAATCGCAAGTCATTACATTAGATTTTTAATGAAGTTAGATGTTATATCTTGGGGTCTACTCTCTAAGCACAAAATCCGTAGTTTCGGCCCAAGTTACGGATATTTCCAACTCTGCATCACCTACGGACACAATATTAATTCTGGACCGCAATTAAGTATGAATGACAACAACTACTTGACAGTTGTGCTTACGCCCGATGTGATTTTACCCGTTCGGAAAAGTTAATTAATCGGGAGTAGGGTTTATTCCGAAGTATCGAAATACTTTCAGACGGGCCCGTACTTTCGTTGACGGACTTAGAGAAGTAGGCCTCCTGAATCGGAGCCTGTTAGAGCTTGACCTAAAACCATGTTAAATACTCTTACCGCCGAACCCAATAACCTATAGCTACTGATGGTAGCCAGTACAACTTATAACTGTCAGTATAATATAATCATACAGATCGCTACTGTTATAGATTAATGGGACGTTAAAACCAGAAATGGGTTTTCTACCTCCAGTATGCCAAAACTGGTGATAGATAGGTAATTGGGTTCGGCCGTGAATGGATCTACAAAGAATTTATTCCAGTCGTACGAAGTAATTTGGAAAGTTAAATATTTTTTCAACAAACTTAGAGTCCAAAGTCTTCGCTGCATTGTTTCATACAACTTGCAAGGTTTACTAAAGTTAGTAATCAAGTTGTCGTCGAAATATTGCCAATATAGTCGATTCTGCAACACAGCATAAGGTTACATTTGGAACAAGACACCTGTACACAAATTCTAGAAACAGATTTACATAGATAACCTGAAATAGTTACTCGAATCATAAGTTCTTGTTTTCACCTGCCTATTCGCGTAAATGTCAACGGCGTAAAATCTAATAACATTTCTAGTTGCATTAATGTAATTCAGGGAATCGATAAGACGCGATCGAGCTTGGTGTCGGGATTGGGAAACTCGGTGTTGTTGTAGAGTTCATTAGGAGACTAGCTTTCTGTTTGAATTGGTCGAATGATCTACTGTCCTTTTTCAGACAAATCATCATTTTTGTGGGGAAGACATTCCAATCTCGGTTGATGAGCAAACATTTTTTGTTGTCCTATCGTTTTGTGACTCTCCTGCTTTCTTGAGGTTGGTATTATGACTTGTCTTCTGTAGTGCTATTCTGTAAAAATCTCACCGTGAAAACTTAGATGAAGTGATATGTCATTCCATTTTGATGCTAGGGATTGACACTATTGACAGCTCTCTTCACCTAAGTTTTCACGGTGAGGTTTTTACAGAATTGATCGCCTGTTATTAAACTCTGACAATCTCAATCCCCAAGTTCACTTCGTTTAATAAAATGTCATCCTTCAAACACTTATGAATCCATCTTGAATTCTCATCAACAAAACTCTTGCTTTATTATCTTAGCTGTCAACTACATATTTTCTTTCTGTCGATCAGCACCGGAATTGTGTATCAAACATTCATTAAAAAATCCGAGGGTTTTGAAGTAAATTTCTATTCCATTGCGTCATAGGTTTGAAAAATTCGTCTGCTCTACAACGTAATTAACGCAATGAATGTCTCTGAACTACCAGAGTGAAAAATATTGCGACCCTTTGCCATTGTATATGTGTTACGCAATTACCCCGCTGCTGGTGTGGTTAGTAAAACATGTAATACTTACTCACCGTAAGCCAATCAACAGTAGATCAAGTGTCGCCAACCGCGTGTGTCCACATCAATTTCACGATAACATCTCCGGAACCTTCAAGTATCGCTGTTAAGTGTCAGTTACAGTACGCGCGGCAAATCGTATGAAATTCCTGTAAATGCCGATTAGTCAGTGATCGCGTTAATGGCTCTCAAAACGGCGCCGTAACGCGCGTGCGCGCACGCACCCGCCGCATAACGCGTAGGGTTGACCGTTGTGTAGAGGGAAATTAGGCAGTTAGGTGAATTAGTTATTAATTTTGATGCAGTATACGTATAACTTTGACGGCACTACGACGGATTGACTGCTGCGCTGCGTGTCGCGGGTTCGATTCCTGCACGGAACAAATATTTGTATGACCTACAAGTAGTTGTTCCGGGTCTGGCTGTTTGTGTACGTGAATTTAAATGTTTGTAAACGCACCCACAATACAGGAGAAATTCCTAGTGTGGGGCAACGTTTTAAAAAAAAAAAAATTTTGGAGGGGCTTGTGGCTAAGTAATAACAGCCGCACGGGTCGATCAATCAGGTTAAGCTACGCTTGCCGCGGTTGGTCCGTGGATGGGTGACCATCTTTACATATCAAGACCCCTCCGTGCCTCGGAAAGCACGTTATGCCGTTGGTCCCGGCTGTCATTTGTGGATCTTTGACAGTCGTTACGGGTTGTCAGTAGCCCGAAAGTCTGATAACCAGTCTTACCAAGGGGTATCGTATTACCCAGTAACTGGGTTGAGGAGGTCAGATAGGCAGTCGCTCCATGTAAAATATTGGTATCCAGCTGCATCCGGTTAGATTGGAAGCCGACCCCAACATAGTTGGGAAAAGGCTAGGCAGATGATGACGTATAACTTTTTGGTT
The DNA here is from genome assembly GCA_963082905.1 of Oligia fasciuncula. Classification (NCBI taxonomy): domain Eukaryota; kingdom Metazoa; phylum Arthropoda; class Insecta; order Lepidoptera; family Noctuidae; genus Oligia; species Oligia fasciuncula. The sequence continues at coordinate 18,460,989 of OY720390.1, forward strand.
TCTAAGTGTAGGTTCCCTTTCAGTTTTATTTCTTTGCATTTATCTGACTTTAATACTCTTGTTGGTCAGTTCATTAGTTTCTGAACGATTTGTAGGATTGATTTCTGCATATTTGGCCTCGGTGGGACTTCTATTAAAAAAACTTGGTTTACTTGTGAAAAACGGGCACTAGCTACCTTGTCATTTTGCTTTGACAATATGAAAAAGTTAAGTTCTGTAAGAACATGTCAGTACTGCTTATTTTGTTTGGCTTGTGGCGTAACTATACCTAAGCTAGCTAAAAGCTAGTAACCTGACACTGTCCAGCACTACTAAGGTGTTAATTGAACAAGACATTGCACAACAGATAATCAACTTAAATATTCAAAACACGAGCGAAACCCTAGCGCCATAGACAACAGTTTAAACCAAAAACAAGTCTCAGCCCTGAGTGGATTGCGCGCGCCGAATAGTTCCCACTAAGAACGATTACTCCTCGCGATAATCACCCATCGTTGTTCCTTACATTCTATTAACATAAAGCTAAGGGTACGCTGAGTCGCCGGGACGGGTCCAGCCAGTATAAAAATGTAATCATTTCAAAGAATATTACTATGAAAATGTCGACACCTCGTGTGAATATGCGGTTTATGAAATAATGAGATCTTATTATCTATTTAAAACATGCTGCCAACACTCCGGCATCCATTGCCTTTAAGGCGTCAATTAGAGTAATTGGAAATGTATGAATAAATGACAAAAATGTATTGGGAATTAGTCGATATTCTTAAGTTGGGCTGTTGTTCTAATTGGATGACAGCTCAAGGTGTATAGGAGACTGTTATAGTTAAATACAGCAGACACACAAACGCCCGACAGCGGTAGAAAAATAGTAATAAAAATATTTATTTGACACTAAGAAATACATGTTACAAACCAGTCATAAAATAAATACGTAATTGTATTGCCACAAAACTGATCCTAACCCCCAAACTAGGCCTGGACCTGTATTTTAGGGGTCACCTGTATGTTGGGGGTCGAAAAAGAAATGCTTTTTCCGTTCTTTTGTAAAAAAAGCGGACAAGTGCGAGTCGGAATCGCACACGAAGGGTTCTGTACCGCAAGGCAAAAAAAAAAGTTTCTTGTATGGAGATTCCTTTTAAAGTAGCGGCAATAGAAATACAGACTCAAATTTCAACTGTCTACCTATTACGGTTCATGAGCAACAGCCCGTGACAGACAGACGGACGGAAAGCGGAGGCTTAGTAAGAAGGTCCTGTTGGCACCCTTTGAGTACGGAACCTTAAAAAGGATAGGGATTGCAAAGCCGCAACGCTTTCGACCACAAAACTGAATCAACAACCTATTTTCACCCAGGAATTGGGTAATTGAAGCAATCACGCAACAAACTGAAATGAAATTCTACGCTTATTGTCTCGCTATCGAACCGAAATCATTTGATTACCAGATCATTAACACTGATTTAATCCAACATGATTTTCGCAGAATCTTGCGAAATTGAACGACTATTTCAACGCGAAACCATTTCGCGTGTAATAATGCAGATTGACCTGTAACACTGCCGTGTAGAATTACTGAGAAAACTAATAATCATAATGTGCACTGACAGAAATAATAATTTTGGGTAAATTTGGACTAAAGTGCGCGTCATCTATAATGATTGAAAGTTGCGTCTGTCTGTGTGACCGCGGTGTTGTTTTAAACTGCGAAACAGATTTGTTTGTGGTTTACACCATCATTTAGAGCGTGGGTTCCCAAAAAGTGGGGCCCGCCCCACTCGGGGGGCGTAGAGTGACCCAAGGGGGCCGCGGTGACTAAACTGGAACTGCCGGTTTATTCTGTAAAAATCTCACCGTGAAAACTTAGGTGAAGCGAGTTTGTTTTTGCTAGGAATTGACATTATTGACAGCTCACTTCACGCTCACTTCACCTAAGTTTTCACCACAGACTACTTAGAGATACTACGTATGTTTTCACGGTGAGATTTTTACAGAATAGCACCGCTGTTATTTATAAATTATAAAATTGTATGTTCTTGCTATTAGAGAAGGTAAAAGGCTAGAGTCCAAAACCCAACCGTTTCATTAATACATAGTTATGAGTTGTAAAATGAGTTTTTAGCATGTCTGCATAATATGTCGATAAAATATTTTCCCATTTCTGAATGAATGGTCAAAAGAAAACCGAATCCATCCGAGGCGGGGTGGATACATTTTAGAAGTCCCTTCGTTTGCTCTTGCATTCTACATTCTCTTAATTCTTCAGCTCCTTTGCATAAGTTGACAAACAAATTCGCGGGGCCTAGTGATTTTAAAAGAAAGGTGGGGGCGTATAGTAAAAGGTTGAGAAACCCTGATTTAGGTCTGATTTTTCCACCGCCAGATAATTTTATCCGAGGAATAATTTTGAATTATTGACAGTTCTTCCTTACAAAATCTGCCAGACGTCAATTTTATTCCACGAATAAAAATTATCTGTCGATTGAAAAATCAGCCCTTAGAGGAATTCGGAAGGTTTATCTGTTTAATAATAAATAATAATAATAATAAAATAATTTATTTGCGTAAAACATGGTATACAATGGTGTTAAGCATAGGTCAGAGTGGAACAAACATGTTTAGCTAAGATAGAACATAGCATGCAAAAATTTAATGTTACAGGGTATTTAATGTCAATGTAAATTTAATGTCAATAAAATTATAATGTCAATATTTTTTATCCATAAATTCTTTCAAACTATAAAAGCTACATTCATTTAGCCATTTGTACAATTTGTTTTTAAATAATCTTACATTTAATAGTTTAAAATTGTTTGGTATTTTATTATAAATGCGCACACACATCGCTAGACAGCTTTTATTATATTTGGATAGCTTTGGTAAATCATTTAAAACCAGTCCATAAGGATCACGTCTGCTCCGAGGACATACATCGCTTGCCGTCTTAAATAATTGTTTATTCTTGGTCACAAACACACATATTTCGTAGATATAGAGAGATGGAAGCGGTAACAAACCAAGTTTCTTAAATATTGGCCGACATGTATCGTCCGGCTGAAGTCCATAAATTGATCTTAGGCACTTCTTTTGAGCGATGAACGCTCTATTTAGATCAGTGCTATTACCCCACATTATAAGACCATAGCGTAGTAATGATTCAACATATGCATGGTAAGATATAATTGCAGTTTTTATATTTGTTACATTTTTGACTTGCTTCAAGGCATATACGAATTTATTAATTCTACCACTGACGTTATTTACGTGTTCCTTCCAGTTTATATCTTGATCAATTATTACCCCTAAAAATTTTGTATGTGGTACTTGTTTAATTTTATTTATACAATAATAATATTCATCTTACGTACTTAGGTAATTAAAATAAAAAAAACTAGATGTTTTGTGAAGTCGTAAAAACCGTGTGAAGCAGGGGCGGGTCGCTAGTGTAATACTTTCGTGTCTGGCTGTGTGACCGCGTTGTTCGTCTAAACTATGCAACGGATTTTGATGCCGTTTTCACCAAACTCTCTTTCTTAGTAGTTACCTGTTTAAAAAGCAATTACGATAATGGTTTAACTGACTTCTGACGAACAGAATTCTTGAGAAGTAATTCAGTCTAGGCGCTAGAATCGATTAAAAGTTTTCTTTTTAGAACATTTTATTGATTCTGAGCGCTAGAAATTAGATTAACCTAATCCTGACTCTCTACTTACTTACTCTTACTTCTTTGTATTTAATTTAAGATTTATTCATTTCTTTCTTTAAATAAAACGGTTTAAAAGTAATTAAAAAATACATAAAAAATGCACACAGGTAACATAGGTACATAATATAAAATCATCAAGTTGAGGTAAAAAGTTAACAAATCCTGATGTTAGATTGAATGACCCAAAATCTCTAAATGACATTGATGCCTTAACCCGGCCCACCTGAAACTTGAAACATCCCAATAAGGCAAACCGCGTGAAGATACATAAATCTTATGTATTTGACGCTCGTTACAACGCGGATGCTCTGTGGGCCCGACGTCCAACGTCTAGAGGACCTATACTTTGTTTTCAGATGAGGCTTCATCATACCCGCACTAACAATATGTCCTTAGCCTTGTCTATGGTCTGTTAACTCGCCTATTTCTCTGTATAAGGCTGTTATTTGCGCTGTAACACGTCTGGCCAGACAGAATCGGATTGTGTGAGCATTTTAAATCATGTGAGCCAAATTGAGGGTTTGTTCTACCAATCTAGGATTGGATAGTGGACTGTATCAGTTGCTATGGTGTATTAAGGAACATGGTTAAACTTGTCTTTCGGATCCCATGAAAATCAAGGTAGTGAGAATCTGAGAAGCTTTCAATTTTTGTATGTAGTGATGAACACAGCGAAACTGTTGGCAAATCGTCGTTGATAGTCCAATACCGCGTAACTAACATTATTCAAAACCGGCGAATGTACAGACGCCAGCACATCAAGCTACCCGAAACTGTCAAATTTTCCCAATCAACTTTGAACGTTATGCTGTAGTGATAAAGTTGAAAATCTATTAAAGACATTTGACAGATTGTAGTAGCTTGATGTGCTGGCGTCTGTACATTAGGCGAATACTCTTGGCTTATTAATGAAGCATAGATATAAAGCTTCTTGCTTTAGCCGAGTCATTTATGAGTCGTCTCGACTAATTTATGTGAAAAACTTTTTGTAATAGGTATTATACTTGAAAAATGCGACGGCTAATTCAATGGAATTTCCTATTCCATTATCGCGTTACAAAAAATAAAAAGCCTACAGGAACTAGTTTTCCACTTGGAAAAAATCATCTTTTAAATTTAATTTTATCGGTTGCGGTCAGATTCACACTGCGGGGTTGGTGATTCTTAAAATGACTCAAATACGTAATATTTTGTCGCAAAAAAACTGGATAATTGATTGATAGTTTTTTTTTATCGAAATGGGTTATTTATACTCATATTTGATGGACTCGAATTTTATTTGATGATTTAGAACTGTATTTGTATTATTGCACCTGTACTCATGTTGCTTGCTAGCATTTGGACGTTTTCATTATATTGCTTTCAAATGAAAGTGTATTTTACTGAAATTAATTCAATCCTGCTTTGTAGATTACTAAACTTGTTTGTCGGAGCTGTGGTTGTAACAGGACTGCCTCAGTCTTGTTATTCCTCCTGTAATCAGCCGCGCAGTTCTTCACGATTAGATGCCCATGAAACGTAATCCCGATTCACCAGGATACGTTCCGTTCATCCGCGTATCCGAACGCTGCCTTAACGGCGGGAACATAGCTTATTAGCGAGCGTTACAACAAAAAATAAAAAGTTACAAGTCAATCAAACGTTGTCTCTGGTGTGTCATCTGCGCGGCGCGCCGCTCGCCATATACGGTCAAACGTTTGATAGATGAACCGTCGTCAGCTTTGACTCCCTTACGTCCGCAACTATAACATATAAATAACATTTTTATATAAAAATATCAAAGGCTTCCTCTCTAATATTTCCAATCTAATCACGTAGAAGTTTTTATTGGAGTATGTTTTGCCTCATCGTATATAATTGATTGATCTCCAGTCCCTAGTATTAGATTTAAAATAAGTCAATTTATATCCAAGGCGAGGGTTGGATGAAGAGGATTGCGACATTTTATGTCCGGCCGTATATTAGTTTAGATTGAAGAGGTCTCTTAGTAAGGTATAAGGATCGTCTCAGAGTTAAGTAGGCTATTCCATAAATCTATATAAAATACGTCCGCTTCAAAGTGTGAACGTCTAATACATTTTTATAAGTCAACAATAGATTCTGAAGCCCTTCAAGTCGTCTTATAATTTGACGTTGAGGAAAATAGAAATGTGAAAACCTTTTAGGGACTTGCGTAATTACTTACTCTGTGTCTTTATAGCAAACCTTGAAGGCCACGATATAATTTGGGTCTCTGAGCCAACGGAGTGAGTAAATCTACAAGACAGCCTCAAGTGAACATTTATTTCTTAGAAAACAGGACACAGTAGTTTCGAGAATTCCTTGAAAAAATAAAGGCAAAAAAGAACTTTGGTTAGTCGTGACCGCGTTCGAGTAATTTGGTTTGCCGGCGACGTGTTCCCGCGTCGGCGACAGGTGAATGCGCGACAGCGGCGCTAGTGTCGCCCGATACTTCACCCACAATTAGCGGATGCGTTCGGATACCAATTAAACGGACACGGCGACAAGTCCTGCGCCTTCGCTCTGGTTAGAAAAAAAAATAAGTGCCAGAGACTTAGCATTCCTCGTTTAAATTAAAAATTGCGCCGGTAATCAGAGTTCTATTTTCAAATGGCTGTGTATTTAATTTTGAGAAAACAAGGTGTGTGCTTGCGCAGTTATTGCAAAAATATAATGTTAATATTTTATTTACAATTTATAATTATTATTTTAGTACAGCACAGAGCGCTATTTTTATTAATAATTTTAGTGTTATTGATTAATTAATAAAAAACAGCGAAATATTTGACAGCTATTTGCGTTGTTGCCAACTTTCAGAATACACTCTCTGCATCTCGACTATCTCCTTAAAAAAAACAACCAATAAGGTTTTAAGTTTTACTAATATTTGTTTTTTGTTTTAGAGCGAAGACTGACCTGAAACCGCGGCAAGGTTTGTTACTATTTATTTATTTTCACGCCACATGACGCCATCAATCCCAATTCCCGTATCCTATTTTTAAGCTCAATCGCACTTTTAATCTATAAAAAAAAACTCATAAACTCTAATTTCCATACATTTTTGACTTTAATTGTCGTTGAAATGATATTGCGAATTTGAATTTGGAAGTTTTTAAGTACGAGAATAGGCCTTCTGTATGCCTTCTGTTCTTGGGCACCGAAGGATAGATTCCACAAAATCAAGAGCATTTTCACTATAGAGTTTTCACATATACATTCTTAGGATTTGGACTCGGGGGTAACCGAGCCCATGCGTGAAAACTGCGAATTGGTATAAATAGTACGGAACTCCCTCTAATCGATGCAGTGATGTAATCGGCGGGGGCACACTGGACGTGAAAGGCTTAATTTGGAAGAGATCTATGGCAAACATAGTCGTCGAGGGACGTCTCTTATCACCATTCAGTCAAAAGATGTTCACTGCTGGACATAGGCTTCCCCAAGCATCACCACATCGGCCGGTACCGGATCTAGTCAAAAGTGATGTTTTTTTGTTAGACTCATAAGATTGTTTTTCAGACACTTATGCGGGTGAAACCGCGGAGCGCTGCTAGTATTCGTAAAAGTTATTGAGAACATCAACAAGCGTTTTATACTAACACTAGCAGCGCCCCGCGGTTTCACCCGCATAAGTGTCGATCCCGTGGGAATATCGGGATAAAAACTATCCTATGTCCTTCCCCGGGATGAATCCGGGGAATCTAACTCTCTGCTAAATTTTATCGCAACCCGTTCAGTGGGTTAGGCGTGAAAAGGTAACATACAGACAGATAGACAGAGTTACTTTCGAATTTATAATATTAGTACCTATGGCTGAACCTAATTCTTACGCAAACGCCCAAAAACTGATTGATTGATCTTTTTTTTGGGTTGTTAAAAAAAAGGGCAGTTTATAAAGTCAAGAAATCTATCGGTGTATCTTTCTCCACAGTGTTGAGTCGGACCAGGCTTGCCATTCACTGCTCGTCTCCTCAACTGCCCCAGTCCCCTCAACTGCCTCAGAAAGTAAGCAGGATCCGTTCAAACAGCACTTCGATGACCTCGCCGCCCCCCTCGTCAAGGAAAAGGACTTCGTCGGGCATTTTTCAAGTAAGTTATTGAAATTAGTCTGTTTAGAAATTCAGTACCTATCTATATATGCTATATGTTTGAAAGAAAGAAAAAATAACATTTATTTGGCAACAGTTCATGGAACAATAAAGTGAAATGTTTTAACAGCAGTAGTTTAAACACAAAGAGATGCTGTCTGAGATGGTTGCGTTTAACTACGTGAGCTTTGAAATTGTATGCGTATAGGTAGGTAGAGGCGGAAATAAGGAATAAAATTTTTAAATTCGTCATATTCAGAAACTTTAACAACTTCCAACAACAATACTGCTGTTGAACATTTCAGTAATGTAGCTATGTTCATCCATCTTTTTAAACGCCTCTCTAATTCATAAAGGTTGACGAGTCGGAACCTCTGGCCAAGAAGTCGGAGGTCTCCCCGAGTCCACCCGACACCCCACGACGACCAAGCGACGAAGCAAAACGACTAAGCGGCGAGGCCGCGCGACCACGCGCCGAACCAACCAACGGCCGCAAAAAGACTGATACCGCTGATTCTGGAAAAAAAGAAACTGTAGCCAAGAAAAAAGATGTCCCAGATAAGAAAAAAGAAAAAGTAGAAAAGATAAACGAAAAAATTGATAATAAAAAAAAAGAAAAAGTCATTGAAAAGTTTGACAGCAAAGCTAAGTCGAACTGTGTGACTGCTTTCAAGGAAAGCGAGAGTTGGGACTGAATGTTTAATAAATAAGTTGATGTTGTACTTCGTTGTTTCATTCATTACGCTGCGTGCCCCTACTTGTAACAAACACGCCATTACCTCTCCCAACATGTTGTGGGTCCCCAATTTTATATTTTCACTCAGCTAACCTAACCAGTCCAAACAGAGCGGCAACGGCGACGCCCACAGATCAAGAATCAGATAATACTTTTAATATGCAGAATAAAGTTAAATTTTGGACAAAGGTCGTCTATGAATCTGCGGACAAAAACCTGGATGAAATGAAAATTTCATTATTTTTGATCCAAGGCCGTAATTCTCCATGACACAATGAACGAAACCGCGCGAAATCTACGCGAGATTGGCGGGAATAGCTAAGGCAATGGCAAACGTGGTTTCGGTAAGGAATCTTTGAGTGGTCATACTGAATTAGGGCCTGGACGTCTAGTTTTTGAGATCCGTCCGCGAGAAGGGTCCGTGGCTAAATAATACCAGCCACACGGGTCGATCGATCAAGTTGAGCTACGCTTGCCGCGGTTGGTCTGTGGATGGGTGACTGACCATCTTTACATACCGAGACCCCTCCGTGTCTCGGAAAGCAAAGCACGTTAAGCCGTTGCTCCCGGCTGTCATTCGTGGATCTTTGACAGTCGTTACGGCTAGTCAGAAGCCCGAAAGTCTGACAACCAGTCTTACCAAGGGGTATCGTATTATCCAGTAACTGGGTTGTGGAGGTCAGAAAGGCAGTCGCTGGACTGGACTGGAAGCCGACCCCAACATAGATGGGAAAAGGCTAGGCAGATGATGATATGTTGTCACAGATTTAATCGGGTCTTAGTTTAGGAGATATAATGAGTTCAATTAGTAAGGTATAGTCCAAATGCTAGATCGAAAAGTTCACAAAAAAACTCTTCGACTAGCTCTTGGAATAAATCTGTGACTTGGCGACTGATTCCGACTAATTGGCGACAAAATATGGAAGAAAACAGATCTTCGCTAGGCGCCCTAGTTTTTGAGATATAAATGTAGCCCTGCTGTGGAGACTCTTTCCAGATCGGCCACCTATAAACCCTTATATCTTTTGATTCAGTGACCGACAAATTCTGATATTTGGCGACAAATTTCGACTAATTAGCGATTATTTTTTTGTGTTATCAAAATTAAAATCCCTGATGGTGGCTCTGCCAGAGTCAGTGACACAAAGATACGGTATGCATTTAGTTAATTCAACACTAGTGAAAATACGTTAGAGAATAATATACCTACCTACATAATACATGCCAATATAAACAGGACATATCCCGTGTTCTGCTAATTAAACAATACCGCGTTATACCTTTGTCAAGATCGGACTAAATTAACAAAACATTGTAGCATTGTCCATTTTGATTTAATTTGGATATACCTAGGTATAAAATGTAAATTATGTGAGAACTAAGCTTGACTTTAGCCGAAGCTAAGCCTACCCTAATTGCCTCGTTGGTTTCTTAGTCGCAAGTGCAGTTTCTGAGAGCGCGAAGTGTGGCCACAGGTTTGAATCCCAGGTCGGGCATTTTTCTGTTACCAATTTCTCATGCTTCTGCAAACATTAAAAACAGGTTTATTCGATTACGGGCTGTAAACATTAAAAACAGGTTTATTCGATTACGGGCTGATTTTTCCATCGCCAGATAACTTTTATTCGAGGAATAAAATTGACGTTTGACAGTTTCTGTATGAAACAACTGTCAAAATTTCAAAATTATTCCTCAAATTAACTGATGATTGAAAAATCAGCCCTTAGGACTAATTTATCCATCCTCAGATATCATTATCCGATGAATAACTGTGATTTTTTTAACAGATTTTGTATAATAATAATATATAAAAACTGTCAGATGACAATTGTATGTCACAGATAAAACATATCTGACGTTGGATAAATTAGCCCTTAAATTACTTACATATTTTACCAATTGATACTAGCGAAATATATTGAGCAAAATATTTTAAGAAATACTGCTATAACTGAAAACAAAACACAATGACAAATCAAATTACCTATACATAATATTATAAAAAAATAATAGAATGATGAATCTCCATTGTTCTTCGATGAGTCGTTGTTGGTAGTCGTCACCAGCACGTTTGGGATTTCCAAGGGCATTGCATAGCGGGAGGCACATGCCGCTTTGAAACCCCAGCTCTACGGTGACATACAGCGTTATCAACATTAGTTAGGTAAGTTGTCAATACATAGTTGTACAAGGACATTTTCACAAATGTTTATCATAAAGCGCAACAAAATCCTTGGACGTAGCACTACATAGATTTAAATCATTAGATTTGCTCTCAACGTCGTATTTATGAAGGTCATGCGAAAAAGCGACTGAGAAGAGTAAGCTAACACGACCTGCATTTTTATAAAATTAATTTACTCAAATTAGGATTTTAGTTAAGTAAAATCCTAATTTGAGTAAACAATTACGAACGAAGGCAGAATGCTTTTCTTGCGTTTTTTATTTTTTCACAAACTTTTTTTTGTAATGTGGCTCGCGCGTTTTTCTTTTATCATACAGCCTCTTGTTCATAGTTTCATACAATGGAAAGCGATGGATGAGAACCCTTTTAGATACAGATGAATGTGTTACTGGTTCCCTTTATTTAGTGAGTCATTGCGTAAGAATTTTACCTGAACAGGGTCTGTTTATACTTTCTTCAGATACTTTTGGAACAGACTATAACCACAAACGTTTCTACCAACGGAATCGCCCAGCTCCCATTCATTTGATGAACAAGTCCTACTGACAGTGTCGTGAACTTGTGATCTACAATACAATGCGATCGCCGGCTTCTTGAAAGTCCCGTCAGCTGAGCCTTCTTAATTAGCAAGTGACATTGTATGGCACAATTAGTGGTGGCTACAATTGTTGGGGTTTGTTCTTAGTTTGTAATATTGTGGTGGGTATTTGGTCAATTAATAGTTGTGGGCTCGTAATCCTAAATGGATTGGCTTGGGAATTCACGTTACGGATAGACTCCAGTGTATCTTGGGAGCCAGCAAAAATAACAGGTTTGAATAACAACGGAAAACTATTCCAAAAAAGGTCTTGAAAAATTACAGGGAAATTAAGTTTATTGAATTGATGCGCTACGATAATTTGCCGTATTTTAGCAATTTCACATAACTGTTACCCAAACAAATTCATTAGAAGTAATACTGAAAAATGACTAATACTAATTCAGTCAGAGCAATTAATTGTTACTCGAATTGACATGCTACGCTAATTTGCTGTATTTTAGCCATTTCAAACACCTGTCAAAGAATGACGGTTGTGATTTAATTTAGTAACACTTTACACGAACACTAACTATAGTCGGACTTTTAATTAGCTGCAGTAAAATGACAGCTTATGTGTTACATAAATGACTGAAATTGGCGTCTTTTTGTTTTATCGCGGCCATCAACCAAATCTTATTTTCTAGTACAGAATAGTGTAACAAACGAAACTTATTTGACATGCATATCTCTAAACTCAGTCCGAAATGAGTTATTAAGAAGTGTCATTTTACTGCAGCTAAGTAAAAGTGGGACTATAGGTACATTTTTCTTCCTGTTGATAATCCTGATGATGACGTCTTCTTACGTTGGTAAGGTCCACCATAGCTTGGGACTTAGCAGGCCAGTAAGAATGACACACCGACCAGACCGCCAAGACCCTTGCCGTGATGGACCATCTTCAATCCATCCATCTTCATCTTCAATGTTCCTGTTTGTCCTCACATGTTTTTTGATGAATTTTGATTAGCATTGCTTGATATTGCAATAACTACGAGGTAGTTACTAACCATAAGTACCTACTTACCCACTTTCAAGGCTTTTATTTTGCTTATAGTCTCCCAGCATTATTAAAATACCTGTAACAAATAGTGTTAACAACACAAAAAGTTAACTCAATTAAATAACATCATCGATATCTTGGGCGAGCCATCAATGATACTGTTTTTTTGTTAATCAAGCTGGCAACATAGTTACCATGTAATTTTCTTAACTGGCAACCTTTGCAAGCTCACTATACATCCGCAACAGTTTCTCATTGCTTCACTTTTATGAATGTAGAATGTCTTTGCTATCATTATAACTATAGCCTACAATAAAATTAAAAGGGGAAGTTGCCCTGTTCATTGTTTTATTGCTAATTGAGCGATTGCCGCGGTTTCTTATACGTCGTCCAATTGCAAATGGCGGATTGCGCGCCTTATTTAAAACAATTACAGCCTTTGAGCGTGCGCAATTGTAAAAACAGTTAAAAAACAATTATGTTTTGCCTAGTTATGAGGGACGCGATTACGAATAACTGTTTTGATGTGACTTTTAGTTATTTCGATTCAAATATCAATTGAGTGTAACTACTTGATTACCTACTTAGAGCAGCTGATACAAGGAGTACCTGCATTCAACAATTCAATGTTTAACAATTATAGAAACGCTAAGTATCACCCTCGGTTTCGTCCTGGACGCGCCTGTAATTGTCACCGACCGAAACGCAAAGGTTAGTTGGAATACACACTGTCCAGACAGCTGTGCTGCTGAGGAGTTTGTTGCGCCACTTCATCTCCCCAGCGAAAGCACTAGGAAGTGGTGAAGGGCTGGTGTTTTGAGGGACTGTCTTATGTAATTTTGCCGCTCGAAAAGTACTGATTCGTTCTCCAGATTTCCGCTTAGCAACACATTCAGTGATTCATTTTTATATTATAGAAGATAGTCTGAGAGTATAGGTAGATAGATAGTGCGATAATTTACTCTGTGAGCCGTTCAGAAACTAGTTCATTCTGTAGGCTAGTAATACTCGTAATCTAGTATTCTCATGATCATAAACTAAGTTATACGTGTCATCACCTCAGAATGGAATAATAAGTGGACATAAGGATGCTGCTAGTTGAAATAAGTAGATCTCGAGAGCCTACAAAACTTTGATTGGTTCAATCTGCCTAGCCATTTTCCCACTATGTTGGTACCGACTTAAGTCGAGCCGGATGCAGCTGAATACCAGTATTTCACATGGAGCGACTGCCTTAGAGGCCTCCACAACTCAGCCTCGGACTTTCACCTCGGACTGTCAAATATCCACGAATTTCGAGACCGCTTAACGTGCTTTCCGATGCACGAAGCGGTCCCGGTATGTAAAGATGGTCACCCTTCCACGGATCAACCCCCGCAACCGCAGCTTAACCTGATCGATCGTCCCGTGCGGCTGTAATTACTTAGCCATGAACCCCTCTTCAAAGCTTTGACTGGTTAACATTCATAAATTGACAGGCTATAAGCTCATAGCCGTAGGATTATAAGAATTAAAATAATACAAACGGTAACTTTTACACGTACATTTCGTTGCATATTACAATCGTATCTTAGTACTCTCCGTAGGCGTTAGGGTATCTACACACCGGCGATTAATCAAGCTCACATCGTCGGCAGGTGAAGAATGGCTCGCGTGTTGGCCTGGGGCGGCGATTACAGATTGTGCCGCCGCACCACGTCTAGTCGCACTTGTGCAGGTTGCCTTAAAGATGGTGTTAAACTTTTTAAGACTGGCAACTAGGCTTTTTTTTTGGCTTGTTTTGGTCATAGATGTTTTGTTGTGTGGTTGTTACGCCAAGCAGGTAAACGGTGGAAATGCTTTTGCATAATCAGCCTATAATGTTCCTACTATTGGCCCCTACGCGGGCCCAATGCGGGTTGATAGATTTCGAATTCTTGGTTCTAGGCCATGCCGGTTTCCTCACGATGTTTTCCTTCACTGTTTTGAGAGCAGTGGTGATGAAATAATTTACATAAAGTAAAGCGCCTCTGCGGGTTCGAACCTTCATAATTTTGTGTGTGATGTTGAGCTTTGATTAGGTTTTCAGCTGCTGCATTTTACATCTCTTCCAAAGTCCAAGCAGGCTTGTACAGACGCCAACACATCAAGCTACCCGAAACTGTCAAATTTTCCCAACCAACTTTGAACCTTATGCTTTAGCGATAAAGTTGATAATCTATTAAAGAAATTTGACAGATTGTAGTAGCTTGATGTGTTGGCGTCTTTACCAACCTTGCTAACTCTTTTAAATGGTCATAATAAAATAAATAATAATAATAATAATATTCCACAACTAAACACAAAACCAAATTATCTAGCATAATTTGACCATACAACTCCATCTCAGTAGTAGTTAACGGTCGCTTTATCACCAAAAGGAAAACCTAAAATCTCCCTTAAAAGCCTTATTTAATAAACAAGCAATACGGTAGTCGATACGCAAGCGCAATGAAACGCCGCGCACGACTCAAACGTACGATTATTGCAATCGTCGTCGCCATAGGCAGCGCATGTCGCACGTGTGCAGCCCGCTTTATATGCTTCAGTGGGCCAGATTAATTATTGTTTATGTTATGTATTCAGCTGTAACTATTTCAGTATGAATACTATTCATTTGAATAATTCATAATGAGTAATTAATATTGTGTTTTCAATGGGGTAGGCAGATTGTATGGCAAAGGAGGTACCTCTATTTAATAGATATTTAAACACAAACACTATCTCATGCACGTCAGCAGTGAGGTCGCCGTCACTAATGTCATCTGTCAGTTCACCACGAATGGCGGGAAACTGTGGAAACTGTACGAGAGGCTTGGTGTGGCGATAAGCCAGTGTGTTACTCAGTATAAATACGATATCAAAATATCGGTTATTATTTTCATCGGTCGTTGATGTCTTTTACCGGAGACAATGAAGTCTTCAGTAAAAGACATCAACGCACATTAACTGCACTCCTTTTTATGTCGAGGACGACCACGTGGTTATGCGATATGTAACCGTACTTATCTCAAATCTTAGTCAGTTTTCACGAGATGGGATGTTTATATAAGAGAATTGGAAAAGCCCTAAACGTTTTTTAACAGTAACGTTATTTTCTGCTGGAAACTATCATGAGTTTCCTGCACGTCACGTAAATAACTTCGGGAAAGGCTTTAGCGGCTTAAAATATAAGAAAATGCAGTAGGTAGAGGAGACATGTTACAAAAACTGAAATTGTCTTATAATAGACAGAGCCAGTGTTGCAATTGCTGGTCATAAAATATTTGATTGTTTCGCGATGGTTTATGTGATTTGGTTGTTGTAGGCTGTGAACGTCAAACGAAATTATTTATTTACATAATGCAATTACACAGCTGTCGCTACCAGTGATCTAAAAACAATATATTATTGTTACAATAAACCCGATGGCAGCACCTTTGTCCCCCGCAGGAAGCTAATACTGCCTTCATTATAATAATAATAATAAATTTATTTACTCAAACAGACAGATTGTAGTAGGTATGCATAGTTATAGTAAAGATCTTATATGATAATTATGTAGTCTACAATCGAGTGGGTAAAGCACTGTTCTCCTAGCTAGGTTACAAAATAACCTGTGTTAAGGAGAAACAGTCTCGGTCCCCTATGTTTAATGGTACAGTGATAATTTATACATAACATAATATAATAGTACTTGTGCTGATTCTACAATTTGAACTGTATTACGTAAGTATTATCCACGAGTATAAATCATAAGATTTATATTTCGATGATAAATTCGTCTAAAATAATCCCGTCCGAATCGAATAATGGCTGTCGCATCGTTACTCGCTGCGGGCAAATCGATTCATTCGAATAATAGAAATCGCGAGACGTCGCCCGCGATTCAGTTATCGATAGTTTTGTTATTATACCGAGTGCTGACGGGAAATTGAGTGCTGAATCGATTATTCGTTTATAAGTAATGCGACGCTTCGAGCGAAAATAAATAAAGGTGGGTTTTGTTGTTTGTAAATCGATACCGTTTTACCGTATTCGATTATTTATTCATGGAATCGTTATCTGTTATTTCTGGGTTTGTTGATTTAATCGGGAAATAACAGTTTTGTTGGCTAGTGGCCCGAGGACGATGGAGGGACGCGGTCGTGTCGATCGTCCCTTTAAGTGATTACTGCAATTTTCGAAATGGGATGTCTGGACAATGGACAACGACAGATATTAACGGTGTTTGTTGCAAGGTACTACTTTGCGGTGCTTGTAGGGTCAGCAGAGGTACACATTTATATTTATTTATAGGGTGCTTAAGGCATGTTCTACCTACAGAAAATTCTGAACAATGCTCAGGCGTTTTTCTTTTAAGTTTCGTAAGGATTTCATAGATGCCAACTTTTATTAACAGTAACAAATAATAATACGCTTTCCGTTGAATTAGCAGTAACCCTGTTCCAGTTTAAGAGTGATCTGTGATGTGATGAACTGATGACATAGACAATTTTCTTTGAGTGATCTTATCGCACCGCTCATTGGGTAGGTCCACGTTCATTGGCAGTGGACGTGTTGATGAAAACAAGTAATTCCGCAGTAAAATTCAACGTATATTATACCTATTTCTTGAGTCACCTTTAGTCTGAGGACAAACCCTTCAGTTGCGCTATGGCAAATAAGATTGTAATCCAATCCTCAAGATTTTTATCTTATATTAAAAGAGTATTAAAACTTAAGTATATCTTTAAAAAACAGTAATCGGTTCTGTGGATAGCGCCTAAGTATAATCGTCGAGGCTATTTCAATTCAAGCAACTTATCATACTAAAGTTGCATCCAAATAACAAAATACTTTTAACTAAGTGGAAAATGCATATTATTGAAGCTAACTCAAAAAATACTCGAGAAAACTCAATAAAATTTATATGGACCACCGCGAAAGCTTCATCTACCGAATGAAAAAAATAAATTTCAAAATCGGTCCACAATTGAAGAAAATATCGATGAACATGCATAAAAAAAAACATACACACGTACGATTTTGATTTTGATTTTGAAGGGGTGGCCTTTTTTGGAGTCTGTTAATCTTCGGCATCCAATAATTTCTCTACGACTTATGAAAATCGTAACTCAAAGGTACTTTACAATATAATATGAAACCGTTAACCAAACAACAAAAGCAGATCTCCCAAAGAAAAATCCTCACTCGCAGCCCAGATACATGTTACATTAGAAGATTACTCCCCCCCCTCACTGGAACCCGTTACATCAGCTATAAATAATGCATCAGATACTGCTCGTAATGATAACGAGCATGCCTTCCAGTTAGCTGATATTATTTAAAACATAGCCGCCATTGTTCCAATACTAATGGTGGACTGTTGTGATTGTGGAGGTAACGTCGAAAGTAAAGGATGGGTGGGATCTGTGTATGATTCTAGAAAATATTGAGAAAGAAATAAATAAAAAGTTTGGACCAGGCACAGGAAATACAAAGAGTAAAAAAGAAGCATTTAAAACTAAAAAAAAAAGACCTGTGCGACGCCAAAAAGGCTCCTATGTCAGCTTTATGTTGCGATATTATAAAAATAAATACCGCAGCGCCGGCGCCGGTATTCTGCTAGGGCTGGTATTTCGGTATGTGATTCCGAGCTGTAAAATTATGTAGAGAAATTAAGAGGAAATAATGTACAAGTTTCGGAAACCGATTTGGAACCGAGACAGGTTACTTGTAAATGCAAAATCGATTAAGTTGGTAATATGACGGAATAGTACAGTAAATATTGGTAGTCAGCTGCATCTAGTCAAGACTGGAAGCCAACACGAACATAGGATAACGCTAGGCAAATTGATTCATGTCGAAATAGTATATTTAGATAATGATTTTATGATTCAGATTTTATTATTTTAGAAAAAAATGTGCTTTCAATTGTGCATGTGCTGGTGCATCGTGATGAGAAATTAATCTTTCGAAAATTATTTTTTGACATCATATTTTCTCCAGAAAATATTTAAATAGACTCTTCCGTTACAATATTTGAAATTTCCATGCATAGTAACATTATTTGCAAAGTTGTTTTAACCAAACTCTTGTTCAAAAAGCTAGTTATTAATATAAACCAGTGCTAGCCCCGCAGCAACTCGACCTTAGTTCCTGTGTGGCGAACCGTCCGCGTCGGCCCAGTCGGCCTAGGAAACAGGTGTGCTCCGTGCTCTGTTATCTATGGCCACATCGCAAGAAGAACCGGGGAACGAGCTATTTTATCTATGGTTCCTGCTTTACGGCTAAGGGGTAAATTGATGGATTTGAGATGGTACCTATATTATACGTACTCACTTTAGTTTCAGTGGAAGATTTTCGATAAATTTAATCTTTTAGCATTCAATGTTTTTAGTTTTTTTTTGGTAACTCTTCACTTTCAGCCTTTTTTGAGAAGTAAACTGACAAAAATATGAACTATTTCTTTTTACAGCAACGCATAGGTCAGTTACGTTTGCCTTAAGTTAGTAACTATCTAATCTGTGGAAAATGTAGTAGGTAGTATCGTTGTGTATTTGTTAAGTTTATTACCCATTTATTTTTAATATACTACTGTTTGTTTCCCCTTACAAATAAAAAAAAATTGTAACAGAATTCGGCAATGTTCAATATCGAGATGACTGTTCACTAATATTTCTTAGTGTCGAAGGAGTAATTAAACGAAAGTACTGCTGAATTTAATAGGTCTCGTTTGTTACATGATCTGTGGGTCTTGTAATTAAATACTAAGCAGGTTATTTCTTAACACTTGTAAATCAAAACCCCTTTCAGCATTTCTGTCATTGCAACTACTTAAACCATTGTACACATCAACTGACAATGCTAATCCGATCGTGAGCTAGCTTAAACCAAAGGGGGATTTAAACAAACAGTAATATGAAGGGGGAAGGGGGACTGGACAAAGTAGCACCCAGATTCAAAAGCTCAATTGATTCCCTGTACAGTCAGGTACGATTTATTGTCCGGTTTCATTCCGAGCCGTCTTTTGTCTGCGATGGGCCGGTCACGACTGCGCAGGAATTTCTAATACGTCGAATGGGTTGATTTTATTTCTATCTATTAATCTGATATTTTTCGCTAGTTGTGGATTTGTTGGGTGGCTTGCATAATGTGGAGCAGGTGGAATCGGAGATATTTATTCAGTCGTGGGAAATGTTTATACTAAACTTAAATACACATGCCTTCTTTCCACGGCATTTGCCTACTCCGGAAGTAACTACAGAATGCCAGCTGCTACGATCCTTATACACCTACTCCTCTTGATTCGCTTTCGCTCATACATCTGAGGGGTAATTCTTGTAAATTTAAGAACGTTCAGTCTGATCCGTCTCATTCTGTCAAAAATACCTCTAATTTCCCTACATTCTGATAAGTTTTTGACATTGATTGTCACTCAGATGAGATTGCGAATAGATTTTGAACGTTTGTAATTATGGGAATTGGCCTTCGGTCATATATACGCAGGCCGGTGGCGAGTACTACGCAGTTGACCTATCCAAATCACCAGTAAGGTTACTATATTATGTATATTCTTTTGTGATATAGGTACCTATGCATAAAAACGAATTCTCAGGATTTACGAAGTGTCTTGTGAAAACAGCTGACGGGCAATTCTCGTAATTTCAAGAACGTATCTTAGTCTTAATCTGTCAAAAATACCTATAATTTCCCTCCATTTTGATAAGCTTTTTAACGTCGCTGAGATAAGATTGCGACTAGATTTTGAACGTTTTTAATTACACACATATAGTGCAGGTTATCAATCCAATAACCGACAACGTCATGTTGGGGCATGTCTACTGCGAAATCATAAGCTTCTCCATATTATCCGTTACTCGGGTAAATCACTTTAAATTCTGGGTGAGAAATTACCAGTTACTTCTGTGGCTTCTTCACAATTGTGAAATCTCACAGCCCATAACAACAGACACCACCAACCTCATTTCCTACTGAAACCTCTTAGCTTGTCGGATAAGAAGAACATAAATATTCCAAATACGAAACAACACATCATTGTGTAGCTAAAGATGAGCATAGCTTCCATATCCAGTAGGTATCGCGGCGCTGCGTCGTGTAGTCACCCCGCATAATAATGCCGACTATTTCATAAATACGTTTACATCGCGCTAGAATTAAGCTGGAACATGTAGGGACAGATAAAGTGGGATTCGTTTTTGTTATTATATTATATCCTTTTAACCGCTTGGCTAAATAATACCTTCAATAAATAAGGAAGAGCAATCGTTGAATAGAACTAAATAATCATGCATAAATTCTCTGTCGCAGAAATACGACATGAGCGGTAGGGGCACGGAAATACGACATGAGCGGTAGGGGCACGGAAATACGACATGAGCGGTAGGCCCACGGAAATACGACATGAGCGGTAGGGCCACGGAAATACGACATGAGCGGTAGGGCCACGGAAATACGACATGAGCGGTAGGGCCACGGAAATACGACATGAGCGGTAGGGCCACGGAAATACGACATGAGCGGTAGGGCCACGGAAATACGACATGAGCGGTAGGGGCACGGAAAAACTTTTTCCCTGGAAAAAGGCCTTGTAGACAGTATTCTATAGAAGTATTGATCACTCACAAGTAATTACAGTATTTATTTAATCGCCTGTTGACGATTTCACATCTTTTAGTTTAGTTTTCTCCCGAAGTTTTTTTTGTTTTAAGAAATTCTTTCGTAGAAAATACTTAATAATTTACCTATGGGAAAATTGGGAAACGTTATTATGTGGTATATTTAAACATTTGCTTCCAATTGATGTTATTGGCACTTAAACAAATATCATGTTTATGTTGTGTAAATTAAGTTGATTTTATATAATGACACTTTACAAGTAATAAATTGAAGTTGTAGCGCAAACTGAACATTATGGTGTCGATTTTAAAGTATATTTTCCAAAAACTCATATTTGTTTACGTGTTTGGAAACTAAATTGCGAACTCAGTTTAATTAAGTCATCAATATATTTTAAATAGTACTTTGTAGAAATTAGTGCTGATGGTTAAGCTCAGGATTGAAAATTACCAACTTTCTTGAATATAGTGCAAGTCGTAATTCGCATCTGTGTGCACTGTAGGGTATAATATGCACAATGCCAGTGTGTAGTATTTCATACACGAGGCCAGCCACGCGTATACATCGCAAAGGAATTAAGCTAAAATTCAATATCAAGTAGAGTACGGTTAGAATCAAAATCGCAGAAAGCAGAATTTACAGTTGAATGTGTAATCACACTAATATTATAAAGGCGAAAGTTTGTGAGTGTGTGTGTGTTTATATGTTTGTTACTTCTTCACGCTCAAACGGCGGGACCAATTTTGATAAAATGTTGTATGGAGGTAGCTGACACCCTGGATTAACATATAGGCTACTTTTTATCCCATGATATTCCCACGGGATCGACAGACACTTATGCGGGTGAAACCGCTAGTGTTACTTAAATCCCAAATAAGCTGACAATTAAACGAACTGTATTATTTTGAGTTAGAAAAAAAATTCGCTAAGAAAAACTTCGTTCAAAATATTATTACCAAAAACAATGGCCATCTTTTCTGCACCCAGTACGGTCAGCACAAAAGCCTCAGTCCGCGGGGGCGTCGTGCCCACGCGACAAGTCTCTAATTAACCGGCCACAATTAACTGCACAGCGCGCTGCGTAATTGTGTTGCTGACTGTACAAGTCTGACACTGTTCGCTATTGTTGTACGGTAAATAATTTTGTTTCCTTGATTGTTTGTGTTTTGTTTTAGATCCAGTTTGGAGACGATTTTTGATGAAAATTGTGAGGTTTGTAAATAACTTTGGTTTGAGTTCAGGGGGCCTAAAAAGGCCACTTTGGGGAACATAAAAGGATAACATTATGAATCATAATATGGCGAAGACAGTCCGTGTTTTTCTTTTTTTAGATGCACTATGTAGGTATAATCAAAGAGATTGGGTTTGGATTTGGATTGGATTGATTGGTATTTTAGCACAGATAAAAAAAATAACTGAAAAATGCTTCACCAATGGGATTTGATAGATTAACTTAACAGTTAACTGTCCATTATGTTATCCTTTTATGATTCTGCCAAAGTGACCTTTTTAGGCCCCTGCTGTTTCGTTGTTCGTTAGTTCATCAATTCATGTTCGGCTCAGCGCTAGAGTGCGACCGAAAATGGTTTTTTTTTCGGCCGAATGCGAATACTGCCTACTGATTTGCATATTCGGTCGAAAACCGAAAACAAAAATTAATTTCGGCTGAACTCTACTCAGCACTGAGAGTTGAAAATCCAACAGTGCGCTTTTATTTAGGCATTCCTTTAGGTGTAACCTAATATTAGTAGGTACAAACGAGCATCATCTAAAATTAATACGACTCCGACGATACACGGAAAACTTTAGTGAGGTTTAAAATATAAAAGCAACCTCATTCAGCGTCAGTATTTTATTTGACCGTCACTGAATTTCGTATGAATTGAGCATAACTATGTTCAATTGAAGGTTTGTTAACCAACAGCCCAGATCTCCCCTGGGGGTGCAAGGAATCCCAATTATTACTAACAAGGACGTGAACCGATGACGTAGTTTTATATCAACCATTAGTAACAGTCGAGTCGCAATCGATCCTATGTTATAGGATCGGCTCGATATATGGAATCAATATTTTAATTTGATTTTTAGTATCATGCTATCAGTACCTCATACAAACTTTCAGGTTTCCATTTTTTTTGTTATTATACCAATTAAACTGATTATGACATCGTTAGGCAGAGATGTAGCTTGGTACCTGAAAAACTCAAAGAAAATAAAATACCTCACAACCGGCAAAACAAAGCTTGCGAAATTCCCTCACCAAACATTAATTTCAGGAAGCGCACCCACACCATTTATGGCAAACCTCAAGACATCTTACATCTCGTAAACGCTTCATTACAAACACTTAATTGGTTACCCGACGCTCAAATCAATCAATGTGTCAGCGGGCGGTGACGTTGACGCGGCTCGTTAGCCACGCCCACGTGCGCACGCGACGTCACCCCGTCTGGTTCACGTGTTAATATTGTGTCTTTGATTGGATGGGTGACACTGAGGTGCCAGCTGGTATCAGGGGATAATTACTTGCACTTACGGAATATGTTTTCTGTCCTGTCTTAATGGCACAAAAAGATATTCCCGTTCCATTCCCGTAATATTAAAATTGTCGTATTCTATCTGTCAAAAATACTTCTGATCTTTGACAAGTTTTTGACATTGACGTTTTTAGTTACGGGAATTGGCCTTCAGATAAATGCTAAAACTGAAAGCAAGTTGCATTTGAAAATTATCCACGCTTTGAAAGAGTCCGTCAGTCGTCACCTATCAGAGCTTCTATAGTGGCGATGTTGCTAATCTGCCCAGACCACCCAATTTGTGCAAAACGAGGTTGCCAGATTCCAATACCGACTGTTATTGATTTTAAGTTGATCCCTTCACATGTTAGAAGACAAAGCGTGGCGTAGTTTTGTCCATGTAGTCAAAGGACAAGTTAGGTACACACCTATGACACCTATACACTTTTTTCGGACATGGAAACATTATCAGTGGAAGCATTATCTACTTTTACGATACGAAATGGCGTGAGAAATCCTTGCATTTATCCCAGCCCTGTGAATCTTAGATATCTTGGCTACCTGCAGTGCCCAATCGTCCTATATCGCAATTTACCTCCCAAGCCTGTTGATTACCGCAGTTCCCAACAGCATAGTTCGTTACGGGCGATATGGCAATCTCAGACCCTCGTGCTTTGTGGGGGCTGTTTATCAGATACATAGCAAACTTCATAAATATTGTAGGGCCCAGATATCTTAATTAAGTGAGTAAAGCTACGGTCTCCTAGAAAAGCGGTAGCCGCTACATAACGGCCGCAGTGACAGCTGTCATGAAAATGATGGCACCGGGGTTTGACTTTACGCTGTCAAAAAACTCTGTCTAGGGAAACACCAACTTACTTTCATAGATAAAGTTACAGTGACCTCATTCGACGGTACATTGCAGACGCTATGTGTCGGCCACCGCAGTCGTAGGAATCCTAGCTTAAGTTACTAAAGCGTCATAATAATTCGGATTGCTGCTATAATTTCGTCCCGGTTGCATAGAAAATGGATCAATGAAGATTTTTTAAAGATCCTAGGATTTAATGGGGTAATGAAAAACGATCGATACATCGATAAAATAGTTCGATACCTCATGGATTAGCCCAATATCACAAATTTTTTTTGGCTATTATTCAGCAGAGGGGATTTGTCAGAGGCTGAAAAATAGGGCGCCGCTGTTGTCCTTCTTTTAAAATGCATCAATTTTCTTTTAAACTATGCCTTGATATACAGCATAAAGTAATGGATTTGACCATTCAACTTGCCAATTACAGCAGTCTATCAAACGCCGATCTTCAGTAACGGTGTTGCCAATATAAACTGCGGTACGGGCTAACAAAATCGAACATTTAATCTAATCCATTTAAGTGGAAGCTAATGCTGTCGTGACAAGCGCTGTATTTATTTATTTCGCGATGTTAGAGTTATCTTCCCCTTAATGGGCGGCCAGCTAAGAGCTTGATTATCGACGTATGGGTCGACCACTGACTATCATATCTTTTTTCAAAAACATATTTTTTCAAAAAGTTTTTAGAAAACGTCCGAAACATAGAATAAGTAAACATGTGTCCGTAATTAAAAGTCATTTATTCAACAAGGCTGAGAATCAGCACTTTTTGAACGTCAAAATTACATAAGACAGTCTCCAAAAAAATACGCCCTTCACGATTACCTAGTGCTTTAGCTGTAGAAAAGAAGTGGCGCAACAAACTCCCCAGCAGCACAGATGTCTGTACAGAATGATGGATGATGGTCTGTGTGAATGATGTGTGTGAGTTAGAATGATCGAATTACTGAAGTAAAACTTTTTTGAGATGGGAAAAATCCATTAAACTCGCGGCACACATCCGAATGTAGCGCGGTGTCGGTAACAGTACTGACACCGCGCTACATTCGGATGTGTTCGGCTGTCCTCGGGATGTACTCGGTTTTAAATCCGATATGTCTTTGAGTGATGGCAAAGTATTCTGTTTGTGTTTTGTTTTCACTTCTGCCGGCACTCCCGGAGTGCCTGTTTTTTTTTATAAAATATGTCTTGAAAAAAATAACATTTCTACCAGGACCATAAGCACTGACCTCTATCATACAAGTACGCCAGTGACCATAAGGGTGATATCAAAAGAAAAGGCTGGAGGAGACGATTCCAAAAACATAACACAAAAAAACTCCTAATTATTTAAAACACAAGGATGAGTCTTTCCCACCAACATCTGTCCCGTCCTCACTCTACGTAGTTGCACAATCCGGGTGGATAAATTTAAAGTAGCACCCAGATATCTGTATCTTATTACCTCCGGTTAAATTTAACTGTCGATTGCAGTAACGTGCGCTTCGCAGATACCAGCCACCGTAGGTCACCGGGATTAGTGGGGCTCAGATGAGGAAGACGATATTAACTTATGGTTCCAAAGCGGTATTAATTATGTCTATGGTTTTATGAGCGTAGACTGCTCTAGGGATCTTTTGGCACTTAAATGCCCTTGGACGGGGGGGCGATGTTGGTAAACATTTGCGCATCAAAGTTCGACGGCTGCGGCTCACCTTGTTTCGTTGCCGTCACTACATGATGCTGGCAGAATAGTCGACAACGGCTCAGTTGCTATTGAAGAAAAAAAAAAACATATGCGCAGTTGTTTTTTTAAATGTCATTTAAATTGTATTCAAAAAAAAAATATGGCGACGTTAGTTTCGATTTTGGCTACGCGACAAAGGATCATTTAGCGCTCTAAAGTGCGGTGTAACTTGGGACAATAAATAGGAAATTTAAAAAACTTAAATTGTCAGATTTTACCGTATTGAACAAACTCTTGCGTTTGATGGTGTGTTCATAGTGGCATTGAATAAATTGTGGTCTTATTTTCATTGTTGCATTGATTTTCTTTGATTCCTTGTCATTTCTTTAGGCAGGTAAGTAGGGTTATAAAAACGTCGTATAAATAGGTATGTGGACACGTTTCCCAATTTAAACCAAGAATGCTCCATTTTAGAACATGTGCGTGTCATCAATGTTCGATGTCCACCGCGCACAGGATGGATGGAAAGCAGCCATTGACTATCATTGTTTATAATATATTAAAGCAGCACATGAAGTAATTTTTTCGCTCCGCTGGTATAATTGCTGTAAGGCGTACCAGTAGGAGGATAATTAAATAAATAAATAAATCAAAAGGTGAAAAAAACTTCAAATTAAACTTTTTATTTATTTAATTAAAAACTTAAATAAATTTTCAGGGACACACTATTATAAAGGTCTTGATGCAGAGAAGTAAAATAAAATGATTTCTTCCTTGAAGCACCTGTAAAACTAAGTTAGTAAAAACTACCGAACTAACTACTTCCTAAAGGCAAATATTTGATGTAGTTTGCGTGAAACAGTTCCTAGTAATTATAGGTATCTTGTAATGATTAGGCCGGTACACACATACCCTTGAGCGTGGTTGTGCGTGATTACTGCTTGCTACCTCCGTGGCTACTTTATCTTATTGTGTAGTCCAAGCTTTAGACGAAGAGCGAGTGGACATGACCAACTTAATTGATAGAGTTCCTAATTTCAGGAAAAACAACAAAAAAAAAACTATTAATTTCAATTAATACTTTTTTTTTGTTGCCGCGTGTGTTTTGTCTATAAGACGATGAAAAAAATACCGGCTTCGGATGTGTTCGCCTGTCCACGGGATGTACTCGGTTTTAATGTATATATATCCGATATGTCAGTGAGTGATGGCAAAGTATTCTGCTTTTGTTTTGTTTTCACTTCTGTCGGCACTCCTGCAGTGCCACTGTTTTTTTTTTATTTCAATCCTCTTTGGTACATTATCTTTAATATTTACATAGTTTAAAAGCTAACAGTCTTCAAATAATATTTATTTGCTATTTTTTGGCCAAAGAATCAACATTACACACAACAGCCCTACACCGTAACAATATTGCACTGCTATTCTGTAAAAATCTCACCGTGAAAACTTAGGTGAAGTGAGTGTGGAGTGAGCTGTCAAAAGTGTCAATTTCTAGCAAAAACAAACTCACATCACCTAAGTTTTCACGGTGAGATTTTTACAGAATAGCAAAATTGATACAATCTTTGCACGTACCTAAATTAACATATTAATTATTTTATACTTATATTATTAACTATCATTAATTATTTTATATAAAAAAGGGAGGAAACAAGCATAGGACATCAAAAAATTCGTCCGCATCGACGCGCGCACGAACGAACGAACGAACGCGCGGACGAATTTTTTGATGTCCTATGCTTGTTTCCTCCCTTGTTTATATAAAATAATTAATGATAGTTAATAATATAAGTATAAAATAATTAATACGTTAATTTAGGTACGTGCAAATATTGTATCAATTACAATTTCTGACTAGCAATCTTTCCCATATTACGAAACACCTGTTTTTGTATCTTTTAATTAAAGCCATCATTAAAATAAATTTGTTTACTCCCTAAATGAAGTGAACTCCTTATTTATCATTACAAATCGTTTTACCACGTTCCAAATTACTCATTAGCACGTCCATACGAAACTAATTAAAACCTGTATCGCTTATAAGTTGTGCCGCCTCATAATGAGAGCCTGAAGCGGTGGTCAGTCAGTTCGAATCTCGGGCGATGCAGTCTCACTACAAATAATATTTAAACCAATGGACGCTAGATGTTAAGTGGAGATAATTGTGTAATTATAGTAACATAAATTAATCTTTGAGTTCCTTGTTTGAGAATGAAAGTAGTTCTCTTGCTTTGTAGGTCGTTATTGGTAGAGAATTTATTCTTCAGAGAACGGTAGTGACAAAAATTATGGTACTGTAGAGCCTTTAAACTGCATGGGGTTTACCATGCAACCTTCATGAAGAATTTAAAAGTTGATGGCATAATATGAGACAAATGATAAGAATATTCGTAAATAATTGAAGGTCATCTTAGCGAGCTGACAAGAGTGGATGTCATATTAATAAAATGAAAATGATGCTTGCTATAGTATGTCTGTTAATTTAGTATGTCCAAAATATCAGAGAAATATCCAAGATATCAGAAATTCCTGTAAAGCTGCGACGTTTTCTCACATCATTGCAAACATTTATTTTGTTAGCAAGACAAAAATGTTTTGGTAAAATCATTGAAAAAAAAAAAACAATTGAACAACATCTTCTGTGAAGCGGGAAACATTTTTGATTTTCGAACAACTCTACAACACCCTGCTACACGAACAGACAAACCATAAACCAGACGCGTTCGGATACGCGCATCGTATAAAAGCTACTTTATAATGTCAGCGCCTAACATATGTAGCAGGCGACGTTATCGCGTCTAGATCGGCGTGTTATCGACAATCGAATCTCTTCTTAGTTCGAGTTATCGATATCGATACCTCAGGCGAATCGATCTGATAGAATATATTTTAGAACTGTCTGTTTGTAACTGTAAAGTACCAAGTTAGTCCTCGAAAGGCATGCGTGTATTCGATCAGATTAGAAATCCCTGAAAAAAAACAACCTGAATAATCTATATAATATGTTCTGGTTGGGAAAGTGATCTGCGAAATCTAGAAAACGACATTAACCAAACATTATTTTTTTGAGAATCACAAAAACAAATCGTTTTTCGGCCCACAAAAAAATTTACTTAAATGAATTTCGAATAACTTCCTATTGCACACAAAATGCAGATTTTTTCTTAAATAGAATTGCTTGCTGTGAGCGACGGATTTTTATCATTGTTCGTTTTCTAAAAGCTCTAAATTACTTCTCGAACCAAAACGGAGCTTAATATGTAATATCTAACACAATCTTCTTCATTGAACTTATTATAAACCAATTCCGGAACATAATAACCGTATCAAAACTAAACACAACTACAAGTTAACATGTGCTGTTCGGAGTTTAATTAATTCGAGGCAGCGCACACGTGTAGCTATGTTACGTTATCGTATCGCATCTACATCGTATCTACATCGCGTGTTATCGTAGCATATCGCCGCGATAGGTGGGACATCATGCGGCTTATAGGAAGGGTTGGGGAATGCGATATAAGTATTGGATGTTTGTAAATGAAGTCCTTAAGGCACATAAAAGGCACTTTTGAAAGTCAGAATTTACAAGAAAATTGTTTTTTAATATACCTATTTAGTTGAGCACATAATAATTTTAGCACATTTAAATTATTAAGTAAGTAAAAATGTATTGAGGTAAATATAACGTTCCCAAAAAAAAATTAAATCTTTAATTAAGGCGATTGGCACACTGCACTGCATTAAGCTGCGGGACGCAGATAACGTACCCCCGCGCGTGATTTTTACCCGGAACAACTACTTGTAGGTCATACAAATATTTGTTCCGTGCGGGAATCGAACCCGCGACACGCAGCGCAGCAGTCAATCGCTTAACCACTGCGCCAACCGTGCCGTCACTGCCGTGCAATATCCGTGGCCGTGCACGTGCCGTCACAATCGCCTAAAACAGTTAGGAGTAGGTATATATAACTAACAAGATCGCCATCATCTGAAACTTTTGTCAGACTATGGTAGGCTGACGATAATTAACAATAAAATATTTTCAGCCAGTCAGATTCAGTTAGGGTTTTCTGAAGCTTGAAAACTTTATCATGATAATGCGAACGTTATCCTGTAATATTTTCATTCGTAATTAATAATTTTCAATTTATAAAGATCAGTGTCGATACAATTCTTAAAAAATAGGTGGGTAAGTAGGTACCTATTCTCGAAAAGTAGCCTTACCCAAAATGCTAATGAAAAAAATAGACGTATTTATGTATTTAGGCAAAGGTGGCGTGACGATCTAATATCATTCGCAGGGCCAACATGGCCGGAGATCGCACAAGACAGGGAGGTTTGGAAGGAAAAAGGGGAGGCCTTTGCCCAGCAGTGGGACACAAACTAGGCTAACAAAAAAAAAATTATGTAAAAATAAATTATATGGGGCAATTTAACTGAATTTGTCTCTCTAGTTATAAAATAATCATAAACTAAATTAACCTAACACAGTAAAAGCAAGATTGTTTAGCCAGAACATTACTTCCAGTAACCATAGACGGTGAAGATACTTATCTAAATTAAAACCATAGATTAAACAAACGCTATCTTGATTGTGAGATGTAAGCAAAACCCCGCCAGTGATTACCTCATTATGTAAAAAGGTATTAACATTACATACTTAAATTAAACTTCATGCCAAAACACAAATTCAATTAGAATTTTCATCTCGGTAATTGTGTGCCTCATATCGCAGTGTTGCCAGAGAGAAAAATAAAACAGATATTTTGTCGTTTATTACTCGTTTATTAATACTGGCTACTTAACAAAATGGTTTTTAATGTTACTAAATGGCTGAAGAATTATGGGTTTTAACCTGATTATTGCAGATTATAAGTAACGAGAGATAGGTAATATTTATGGGACATGGTTTGTATAGGTTTTTTGTTTTTTTATGCCAGAACCCTACACTAGCAGGATCTCGTCTTCTTAATTCACTAGCCATCATGATGGATGGATGCCAACGCTTTCAAAGATATTCGAAAAAAATATCAAACCTCGGCTAGTACTTCATTAACTTAAATAAAGACTTACATAGAAGACAATTTGGATATAAAAAAAATTTTGGCACAGGAGTCGCTATACATATTATTATATACCCTTGTTAATGATGTAATCAATAAAATTAATAATAAAATGAGAGTAGCTGGTGTATTTTAAGATTTGAGTTCAGCATTTGACACTGTTGATCACGATCTACTTATAGGTAAGCTAAATCACTACGGAGTAAGAGGCAAAGCCTCCCAACTTTTGTTATCCTATATAGAAAACAGAAAAATATTTGTAGAAATCAGAGAGGTGCAAAATGTAGGTATATAGGCAAAGTTATAAATCACCTTTTTTTTAAATTTGTGCAGGTGTTCCGCAAGGATCGATTTTAGGGCCCATAATAGTACATTATGATACATGTG
Source organism: Oligia fasciuncula (assembly GCA_963082905.1). Lineage (NCBI taxonomy): Eukaryota > Metazoa > Arthropoda > Insecta > Lepidoptera > Noctuidae > Oligia > Oligia fasciuncula. The sequence goes on from OY720390.1 coordinate 18,492,408, forward strand.
TGCTATATTGATTAATGCACACGCGTTTCATACGACGTTTTTCAACACACTTGCGAGGAAAAAAAACAGACTTGTATTGTTAAATATTAACTTGTATGGAAAATGGCGCGCTGGTTTTGTTTTCCCGCGCGCCGTGCTAGCCAGCACTAGCTATGCGCGCGCAACATTGACTCATTTTAAATATATTAATCTATGGCACAGACAAAACCGATACAGCCTATAGAAAAAATATAATAAACACAAACCTGAAAATTGCAAAAAACCTAAGAATTTCGCGGTCTACCACTGCGCATTCACCTTAAATTGTCTGTGGTCCCCTGCGAGTTCATTTTGCGACCAAGGACAAAACAGACTATTTAAAAAAAAATTGAAATTTAGCCCGCGGATTTTTTCTTTCAGCATGAAGTCTCTTTGGGCGCTTTTCGAATTAGCTATAATCGCTCACATCACAGCGCTCACATCATCTCCATGGACGTAATATTACGTCCATGCATCATCTCACATGCGTTCCGATTTAGATATTACTATTATGACTGCTGAGAGCTGGCAACAATTCGGAACACTCGTGAACGCGCTCACATGACAGTGCTTACACAATGTAAAAAAGATATTATTACAGTATTTCTTTGTATAAACACCACATTTCTTCTTCAATTTCAAAAATGCCACGTTAGTTTAATTTAAAGATGATGCAACTCAAAACAAAACACACACTGACACAACCTCATACACACACTGTAATTTTTGACAGCGCTCACGGTGATATTATTCTAGGACATGGTCGGCATTATCGCAAGATGGCGAATGTCATGACGTCATCTATGACGATTCACGGGACATCGTTATCGTTATCGCGCTCACGCTAATTCGGTTATTTCCCAATTCGGAACACATCGATTATTTCCCAATTCGGAACGCAGGGTTTGATGAGATTAAAAAAGCGCGCGTCTCCGACTAGTAAATAGTTATCTGTGGTATTACAGAACATGTGGATTAAAGTAAAGAAAAAGCACGCGTTCGTAATACACTCCATTATGGACCTTAAAGCGGTTCAATAAGAGCCACTTTACGAGCAAGTGTGTTGAAAAGTTCATTATGTTTATTAATGACATAATAAATTATATAAACAAAATTCTACCGGACATACTACTCGTTGTTTTTGCGGATGCCACATATTGGGGCAAGTGACACAAAAGAACTCACGGAAAAAGTTAATGCAGCTATAAGTTATCTCTATTCCTGGTTTACTGTAAATAAGTTGAACATTAATAGTGCTGCTCGTAATAAAGGCACCATGGAAATTTATAAAATTTTGTGTGGAGGTAGTTGACACCCTGGATTAACATATACTTAGGCAAATTTTTATCCACATATGCTAGTTGCTAGTTAATTATATGTCTATTGGCTTCGGCATAGTAAAATTAATGCTATAAGCTATGGTTGCAACATCAACACTGATAGTCAGAGTAGGCTTAAGTGTTTAAGAACAAAACAATTTCCTTCATAAATTTGTTAATTTTGGACAGATTTAACACCCAAGCCTGATCACCTTTCCCTTCCAAATACAATATACCAAATACGGTGATAACCATTAGTAGTTTGAACAGTTAGCGGATGTAGCGCTTAAATATAAATTGTAACAGCGATGGAAGCGCTGAGCACACGCGATTCTCTAATATCGCGATATTCTAATATCGATAAATAATACGTTAAGATGGTAGCAGGTACTAGAAGGGTAACAGTATGTGGTGCGATTATTTTTACTGCTGTTAGTGGCATACGGATGGTAGAGTTGTCGAGCAATAAGTGTGATTCACAACATGTTTCCAATTTGATTGGTATCCTTGCAGGATCATATTCTACGATATATGAGCAAGACTCAATTGTTTGTCATTTTTGGGCAAATTTCAACATAAAAAAATACTTTTGAAAACCGGCACCCCACTTGCGTAACACTATTTCCACCATCTGAAGGATTTTGAAATAAACACGTAATCCGTTGCTTCATATGTTTGAAAAATTCGTCTCCTCGACAACGTAAATAGCGCAATTAATGTTGTCGAATTGTCAAAATGAAAGGCATTGCAATTGTTAGACGTGTTACGCACTACCAATTGCAATGCCTCAAATTAAAGTTATAATAAATCTATTAAGATCGAAAATCGGTCAGGTGGCAGTATCACGCTGGGGGAACAGAATGTCAAAAGATTTGTTGTCTTGCCTTGTGACCCTTAAAAGAAACTTCATATAAATAAAAAAAGAAACAATTAAAATAAAATACAATCGCAGCAACAATTAAACAATGCAATCACACAACGCCTCCATTTTTAGCAACATTCAATTTGCCATCCATTCCGAATGTACGTGTGTAACAATTAACAGACTCGTTCTAATTTTAATATTTTATCTGTTGCGTTTCGCGCCATAAACAAATAGTAGCCAATTGCCGCTGCACATGCAAATCTATTGTTTTTAATAGGACACTGTTATTATTAGCCTCTAGACAATTTTCAATATAGATACAGAAATGACAGCAACACGGGTTCTATATTTTTGAATCAATGCGATGTAGGCAAAAAAACTGCTTGAAACAGTATTTTTTCCTGAAAAAAGAATTAATAAAAATGTAGGTATCATTGAATTATTGTAGTAATCGATTCGATTTTTTTTTTTTTATAAAAAACGTTGCCCCACACTAGGAATTTCTCCTGTATTGTGGGTGCGTTTACAAACATTTAAACTCACATACACAAACAGCCAGACCCGGAACAACTACTTGTAGGTCGTACAAATACTTGTTCCGTGCGGGAATCGAACCCGCGACACGCAGCGCAGCAGTCAATCGCTTAACCACTGCGCCAACCGTGCCGTCAATTTATTTTTGATTAAAATTTGAGAAACTTTCAATATTATGGACGAGGTGAAATACGAAGATTACATTCATATACCACCAAAAAATTATAATCATCATCTAACTAATTTTAATATGGTTACCATTTTTTACGTAGATTACTGTTGCATGTGTTGATTACTCTAATTTGACAGTTGTCAATTTGAGTTGTCAAGTTGACAAATGTCAATCTGAAAATAAAGAAAAAAACATTACATTCTAAAAACAAAATACAGAATAAATACAAATTAATAAAAAATATAGTGCTGGCCAGGTAAAAGGATGCCTTACAAAGTTCCAAACAACGCGACGTTATACCATGTTACAGCCAACATTATGTCGTGTACCGGACGTAGATGCCAGTTGGTAGGTACATAGGTACAGGTCCCTAGTCCTCTACTATGACAATGCACGAGTAGCATGTTTGAACTAAGAGCTTTTTGTACTTTCAAGATTTCTGTAAAAGTTTAGGAACAATTTAGTCATTTCTATCACCAGAAATGTGAACGATGTTAGCCTCTTAATTAATTCCGGGTATCCGGTGAAGTAAATTATGACTGTTTTTTTGTTGTCTTTGGATTAATAACCATGACTTAAAAAGTACGTACGTTCCTAGTTGTAATCTGTCTTAGCCAACCCAACTTTTCCGTGAAATACAAAACTTTTTACGTTTTTTGCAAGAAAATTTTGAATTTCGCGGGTTTTTACCTGGAGTAGTAGTATTTAGTTTGAATAGTTATCAACATTACCTAATTCTCAAATCCGAAACTGAGTGTAAAACCTCACTCACTTAAATAACGATATCAGCAGGTAAGTAGATAGAGACGTACAGACGTAGGGAGTAGAGACGTACAGACGTAGGGAGTAGAGACGTACAGACGTAGGGAGTAGAGACGTACAGACGTAGGGAGTAGAGACGTACAGACGTAGGGAGTAGAGACGTACAGACGTAGGGAGTAGATACGTACAGACGTAGGGAGTAGAGACGTACAGACGTAGGGAGTAGAGACGTACAGACGTAGGGAGTAGAGACGTACAGACGTAGGGAGTAGAGACGTGCAGACGTAGGGAGTAGAGACGTACAGACGTAGGGAGTAGAGACGTACAGACGTAGGGAGTAGAGACGTGCAGACGTAGGGAGTAGAGACGTACAGACGCCAGCACATCAAGCTACCCGAAACTGTCAAATTTTCGCAATTAACTTTGAATCTTATGCCTTAGCGATAAAGCTGAAAATCTATTAAAGAAATTTGATAGATTGTAGTCGCTTGATGTGCTGGTACAGGGTGGCGAGGACATTGACGCGCAAACTGTAAGCATTAATTTAGCACATAATTCTAGCGTAGAAATTTTTCCGCGGTTATAAATAATAAAGACCGGCCAAGTGCGAGTCGGACTCGCGCACCGAGGGTTCCGTACTTTGTAGGTGTGTAAATATTTTATCACGGGATTTTTTAAAAGGTTGCTGCTTGCCAAATTTCATGATTATAGGTCAACGGGAAGTACCCTATAAATTTTGATTCCTTTGAGAGTGTCGAAATAAGTATATGTTTTTTGCGGCATAAACAGCCATATCTTTTTTTAAAGTTTACTTACGCAAGTTGGCAGAATCATAAAAGGATAACATTATGAATCATAATGGACAGTTAACTGTTAAGTTAATCGTATCAAATCCCATTGGTGAAGGATTTTTCAGTTATTTTTTTTCGTCTGTGCTAAAATACCAATCAATACAATCCTAATCATTGTGCAGCGAAAAAAAGAAAAACACGGACTGTCTTCGCCATATTATGATTCATAATTTTATCTTTCTATGATTCTGCCAAAGTAGCCTTTTTAGGTTGCACGTGAATGTCCCTACTGAAAGTCTGTATACACACCAAGCGTGTCTCTATTACAATGTTTCAAAAAGCAATAATCTATCGTCAAAATAATAATTTGAGTTCCTTAGGTACATCTTAAATATATAAAACTCAAAGGTGACTGACTGACTGACATAGCGATCTATCAACGCACAGCCCAAACCACTGGAGGGATCGGGCTGAAATTTGGCATGCAGGTAGATGTTATGACGTAGGCATCCGCTAAGAAAGGATTTTTCGAAATTCCACCCCTAAGAGGGTGAAATTTCACGCGAAGTCGCGGGCGCAAGCTAGTAATCAAAATACGATGACCTGAAACCGTGTCTCTAATACAATGTTTCAGAAGGCAATAATCTCGTCAAGTTAAAATCATTTAGGAGTTCCTTAGGTATTGAGTAGGTTGTACATTCGCCAGCACATCAAGCTACTACAATCTATCTATCTTTAATAGATTTTCAACTTTATCGTTAAAGCATAAGGTTGAAAGTTGATTGGGAAAATTTTATAGTTTCGGATAGCTTCATGTGCTGGCGTCTGTACCTATATAAAATTAACATTGTAGCCGTAATAGGCCGGGCTACTGTACCCACGGTAATGAGAATATGGGAGTGATGTGTGGTGGGCGTGATCTTATGGCGTCTATTAGTTTAGTTTATGTGAATCCAGTGATGGTATCGGTACTAAGATGTTTCAAACTGAAATTGCTTACATACTATAGTAATATAATCAACTAGCTGCGCCCCGCGGTTTCACCCGCGTAAATGTCGATCCCGTGGGAATATCAGGATAAAAAGTAGCCTATGTTAATCCAGGGTGTCAGCTACCTCCATACAAAATTTTATCAAAATTGGTCCAGCCGTTTAAGCGTGAAGAAGTTCAATTCAATTCAATTTATTCAGGAACAATTCACATTGTGTTTGAAATCCTAATACATTACATTATAAAACTAACACATTCATAATTACAATAAATTATAGAAAACTAAAAAAAAAAAAAAAAAAACAAAACATAAAAAAAAGTAACAAACATATAAACACACCCCCACACATACACAAACACACCCCCACAAACTTTCGCCTTTATAATATTAGTGTGATTTTGGCGCCGCGTGTAGCTAGAAAAAGAAAGAAAGGAAAAGTATTTATTGCGACTCGTACAGTCGTACAGGAAGATGACAAACTAAACTAATCACAGTCAAAAATATAAAAACCAAATTATATAAAAACAAATCCGAGTCGGACTCGCACACCTCAAGGCATAAAACGCCAAAAAAAACGTTTCTTTTTTACCCCTTTAAATTCTATCTTTATTTTATTTTTTATTATTTGTTGTTAAAGCGGCAACAGAAATACATCATCTGTGAAAATTTCCACTGTCTAGCTATCACGGTTCATGAGATACAGCCTGGTGACAGACAGACAGACAGACGGGCAGTGGAGTCTTAGTAATAGGGTCGTTTTTGCCCTTTGGGTGTCCACGGAACCCTAAAAAAGTAACAAAAAGAAAAATGAAACAGAAAGTGAAGTTGAAAGTAAGCTAGGACCTTATAACTTATATACTTACCTCGTGTGCATAGTTACAACATCACATGAAGGTATATGATCTTAGATTAGATTAAGATTTCTCGATACCGTTCTCGAGAAATCTTGACTTGAATCTTGATACCCTAAACCCTGTAGTTGATGGCCCTAATTCATGTGTTTTTCTTAATTTAACATAGCGTTAAATACCTAACCTTCAATAAAAGGGGTCTTTAGAATGATACAAAATTACTCATTTATAGACATAAAATACAAGACCACAACAAGATCACAAGATCAACAACAAAACAAGACAAGATCACAAGATTAGATTACAAGATCTATTTAAACGACAAAATGACAATTCTGATAGAAGTTGTAAAGAAAAAAAAAACGTCAATAAAAATCAAGAAAACCTGTCAACCCTAAGCAAAATTAAAATCAAATTAATAGTTCTTAAAGCTGATAACGTTAAATAACTACAGCCAACGTTTACCGGGAACACGTAATATGGGCTCAGGCGCAACATTATGCAAATAATTCTAGAATTACCCTGTCTTACTAACGGTCATCGGTCGCTCAAGTACCGGTAAGAGTTACGTATGCGTACACGCATCTCTTAAGTGCCTGTATGATGGAGATTCTTCGCTTAGAACAGTATTTAAAGCACATTTCTAAGACCTGTATTAATTAACTTTATATGAATAAGAATGTCCATCTGACGATAGGTACCTACTTAGAAATGGCAATATTTTTTCGGTTTCAGGTCATCGTATTTATTTTTTCGAAACGTTCTTTTACGAGTACTCCATCTAAGGTACTTTATGATTTATTCCGTTAGTTATAAAATAAATGAAATCGAAGCCTTTTGACAAAGCTCGTCTATTGTCACACCAGAAGGCCAATATCGAAAAACATTCAAAATCTAGTCGCAATCTCATGTCAGCGACAATCAATGTCAAGAACTTGTCAAAAATGTAGGAAATTAGAGGTATTTTTGATAGACTGAAACTGTGAACGTTCTTAAAATGACGAGAATTGCCCCTCTGATTTCATCGCTGTCACCACCCGATCTATTCTGTGAGTGAGCTTGAAGTGAGCTGTCAATAGTGTCAATCCCTAGCATCAAACGAAACGGGTGAGATGACAGCTCACTTCACCTAGGTAGGTTCACGGTGAGATTATTACAGAATAAATCGGTTGTAATAGAATACTCAACGTTCCTAGTATGTATTTGTAAAGGTACAGTACCTACATAGCACTAATAAGTTTGTGTGTAAAGGCTGATTTTTCCAACGCCAGATAATTTTATCCGAGGAATAATTTTGAATTTCTGACAGTTCTTCAATACAAAATCTGTCAGACGTCAATTTTATTCCACGAATAAAATTTATAGATCTATCAATTGAAAAATCAGCTCTAAGGCAAACAATAAGCTTAGGTACCATTAAAAAAACGAGCATCCAGCCTAGTTTAGAAGTTTTCATAATTTCCCGCGCAATCTAAAAGCTTTCCATCTTTCCACGGAAGGTAACTCCGCTACAGACTATTCAGGTCATAATAAACATTGCAATAATCCAATCTTTACCGCTAACTATTAATAACAAAACGATTATGTGCAAGCCAGGGATTTCCTCAGAGCCCAAAGGTCGGTTTTGCTGTGTCATTATACTTGCACTAGCGTAATGAAAACCGCTCGGGGCCACTCTTTGTTATGTCAGTACGCCTTGTTAGAATATTTCATTTCCTAGCTTCTATTTTCATATTAAAACCGAGTTTACATGCATTAAAATTAAAGGAAGAACTGCGGTGCTATTCTGTAAAAATCTCACCGTAAAATCTTAGGTGAAGTGAGCGTGGAGTGAGCTGTCAATAGTGTCAATTCTTAGCAAAAACAATCTCACTTCACCTAAATTTTCACGGTGAGATTTTTACAGAATCGACCGGCTGGCCATTTTTGAGTCCATGGTTTCGGATTGTTTTTTAAATATGGCGGGCGTTTTTGTAGTGATGGGATTTCATTGGTGTTTTGAAAATGGTTTTAGTCGAATTTGTTATTAATGTTTTATTGGTGGGCTTTAAAGAATGGAAATAAAATAACCAGTTCTTGTCTTCTATTTAAATTGTTGTGGTCTTTTTCTTTCAAGATGAATTCATGCTAAGTAAGGAATATTTTAAAATCTTGATTTGACTTCTAAAGCGGCCATAATTTAAATATAACATCGAATTAGTTTAGTTACTTTCATTTAAAATTAAACCTTGTCCTAGATCAATTACAGTTCAAAATGGTGCTGTAGAAAACAACAGTTTTCCGTATTCAGCAGTAATGCAGGAGTCATGTTAAGGTTTTTCTAGAATCGAGTAAACTGGCTTATATGGCAATTACTATCTGGTAGAAGCTGGATGAAGCTGTTTGTGCGATAAAAAAACCTGTAAATAATGCTCTAAAGTTGTTGTGCCTTTGCTTAAAAAAAGTAAAGTTGTTCATAGAAATTGTAGGGATTCCGAGAATGCGAAACTTGCGAGCTAATCAATTACCGAGTAATTGATTTTATTATCGAACGATTATCCCACCGATTTATTTATCGATTAGTACTGCTTTTTCTTACAAACATTTTTCAATTTGTACTTAGTTATAATTTCGAAAGCGGCACATTTTTAAATGTCTTTCACACTGGGAAAGGAAATATTGTATTCTGCCTATTTTATGACGGTATAGAGAATCGACATATTGTATTTTTGATATCCAGATCCGAATGGTAATAGGGTAACGTATAAATCCATGTTATGGGAGTTTAATTCAGCAAGTGTTGAAACTATGTCGGATCGATGAATTTCAAATTTGTTCAATTTACTGCTTTGATGCAAATGTTCGCTCCTGGGGCTTGACACCGTAATTTATTCATTGGAAAATCCTATGTCGGCTGATATTCCCAATATGGATTACTACTTCTGTATACATGTGTGTTATCTACTGAAAAGCCATCGGAGGTCCGAAGATTTATTGGTTCACTTAGGATTTGTCTACAGCTCACTTCAAAGTGAAAATAGGTATATAAAGTAATAAGCAGTCATTCTGTTTTGCTGTTCTATAACCTAAGTTCCACATAATATAACAAACACACATAATCAGGCTATAATGTTCCCACTGCTGGGACACAGGCCTTCTCTCTTCGAGAGGGAGTGGGCTGTAATATACCACATGAGTCCAGTGTGGTGGTTACTGTGGTTAGATGTCACATGTCTTCGTTTTTTTTTACGTTACCGTAACCACATATTTTGTGCTACTTACTAGTTGATATGAATATCGCAGCCAACTGGTTAAATTAGCCGTTTAGTTACCCGCCTGGCCTTTGGAAGTTGTGCTCGCCTCGCTTCGCTCTCTTTGCTCGCACGCGGTTGATCACAGTTCTAACCTAACCTAAATCATTTGGTTAGGGTGCCTTGGCTTAGTTAATGCGACCAATTCGGCTTTCGCGTGATTGGTTACAGTTCCAACCTAAACTGTAATATTGAATATCATTCAGGCCGTTAGTTGAACGGCCGCCGTTTAGTTAAAAGACTAGGCGGTTAACTAAACGGCTAATTAAACCAGTTGGCGGCAACATGAACATATCTACGGTTTGAATAAAAAATACTCTTATTTGAAAATTAGATCAATTTTCAGTTATTTTTCCTTTAAAACCGTTTTCAAAAATAATCACTAAGACATTGGGAAATGGCAAACAAACCGATCTACCAATAACAGCATTTCCAAGAGGTTCGCTTTTGCCCACACGCATCTCTCGCCCAAGTGAGTAATTTATTTACACGATCCTGGAGAAAATTCAAGTAGCCCAAACCACCTATTTATCGCCGCAGCTCCCTACCTCTAAATCGCCCCTCGATACAAATCAGCTAGTTACGTACACACGTGCGTCTGTGTCGGTATAATTGCTGCACTTATTCAATCTTCGCGCGTGTTCCGTATTCGGATGGCGTATCATTTGCGCGTTTTCACGCTAGGAAAATAGTTTGCAGGTAGTAGTTGGCTTTATATTTATTTGAGGGTGATGAAGAGGGGTAATCTTGCCGAAGTATGTCTAACGGACTTTTGCATGTGGGAATCAAGTCTGCAACCTTATAATTTATCTTAACTCGTTTAAAATTTAATTTTTGCGTGAAGGGCAAGGGACGTTTATATTACCCAGCATGGCTACTTATTTTTCGTCGTGTCGATGATTTCCTTTTATAAATTTTATATACAAGCTTCTTTTAAGTGACCGGATTCTGGTAAATTCGGCCACTTCGACATCGTTAGCGTTGATCTCGCAAAGGTCTTCCATACAGCGGGGTTGTCCGAAAGGGTTACCGCTGGCCCGGAACATAAAGGGCTAAGGAAGGAACACGGGTGGGTTTTAGTCAGTAAGAGTCTGACACTCCCTTCCGCTCCACCCAGAGCGGGAGGGGTCATTTGATGATTTCCCATCCGCAAAAAAAAAAAAAGGTCTTCCATAGAGCAGGTGTTTTTGCATAGAGGGCACGACAAGAGGTGAGGCATCGATTGTGACATGGTCCCATGGCTTGTGTAGAACATACTTCACAATACTTACTATATAAACATTACCTACTTCGCACTAATTCGTACATATTTATTATAAGTACACAACATCCCACCGACCGGTATCACACGACGGTACGGATTCGCCTATAAACCCAAAAAAACAAAGAGTCAATTCATAATCTAGACAATAATGTAATGACTACACAGTATCTGTAGATTTAAAAGAAAAAAATGAACAATTTAAAATAATTCTATATTCAAAGCCAACCAGCTTCTCTGCATATAAAATCAAGACGATCCTAAATTACAGTCAATTTGAAAGCAGACAGTAGTTGGCATACGAAAATAAAGGGTGACCATTTATAGTATAACAATGTGGGATATTTCCGCGGCAGAGTGTCCCAACAATGAGCCGCCAATGGGACAATTTGGCGCGACCCGTGATCCTGTACCATACTAATAGCGCGTGGTGCAAGCTATGAGCGAGTTCTGTAATACATATCCAAGATGCGTCACGACAATAAAAGTATATTATCGACTACAGTAAACAAAATCAGAAAAAAAGATATGATATTCTTCACGATAAATGCTAGGTAGATAGTGTGTTGAAAACATAATACAACTAATTTTATACGATAGAAAAAAAATCATGAAGATACCTCTAAAAATTTTCTTTTTACAATAAAAACCATACTAATATACATACTTGACAATCATTCTGATTTTTTGTCAGATTATTCTACAAACAACATACTAAAGGACTAGTGTTTTAATTTTTCAGTCCAAACAATAGATTTTTTGCAAATAGATAATTGCTTCATATTTTGCAATAAATATTACCAGCGTTGTGTCATCGCGCTTCTCTTTCTTTTCTATGCAGTCCGACAAAGACCGCGCTTTAGGTCATGTAGTCGCCTTAAACAGTGTTGTATGAATCCTGAATGTCGAGTGGAGACATAAATAGTGAAAAGATAACGCAACGCATAGGCCAGCTCTCTTTGTAGTCTCTAAAAGCTTAGTGAATAGGTCTTGAAAGACAAATGTTAATACTTGTTCCTTGTTAAAAATATAATTTAAATGTTACCACTTGGTGAGCCCTAACAGGGTCATGTACAGACGCCAGCACATCTACTACAATCTGTCAAATTTCTTTAATAGATTTTCAACTTTATCGCTAAAGCATAAGGTTCAAGGTAGATTGGGAAAATTTGACATTTTCGGGTAGCTTGATGTGCTGGCGTCTGTATCTACTCATAATTTTAGCCTAGTCGTAGTGTGTAACTAATTGAAGACTGAACAATTGCGGTTAGTAAACTGTAAGTGAAATATTCAGCACTAGTGTTTCGTTTAAAGCCCCAACTCTCGCCAACACTCGGAGACACTAAGAACTAATTTAAAAGCCCTTTCGTACTAACAGTTCCTTACTTGCACCACCCAATATCTTCTATTACAGTTTACCATTTAAAGCGATGATGCGTCTCATTGTGCGTGCAGCGCGGTACACACGCGGCTACCGGCCCTACTTGCGCGAGCGACGCTAGGAACGCACGATTTATGCGTTCAGCGCTTCACAACATTGTGGGCGACACTTAGGGGTCTTACTTATATTTACGCTAGTTGTGTCTAGGGGTTGGCAGAGAGATTTATGAGGTGAAACTTGAATACTTACCTTTACAATCCAAAATGAATGCGACAGCTGATAAATAACAACCGCACGGGACCATCGTCCATCGAAGGTTAAGCCACTCTTGTCGCGTTCGGTTCATGGATGGGTGACTATCCCATGAGACCCCTCCGTGCCTCAAAAAACCCGGCTGTCATTCGTAGATCTTTGACAATCTTTACGGGTAGTCAAAGCCCAAAAGTCTGACAAGGACAGCCTGTCTTACCTAGGGGTCAGATAGGCAGTCAGTCCATGTAAAATACTAGTATTCAGGCTAGTCTGTAAGCCGACTCTACCATAGTTGTGAAAAGGCTAGGCAGATTGAAAATCGCTAGAACAACATTAAAACAAAACACAACTGCTGCTGCTTACAGAATGGCGAATTGAATAACAGTAGTCAGTACAGTAGTATATTTCCCGCCTACACTATACCACTAAGGTCGAGGACATCGTGGAGTACGTGTGCCAATAAGGACCAAGTACAGACCGAGAGTGCAGTTGCTTGAATCGCGCCGCAACGTCAACTTCAAGGCGTTCGTGGTGCGAGTACCTACATGCTACCTGCACCTCGTCATGGCAGAGGACTTTTGGCCGCAAGGTGTAATGTTCCGTCGCTTCCGCGGACAAGTGCCACACGATCGCACAAAGACAGTGCTCGAGTGAAGTGAATTTTACTAACATAGTTTTAAGTTTATACACTAACACACATTGTATTATTATAATATATATGTTAGTCTGTAAGGTATTTATCTATGGGTCAAAGTAGCCTGAAAATAAAGGTCTTATTATTATTATTATTAAAACAAAAGAGGCGCCTATTACGAGTGACTTGGCGCCTATCCCACATACCCTGGCGCCCGGTGCTTGTATTGACCGCACACAATACCAGCAGAACAGCCCGAAGGGACGACCCGTGAAGTATGTTTAACGCTTAACTTTACGACTTTACTATCGAAACCAAAACTAATGATACCAACTGCATTATTTCAAATCGCACAAAACCTATAAAATTTTTGTTCAAAAGTACTCCTTAGATACAAGTGTTTCAAGGTTGAATTTGGGATGATACGTCTGAACAATGTAATCTCCAATCACAAATCAAAGAAACAATCATACAATAGTCAATGTGTCGCGCAATTGTTTATACTTTAACTTTATAGAGGTATCGCGAATGGCGCGTGTTTGTTCCCGCCTTCAGACAAACTCCTCCATCATTGTTGCAACACATAACCACCGTCTCTCTCGTTCTTATACCGTCAAATAAGAGGATTTTAAACCTTATGCAATGGTGATAAAGTTTATACAGAGTGTATAAGTTGTGGTATATTTTAGGACTAAAGCACGCGGTCTGGGTGGTGCTGCCTAATATGGACATTAAGAAAATTATATGGAAAACGATTGAAATCACACTTGTAATGGATTATCTACACGTTTTCTGCAACAAAATTATTGAGTTATTGAAAGTCCCGCGAAATGCGCTGTAACTGGGCTTAATGGTCGATGTGTACCCATAGATAAGTTTTATTACAGTTTTTCATTTAGTTTGAAATGTTAAATGAAACAATGGAATTAACATCAAATGCTCATTGGCAACACACGCTTTGTCATTCCGTATATTAATTAACTATGTTAAACGCTAACTAATGTAAATATAACGTACAAATAATGTATTATTTATTTACTACAACTCTAACAACAGTTAACAAAACGATTGTCTATGATAACCGCCCGCCATGTTTTGCCGCCAAAAGACATTTTTGTAATGGCCAAAGTACAATTTATGTTCTGATGGCACACCATTTATTGCATAATATTTAAACAAAAGGTTAATCAAAATAAATAGCTTACCAATCATTGGAAAAGTCACCAAAGAAACTGTTACAATTATATTTTTTGTGTCAATGATTCATTAGACCGGCAGAAAGTGAAAGAAAGAATTGAAAAAAAGAACGCGGCTTTTACTCACCACAGATAAATAAATTCCAAGATCTGTTTCGAGTTTTTCTGTTAAATGTTTGCGCATTTATCACTTTAGTTTTAATTAATTATATGATGTATAATTTTAACATTCTTTTCTTAAAAGGTCACTTATCTGTTTTGAAATTTAGTGCACCTAGAATGATAGCGATCCATTGGCAATTAAGGGCACCTACCAATGGCAGGATTACCATAACGAATAATTCAGATCGTGTGTGTCTAAATCTTTTTTTTTTTTTTTTTTTGCGGATGATAAATCATCAAATGACCCCTCCCGCTCTGGGTGGAGCGGAAGGGAGTGTCAGACTCTTACTGACTAAAACCCACCCGTGTTCCTTAGCTCTTTATGTTCCGGGCCAGCGGTAACCCTTTCGGACAATCCCGCTGACTGTCTGAATCCATTACGAAATGGTTTCTGAATACATGAAATACTTACATTCAGAATCATTAAATATTCGTGTCAAAAGAAATTCCTTCAATTTTAGAGAAATATTGTGTCATGTACCAACTTTTCCAGAAGTTTTTGATTATGATTATGATACACAGGTACACTGATAGGTACAGGTACACTGAGTAGTTCAGGGAAAAATACATTTGTTTAAACTGGTCCATACAGCACATCTTGAACTCTCTACTCCAGATACACTTCGACATTAATTTTAACAGACCCTACAATGGATTCCTCTGTAAGCATTGTAACCTGTCATCTATACGTTCCGTTGTACGAAGCACTTGTCTTATTAGCATTGTCTGTGCGGACTAAACGCAACGTTCGCTGCGTGATTTGGAACGCCTTTTACGTAGAAATACGACATCATTATTTTTGCACCCGAAAATGTAACGCTCGATCTAATTTTCTGAGGCGTAGAGATGATTCTTGAGTGTTTAGTTTGTGAAGTTAAGTTGGTTGTGCTATAGTAGGCTGTCTTGTAATGTATTGCCGGACAAAGGGTATGATTGTGTAGCTTCTCTGTTGGCTTAATTACAAATGTTTACCGTATTGGTCTCATTGTGCTGTCATATATTGTGTTATGTAATAAATATTGTGCCAACAAAATTACAGAGCTTTAATCTAGTTTTATTTACGATAGCTCGGGGATTGTATAGAGCGGACTATAGTGTTCTGTCCAGTATCTATAGTTCATTACTGGTGAAATATTTCTTCTAATATGGCAAGTATTGTTGGATTTGTTTGAGATGCATTTAACTACATGGAAACGAATAAATCTTTCTGAGGTAATGCTTGTCAAGTCTGAGTGAAGTTATTAAAAGGCTATTAGTAACGTTAGTAATATAATCATAAACAAAGTATGGGTTGCTAACTGCACACATTACAATAATATATTCAGCAAATAATCCATAATACGTATGAGAGTCGCACGAGCTGTCGTAACGAATGCTATCCCCTGAATATCAAGCGAAGATTTGACTGATGTAGTCACGATCGAGACACGCGCTTCCAACGTTTTTCTTGTACATGTGAGACAACCAACCGAGTCGTTTACATCGGCTTATGGCCGCCCTGCAACCAGCGGACCATTAATTAATCCCATAACGGGCCACCGACTGGTTTCAACGATTTTGAATGACAAAATTGCTGCCCCCAGAGAATCAACTTGACGGATGGTGTAATTGAGGTTTGAAATATTATTTCGCGATCTACCGCTAACGATGTCGCGTGAAACGGAACGTAACAGTAAAAAAACAAATATGGCGCCGCAACGTTTCCCGCGCAAACCGCACTCTTTGATTGTAATCGCGCGCGTGAAGTTCTAATTTCGAATAGATTACTGTGATTGGTCGGGCGCGGCGTAGGAGGGGCGGGGGGTGCGTAGAGGCGCCAGACGTGCCGAGCCGCGTAAATGGTGAGGTGCGTTTTTGCGGTGCAATTGGCGAGTAGAAATCTTGCCGGATCGCGTGAACGCGCGGAATCAATTGCAAACGCGTACGCACGCCAGTGTAAAAAAAGTGATATATAGCTCGGGATAATTATAAGTCATGTCTGTGGGTAACGCGCGCCCGATAAGGGAATAAGCAACATTTGTACAGGAATACTGCGATGTAATTGGGATCCCGCCTACATGTAGCCTCCGCATGCTTTTATATCAAGTTATGGGTATAATGAGTGCTGTAAAATAGGCTCTTCGTGTATTAATTTATCATTAACGGTCTTCAAACGTTTCATGTACTGAATACGTAGTATCAAATGCTTTAGAAATTGCTCGCCGGAGTTACACTGTTCGATTGGAATAGTTATTTGTGCAACAAGAGAGCAAAGTCGTTTTTTGCTGTGAGTGCTGATTTTGAATCCTGAGTGTGGCGAGGGATTCAAAGGCACGAGATGCAAACAACTTTGCTCTCGTGTAACACGCATAACTTTTCACTTCAGCACCCATGATATTTTATTATTCAAAATATATTACGTAACATTATTGAAACTAGAAATAAATATTTACAGGTTAAATATCAGTTTTATTTGCAGTAGATACTTATTTTCGTTTAAATACAACAATAAGTTAAAAATTCAATAAATTACATTAAAAGATATAATATTATCTTTTTGCAAAAATTGCTTTAGTTAGTACGAAATTCCGAACGTGTTTGTCTTTGAGGTCGAATTCAAAATCGGAACTTCGAAAGGGCTGGTCTTTGTCTCTCTCTCTTTCTAATGGCGGGAAAGAGATAGAATGTGAATGTTTCGAAATGTATGATTAACCCAAGGCTGAATAAGATAGGTATTCGCGGCTTTCAGAAAAAAATAATTAAAAAGTTACTTTGTCTCACTCGGCAGCAAAACCTACATGTTTGAGCTACTGCGGTGCGATTCTGTAAAAATCTCACCGTGAAAACTTAGGTGAAGTGAACTGTCAATAGTGTCAATTCCTAGCAAAAACAAACTCACTTCACCTAAGTTTTCACGGTGAGATTTTTACAGAATCGATCGGCTGAAGTGAAAAATGAATAACGCGAAAGGTATAAACGAAGGTATCAAGTATAAAATGTACTGTAGATAAAAATAAATATTACCTTGAAATTTTTTAGTGTTCATATATATAAATGGGTTTAGGGTGCAGTATTTCATAATGTAATAGTTTTTTATATGATCAGGTGTGTAACGTAACTTGAATTTACGGTCCACATTGATTGTGGTCGTCGTGAATGGCTTCATTCATATACATGTACCTACGTATATGTATATAAATGTATACTTTGTGCAAATAATTTCGTCATCACTGCTCTTAAAACGGTGAAGGAAAACATCGCGAGGAAACCGGCATGGCATAGAACCAAAAATTCGAAGACTTGTGACATCTACCAAACCGAACAGCCCTCGCGTGGCGGATTATAGCCCACTTCCTCTCACTTAGAGGCCTGTGTCCCAGCAGTGGGAAAATTATAGGCTGATTATGCTATTTATAAATGCATACTTACCTACTAGTTTTTGAAGTGAAACTTTTTAGACGGCAATTCGATAATTGGACGAGAATTGAGAGTGACATTTCAGGGACGCAACTGTCTAATAAAAAGTCGGTTAAAAAGAAACTATGAAACGTGCACTAAACATAATGGCGGGTATCGCTGTCTCGCTTTAACATCTATTCGACTCTATCATGTTTAGTACATCCCTATCTTGTTATTATGTTGGCAGCTTTACGTCATGTCTGCAGTCTGTGTTATTTTTGTTTTGTTGGTATTCAGTTTTAGTGCACGTTTCATACAAGCGACGTTTTTCAACTTTTTCTATGGGAGTTCCGTCTCTTATATATGTTTACTTACTCTATGATTTCAGGGACGCGTCACATTTAGGCATATTTCGTTACATGAGAAAGAAAAATATGTTACTTTCTCTTTCTCTTACACTGATTATCTCCTTTATTACTTAAAAAAAGTTTAACTTCTATCACGTAAGTATGCTGAATGCGCAATACTTTTTAAAGTTTTTCGGAACTACCCACAATATCACGTTCCAGCTTTAATTGCATAACTATAAATCCAAATGTCAAAATAAAACCTCGTTTTGCATAACCATCCCACATTTTATACTTTGCACAGAGCACCACAGGAGCTAATGGTACACTTTTTAACGCGAGCACCCACTCAGCCGTGGGTGTGCAATTCTAATTCTAACAAATTCGCTATTGAACCGACACGAAATAAATCAAGCGGTTTGTATAAAATAATAAATAACATAACGTGAGTCGACAGTAACGCGAATAAATCGCGGCGCGGCTAACGAGTCGCGTCGCCGCGTGACCGCGCAACCGCGCGACAACCGTGAACCATTGGGAATTTCATCTACGCTCACACTTGCATAATTTCGTCAACGCCAACACTTATAATGGCCGTGTTTGATTTGCGCATTTTGAACTTGGAGTGTGTGAAATTTGAGTTTGGAGTGGAGTTTGGAAATGGAGTAATTTCTCTGTATATATTATTATAGAAGACGGCAGATGGAATAAATTAATTATTCCATCTACCGTCTTCTAAAGTCATGAATGACATCGCTCGTCTTAGTCATTATTAGTCTTCTGAAACAATTGTGCCGATAGGTTTCAGGGGGCATAACGGGGATAACATTATGAATCATAATATGGCGAAGACAGTCCGTGTTTTTCTTTTTTTCGCTGCACTATAGGTATAATCAAAGAGATTGGGATTGGATTGGATTGATTTGTATTTTAGCACAGACAAAAAAAAATAACTGAAAAATCCTTCACCAATGGGATTTGATATGATTAACATTACAGTTAACTGTCCATTATCACTGAAATTCGGTTGCAAGTAATACATTCAAACTAAAAAAAAACATTTATTTTAATGCATATTGATAATTATATTTATTATTATGTTGTACATTAATTTGAAATAAAATAAAAAAAATAATCACAATAAATAAATATAATAAAAACTAACAGCGCCCCGCGGTTTCACTCGCATAAGTGTCGATCCCGTGAGAATATCGGGTTAAAAACTATCTTAAGTCCTTCCCCGGGATGCAATCTATCTCTCTGCCAAATTTTATTGAAATCCGTTCAGTGGTTAAGACGTGAAAAGGTAACATACAGACAGAGTTACTTTCGAATTTATAATATTAGTATGGATAAAAACAATTAAATAATTTAAAGAATAGCGCACTGTTAGATAATAACTTTTAATATGTTGTGGAAAATTTCCTAGGTTATACAAAATACAGTGTGAGTCTTCATAATGTGCACATATCGAAATTTTTTTTAACAAAAATCTGATATTTTTTCATCAATTTTTACAATAATTGTAAAATTACTCGATAAAAGCCCCGATTACCTACCCTTTTTGATTACTTTAAATTATTCTCCATCGTATCAGATTTCTAAACGTAAAAATACCATGTTTATAACTCAATCACAACATTTCCTATCAACTGTTAAAGAAAGGCCTTGCAATCAACACACTTTAGCAGGTAAAGATCCTTTTAAATATTTTTTTATTTTTTCTTATATTTTTTCCGTCGATAAAATTAAGCTATGTTTCCCTCATTTCGTTATGTGCACTTTATGAAGACTCACACTGTATAATTCCTGTTTATTTATAACTTAGTATAGGATTTTAATGTAAAACTGTTTATTCTCCCCGAATAAATAAAATAAAACATATAATATTTTACCCACCGTAAGCGCTACCACCGAGTACATGCAAGTATCCCACATTCTGCACCGACATAACACACACCATCACCATAACAAACATACACACTATAACCATAACGCACTCACACTACACACACACACCACACACACACACCTCACACACACACCTCACACACACACACACCCCCACATACACCCACACACACAATAGCGAATAATCCAATTGTTATAAGTAAACCGTTTTTTTTCTCTGAGTTCTGCAATTATGGTCTTATGTTAACAAAAAAAAAAAACACTTGTTCTCCTGCAATTCATTTGTGAAACCTAAATATGTATGGGCTTATACCACTGCCCTTAACACAAGTTATTTTATAACTTAGTAGGGGTGTTGGTTGCAAAACCTACCTGATTTGTTAACTAGCATAACTCAAGTGTACCTACAGATAACTACTATTTAAGTTAACATTGTTATGTGATTAAATAAATAAATTATTAAATTATTATAATATAAATAAAATTATAAAATAAAATTAAAATTATTAATATTACGCCTGCCTCTGAGTCACATTAAATCGCAACACACTCCTAGACGTTTTTAATTTTGTAACATGCTTTTTAACACGTAGTTAGCTATTTAATGCGTATTTTTATCTATGATCACGCTCGTTCTCTTTTATGGGGTAAGCAGAACGGCTGCTGAACTAATTAAAATGCGTCGTTAACGCCACTTGAGGTGAAGATCACGATTATGTTCTAATTTACGTTTATAGACAAATGAGAAACACCGAGAGTGTTTTATACATCCTCCTGGATAACATGGGCACATTACATACACACCTAGGCACCCTGGGCTAGGATACCTACACAGGCCGTTAAAACAATAGACAAAAGTGGTCAGGCACGAATCGTTATATTATGTATTTCTTCAAGTAGGTAGAGTTTCAGCTTGTCTTGAATGATGTATTAATTCTCATTTCTGGGGGCCTAAAAAGGCCACTTTGGCAGAATTATAAAAGGATAACATTATGAATCATAATATGGCGAAGACAGCCCGTGTTTTTCTTTTTTTCGCTGCACTACGTAGGTATAGGCAAAGAGATTGGGATTGGATTTGGATTGGATTGATTGGTTGTTTATTTTAGCACAGACAAAAAAAAAAAAATAACTGAAAAATCCTTCACCAATGGGATTTGATAGGATTCACTTAACAGTTAACTGTCCATTATAATTCATAATGTTATCCTTTTATGATTCTGCCAAAGTGGCCTTTTTGGCCCCTGGTCTGGTTACAGTGAGTAAAATAGTGACCATAGAATTTTACGTAAACGATTACTTTTTCACACAATTCACAGTAAATCTAATTACATTTCACATGTCCATTCAGTTTTAAAACTAAATTCTTGTTAATCGAGCAGCACAGATTCATGCAGAATCCAATATGGACATCGGTGTTCATTGTGCAAACGACTCGACTAGACCTAATGAATCGATCCATTATCAATACATTCGATCAATTAAGGACGTCCGAGAATCGATAAATCACGATCGACATGGACTTTGAGGAGCGTACCTAATAAAGAAATGCAGCTTCGATGGAGGTGGAAAGGTGGAAACTGTGAGGGTACGGTAACAATAATTAAAATTAAATAAGAAGTGAGGTAATTCTTTTTATCTTCTATGATTTATTTCAAAATTATAGTGTATTGAATTAAATTCAACGGAAATTTACAATTCACTATCAGCGCCCCGCGGTTTACCCGTATAAGTGTCGATCCCGTGGGAATATCAGGATGACTTATATACAATTATATCCTATGTCATTCCCCGGGATGCAATCTATCTCTCAGCCAAATTTCATCGAAATCCGTTCAGTGGTTTAGGAGTGAAAAGGTAACATACAGACAGACAGACAGAGTTACTTTCGAATTTATAATATTAGTATGGAATTAGTATGGATAGTATGGATTAGCGCTATTGATTTTTAACATAAGCATAACATATTATAATCAGCCTATAATGTTCCCACTGCTGCTGGGACACAAGGCCTCCTCTATGTGAGAGGGAGTGGGCCGTAATCCACCAGGCGAACCCATTGCGGGTAGGGTGTCACATGCCTTCGATTTTTTTGTTCTAGGACTTGTCGGTTTCCTCACAATGTTTTCCTTCACCGTTTTGAGAGCAGTGGTGATGAAATAATTTATACAAAGTAAAGTGCCTGCCTGGGTCCGAACCTACGATCTACAAATCGTAAGTCACGGCCGTTTCCACTGGGATTAACTTTTACTAACAGTTTTATTTAGAGATTTAACAGTATGTTTTAAAAAATAAATCACGGATACCACAAACAGTACAACACACTAACATAATTTAATAAATCTTAGCTAATTCCTTCAAGACCATAAACTACTAATATCTCTCCAAAAATGGACCACAACATTTTTTTTAACAAAAATATGGCTCCATTCTCAAACCGAATTAATTATTTGTAATGACGGCTTATTGGTTGATTGGCACGAATTTACTCGCCCGAAACGGGCGAGTAAATTCACTCACACACTCACACTGAACACTGACACTGTCACTTTGTCTGTCACTTTTAAATAATATTATTTTTTTCTAAAATATAGAAAAAAGGACACTAGCGCACAGAAGTCTTAAAGAGTTAAATATTATAAAACGTGTACTTTTTTCTATACTTTATTACATACAATTCAAAATGTGCCTATTCGTGCGAGATCAATTCGAGAGAGATAAAATAATATTATTTAAAAGTGACGACTCGTCCGGTTCGGGCGAGTAAATTCGTGTGATTCGGCTAATAAACCGCAATGACGAATCGACTTCTGTAAATTCTTTAGACTTTTAGACGAACCGAGATAGCCATAAGGGACAGGACATTCAACGAAACGATTACTTACCGAGTGAAACATTAAACAGAATCAGCACGAACAATCTTAATGTTTTCTCGATACTTTTAAGGCGTTAAAGGGTTTTTTTAGTGGCTGAGTACGCTAGGAGTAACTACTAATAAATCGATTTTATTATTCGTTGATTTATTCATGATTGTAGAGCCGACCTCGTAATTTGACAACAATTCCCAGTAAAATAAAACTTCATTATGTCTGAAACTTTAATCATAATTTCAGCCAAAACTTTAATCATCATTTTAGACATTAAAATAAATAGTTTTAAATTTGTTTAATTTTTTCCAAAAGGCTTACACTGCTAGACATACCCCTTCCCCAAGCTGGATAAGGATTTCCCTTGGAAAGTACCTATGCTAAGAAATATGATCCAATTCACGTTGCGTGTTCAGCACACATTTCGGTGTCTCATGCGCAGGATTTATAACGCATGATCTAGCATGTCATTATGATGTCTGTAGATCATTATAGGTCTGTGCTCGTGTATCCGCTGAACATTGGCATAATCTGGGTAATTTTAGAGATGGGTAATCTAAGAGACATGTAATTTTACAGATAGGTAACTTTAAACATAATAATATGTTTGTACGCTTAATGTGTTAGGCAGTTTAGTAAGTTGTTAAGTGGTCAAGTTTTTTCCTGAGACGAGTTACAACTGTATATCTGGCTGTAATAAACTCATCTTGAGATGATCAAAATAGAAAAAAAAAGTAATCTGTAAGTGAGTAAAGATTTGTAGACAAAAAAACTAAAAGAGTATGAGAAGACCAAAGAAACGATGGAAGGACTGTGCGATAGATGATATGGCAAGAAAAGGAAATTGCGACCGAGATAACGGCTAATAGAGAAGTACCTATAGAAGAAAAAGAAATGTTCTATGATTTATTTTCTGTAAGTAGGTTTGCACTTTTACACGTCAATCATATTTTACACTATATTTTACATAGATTACTACCATTAACACTTTTCCATAAGAGATTGGTGGTTGGTGGTAGAAATCTAACTTAGAAAGATATATGAATGATTCTAATGATTATAATTCTCTTAATACATATGTACCTGTTATTGTCGCGAATCATATTTTGATCAAGATACAATCTGACACTGACCTGCAAATTGCAAAAAACGTAAGAAAATTTGAATTTCGCGGTCTACCACTATCCATTCACCTTAATGAATGATTTGAATTTATTAAGGCAGGGAATTTAAAGTTTATTATAAAAGCGTAGGTATATACGTTGGCACCTGAACGAACCACCTATTTTCTTAAGCCTTGTTGTAGGTACAAGAAATTTGTATTTGTTCCTAGTATTTATGTTATGGATATCACTGAATTTTAAACAATTTTATGTTTTTATGGGCATATCAAAGATTTTCATAAGTATATTGAGAAGGCACAGTCATTACATTAATCTCTTTTTTGACTCTGAGAGAGTGTCTCTGACTTAATTTATAAATTGATCGAACAGCTCGCTTCTGCAAGACATGTTGCGCCGACCTCAAATATATTGGGATAAGGGCAGGAGATGGATGCGGGAAGCACAGAACCGGTCGAAGTTGCGGTGATTTGGGGAGGCCTATGTACAGACGCCTACATCAAGCTTCCCGAAAATGTCAAATTTTCCCAATCAACATTGAACCTTATGCTTTACCGATAAAGTTGAAAATCTATTAAAGAAATTTGACAGATTGTAGTAGCTTGATGTGCTGGCGTCTGTACAGCAGTGGACGTCTTTTGGCTGAAATGATGAAGGGCAAGAGAATACTGATGATGATGAACCTGTAACTGAATTTTGAATATTTTTGAGAAGACAGAATTTCTCATGCAGAACCGACACGAAATTCCATAGACTCTACGGTTCTATAAGGAAAATATTATCAAAAGATTACAATCCAAGACAGAATAATAGATGACAGAGCTCACGTGACTTCATTTATCACTTAATGGAGAGGCAAACTTTATTTTTATCAAATGATCTTAATTTACATATCATTAACACCTTTTTATGTGATACTTAATCATAATTAACTCTGAAGGCATTTTTATTACCCGTATCTATAACAAATGATTTACATAGAGCAGTAGTACTTGATCAATTGCATGTTAAAGGCAAGTAATTTGCAGTGTTGCCGGCAATAAAATAAATTGTTTGTAAAAAGCTGCGCGTGCACATAACGCCTCATTAGAATATACGGGTCATATTCAAAATAATTGTAAGTTACGGATAGGAAACAGATATGAATATTATTTGATTGTAACAGAAAAATAACAGAAAGGAATTATTAGGGCAAGTTTAAATAGCACACGTTTATAACAGGCTACGAGTGCGAAGTCGGTGTGGGTCGCTAGGTGGGTACATAATGAAATAACATTTTGGTGATCGTATTTTAGTTGGTATAATTGCCATAAATTCATCATCATCATTGCCATAATGCCTTATCTCCGAAACTACCGAGCCTAAAATTTTGATATTAATATTAAGGCAAAAGGATTCTAATGATTAGAATTATGTAAATATTTGTTACGGTCGTGAATCATATTTTAATCAACATACAACTTTACACTGACCTGTAAATTGCAAAAAACCTGAGTCAATTTGAATTTCGCGGGCTACCTTGGCGCATCCCCCTTAACTGATAGGTACTGAGACGGCCGACGAGAGGCTGGGTACGCCTCGGCGAGGCTGCGCGGTTAGTATAAAAGGCTCAAGCAGTGAGGACTGAGGATACGCAGTAAAACATGCACACACAGACAATACATGGCACAGCAATGCAATACATGGCACAATATACGCAAACTTTACATACTTCAAATAAATTTAAGTAAGTAAAAAAAATGTTTTGGCTAACCTGCGGTGCACTAAGTACCTATTAATATTTTATTTTCATTAATTCATACATGAGACAATGTGAATAACGCCTAATCATTCATATCTGTTACGTAACGGAAAAAAGTGACAGATAAAATAACGTATATGAATTAATTGCACGTGTCTATCCTACAAATCTATTTATTTCCACACCAATTCACATGATTATACGAATATTTTATAGTTATAACAAATATCACAATACAGCCCTTTCCTAGTATGAGTAATAAAACAGTAAGTACTTACCGCTACTGTAAACGACTCACATTGAATATTTACTTTTAAAAGTCTAATTTTCTTCGACAACGAAACGAGCTGAAAAACTATATTGAACAAAATGGCAAAGCGTTTATTCTTACGCGTCGTGTAGTAACAGCTAGTGAACTAATTTTGCCAGTATTTCAAATTTCTTTATTGCCATGGAAATAATGTTAAAATAGCATAACAGAGAAGAATAACAGATATGTGCAAAATCAGGACACTCATTAATAAATTAAATTTGGAGTACACTAAATAGTATTTTATATTTTGTTTAGTAAAGTGTTGAAAGTTTAAACAATATTCTCTGAATATATTTTTTTTTTTAACTTTTGTAGAATGGTTCATAATTAAATTATTTTTTTTAGTTTACCGTTAAAGACGTGGACATAGAATACTTGTATGAAACGGATCCTACGCAATGTCTGGTTTAATTTTTTTTAATGAATTGTTTAGGTTTACCAAATGTTTCGTTGTTTTTTATTAAGCTCAAATAAATATTTTATCTGTTTGTTTATGAAATTCTAGTCAGTTGCATCTCGTTATGAAAATAATTGGGTTGGACATTAAGACAGTAGTAAATATACAATTATTTTGAATATGACCCATACACAATCGTGTTTGTATTTGCAGAATTGTGGGAAAATATGTACGATGTGTTTATTTTGTTTATGTTTGGTAATGAAAATGTTACGGTGTCTGTTAATAGGCACCCTTATGCACCTGTTGCTGTTGTTTTAAATAACTATCGACTAAAACTGGTTTTTTCAATAGGCTTAGCTGCAAACTCCTCTGGTATGTACCTATAGGTACTAATAACCACCACTAATCATCAATTTGCTTGCCAAGTTTGGTGATTTTGGCAATTCCTTTTTCGACCAACATCCTGGGGGCCTAAAAAGGCCACTTTGGAGAATCATAAAAGGATAACATTATGAATTATAGTATGGCGAAGGCAGTCCGTTTTTTTCCTTTTTTCGCTGCACTACGTAGGTACAATCAAAGAGATTGGGATTGGATTTGGATTGGATTGGTTGGTATTTTAGCACAGACAAAAAAAAAATAACTGAAAAATGCTTCACCAATGGGATTTGATACGATTAACTTAACAGTCAACTGTCCAATAAGATTCATAATGGTATCCTTTTATGATTCTGCCAAAGTGGCCTTTTTAGGCCCCCTGATCAGTGATTATTGACTCAGCAAGTCGGCAAGGTAGAGCTGATGACCCGATGTGACAGGAGCGAATCAGAGTCCACCATGTTTTTTGCACCATTTTTTTTCTGACAAACCTACCGTCAAAAAAAAATACCTCGGAGTGACTAAGTGAGCTTTCAATCATTAGCATCACGTGGAATTACAGCTTTAAGCTCACTTCACCTAAGTTTTCACGTTAAGATTTTTATAGAAAAGATTGGCTGTTCTTGTATTGCAATTTTTTGGTCAGTCGTATTTTGTTGAGCCGGCTCGGCAACAAAAAACTAACTGTAGTATTGTTCAAAGGTTATAAGGTAAAAAAATCACACCATAAGTAATTTTCGATATTCCATATTTGTTATGTTACACTATTTAAGTGTAAAATATTAATAAGTAGGTATTCAATCTATCTATAGGTAACTAAAAGCAAAAAGGTATATAATATCTAAACAAAGTTTACAATATTTTATTTTACATTCCAAAAGATTATAATAAATTCTTATCATATCCCCTAAACAAACTTTATGAAGGTACCTGGAGAAGTAGCCAGTTGGTATTTAAATAATTTTATTATGATAATGTACAGAAACAAATGTGTTTAAAATGGAAACCGAGCGCCATTGCGCTTAGAATTATCATTACTTTAGTCGACCATAATGTATGATGGGATAAAATGTATTTTATGTCGGTAACTAGATTCTCTTGTGTTTTTAACGCTAAATAAAAACGGTGAAAGACATGTGGTTGGTATTTAGTAGAATATAATAGAATACTCTGATTACTAGTACTCCAGTTTTTAAAAATTAAAGATCAATATGATCCTTTTGGTGTATGAGAATATTAATGTTTTTAGCTTGTCTTTGGTCATGGACTGTTTATGGAGATTGTTACGTATAGCTGTCGTTTTGCAGTTCAATATTTAGAACAACAAGAGCCCGTGACTCCATTGAGATAGATAGACCATTTATTTATTCAGTGCACACAAAACTCAAACTCAAACTCTTTATTGCATTCATGTGTACATTTCTTTGTAAAAGACATAGCACAACTCACAAAAGCGTAATTCACGAATATATAAAAACAAGGTGCCAACATACAAAAAATAAAAACACAAAAAAAAAATTAAGTGACACTAAGGGGCCTTCTCCACGAGCGAGAGAATCGCGACGATAGTCCCCTATGACATACTTGGCCCAGCATTGCATTGCTTTGCATCTGGCCCAGTGACAGTGGTAAGGTTTGTTGTTAGGTAGTTTTTAATGTTGGATTTTCTTTCTCTTGCTTTCTCTTCCATTTTTGGCAGAGAAGCAGAGTCAATTTCTTTTACCTACTACTTACTTATTCAGCTAGTAAGTAAACAGTTCCTCAAAGACCCTACTCGTTTTGCCCTATAATCGTATGTCCTTATTACTCTTTGCCTGCAATTTATAGTTAACACTAAAACAGGCTGAAGTAAAATGTTAACCATAAAAGCGTCGCTTGCACCACACTCGCCCCTGATGGCTTCACTATAACAATAATGGAGTAACCAACACAAATATCTTTATTTTTAAAGCCTTTATGAAATAATCCTCATTAAAGTCCGCGAAGCAAATGGCTCGGTACATGAGTATGGCTCGATGCGACATTGCGCATAAATGTACCAATAAATTATGCGTTGATTACTCGTCCGGCGACTTACTGCGATTAATAGCTTTTTAAGCGATCGCCGCGTGCTGGGGCAAGTGTTGCGTAGGCTTTAGTAAGGCTCTGGGCATATGGGTTTATTATTTATTTAAGTTTGTTTAATACAATTTGGAGAGTGACTCGTGATACAATTCAATGGAAAAAGCTGGAGGAGGTTTTTGCCAGGAGGCATGCTGAATTGAAAGACATGCTTTAATAATAAACTGCAGAGTTAAAATAATTGAAAATAAAGAGGCTTATAAATATATGAGGAGCTCGTGGTTAAATGATAACAGCCTAACGGGTCGATCGAAGGTGAAATAAAAAATAAAAATGGTTTATTGGTAAAACAAGTTTAGTTACAGACGCCAGCACATCAAGCTACCCGAAACTGTCAAATTTTTCCAATCAACTTTGAACCTTATGCTTTAGCGATAAAGTTGAAAATCTATTAAATAAATTTGACAGATTGTAGTAGCTTGATGTTCTGGCGTCTGTTTTAGGCAGATAGTGCCTGTGTTAGGAGAGTCCGCTCTTCCATAGCAAGATTGGGTGAAGTCAGACGTCCTCCGGAAAAATTAAATTTGGTTCTTCGATCCAACTAGTTTTTTTTTATGGTACGGTTATAAATTGGGTTCAACTCGCATAAAAACTTTTGAAAAAATTATAATCTCTTATTTTCTAAGATTAAAATGCTAGTCTTTTGTGAAAGTTTGATAAGGACAGGGGTCTAAAAGGCCTTGGCTTTTTTTCCAAAGGAATGTCTGAATAGTTTCAAATACGTATCTACGGAAAAAACAAAAAAACTGAAAAACGAAATAACACGCAGGTGGCGTTCAGCCGGTCGATTCTGTAAAAATCTCACCGTGAAAACATAGGTGAAGTGAGTTTGTTTTTGATAGGAATTGACACTATTGACAGCTCACTCCACGCTCACTTCACCGAAGTTTTCACGGTGAGATTTTTACAGAATAGCACCGCTGTTGTTGCTGCCTGCCTCTATGCGAAGAACGCGTGAGTTTATTTGCTGTAAATGTCAGTCAGTCCACACCCTATGACAGTCACAGATATTCCTACCAACATTTCATTGTGTATCCAGCACTATTATATTAAACGACACGTAATAGTCCTGTCGTGTTATATCCTATCTTAATGCACGGCCATTTTGAAATGTACAGTGGAATTGAGACACAAATATTATTAAGTAATAAGTGAGTCCAGAGTGTATTTTGATAAAATTGTGATGGTTAAAAGTGTTTGTAGAGAATATATTGCATTGACCATAACATGCAGTGTTTTTTTCCAAAGGGATGGGCTATTGGCTTGTATCTATGTTAGAGGGTATGGTTTCCGCACTTAGTCCTTCAGGTGGAAGTGAATCGTGCGTGGGCCATGGCGTCGGTCGTCGGTGGTTATTCCAACCAGCCCACCACCCCTCAGAAGTTGACTACATCTCCTGGTCTGTTAAGAACATCTGTGTAAGATCTAGGTGCCCCGAGAGTTGCTGTCCTAATCTGGGTGATGCCTGTGCATTCAAAGAGCACATGCGCAACGGTTTCCTCAGCCTCCATGCAAGCCCTGCTTATAGGACTGTCCGTTATGCCTGTCAGTGTCCCATGATGGTCTCCGTCATCAGGCGCAGGCCGTTCCTGGATCCAGGCTTAATAAACATCTGGTCAGCCTGCCATCTAGGGATAGCATAGCTTCCCTGGAATGCCTGCTGCCCAGTGTCGAGGTCCACCAGCTCTCCGCTTGTGTGTGAGTGAAGTCTTGTAGCCACCTGCGTAGCTGGTTGAAGGGGATGTGCACGATAGATTCGGGTCCACAGACTGACGTGCTGGATGCTCTTCTGGCCAGTTCGTCTGCTGCGTCGTTACCTAGTGATCCGCTGTCTCCATTGCAGTATCACTGTGTTGCGGTTAGATACCGTTATTTCGGTGGCTTGTAAATAATCGTGTAACATTTGAAGTAAGACGTATAGAAATTGGAAAAGGCAGCAAAAGGCGTTTGGAAAATAATATGATTCTCAAGTAGATACGCATCATTTTGGAAAGCATAAAGGAAAAACATTTAGTATTCAAAACAATGATTCACTGCAAGAAAACAGTTCAGAGTGGACAAAAGTTCCTCCAAACTGATAGCTGGGCTGCCCTCTCTTGGTCCTAGGTACTGAATGTGCATAACAGTAACTGTCTATACCTAATGAGCTCCGCAATAAATTTAATTGGAAACTAGGTTTGATGCATTACTATATGTTATAATTATAACTAATACGAATAACGACTTATGAGTTGTATATGGAATTATAGCCAGACCTAGGGTTGCCACAGCGAAAAAACAAGATTACAAGCAAAAGCATGATGTAAAAGATTATATAACATAACATCACGCCTGTATTCTTCCCAGAAGGGTTAAGCAGAGGTGTACACTAGTGTCACTAGTATTCTAGTACACCCACATTTCGCCAGTTATGTTGTAAGTCCCATGTAACAGGGGGCAAGCCTATTGCCATCAACTGGACACACATTCAGACTCCGGGCTGCTACTGAGAAAATTCTCTTGGAAAATCCCAATAACACGAAATAGTATCTACAGACTCCAGCACATCAAGCTACCTGAAACTGTAAAATTTTCCCAATCAACTTTGAACCTTATGTTTTAGCGGTAAAGTTGAAAATCTATTAAATAAATTTGACAGATTGTAGTAGCTTGATGTACTGGCGTCTGTACGTACAGGCCGGCTGCCGAGAGAATGCGTTCCTGACAATTGTCAGTTTCGTACAAACGAATACGTGTTTTGCGAAATTGATCTTTATTAGTTACTAGAATTGTCGCACTGACAGGTGTCAGGTAAGCATTTTCTCGACGACAGCCGGAAAAGTTAAGAGGAAATGCGGTCGGTTTTGAAAAATTCTAAGTAAAAAGTCGTATTTTGCCTATTTCCTCCTCCAATATTGGACTAATTTTAAAGACATTTCATAAACTGAATAAGAATAAGGATCCTGTGTCCATATGTTTTTCTTTTTTCATTAATAGTTGTCAAATTGTGTAGGTACTAATGACTTGACGGTTTAAATCGGCATTTTTTGAGGGTTCTAGTGCTTATAAAAATAATGTATCATCAAAAAGGAAAACATAGAGACAGTAGTTAAGGCTGCGCCGACCGCCAAGTGGCGCCCTCATCGTTTGTTTGGTGATTTCTTTTATTTTACAATGAAAATTGCAGAAAATAAGCACGTTAACCAAACAAACGATGAGGGCGCCACTTGGCGGTCGGCACAGCCTTAATCTTTATTATTCTGTAAAAAATCATTGCTTTATGGTCTTTTACCAGAAAGAAAACAAGCGAGAGCGTTTCTATGGAGTTTCGACCACCCGCATTTCTTCTTAAGAAATTAACACTGAAATTACAGTCCTAAATAAATAAGGGATAAGGGCACAAGGATAATGACGATTCATTGAAAAACAACAACGTATATTACAAAAGAAAGTTCAATGGAGCTACCACATTATTTACTTTTATCTCTGCTCTCTATTAGTTTCGATAAAGCAGGTGTCGGAAAGGTGAGAATTGTATAAATAAACGATTATTGTCGATTCGAACCTGGGTGCGCATGACCACTAAGTGGTTAAAAATACAATCCAAATTGATAGCTAGGCTACATAGATAAAGCAAGTAATGTCAGTGTTGTTTTAAAATTTTAAATATATACTTACCTACGATCCCTTTGAACCCCTATTTTAAAATAAATCTAGTATATCGGATGTCTATGGCCTGCAATCAATCTGCTAGCCTTTTCCCAACAATGTTGGGGTCGGCTTCCAGTCTAACCAGAAGTAGCTGAATACCAGTGTTTTTCTTGGAGCGAATGTCTATCTGACCTCCATAACCAAGTTCCTGAGTAACACGATACCCCTTGGTTATACTTATCTATTACTATACTCTTTGGTTATACTGGTTGTCAGACTTTCGGATTTCCGGATTTCTAACTATCCGTAACGCCTGTCAAAGATCTAGGAATGACAGCCGGGACGAACGGTTTAACGTAATGTCCGAGACAGGGAGAGTTTTCGATTATAATAGATGGTCACCCAGACACGAACCGACCGCGGCAAGCATTACGCAAATAATAATAATACAGTATACCTTTCATTTTTCCTCCAATACCTTTTCCCATGTGATAATAATCGCATTTGCACTACCTGTCTTATAAGAAAATTAAGTAAAAAAATAATAAATATAAAAAATAAATCATAAAAAAAAAAAACATAATCATCTTCTATAAACCCTATCATTCTTAGCTCGGACCTCTCTGTCTAACATACCACAATATCAACCACAATTTGAGCACAGTAATTTTTTGTACAATTTTCTACTTCCTACAATTTTCAAGTGATACGGCCGAGTACGTCCGTTCTCATTGGTCACTGAGTCGGCCAATGTTAATACTGGCTTGTGAATGCTGGCAATACATTTTTCCTCGAATATTTGCTATGTTGGCTACAAAGAAACGCGGAAGAGGCGGTCATGGAGGTGGAGAAATGATTATATAGTTATTACGGCCCGCTGGCCATAACTGGACCAAAGCTGACTTCCTCGAAAGATGGAAATACGACCCCATATTTCCACCTTTCGAAGAAGCCATATGGCCATTAACATTGAGCCTGGTAGGCGGGTCGTAGGACCATATTCGTATAGGTTTTTCCAATGTTTTTTTTTTTATGGATACCCGGCCACCGAAGGCGCGGGCCTGCGGGCGGAGAGTAATGGGTAGCTCACCGTCCGATCAGGACCAGGCCCGTGCCGGACGGCGCGTACGTGTTCCACGCGCGCCTCAAAGAGATTTCAGCATCGAGGAGGGGCCCCATAGGGCCGAAGCCTACCGGGTCAGCGGGATTGTCCGAAAGGGTTACCGCTGGCCCGGAACATAAAGGACTAAGGAAGGAACACGGGTGGGTTTTAGTCAGTAAGAGTCTGACACTCCCTTCCGCTCCGCCCAGAGCGGGAGGGGTTGGAGCCGTTGGTCCCGGCTGTCATTCGTGGATCTTTGACAGTCGTTACGGGTAGTCAGAAGCCCGAAGTCTGACAACCAGTCTCACCAAGGGGTATCGTATTATCTAGTAACGGTTGTGGAGGTCAGATAGGCAGTCGCTCCATGTAAAATACTGATATTCAGCTGCATCCGGTTAGACTGGAAGCCGACCCCAACATAGTTGGGAAAAGGCTAGGCAGATGATGACCTTTTTATCTTCCCCGATAACTTATTTCACAAAACATAATAATTATCTCTGGAACTTCTATTGAGAGAATAGAAGTTCCAGAGATAATTATGTTATCGTGACCATTTCGAAGTGGGAAATGGTCCCACATGCTGTCTGCAGTATAAACAAGTGTCGCAAGGTCATAAACAATACAACTATGATCAGGTAAGTAGTGTGCGTCGTATTGTGTGATGTGTGTGCCGCCGCGAGCTTAGAAGTTCTCACGGCGTGTGATGCTGGGCGCTCTGGTTTGAAAACACGGGTGTTGGAATTAGTGGCGGGCACGTCAGAAATACGTTAATCAGCCGTCTGGAAATCAGATCAGGAAATGTCCTGCTTGTTACCGCTATTGATTTAGTATTTTAACGGCACCAAATTAAACCTACAAGAAGACAATGTTTGATGAGAACGAGGAAAGATTATGAAATCAAGTCTGCCTTCCTCTTTCGTTCGTTCTTTCGTTTTTTTCTTTTTGTCTTTGTCTTTTCCTTCTTCTTTTATTTTTTCCTTTTTTGTAGGAACATCGAACTCGGGATCTATAAACACAAAACGTAAAAAAACACACTGATTATTTAAATCAACAAATCATGCACGAATGCAACAAAAAAATCAAAGCAACCAATTTTTTTGCACGGATAATTTGGTCCTTTCACTACTGCGACCTACCTTCCATAAACTGAGTTCAGCATAAAATACCCATTCACTAGTCTCAAGCTCAACTGCTATTCCGTATGTTCACTATAGATTCTCCTACGTGATAAGCATAATATAAAAATATGCGGCAGGTCCAGTGCCACAGGTTTAGCGTCGTTTTGACACGGTGACTGTCTCGACGACATAGAGGAGCTCCGACAGATACACACCGGTTTTGTGCAGTCGGATCTTGAGATATGTGCTAAATCGTTCAGTTAAATGAATTATGTAGCGTTAAATGACTTAATTTATTGTAATTTTATTTGGATCTGTAAATTAAATCAATTAAGAAAACCACACGGCACACAGTAAAGAATGCAACTGCCGTTTTTTATGCAAATTTTTATTACAACTGTGATTCATACTGTCTGTCAGTCTGGATTATATTTATTTTATTAAACCTCGATTAAATGAAGTGAAGTGCACCTTAATTCCGTTACACACTTTTAATCGTCTTTGAAGGAAATTCCTAATCCACTGCTTCATGGGTTTGACAAATTCGTCTGCTCAACAACGTAAATAAACGAAATGAACGTGGGTCTGGGAACTGTCAAAATGAAAGGCATTGCGATCGATTGCCATTTTATATGTGTAACGGTAGGTATTACATCGGTGGACAGTTTATGCGCTAGATTGATGTCTTTGGTGATCTGTATGCACCAAATAGAGGAATTTAATTATGCTTTAATTATCAGATCATAATTAGTAATCACAAACCAACCAATAGTGAAAGACTGCAGGAAACCTTTTGGACTCTCGTCTAAAAACTGATTAAGGGTTGTCGGTTTACTTGTCCGGTTTTTTACATTTAACTGGCCAGCTCCTAAGATTACACGCTAATTTAGCATCTTTAATAATAAAATTATGAAGCAATGCACTTGACAATTTGCATTGCATAGCAACAGCAAAGTGGTTTGAACGAGATGCTTACAGACACCTTAACTTCAATAAATACTGGTCCAGCTTATTACTGGAGTGAAATACGTACTAGAATCTATAAGCTCCTTATTATACTAGTCTCCACAGACTTTAGCAGAATTCTCTTGGTGAATACTGAATCCTTCTTATATGAATAATTAACTAACTATCCAAATAAATACAAAAACAAAAGGTCAGTTAGGCGGCAAAGTACTCGTCCGCATCGCTGTCATCCGGAAACGTGCCCAGAAGACTTGCAGCTTTGCCACGTTAAGTGGCAATTCTAATTCTTTGGCCAAAGAGCGAGCCAGCCCTCTGGTCGTTTTTATATTAGTTTAATCTGGCATCATTGTTTACTTATTCGGAGACATGTAAATCCACCTTCCAGCACTGGGGCTGGTGGATTTCGGCCAACTTCTTCGAGAAACGCTACGAGGCCTGAGTCCCAACAGTGAGTAAAATGCACGCTAAGCTGATTGGCAATTTAATCCATGTCCACACAACAGTATGTTATTTTTAATGCTATCACAACTCGAGTTCCCAAGATACAGGGAACTTCCTAGTTTGGGAACCAGAGTTCAAACAAACTGTATGTTAAGATCATAGATATAGATACACCTAGATAACGCAAGAGCAACTACTTCGCGTGCCAAAAATCGCAACAGCTTACGATAAAGAATCGTAAGCCGCCACTTTCGCGCTCATTCCTGTGTACTGTTGGCTGGGTAAGCGTGAGTGAGAGCGCGAGCTTTTGACGTCATAGTAGGTAGTCAAAAAATGGCACGCTTGGTTTTCATACAGTTCGTGATACTTGCGTTATCTAGGTCTATCTATATCTGTGGTTAAGATTGTTATTGGTGTACCTTTTTAAGAATGAACAAATATTAATTATTCTTTTTTATTATGTTGCCGACATTGCTGGCAGAGTAGGCAAGTTGAAGTGGTAGTGGGCTGGCCCTGGCCATGTTTGTCGAAGAACCGATGGCTGGTGGAGCAGTCAAGTCTTGGAGTGGAGACCGCGGTTCGGCCAGCCTAGTGTGGGACGTCGCCCGACTAGATGACCCGACGCCCTTAAAAAGTAGGCGGGAACAGACTGGATGCGTAAGGCGGATGATAGGGTGTTGTGGCGCAGCCTGCGAGAGTCCCATGTCCAGCAGTGGACTGCGATAGGCGGAGTTGCTTATGTGGACCTGTGTGTTTTTCTATACGCATATTCCTATCATTCAAGAATACAGCTTAGACAAACAAGTTAGATATTTTGACAGTTCCTTCATTGCCCACCCAATCACCCAACGAGCTTAGAAATTCTGTGCGAGGACGAAGGGCGTCTGGGCGACTCCAATTATTCAGCGATAGGCGCGCAAAGATCGGCATACATTAACACACAATGTATTCTGTTGCAGTGTTGCCGTACATTGAGACTATAACTAACTGTGTATGCTGTGGACTTGAGCATGTTGAGGAGATGAGCTTGAATATGGCAGTTACATCCGTCAAAATATTATGTAGCAGCTCTACAGGAGATGCGGTGTCTCAGGAGAGGACGTGACTATAGACAGGAGGTGATTGCTATCTTAAAATCAGAATAAATTAACATTCAGATAATGCTGATGAGATCACATGTAAACCCCACAGCAAACGGTGTGAACTATATGAATGTGAATGAGGATATTTTGTATAGCAAATGTGTATTAGTTTATTAATTCTGCAAGCACTGCTACTTCGACCAGCTCCACGCTTCTCGCATCCAGCGGATTCCTGGGTCTTCACAAGGTCGGTGCACCTTGTGGGGACTGGGAGGTCTTCCAAGGCTATGTCTCCGGCACTCGGTCGCCACTCCAGAACCTTTTGGCCTCATCGGCCATCTTTTCTGCGAGTAATGTGCCCTGCTCACTGCCACTTTAGTTTGGCAATTCTTCGGGCTATGTCGGTTCCTTGGTTCTCCTGTAGATCTCTACATTTCTGATTTCTGAGTCTATTCTATATAATCAGCCTATACTGTTTCTACTGCCGGAACACAGGTCTCCTCTCTGTGAGGGGGAGGACTGGGCCAAAATCCACCACACGGGCCCAGTGTGGGTTGGCGGATGTCACATATCTTCGAATTTTTGATTTTAGGACATGCCGGTTTCCTCACGATGTTTTCCTTCATCGTTTCTAAAGCATTGGTGATGAAATTAAATTGTCAAAGGAAAGTACCAGCCTGGGTACAAACTCACGACCTTCAACTACAAGTCGGGGCCGATAGGTACTACTGTGCCACCACTGCTATCAACTACAAGCTCTATTCAAACAAAATTCTTACAAAATTATTTCCCAAACTTGTCCCAAGTCCACTATCCCAGTGTTTCTCACATCGCAGTCCGAGCTGATGTATTCAAGAGATAACATCTAAGATTGTGCTGATAACCATCTCTGATATGACACGCGTTTATACTACAGATTAAACAAGTATTTGCTCTGTAATTATAATACTTGTTTTTGTTGTAATAAGCCCAACACTATGTGGTTATTTTATCGAATTATACCTACTTGATATTCGTACATGCGTAAGACTGATTGTGGCTCTGATCAATAAACCAGCTGTCATGTTAAATATTGTGGCTGACGAAATTATAACAAGCAAAAATTAAAGGAGGCACGATAAAAAAAAATTGAACAAAATTTCAATCGGGGTCGCAATTAATAACGTGGTGAAAAAAGGTTGGATCCGGTGGGGTAATTGCGTAACACACATACGATAGCAATCGATGGCAATGCCTTTTATTTTGAAAGTCCAGGTACATACATTACGTTGTTGAGTAGACGGATTTTTCAAACCTATAAAGTAATGGATTAAGAATTTATTTCAAAGCCCTGGGTTTGTGATTGAAAGTGTATTCAATTTGGGTTCAGATTTTATAAAAACATCGATTGTCGCATATATTTGACCCGAATTCGAATCCAGTCATCATAGATTTAGTACTGAGTTTTCTCGGATCGTTATTTCTCGTATATGTCTAAGAGCCATTCTTTCATATTGTAAGTTGCAGCGTTAATACGCGTCTTCCTGCGTGGTCCTTACATAACATACATAATCGGCCTATAAGTAATGTTCCCACTGCTGGGACACAGGCCTCCTCTCGGTGAGAGGGAGTGGGCCGTAATCCACCACGCGGGCCCAGTGCGAGTTGGCAGATGTCACATGCCTTCGAATTTTTGGTTCTAGGACATGCGTGGTCCTTGGTTACGGATATAGGCCACTCCTTTGTAAAGGAAAGATAATGTTTGTTTTGAAAGAAAATGGTGTTATTTTTTGATTGCCATTATTTTACCATGTTTGTTTTGTAAAATAGTCGAATTGGGGCTGATCGAAATGAAGAATGAAGATGCAAACCCAACATACATATTCTCATGAGACTTTTTAGTATGATTGGTTTTTTACTCCTTACCCACCTTAGGAGTGTTACTTACGACTGTCACGATAAAATCAGTTACGAACCTCGATGTTATGATATCGATCAATCGCAAAAAGCTCCTTCGCCTGAATGTTGCCAGTTTTTATAAAATAAATTGTAACAGTATTGCTTACTGTTTTTTTTTTGCTGACAGTAGGAACTGAGCTACTGTTTTTAATGATCGAAGAGTTTGTGGTCTGCGGAATAACGAAGATTATCATATTATCCTTAGAATAGAATACAATAGAATAGATCCTCCTCCTCCTCTTTCCTTGTCGAAATAGGACACATCAGAACTCTATCCTCTTGTAACGCTACATTTTTTTACCAACCCTTGAAGGAGAACAGACATACCTCCTGCTTTATTCTATAAAAACTTAGGTGGAAGTGAGTCTGACCGGCCTTTTGTTCATTTTCTGTAATAATCAGATTACGATTTGGAATCACTAACCAACCAATAGTGAAAACTGCAGGAAACCTTTTTGATTCGCCGATCTATTCTGTAAAATCTCACCGTTAAAACTAAGGTGACGTGAGCTGTCACTAGTGTCAATCTCTAGTGTCAGGTGGAATGACAGCTCACTT